>CM053581.1:143445608-143464146 GCA_028627135.1 Pseudochirops cupreus | reverse complement strand
AAGAAGTGTTGATTTTGTCTTCTACCTCTCTAACCTGGATTTCAAAGTTCTTTTTGAGCTCATCTAGGAATGCTTTCTGTGCCTGAGACCAATTCATAATCCCTGTTGAGGCTTCAGCTGTGGAGTCAATACTCTTTCCTTCTGAGTTTGGTTCCTTCCTCTCACAGTAATAGGATTCCAGAGTCTTTGTCTTTGTGGCCTGCTTTCTTCCCCTTTTGAGGCAGGACCTTATCCACTCCCTTCCTCTGGGGTTCCTAAGCCTTTACTGCTTAAAATTTTTCTCTGGGGCAATAATTTCTGTGTTTTCAGGGTCAGAGGTGGGGATTGGAGCATCCAGGGTTCACTCTGCCATCCTGGTCCCAGGAACTTCAGATGGTTTTTTTTTTAATTTCCAGGCTATGGATGGGTAGTCCTAGGAGTAGCTGCTGCCCCTGCCACAGGCCCTGCCTTTGTCTCTTACCCAGCTCTGTCCAAACCCTATCCTGCAGTGATAGGCCTGGGAATGGCACTTGTGGTTGGTGGATCAGCAGGACTCCTCCTGGGCTTCTCCAAGTGCAGCTGCAGAGTTGCCATCAGGGCCTCTCTGAGTGCAGCCGCTGCATTGCTCTCCAGGCCTCAGAGTACAGCCACCACATTGCCCTCTGGACCTCTCAGAGTGAGCTGCTGTGTTGCCCTCTGGCATGCACAGTTACACTTTATCATGTAACTGTCCTTTGGGAGACTACCCAAAACTGCCTGGGCAGACAGTACTACAGTCACACAATTTTTTCTGTAAATTATTTATGAATTTCAATAGGAGTTCATGGTTATCAAGTGAATATAACTTTACAGAATTAGATGTTTGTAAGTACAGGTTGATAGAACCTGAGATAAATGTAAATCAGTTAAAAGTAAACTAACCTGATTAGTTTTAATAAAAGCTTTTTATAAAAGCTATTACTGTGAGAGGGAGGAACCAAACTCAGAAGGAGAGCGTATTGACTCCACACCCACAGCTGAAGCCTCAGCAGGGATTATGAACTGGTCTCAGCCACAGAAAACATTCCTAGATGAGCTCAAAAAGAACTTTGAAATCCAGGTTAGAGAGGTAGAAGACAAAATCAACATTTCTTTTAAAAACAAAATTAGAAAATTAGAAAAACATTACAATGAAGAAAGCAGCTCCTTAAGATAAATGTAAATCAGTTTAAAGTGAACTAACCTCATTAGTTTTAATAAAAGCTTTTTTTAAAAATAAATTCATCTAAATACTCAATTTACATTGTAACTGTTTTCTTCCTCTTAAAATATTCAGGGGCTTGGGAATTGATGTTGAATACTGTCAAATTATAAAAAGTTTATATAAAAACTAATTACTTATTCTAATACTTAATTTTTCAGGAAGATCTAGGTGAAACAGTTGTTCAGGGAGATGCACTTCCAGGGCATGTTGGTACTGCATGTCTGTTGACTTCTACTATTGCTGAAAGTGAAAGAAGTGCAGGAATTCTTACACTTCCCATCATGAGCAGGAATTCAAGAAAAGCAATTGGCAAAGTTAGAGGTACGTCTGATGGCAAATCTGAGGTTATGTGAAGTTTTGCATGTAAACTAAAGTTATTATCCTAAATTATAATTTTATTTGGTTTTAAATTACAGCATTAGAAGGGAATAAGAATTATGTATGCAGTGTCCGTGTTTGTGGGGCATATCGCCTTAGTTTTTTATACTTCATTATGCATTTAATGGTAGCAGTGTAGTTAAGTGGATAATGTACTGGGCTTGGAGTCAGGAAGACCTGGGTTCACATCTCCATTCTGGAACTTCTTTGTTTTGTGGCCTTGGGCAAGTCACTTAATTTCTCTGTGCCTCAGTTTTTCTTATTTGTAAAATTTACGAAGCTAATGATAGCATCAACCTCACCCAATATGCTGAAACTGACTTCCTCATGATGGGTCGTTGTGCACCACATAAATGCTATTCATAATTGATTGTTCACATTAAGCAGTCTAAGGAGATCCAGAACATATTTCAAGTTATAGAGAGGCTCCTTGTGGGTGGTGAGATTGTCTAGATGTTTTTGTTTGCTGGTCATATGAATCCTGAGAAAGTTTCAGAACCTTCTGAAAAGAACCATAACCATTCAAGAGTTTGGCCTTATCATCTACACAGGAAAGATCAAGTGCCTGAAGAATTCTTATTGCGCAGATGATGACAAACTCTTAAGATAACCTGTAGGGCTTGTCCATCAGTACATATATATATCTATATAGTGTATAAATGGACAAGTTAGGTCAAGAATTAAACAAAAGGGAAAGGCCCTTTGTTTTTAGGAAATTTCAGAGTTCCTTTAATGAGCTCAGTTGTGCCTACAAACAAGGACCCATCTTTTTAATAACAGTTTTACACTTGTGGTGTTGTATGTCTGTGAGACATAAAACACAGTAGTCTCAGGAAATGAAGGCAGTGGGGAAATGCACAATATATGTGAGTAAAGTGCAATGTATAAGCAATGAGGAATTTTTTTTAAAAGAGTAAAAGATATCAGAGAAAATGCATGATAGAAGAGATGAGTTGGTTATATGGGGAGGCAAATGATTATAAAAGAGCAGCCCTAGTTCTCAGCTTTTATCCCCACAATATAAAGAGAAGGTGAGGAAATCTTCCAGCATGGTAGGCAGATTCCCTTCTGGTGAATTTAAACAGCAGGACATAGACAAAGGAGCCACATTGGAGGAGCAGGGATGGAAGGCTTGCATTCTTTATTGTTGGATAGAACATCAAAACCAATGAGATCATCGTTTTATCAGTTTGTCACTTATAAATTAATTGAATAAGTTTTATGGTATGTTTTGAAAAGAATAATTTAGCTTTTTCTCTTTTTTTCCCTAAAAGTTGATTATATAATTATTAAGCCAATACGAGGATACAACTGTGATATGAAGTGTTCGTTTTCAAAGTACTGGAATCCAAGATCGCCTTTAGATGTTGGACATCGGGGTGCAGGAAACTCTACAACAACTACCAAGTAAGTTTTGTTTAAATTTGTAGTTATGAAGCAAAAAAGTAACTTGGCATTATATGGAAAATTGAATTTCTTTACATATATACCAAATTTCTGTATTTAATGTTTGCCTTTGCATAATGGTCACAAGTTTATTTTGGAAGGGGCAAGGAGATTTAAAAAAATTGTTCCTCAAAATATAACATCATTCTTTCATTACTATGAATGTTACTCTAAAGGATTTAAATAGCTTTTTTTAATGTGATAAGCTGCAAAGAATTATTAATTTTCCTGAAGCAAAAATTTTAGAAGCTATAGTCTCTTTTTTAATGTTCTATCAGTTACTGACTTGCTAAAGAGGAGATAGAAACAAGTAAACACAGTATTATAGTATATGAACTGGATATGAGGACTCAGGTGGAATTTTTTTCACTTTTGTCTATAGGTATCTGGCATTTGGTTCTTGCTGGCAGCATGTGGACATTTGTCTTTGACTTGTGAATTAGGCTGATTTTATTGTATACAACAAGTCCAGAATCTTTTTATGATAACTTGTCTTTTCCTCTCCTGGTAATTTACTTTTTAGACTCCAGAGTATAGTGAAAACAATGTTGGAGTATTTCTTTCTTTCTTTCTTTCTTTCTTTTTTTTTTGCTTTTTGGAAGGGGAAGGGGGAGGGCAGTTGGGGTTAAGTGACTTGCCCAAGGTCACACAGCTAGTAAGTGTTAAGTGTCTGAGGTTGGATTTGAACTCAGGTCCTCCAAACACCAGGGCCAGTGCTGTATTCACTGTGCCACCTAGATGTCCCTGGAATATTTCTTAAGGAAGCCTGAGTTTTCATTTTGAATCTGCAACTAAAGAATTGTGTGACTTTAGAACAAACTTCATTGAATCTCTTTTTGGCTCTCTTATCTGTAAAATTAGAGAATTAGACTGGTGATCTCTCGGATCCCTTTTATCTCCAAAATCTTTTGCATATAAGAAATAGAAGGATGGAGGAGTATTGAATAGACACTAATTTGGAGTAGATTTGGGGACTCTTACTCAGACACAGACAACCAGCATAACACCCCTTATTTCTGTGAAGATTTTTGCAAACTGTTCCAGGATAGGATCATGTTCTGCCCTAGTTCCCTTAGCTCAAGAGAGAGACTACACATACACCCCCCCCCCCCCCACACGTGTTTGTGTTTGTGTGTGTGTATATGCACAGACACATATACATACACACATGTATGTATATATGTATTTATATGTGTGTGTATATCTATATATACCTGTGTGCATGTATATCTGTGTCTATCTATCTGTATCAATCTATCCATCTATCTATATAGGATAAACTATATAGAGATTATAGAATCTATGGAACCTAATCACTAAGTGAGATCTCTGTAATATAGAAAGAGACAAGAAGTGGGCCCAAGATAGAGTCTTGGGGGAACATACCCATAATTAGTGGGTTTGACCTAGATGAAGGACCAGCAAAGGAGACTAAGGAGTGGTTAGATATAAGCAGTATGAGAACTAGAGAAAACAGTGTCACAAAAACTTAGAGAGGAGAGAGTATCCAGGAAGGAAGGAATGGAATTTAAATCAATTGGTGTCAAATATTTAGTGCCTTTAAAAAAAACAGCCAGCTATCAAGGAGGCAGGAACCTGAAGCCACAAGAAAACCACTAGGTTTGGAATTAGTAAACCACTCAGGTAGGGAATCAGTATTCCTTCTTCCCATTCCTAAATTCCCTTCCTGCTTAGCTGCCTTGGTTACATTTGCAAAAGTGTCTGAGAGTGGTCATCCACATGCAGGTCTTACTCTTACTGTCAGTTCTCTGTGATTTTATGTTCTTTGCAACATTTTTTTTTTACTATGAATTAGAAAATCATCAGACATGAACAAAGAAGGTCAGAAAAGAAGATTATATATTAAACTTTGAATCTTTACATACAGCTTGGGTTTTTTTTTAACATATGTTAAATTTAGTGTAGTAGTCCCAAGATTGTCCTGCATGTCCATCACCTTCTGAACTACCCTTTGCTTTCTTTTGTGTGCTTTTAAAGATATTTCTTTGATGTTCCTTTTTCTTTTGGTATCATCACTGTTCTCCAGCCTTTCCTCCAGTAAAAAGCTCTTGCTTATAATAAACACAATTAAATAAACACAGATTTGTTTTATTGCTTGTATGAACTTATCCCCTACCCAGAGGATGGGGGAGGCATCCGTTATCATTTTTCTGGAGTAGTGATTGGTCACTGCATTGAACAGAGGTCTTAAGTTTTCCAAAATTATTTTCCTCTTCAGTGCTGTGCTCATTGTATAAATCTCCTTCTACTCATATCGCTGTATTATTTCATAGAAGTCTTTCTAAGCTTTCCTAAATTCATGCCCTTTTTTATTTTCTTATGATGTTTCCTTGGTTTCCCAGTCTCTTGCTACAAAATAAAATGTTGCCTTTTTTTTAATCAAATAGATCTTTTCATTTTATCTTTGATCTCTTTTATATATAGGCCTAGTGATGGTATTGTTTAGTCAAAAAGTACATGCTTCTTAATGACTTTTGGGGGTACAGTTTCAAATTCTTTTCGATGATGGCTATACCAATTCACAGATCCACCAATAGAAGTCCTCCCACAGTTCCTATAATCATTATGGAAACCCACCTTTATAATTTCCTGTTATAACAAGGGTTATATCTTGGTTAGGAGATCTTCTCCACATGAAGGCTTATTAATCTCTTTGCAAATGGAAAAAAAGATTAGTCAAGGTGGTCACATTTCTTTTTTATGGTTGCCAAAATTAGTATCAATTTGAATAAATACATCATTGCTAAAAATACTATTAAAATTTACTGTATATAAATTTCTTAAATTGTTAACTTTTTAAAAGTGTTTACTTTTAAAAAAATTAGTCTGTTGATCACTTGTCTCCTCTATTTCAGGCTTGCTAAAGTACAAGAAAATACAATTGCTTCTTTAAGAAGTGCAGCTAGTCATGTATGTAAAAATTTTTCCCCTTAAATAACTTGTAACTATTGGGATAGAGAAAATGATGTTTAAAATTTTCAGTAATCAAAAAAAAATCTGTAGGAATCACTTTGTGAGCCAGTTTATCTTTTAAATATGTTTACCAGAATGTGTACTTCTGAAAGTTTTGGGCAAATTACCTCTTGAGTGTTTCTTCTTCTGTAAAATTACTATAATAATTCCATCATTGACCTGTAGGATTGTTTTGAAGAAAGCCCTTTACAAACTTTAGATGTGCTTTGGAAATTGAGTAGTTATTGTTATTCATCAAGTGAGGAATATTTAGAATTGAATTTCTTCTTTCAATTTAAAGGATTTGCCACTTTTTTTTGGCTAATAACCAAATGAGCATCTCTGGAATTCCATTGTTTTTAAATGTTCCCATTTTGTCAAGAGTGCCAAGAATAAATCTTACTTATGCCTGGACTTGTTTACTAGGTTTTACTGAGGTGTATTACTTTAAGATATGCTTTGCCACAATAATTTTTACCTGGAAATTTTTCCTTGTTAAGGAATCCAGTAGTTTGGTATGAATGTTTTTTGAATTTTTGTTGTTCCATTATTTCAGTTGTGCCAGACTCTTGGTGACCCCATTTGGGGTTTTCTTTGCAAAGATTTCTTTGCAAACAAAAGTGGTTTGACATTTCTTTCTCCGGCTTATTTTACGGTTGAGGAGGCTGAGGCATAGAGTTAAGTAACTTACCAAAGCCCAGTTTGATCTCGGAAAGATGAGTCTTCCTGATTTTATCCTCTGTACCATTTAGCATGTACTATTAACATTTTCTGATTTTCATAGCTTTTTATAAATACAAGTTAGTCTTGTGCATTTTACCCTTAAGTTAATGTTTTAGGTATAAAAATGTTATCTTTGCATAGTATTCATTATTTTGATAAAGTGATTTAAAAGAACAGAAAGTTGAAGTAAAACATCTTACTAAGTTCACCTTAATGCCTACCCTGGAAATATATATATATTTTTTATTACCTTTTGATCAAGGCATCTCTTGGAACTCTAAGACATTAGCAAGGCAGCCATGATTTTTCCCAAAAGAAAAGTAAAACCAATACTACCTATAATATTTCAAAATTAAGTAGAATCAAGCCAGTATATTGTCTTGTTTCTGTCTTTTACATATAATTTTATGAAATAAAATCTTTGAAGGGACTGATAAATCTTTGATTGGAGAGTATATAAAATTGGATCTTCCATTTTGTTTTTTGTAATGGATCATGAAGAAATTTAATACTAAGTTGAAGAATATTGAAAAAGCCCAAATTTTTTGGACATATTTACCTGTGAATATTATGATTTTTCTTTAGTGATGTCCTTAATGATTGAGTTATAGACTGCACCTATTTACTACCTATTAAAATATAGAAACTAATCTGATAGAGATGAGAGATGGAACTTTTTCAAATATGAGTCAGCTTGTACTTTTGAATAAAAGGAGAAATATTTTGGGGAAAATAATGAGTGTTCACCCTCACTTTTCATTTTGAGAGGTTAAAGTTTTACTTACAATGAATTCCTCCTAGTAAGATAGCCTTACCTTTTTATATGTGGTTGGCATCAGCCTTGTCCATTAAAGAGAAAATAATTTTCATAAAAGTTTTTTTTCTTTCTTTTAATGTTTATCTATTATAATGAGTAGTACCCCATTATGTTTCTCCATCATTGGTTACAGGAATTCTTGTAATAGTTGAGGGGAGGGATGGGGGAGAAAGACTTAGAATGTTAGTGGCAACTTTTGCTGACAAGCACCCTAGCACTCTCTTCTTACTCTTTGTCGTTGGGAATATAGTTCTTGGTGCTGTTCTTACTTGAACTCAGACTAAGACACCACATTTCTTTTTATGTCCTCTTTTACTACCTTTGGTGCCACTTTATAGGAACTGAAATTCAGTGATCTACACAAGATGGGTTACGATCTGTACCTGTGAAGGGAGCATTCACATTGAGATCCTGAGTCTGTCAAAATGGCATTGCATTGGGAATTATTTTAAAACATTCACGAACAGTTATGTTTTGACTCAGGAATATTCTTGATTAGTAGGAATATGTTGACTGGCTGAATTTTGTTGTATATTGGCATCTTTTAAGTTTATTACATTCTTTGTTAAATTGAGCAAGGTAATATCTGCAGGAAACTATGTATGATGCTTGGTAGATAAGACTAGTTTAATTAACTTGAAAATAGTTTAATGTAAAATCAGTACTGTCTACAATTACAAAAACAGAATTCAAAAAAATTTATCTGACCATAGAGCAAAACTTTTAGGAGATTTTCTCATTTTTGGTGTCATTACTTGCTCCTCTTAAATTTGTGTTTGCTTTAGTTTAGCATTAGCATAAAATGTTACTGAATTTCCTTCAAATCATTAAAATAAGAGGTATTAATGATTTGCATGAGTTAAAACCATCAGTTTTACTTAGCAGAAACTAAATTCATTATTATGTTTATGGTCTAGTGCTGTGGTTTCTTCAGTGTGGAGAAACTCCTTATATGGAAACTCACTCCAATGGTGTAAATTAGCAACCTGTCTAAAATGTATGGTCTTAAAGAGATTCAGGATATGTGTCAAAGACAGTATCTGAAATCTTTGCTTCACTGTTCCACATTCTGCCTCATTCATTACCTAGTTAGGAAAAACATTTTCATTGTTATATAGTATGAGTTTTTTGGTTTTTTTTTAAGGATAGTTATAGTTCTTAAGTTTTAATAATAATAGCAAGGTTGTTAATAGAGCTTTGTCAGTAATAATTTTGGATGGTAGTTGCCTTTCTCTTCTAAAATTACACAGTAAATATTAACTAAATCATATACTAATTTTTTCAAATATCCTTTTGTATAATTTTTAAAGTTTCTTATAGCCCCATAAGATTTGCCTTAATGCTTAATCACTTGTCTTTTTAGGGTGCAGCTTATGTAGAATTTGATGTTCATCTTTCAAAGGATTTTGTACCTGTTGTATATCATGATCTCACTTGTTGCTTGACTATGAAAAAGGTATGCTAAGAATGTTTTATTAAAGTAATTAAGAACTAGTGAATTGTCCTTTCATAATAGTTAACTTTTCAAAAAAGTCTAATGAATTTCCTAATGAAACATTTTCTTCTCAAGTGCCAGATGAATAGTCTTTCCAGGGTGTTTAATTTAAAACAAATTCTTTTTCATTTTATTTTCTTCTTTGAACATTTTATGTTGGAGGGAAGCACTGATGCTAATACCAGACAGTACACTGAAATAGCAAAGACAGGATATAGGAGAAAGGAAGATAGAACTCTCCTTCCTTCCCCTTCCTCCCAGTTCAAATTCTGAGTTCAAGTTCTACTTCTAACATATGGCCGTGTGACCCTAGGCAAGTCACTTAATCTGTTAGTGTTCTGGAAATATCTTTGACTATTGTAAGTTTTAATAAAGGTGCTGATCTACATTGGTAAAGGGAGTTTCCTCAACCAGAAGTTTCCTAGAGAAACGAAATCATAGATCTAGTTCCTACCACTATATTAAAAAAAATAATTTATCATAATAGAAGGCTGACCTCAGAGTCTAGCAGAGTTGGGTATGAGTCTTTCCTTTGATACATAATAGATGTCTGGTCATGAGCAAGCCATTTAATGATTGCGTTTTCTTTATTTGTAAAATGAAGGCTTTGGAATAGATGATCTATAAACTCCCTTCCAGCTCTAAGTCGATGAGGTTTGAGAGGAACATATAAATACAAATTGTTTAGTAAGATCAGGATTACTGAATCAAACTGACCAATTTGGAAAAACTTTGCAAAGGAAATTAACTAGAGATTAGAATAGTTTTTAGGAAATTGGTTACATTGGTAGTATGTAGTACTGCATTAGCCCCTTTCCTGCAGAGAAGGAAAGGAGCTCTACCTCTCACTTCCACACAAATACATATGGTTAAAGAGACCCAAGAAAATAAATTTGTCTCGGGAGAGTGGGTGGTCAGTTTGCTAGAATTTATTAAGCATTCTTGATGTGCTAGGTACTTGCTAAACAGTAGGGATACAGTGAAAGGCAAAAAGAAAAACAAGAGCTCCTCTCCCTATACAATTCTAGTCTCACTTTATTCTTTATCTGCAGTATTTTTCTAAGATGTTGCTCATGGACTGGATTTAAATGCTATTGATCTAGCTACGCAATAAGAATTATTCAACGACTTTGCTTTTCCTGTGCAATTGATTAGGCATACCAGATTCTTTAGCGATTAGGAATCTGATATGGAAGACGTTAGTATCCTGGAATTTGATGTATTCAATCCAATGTCATCAATAAACAGGAACATATACAAGACAGCACCATTAATAGGAAGTCTTCCTTTTGGTCTCTACTCTGAATATCTTTCACAGCAGTGGAATATACTTTTGGCAAGCACTTTAACCCTGATTTAAACGTTATAGTAGTAATTTATACACAATAATAATAATAATAATAATAATAATAAATTAATAAGGGTCTTTGAATAAAGTTCTCCTTCCAAGAAACATCTTTGTTTTTTGACCTGAGAGAGAACCCATTCAATTCAATTCAACAAGCATGTATTGAGTACCTGTTATGTCCTAAGCATTGTGCTAGGCACTGAGCTGAGCATATAAATAAAGGCAAAAGACATTCTGTATGCTTAAGGAGCTTACGTTCTAGTGAGGGAAATAATATTCAAGCAACCAAGTACACACAAGAGATATATAGGATAAATTAGGGGTGGTCTCATAGGGAATTGATTAACATTAAAGAGGACCGGAAAAGGTTACTTGTAGAAGGAATTTTAGCTGAAAATTGAGGGAAATCAAGGCAGTCAGGAGATAGAGATGAGGAAGGAGAGAATTGCAGGTTTCCGGGCAGCCAGTGAAACTACAAGGAGTCCAGAGGTGGAGTGTTTTGTGCAAAGAACAGCAAGGAATTGAGAGTTAGAGTTTGTGGGAGGGAGTAACTAATATGGAGTGGTAAAAAGGACTAGGTTGTGATGGGCTTTAAAAGCCAAACAGGATTTATATGTGAACCTAGAGGCAATAGAGAGCTGCTGGAGCTTACTGAATTAGGACAGTGACATGTTCGGACTTACCCTTTAGGAAGAAAGGAGGAATGAAGGAAAGAAAAATTTATTAAGAGCCTATTCTATGTGAAGCACTTTATAGATGTTATCTCATTTGAGCCCTATAACAACCCTGGGAAGTAATTGCTATTATTATCCCCATTTTACAGCTGAGGAAACTGAGGCAGAGATCTTTTTGAACCTAGGTTCTGTATTCTTTAGCCAGCGTACTTCCTAACTGCTTCACTTTGATAGCTGAGCAAAGGATGGACTAGATTGAGGAGAAACTTGAGGCAGAGAGGTCACCCAGCAAGCAATAGCTGGCATCACGAGGTGATAAAGGTCTGTGCCAAGATTGTGACAGTGTCAGAAGAAAGAAGTTGGAGTCTATAAAGAGATCAAAAGATGAAGGTGAAAGTGAGGAGTCAGAATGACTCCTAAGTTGCAACTCTGAGAGGATAGTGGTACCTTCTACAGCAGCACCTCTTAAACTGTGGGTCATGAATAGACAAAGTTTAAGAAGCACTGCTCTACAGTGATAGGGAATTAAGTTAGGAAGAAGCAGAGGATTTTGGGGGAAAAGATAATGCAGTTTTATACGTGTTGAGTATAAGATATTTATGGTATGTTCAGTTCAAGATGCCCAATTGGCAATTGGAGACTAGAAGTCAGAAAAATGAATGGTTAGGGATGGATAAATGCAACCAATCATCACCTTTGTAGAGATCATGATTGAATCAGTGGGATCTTATGATATTACCAAGAGAGCTTGTATAAAGGGAGAAGAGAAGGCATAGGATAGAAACAGGGATAAAGGAGGAGATAATGGCAAAGGCATCTGAATGATAAGAAGGATAAAAAGTCTTAGAAAAACCACAGTGATCATTGGTCAGTTAATTAGAGAAGTATAAAAGGGTGACCTTGCTACTGTGAGGGCCCATTTGAGAATATAGCACAAATCTATAGTGGACCTAGTCAGAATAGGTCCAGAAGAATGATTTTTTCCAGCGTTAATTCAGCAACATGTGAATAGGACTAAAGGTAAGGAATGGTGGGAGTAATTTAAGGCTGGGCATGGCAGGACAAGATTGGCAATAAAATAAGAGGGCAAGGAGCTGGTAAGAAGGTAGTGTAGACTTCAACCTATTCACCAAGGGAAGTGGGGAGAATATAGCCAATGCAGGGATGATGCCTGAGAAGGAACTTAGGGGTAGAGGAATTAGAACTCATAATAAGAACAAAGAATAATGTTAGGGGTTGTGAGACATAAGATAAGGTAGAATGACAAAATTATGGTCAAATAAAGGAATTTCAGAGTCCATGAACTTTGAAGTGGAAGCATATGACAATCCCTGTGTGTTAGTGGATACCTACCAAATTCATGAACTGATGATAGTATACATTGAATGAACTTTAAAGGAGTAGAGGTTGCTGATTGATGGTTGTAGAAGGAGAGTGGATGTGGCAGTGGGAACAAGGAGTATTCTGACTCTTAACAGTATGATTAATCATTGAGAGGATATTAGTGAAAATGCAACAAGTTCTAGAAAGGCTCACCAAGAATGTCATATCATCAGGAAGGAGCTGGATCTCAGTGAGTATAAGATGATGGAAGGAGTGAGAAAGGCAGCTAGGTTGTGCAGTGGATTCAATGTTGGACCTACAGTCGGGGAAAACCTGTATTGATATCTAGCCTCAGACACTTACTAGCTCTGTGACTCTGGGCAAGTCATTTAACTTCTGTCTGCTTAGTTTCCTCAATTTAAAATGAAGATAATAATAGCATCTACCTCACAGCGTTATTGTAAAGATCAATAAACTAATATTTATAAATTGTTTAGTTAGCACAATGCCTGTCACATAATAGGTGTTTAATGATGTCCCCTCACTCTGCTTCCCTTTCATTTCAAAAAGCTATAAGTTGTGAAATAATAGTCTCCAAAGAATTAAAGTAGTTGGACAAAGACATCTGCTGGGTATGAACAAACTGCAGGGAAAGTAGCATAAAGGACATTATCAGAGACATATGTAACCAGAAAAGAAAATTAGTCAGTCATATAGTAAGGGCAAGGGGAAAAAAATTAACAGCAATGTAATGTGATCCAAAGGAATGCCCCAAGCACATTAGGTCCATCTCTTGTGAAGGTTTTATGGGAAGACATGAAGAAGAGTTACAGAGGATGAGAAGGTGTGGAGTTGTAATTTGCAATGCTTGGAAGGAATACCCACAGCAATGAGATAAATCACAGGACCATCAAAGTATTAGAATGGTAAAGGTGTCAAACTGTAGACTAAATAATCTCTGAATTTTTTTTAAAGAAATCTTTAAAAGTATGCCCCACTAAAGTCTTTTTTTTTTATCTTTGCTTTATGATGAAGCATGTTTTATCATACTCTGGCAGTGATTTTGGCTTCTTAAAGCTTGTCATTCAATCAGCAGTTATTTATTAAATACCTACAATGTGCCAATCATGGCTATAGAAAAAAGATTTAACAATCCCTGCCTTCAAGGAGAGGAGATAAAATATATATATAAAAAATAAATAGAAAGTAACCTTTTGAGAGAAGAATTACTAGCACCAGTGTTAGTGGAGTGTAAGCTTTACAGATCTTTTTTTTTTTTTAGCAGGAAACACTTTGTTTACAGACTTAGTAATGAATTTTATGTCTTGCAAAATTTAGAAAACTTTGATGAAGGCTATTATTGTAGTAATAAAGAAATGATAAACAGGAAGAGCCCCCCTACACCATTTATTTCCTTTTTTCTATATAGCCTAATATCCTCATTTTTTACAGATTTTTTTCACATGATACACTTGGAATAATAGAATTTGTTCACAACTTAGATTACATTCAATGAAGCTTAATAATCTTTCTGATTTGTTTTTAAAGAAATTTGATCATGAACCAACAGAACTGTTTGAAATTCCAGTGAAAGAATTAACTTTTGAACAACTCCAACTGTTGAAGGTAATAAAAATTTTAATTTTTCTTTTAACTTTAGAAATTCCTTTCTACATATGAAGAATCCAGTTAATCTACTGTCAAATATTAGTAAAGTGTGCTTCATATTCTTATTATTGGGGAAAAATTTTTAGAATTCAGAATTTGAAATGGAAAGAACCTCAGAGGGCATTGAATCAAACAATAGAAACAAGAATCCATTTAATGATACCCCTGACAAGACAGGAATTCAGTACTTTCCAAGGGGTCCTATTCAATTTTTGGTTAGTTCTAATAAATATAGATAATAAATCTTTTCTTTAAATAAGCCCAATTTTCCTTTGTACAACTTTCACCTCTTGCTCCTGGTTCAGTCTTTTGTGTTCAAGCAGGGCAAGCCTAATTTCTTATTCTGTGTGACACCTCTTGAAATATTTGAAAACAATATTTGTCATTTTTGATGTCCTCCACCATCCTGGTTGTCCATAGGATTCTCTCCAGTTTATGTTTTCCTAGCATCATTACCTAGAGTAGAACAAAATTTTCCATATATGGCCTAACAGGCAAGGTAATAAATAATGTGACTCATTTTTCTAATTCTGGACATGCTGTCTCTCAATGTACCTTAAGATTTCATTAGCTCTCTTGGCCAGTGTATCTTGTTGACTCAATATGCCTTTAGGACTAACTTTTGTCTAGTTACCTGTTCCCATTCTGAGTATGTGAAGTCAATTTCTGGAATCTAGGATATCAAAAATTACATTTAACTCTTTTAAATGTCATTTCATCAGATTCAATCCATATTTAAACCACTTATTTTCAGCGTCATCTATCTCCACTTTATGTCCTCAATAAATTTGTTAACCTTGGCATTTATGCTTTTATCCAAATCAGTGAAAAAGACAGCTGCATAGTGTTGTAGGGCCAAGAATAGATCTCTTGGTAACTCAATTGGAGATTTCTTTATTGACATAGAACTATTAGTTCAAACTCTTTGGGTTTGGACATGCAACCAGTTATGAATCCATTGAACTGAGTTATTGTCTAGTCTGTATATCTCCATCTTTCCTGTTGGAAGAGTATTAAACTTTCTCAGATGCTTTGCTAAAATAAAATTTACTTAGACTATATCTATAGCATTTTTCTTATTGACCAGTCTAGCAGCCCTCCTAAATAAATGAAATTGGGTTAGTTTTAATTGACTTGTTCTTGATTGTTCTTGACATGTTGCAACTTTTTGATCACTTTATTTTTCTACATGAAATCTAACCATCCCATTTAATAATATGCTGTAAAATTTTTCCACAAATCATGATTTGAAGGCTCTATGCTTGTCCCTTTTTTTAAAAATTGGACCAACAGCATACCTTTTTCAAACCATTGGTACCTTTCCTATTCTCTGTGATCTTTCTTTTAAAAAAAGTTTCATTTTTGGTTTCACAATACCTACATTTCCCAGTAAGATCCAGGGACCAGGATAAGCTGGATGTGGTCAAACAGGAGATGGAAAGATTATGCATTGATATCTTGGGTGTCATTGAACTTAAATGAATGGGAATAGGTGAATTCAAGTGATCATGGCATATAGTATTGTGGGCAAGGATCCCTCAGAAGAAATGGAATAGCCCTCATAGTCAATAAAAGTGTGAGAAAAGTAATAGTGGCAGATAATCTCAAAAATGACATGTTGATATCTGGGCAAACCATTGAGCATCATAGTAACTATAACTATAATGAAAGAGGCCCAAGTTGATCAATTATATGAAGACCTACATCATCTTCTGATAATAACACACACATACACACAGTCACATTTATCATGGGGATTGAGAGCTAAAGTAGGAAATCAGAAGATAATTGGAATAATAGGTAAGTTTGACCTTGGACTACAAAATGAAGCTGGGCAGAAACTAAGAGAGTTTTGTCAAAATAATTAGCTAGTCATAGCACTCATTTTCATTTTTTATTTTTTTATTTTTAATAAATTAATTTATTTATTTTCTTGTTTACATCATTCATTTCCATGAGATTTTGAGTTATAAATTTTCTCCCCGTCTTTCCCCTACCCAGCACCTCAAAACAGCCATCCCACTGTATAACCCCTCCCTCAATCGGCTCTCTCCTATGTCCTCCCCCTCATGCCTTTGACTTTCCAGTATAGCACTCTTTTTCAACAACCTAAATGGTGACTTTACATTTAGACCTCACCAGCTAGTCAATATCAAAATCAGATTTTTATGCTTTGTAATCAAACAGAGAAGCTCTACATATTCAGACCTGAAGCTGACTGTGGCTCAGATCATGAGCTACTTATTTCAAAATTCAAACTTGAATTGATGAAAGTAGGAAAACCATCACACTGTATAGGTATGACCTAAATAATATCCCTTATGAAGTGAAAGTAATGAGTAGATTTAGGGGATTAGATCTAGATTGAGTGGCTGAAGAGCTATGGCTAGAGGTTTGTAATATTGTTAAATATTAATATTATACAAAACATCTATCAGCATTAATATATAAAGTAAATAATAAAAATTAAATAAAATATTAATATTATGTAAAATATAATCATATTATATAAAATAATATAATAATACATAATTTAAAATTTTTAAATAAAAAGAGCAAGAGCAAAATGGCTGTCTGATGATGCTTTACAAATAGCTGAAGAAAGAAGAAAAGGTAAAGGGAAAGATAGATCTAACTGAATGCAGAATTTCAGAGACCAAGGAATGATAAAAGATTTTCTTAAATGAGCAACGTAAAGAAAAAGAAGAAAACAATATAATGAGAAAGACGAGATCTCTTCAAGAAAATTAGAGATATCATGAGAACATTTCATGAAGAAATAGGCATGATAGAATACAAAAGTGGTAGGGTCTTAGCAGAAGTTGAATAGATTAAGAAGAGGTAGCAAGAATATATAGAACTATACAAGAAAGATCTTAACATCAGTGATAAAACTACTATGGTATGGTTACTGATCTAGAGCCAGGCATCTTGGAGAATGAAGTCAAAGGAGCCTTAGGAAGCATTGCTAATATTGAGGCTAGTGGAGGTGGTGGCATTCCAATTGAGCTATTTAAAATCCTAAATGATGAATACTGTTTAAGTGCTACATTCAGTATGCCACCAAGTTTGGAAAACTTAACAGTGGCCACAGGATTGGAAAAGATCAATTTATATCCTAGTCTTAAGGAAGGAATTCCAAGGAATGGTCAAATAAACAAAGAGTTATGTTTGTTTCACATGCCAGAAAGGTTATGCTTAAGATTCTGCATGCTGGGCTTCAGCAGTATATGAACTGAGAATTACTAGAAGAGCAGGTTGGTTTTCAGATAGGCAGAGGAACTAGAGACCACATTACTAACGTTTGTTAGATTGTGGAGAAATCAAGGGAGTTCCCCAAAAAAAAACCATTCACTGCTTCATTGACTATGATAAAACCTTTGTGTGGATCACAACAAAATGTGACAAGTCCTCAAAGAAATGGGAGTACCAGATCATCTTGCTTGCCTCCTGAAGAACCTGTATGTGGCTGAAAAGCAACAGTTAGACCAAATCTGGAACAACTGATTGGTTAAAGATTGGAAAAGAAGTATCACAAGGCTGTATATTGTTACCTCATTTATTTAATTTACGTGCAGAGTACATCATGCAAAATACCAGACTGGATGAATTAAAAGCCAGAATTAAGGTTGCTAGGAGAAATAGCAACAGTCTCAGATATGTAGATGTTGCCACTCTGATGGTAGAAAGTGAAGAGGAATTAAGAAGACTCTTGATGAGAGTCAAAGAAAAGAGTGTAAAAGCTGGCTTGAAATTTAACATAAAAAAAACAGAGGTCATGGCAAATGGTCATATCACTTCCTGGGAAATAGAAGAAAGTTTAACTATTTACATAAATGTTCATACCATGAAAATGTGTTGTTAATATGTAGTGTAATTTTTTAGTATATCCCTACCTTCTAAATTATATTTCTGAAAGAACTAATGTTATGAACCATTTTATGGGTTAGACCAATGCTCATTCAATGCTACCTTGCACTAATATTTGTATCAAGGGATAGGGTCTTGGTTCTGGGTGTTTTTTTTGCCATTTGTTAACATTATTTATAAATAGTATGTATGATTTATTAGAGCTCATCCTTAAATTGGTTGTTTTAAATGTTGTATATTGGATTATGCTCAATTTTGCGGACATGTATAACTTTCTTCCTTTTATGATTTCTCTGTTACATCTCTTGATCATAAAACATTATCACATAGATGTTGAGACTTTTAAAAATAATTGGAATTTTTCTTTTGTATTTTCCAGCTTTCTCATGTAACTGCACTAAAATCAAAAGACTATGTAAATGGTATGTAGCAGCATTGAAAAATAGTTTATTTCAAATTAACATTTATATTTTATTTTTTTTCCAGTTTGAATTACTATATTCTAAACTTGATTTTTAAAGATGGAATTTTACATTTATTTTTTATTTTTATTTTATTTTATTTTTAAATTTGATTTGTTTATTTATTTTTAGTTTACAAG
>CM053581.1:143407198-143445108 GCA_028627135.1 Pseudochirops cupreus | reverse complement strand
CACCACAAAGAGAGCTGCAATAAATATTTTTGTACCTATGGGTCTTCCTCCCACTTCAGTGATCTCTTTGGAATACAACCCCAGAAGCAGTTTTACTGGGTCAAAGGGTATGCACTTATTTATAGCCCTTTGGGCATAGTTCCAGATTGCTCTCCAGAATGGTTGTATCAATTCACAGCTCCACCAACAATGCCTTAGTGTTCCAATTTTTCCACATCCTCTCCAGCATTTGTCATTTTCCTGTTTTGTCATCTTAGCCAATCTGACTGGTGAGATGTGGTACCTCAAAGTTGTTTTGATTTGCATTTTTTGTGCAAATTGATTTCTAAATCAGTAGTGATTTAGAGCATTTTTTCATATGCTTATAAATATCTTTAATTTTTGCCTCTGAAACTTGCCTGTTCATATCCTTTGACCATTTATCAATTGGGGAATAACTTGTATTCTTATAGATTTACTTAATTCCCTGTATATTTTAGAAATGAGGCTTTATCAGAGACACTGGTTGTAAAAGGAATTTTACATTTTTTATGTCAATCAACATACTACTATCAAGCCCAAGCATTTAATGAGGAACAAAGTGTAACTGTTTCACAGGATCATAGAATATTTGATTTTTATAACACTGCTCTCTTCTGGTTCTCCAGCTACTTAACTGATTGCTCCTTCTCAGTCTTCTTTGCTGGATCTTCATCCAGATTATGCCCATTAGCCATGGTTATCCCACAGGGCTATGCCCAAGTCAGGGGTGGGGAATCTGTGGCCTCGAGGTCACACACATATGGCTCTGTATATCCTCAAGTGCAGCCCTTTGACTGAATCCAAACTTCACAGAACAAATCCCCTTAATAGAAGGATTTGTCCTATAAAACTTGGACTCAGAAGGTCATACCTGGGACCTAGAAGGCTACATGTGGCCTTGAGGCCACAGGTTCCCCACCCCTGTGTTAAGCCCTCTTCTCTTCTCCTTCTATACTACTTTCCTTGGAGATCTTATCAGCTTCCATGGATTTAGTTGTCATCTCTATGCTGATGATTCTCAAATCTTCTTATCCAATCCTAATCTCTTTGCTGACCTCCAGTGTCACATCTTCAGCTGCCTAATGGATTTCTCAAACTAAATATCTCATAGAAATCTTAAATTCAACATGACCAAAAGTGAACTCATTATCTCCCTGCCTCCCAGCCCCCTTTCCTATTACTGTTGAGGGTACTGCCATCTTCCCAGTCACCCAGGCTTAGAAGCTTGGTGTCACACTTGACTTCTCACTCTCTTTCACCACCCCCATATCTAATCAGTTGCCACAACCTGTCAGTTTTACTTTTGTAACATCTCTCATAAAAGCCTCCTCTCCTCTGACACTACCATCAACCTGGCGCAGGCCCTTATCATTTCATACTTTTACACTACTGTTAGAGCCTGCTGGTTGGTCAGCCTGCTCCTAGTCTTCCCTAACTGGATTTCTTCTTCTACTCAGCTGTCAAAATTGTCTTCCCAAAATGACAGTCTGACCACATCACCCCTGCTCAAAAAACTCCAGTGGCACCTGTGATCTGCAGAATGAAATATAAAATACTTAATTTGGCATTCAAAACTCTTCATAACCTCCCTCCCCCACACCCTCCCAAATACTTTTAAAATTTTCTTAACCTTACCATTCCTTGTCCCATAATGGCCTCTTTGCTATTCCTTAAATAAGCCGTTTTATCTTCTGACTTCAGACATTTTCATTGGCCATCCCTCAAGCCTGAAATATTTTCCCTTTGTAACTCTGCCTCCTGGCTTCTTTAGCTTCCTCTAAATCCCAGCCAAAATTGAACCTTCTATAAGAGGCCTTTTCCTAATCCCTCTTTTTTCTAGTGCTTTCCCACTGTTAATTGTTTCCATGTTACCCTGAAAATAGCATGTTTGTATATAGCTGTTTACATGTTGTCTCCCGCATTAGGTTGTGGGTTCATCAGGAGCAGAGATTATCTTCATAGCCCAAATGATTTCAACAATGCTTGTCTCATAGTAGATACTTATAAATGTTTGTTGACTGATTCCACTTAAAATATATTAAACTACTGAATTTCTTCTAAAAATAGCTATGAAAGTTATGCCACAGCAAATACAAATGGTCATTGAGTCACACTATTGGTCCTGGTGTAATGGTCTTGTATATATTTTATATAAATGTTCCTCATTTGATAGGTGAGGTAACTTAAGATTCAAGTGGCTTAGCTCTCTATTCTTAGCACAGAGCTACATGGTTAGTGGTAGAAATGGGACTAGAATCCAGGTTTACTCATTCTCAGGCCATTCTTTTTTTATGACATCACACTGTTTCTTCATATGGGTATTTGTCAGGCATTACAATCTATTTTTCATAAATATTTTAGGAAATAAGGCCTAGGGCTGGGTGACTGTATGTGGTTTTTAAAGAGGGAGGCTGTAAGGTAAATATATTTGTGAATGAAATGTATTGTGTTATCTTAAAGTATCTAAATGACTCAGATGAGATTTTGTTTCTTATTCATTGATAGATTTATAAATTTAATTTTCAGCATCTTTAACTGGGGAAGAAAATTATATCTCTGAAAATCAACCATTCCCTTCTCTCCAGATGGTAAGTACTTTGCAAAACCTATATTTATAAAAAGAATGGCCTTCAGATTTTTATGTTGAATAAATCTTTAGTTGATGTAAAGATAATAACTTTTATATGGTTTTATTTTAATTATATTACTTTAAAATATATGCTTTTGATTTTATATTAGTCATATTGAAGTAAATAAATTTAAGCACTAAGCAAGTTCTTGAGGTAAGGGACCTCGTTTAATTTTATAATCTCCAAAATACAGTGATTAGTGCACTGTAGCTCCTTTAGAAATATTTGTTGAATTATTGTTAAAAAAAGGTTTAATTTTTTTAATGTGCCATTGCTGAAAAGAAGACTTTATAATCAGCAGAAATCTGTATTTTCTCTGCACATGATTTACAGATCTGTTATTGTTTATCATTATGACCCTACCAACTACTAACTTGTAGGTACCTCAAATTGGATGTCCCATAGGCATCTCAAACTCAGCATATCCAAAACAAAATTTATTATTATTATCCATTAATAAGTGTTTATTGACTTTTCCCCAAACCCTCTCCTCTTCCCAACTTTCTGTTACTAGCACTGCCATCCTGGCAGTCACCTAGGTTTGAAACTCTGATGCCACCTTTGATTCCTTACTCTCATTCAATCCATATAACTAATCTGTTACCAGAGCTTGTCTTTTCTACATTCACAATATCCCTGTTATTCCCTTTACTACTCAGCCACTCCCCTAGTTCAGGCCCTCATCACCTTCCTGCTCCTGATTGATCTCCTTGACTCTTTTTCCTCCTCATTTTAACCCATCTTCCACTTAGCTGCCAAAGTGATTTTTCAAAAACATAAATTGGACCACATAAAACCTTACAGCCTCCCATTCCGTAAAATTGAGAAGTTCCTATGACCTTCAGGATCAAATACATGTTTCTCTCTCTAACATTTACAGCTCTTCACAACCTGGACCCTTTTTCACTTTCCACGTTTCTCATACTTTACTTCCCTTCATGCACTCTACAACCCAATTAAGAAAATTGGCTTGCTTGATGTTCTTTGCGCATAGCACTCCATCTGTTGCTATGCTTTTTACCTTGGCTGTTTCCCATAACTGTAATGCTCTCATTCCTCACTTCTGCCTTTTAGTTTCCCTAGCTTCTGTGAAGGTTCAGCTCAAATCCCAACTTTTTCAGGAGGCTTTTCCTAGTTCCCTTCAGGTACCCACTATCTTCCATTTAAGAATTTCCTTCCATCTGCTCTGGATATATTGTTTGTATTTTGTTATTTGCATGTCATTTCTCTCATTAGATTATGAATTTCTTGAAAGCAGAGACTTTTTTTTTGCATTTATTTGTAAAGACCTGCATTTAACACACTGTATAGCACATAGAGTTTGATAAATTATTTTTGACTGACTGGGTCTGTTTCAAACATGTACCGTTACTTATGAATTGTAATTATATCTCTTGATTAATTTTTGAGTTATCTTTACACACACACACACACACACACACACACACACACACACACACACACACACACACACACACATATACACACACACATCCTATATGGATCAAGTGAAATAGCATGCAAAATGTTTTGAACAACTCTAATCCCTCTTCAACATGACAGCCCTTTAATTATTTAGCTATTATATCAACTCAGATCTTCTCTTCTTAGGGTAAACATCTCTGTTTTAGTCAGTGTGGCCTCATATGGCATGTTTCCAAGGTTCTTTGCCTTCCTGGTTGCCCATTACAGAAAATATATATGGGTACTGGTTTTCTATTTCGACTAACAAATTTAGTCATCAAATTGTATTTAATCTGTATTCTCTCTATATATGTATGCACATATACATATATGTATATATATATACGTACATACAATCAAAGAAACTTAGAATCCTGAGTATTAACAATGGTAAGGCATAGTTTTTTAATTAAAAAAATTTTTTTTAATTGTAGTAATAATAAAGGGCAGTTGCTAAAGTGAATTGGCAGTAAGGCCCAGGGGTTGGCATAGAAGGGGATAATTGGATTAGTGGGTATAATATTCCTGAGTTATTAGAGGAAATACAAGGCAGGTATGAATAGTTTGGGGTTTTGGTAACTGAGCTCAGTATAGTTAAATGATAACAAATGATAACAAAAATGATAGTGAATATTTTTTGTGGAGATTGTTGCTGACTTTCTTGAGTGGCCATGATGCTACTTTTAAAATCTTTTTGCTTAATTCAGTTTAGTACAGCAAATATTTATTAAGTACCTGTTAAGTGCAAGGTATTGTGCTGGATGTTCATGACAATAACTATCGTAGCTAGGATTTATATAATGCTTTAAGGTTTTTGAAATGCCTTACATGAACTAGTGTCTGCCCTCTAAGGGCTCACAATAAATGGGGGAAAATGTAACGGGCGGCTGGGTAGCACAGGGAATAGAATGGATTAGAACACTGGGCCTGGAGTTAGGAAGCCCTTATTTCAGATCTAGCCTTAGACACTAGCTGTATGATTCTGGGCAAGTCACTTAAACTTTTTGCCTCAGTTTTTTCAACTATAGAATAAGGATAATAATAGTACCTATGCCTCCCGGGGTTGTTGTGGTAATCAAATTAGTTAATATTTGTAAAGTGCTTAGCGCAGTGTCTGGCACATACATACCAGGTGTTTAATAAATATTTATTCCTCTTTCCCACCCCCCTTTCATCTTTCCTTAACATACATGAATTAAATGTATACAAAATAATTTCAAGAGGGAGAATTATCTAACATATGGGATGGTAGGAAGGAATCACATTTTAAAAAAAGTTGTATCTGAGGTGCATTTTTAAGAAAACGTAAGATTCTAAGAGGTAGAGGTAAGTAGAGAACAAAGTGCTATATAAAGTATTTGTTCCTCTATTGTTGAGGAAGGAGGTGATGTATGAGTAGTATGAGTAGAATGAATAGGTGCTATGGAGAATATGATGAAGATTTCGTCAGTTAAGGAGAACTAAAAGGAGTGCCAGATATCAGTAAGGGTCTAGTTGATGTTAGAATAATGAATTTATAATTTACCTGTTAAACAAAGTTTGACTTTCCCCATTAGTACTTAGTAGCTTCCGAGTGAGTGGGAGCAGAGAAGGTTGAATGAGTGTTGAGAATAACTCAGGATTTGAATTTGGTTAGATGTGACTGGTGATTGGGCAAGGGTGCAAGCGGTTATAGGTCTACACTAGCCAGAATAATTGATCTGTTACCAGTTACGTCCATTAGGAAGCTAGGTGGCGCAATGGTAGAGCCTGAATCATGGAGTCAGGAAGATTTGAGTTCAAAACCAGCCTTAGACACCTATAAACTATGTGACAATAGGCAATATGCTCTCTTCCTTAGTTTCATCATCTGTACAATGGAAATCATAGGACCTACACCCAAGTATTTTTGTGAGGATAAATGAGTTATTTATAATTAGCTCTTTGCAAACCTTAAAGGCTTATGTTAATGTTTGCTATAATTATATAAGCCCAGTAAAAATTGTACTTGCTAAAACACAGAACTTAAAATAATGCTTTATATTTCTTTCTATTCTTTCTTACAGATTGCTTTTGGTAATAATTATTTTCCTCTTCTTCCTTTATCCTACACTCCCTCTTTAAAAAAAAATCCTTTTAGGTTTTAGAGGCTTTGCCAGAGGATGTTGGATTTAACATTGAAGTAAAATGGATTTGCCAGCAAAGGGTAAGTAATTTCATACCTTGTGTGATCTTTTGATTATATTTGCAAAACTAATTGTACAAATAGAGTAAAAATTTTATTTTAGCATACATAAAACTTATTGAACCTCTTTATCAGTGTGCACATTAATATATTGGTATATTAATAACTACCTAAAAATGAAAATTTTACCTACCTATGTAGCATAATATATTAGTGTTAATATCAGGGATGTCTCTAAACAAGTTTTATATTCAGTTCTCCTCCAGGTCCTTCACTGTAGTTTGACCAAAGCTAGATAACACCTTATCTCTTAAACCCTACTTTGCTTCTCTTCAAAATTTGCCTCTCCTGTTCTACAAGAGCTTTGCTTTTATAGTATATTGCAGAGCTTGGCAATGAATTAATCGCTAAAAGATGATTAATTCACTCCCATATTAAAAATGCCTTTATTCCCTTAAGTGAGTGGAAGATCAGATACCATGATATCCAAAGAGAAAGATAAACAAGGAGAGGTTTTGCTCAGGGTAGCCACTTGGCAATCCTCAGACATCAGTTGTACATCGACCTGTACATGTAGAGTTGACAATGGTTATCTTAACTCAGTATTCTAGAGTGAATGATTTTTCAGGCTTTTTCGTGTGGATGTACTCTTTAAAAGATGATACATTTTCAGCACAATTCAGCGCACCCCTAAGTGTCTGAAAATATTTTCAGTATTTCAAATTATTTTAGATAACATTATGTGAGTACTTGATATATATTAGAGCAAAATGAGTTAAATATCAAATGCTATCTAAAGTGGGTATTTTGTATAAATGGGTTACCACAAATTATCAGAGTTGTTCTGTTGTTAAATTTTTTAACTTACCATTTAAAAAATAAAATGATTACAGGTTTTTGTTATAAAATTATTTTTATATAACACTATTTTTTTTTCAGTGAAAATGACTGAACTATTAGGAAATACAAATTGTTTTAATTCAATATACTTTTTTCATCTAGGATGGAATATGGGATGGCAATTTGTCAGCATTTTTTGACATGAACCTGTTCTTGGATATTATTTTAAAGACTGTTTTAGAAAAGTCAGGAAATAGAAGAATTATATTTTCTTCATTTGATGCAGATGTCTGTACAATGTGAGTAACATAGTTCTCTTTTTTTTTTTTGTTTTTGCTTTTGGAGGGGGGAAGGCAGGGCAGTTGGGGTTAAGTGACTTGTCCAAGGTCACACGGCTGTAAGTGTTAAGTGTCTGAGGCCAGATTTGAACTCAGGTCCTCCTGACACCAGGGCCAGTGCTTTATTCATTATGTCACCTAGCCAGTCTGAGTAGCATAATTCTTACATCATAATTTTAACCATAGTTTATTTGGGGGAGGAAGCTAAACACCTTTGTATCTGGTCTTCCTTCTCTGTTCCTCCGCATTATCACAGCTCTTGCTTTGGGGTAGTAAATGCAAATGTAAACAGATGAAAGGGAGGAGGAATGAAGAATGGATAAGTGGGATTAAAAAATCACCAGAAAAGGGCAGTGTAGTTCTTCTCTTTATTTCTTAGCATCCTTATTGCAATCCTAATATAAGCCATATTTGCTGCCTGTGTTCCCTTCTTTTTTACCCCTCCACCCTCCCCCAAGAAAATACCTGGCTTGAACAAAATCTGAGTGTTGCCTACTAGTAGTACTATTTTTCATATATACCTAAATATACTCTCTTTTAATGGAGATTTCATTTTGCGAATGTGGCTATAGTGTGAGTGATTGATTAGAATGTCTGAAGATCACAGTGAGGAAAAGAGTAGGTTTAGGAAGAATGAGGTGAGGAGAAGGAGATATATAAGACATAAGACAGAACATTATGATCAGAGGAAGAGCATGTCAACATTTAAGAACATGAAAGTACTATAGTTAATGATGGTGAGATCTAAGATATGACTGCTTCAGGGGTGGCTGAGTGAAGGTTGAGTAAAGTTATGTTCCTGAGGTCAACATGTTCAAAGGGACGTTAGTGTGTATATTGAGGACTTTAAGTATGAGGACAATGGTAGGGGTGGAAAGGAAGACTATGAGCCATTTATTAAACTGCTTAATAAAGGAAAGAAGAGAAGTGATCCTCAGGCTTGTAGATCACTTGAGCAAAGATTTGTATAGGGTAATGTTGGGTTATGTTCTTTAGAAATCAAAGGGAATAAGTTCACTTTTAAAATACTGAATGAAGTCAGTCTCAGATTCAAAAATTTTCCCTTGTAATCATAACATACTTTTCCTTATCTTCCCAATGAAAATTCCACCTTCTACAGGAAGCCTTCCCTTTTAATTAGAGTCTTCCCTCTGTTAATTATTTCCTATTTTGTGTATGACTTACTTTATATATATATATGTATGTTGGTTTGCATGTTATCTCCCCCATTAGATTGTAAGCTCCTTGAGAGCACGGACTTTCTTTTGCCTCTTTTTATGTCCCCAAAATGTAGCATAGTGCCTGGCATATACCACATGCGTAACAAATGTTGATTGATTGATTGATGATGTGCCTTCTTGTCCTGTGACTTGTCCATGCCCTTCCCCATATATCCACTCAGTAGGTTAGAAGGCTTCCTCACTTCTTGATGTTAAGTGGGTACCATGATCAAAAGTTTGGATACAGTGGTATAGTGAATTAATTGGAGAATGGAGAGACTTATTAAAAGCAAGGTGAACAAATTAATAGACTAAAATAGTCCAGGCAAGAGAGAGGAGATGCAGGCAATATGTATGAGTAGAGAGACTAATGCAAATGATGCTGTCTTGCAACTTGAAGATACTGTCATGTACCCTCTTTGTTCTCTTATTTTCCAATCAAGATGTCTTACTATTTGATAAATATTAAATATCTATTATAGGATTCGACACAAGCAAAACAAATACCCTGTTTTGTTTTTGACTCAAGGCAAAACTAATACTTATCCTGAACTCATGGATCTAAGATCTAGGACAACTTCCATTGCAATGAGTTTTGCACAGTTTGAAAATTTGCTGGTAAGTTATGGTTCATTTTTAGGAGAACTGAAAGAGAAAAAAAGATAAATTAAAATAATCCCAATTTAATTTAACTGACTGGAAAATAGTTGCATGAATGTAATTGGAATTTATGTTATACAATTCAAGTAAAGAAAATTACCCATGAAGATTTAAAAGTATATTGGATGGTTATATTTAATATTTCTTATTATTAACCAGGGATTTTCTTTCTAGGGAATAAATGCACATAGTGAAGAGCTTCTTAGGAATCCATCATATGTCGAGGAAGCAAAATCTAAGGGTTTAGTAATATTTTGTTGGGGTGAAGATACCAATGATCCTGAAAACAGAAGGAAGCTGAGAGAATTAGGTGTTCATGGCCTAATCTATGACAGGTAGTATATGTTTTGTGAAAAATTTCCCTGTAACTTAGTAAAAGTTTTACATATAAAAAGTATGTTAAAAAGTACAATTAAATATATCTTATTCTAAGGTATATTAAATATCTTTTGTGGTTATTCTACCATAGCTAGAATAAAATATTCTACCTATGAGGAGTATGAATTGTCCAATCAAATGAAATTTAAATATGAATTGGGGATGGTATTATTTAACTGCTTTTTACATTTACTATATATATGTATACACATACACACATATACACGTTTGTGTGTGTCTATGAATTTGGATTCTACTGTTTCCAGTACTTCAGTCAATGCAGGAAAATGGAAATTAAGAGAGGAAAAGTTTAATAAACTAGTGGAAAATCAGCAGTGTCATATTTGGGATGCCAAGAAAGCCACTTGAGAAGAATAAGGTTATTGGTAACTTCAAAAAAACTTTTGTAGGATATACATACTATTTTCAGAAACTATTTCTCCCCTCAGATCATTAATTTTCAAGTTTGTTAACATAACTATCATGAAGTTTATAAGAAATTGATAAATAAATGTTTTCTAAATTTTAAAAAGCAAATGTTTGAAAATTGCTAGGTCCCAGTGTGGTTGCTGTTGGAGTTTTTGGACTGCTTGCTAGCAGTGATTTAGAAATTAAGATTAGCTAAAAACTCAAAAATCATATGGTGCAGACCATGCACCTTGACAATGGTACTAACTTGTTATTCCATAGAACACGTTAGAATAGGTCTGTTTTTGCCAGAACCTTCTCCAGTCTTCCTCCAGTTACATTTCACTAGTGTTCCTTAAGAGATTTTGCTGTATATTAATGGGACCTTTTTTTTAAACAAAACAAAAAACAAAAGGGAACAAAAGGATTACTTTTTTCTATGTGAATTAATATCTTACTTGATCTGCTTTTTCTTAAACCTCAGTGGTTTTTCCCTTTGGAGCAGGGTGGGTGGGAACAACATACTGAATATGACTGTTTTCAGAGACTTATAAAACTTTTTTTTTGTAGAAATGCTTAATTTTTAAGCATTTAGGCATTGAGAACATCAGAAATCCTGCAAAGTTTTATAATTCTCTAGGCCCTTGCCTTGTTGTTACTCTGAGTGAAGTCTTAATTTCAATAGCTAGAACTGCTTGTGCCCTGAATCTACTACAGAGCGGTGTTGATATTTTTCAGGTAACACAGTTTGTTAGCACCAATATTTAATGTTTTCTTTTCTTCCAGTTATTTTAATAGCATTCTTTCCTTTTTTTTTGTAAAGTTGTATTGCTATGGTGTGTATTTTAGTATGCCAGCAAACACTGTCCCACAAGCCTCCTTGAGGAAAAAAAAATGTTGCACCTTATGTGTATCTCCAGCAAACCAAAATATGATGCTCTTCTGCTTTGTTTTTATTCTAAATATATTGTATCATATCTTTCTGAAACCATTCTGAATTGAGTTGAAATTATCAATATGTATGCACCATAATTTCTGGATTCAAACCTATATATAAGTCTTTTAAAAAAAAAAAAAGAAAGAAATTGATAAATATTGACAAAGTTTAAAATTTCTATTACCCTATGGAATTTAACCTGTTCTTTGACTAGTTGCTACTGAGTATATTTTAATTCAGATTTATTAAAGGTACCATAAGTGTCCTAAGTTTTTTAGAAATATAGATATACTTTTCTTTCAAGAAAATGAATTTTTAAATTTTTGGAAACATTTTATCTATAATTGAATTTTACTAAAAGTTGTTAAATGTTACAAATTCTGTGCAGATCATGAAATCATAATGAGTTTTTTTGTGTTTGTTTTTTACCTTCTTAGGATATATGATTCGATGCCCGAACAGCCAAATATATTCCAGGTAGAGCAGCTGGAACGTCTAAAGAGAGAATTACCAGAGCTCAAGAGTTGCACGTGCCCCACTGTTAGCCATTTTGCCCATACACCAAATACGTGTGTATGTAGGTTACACAAGCCTGCCAAATAGTATAGCTAACTTAAAGAATGTTTAATCCTTTATTGTACAGAGGCCTTTTAGGGTCATATACTGCTACTTGGGATATGTAGTTTTCATCATTCAGCACTGCTTATGCCTTTTGGTTTTCTCAGTCTAAATGAAGCAATAATTTAAGTATTTTACTATTCCACTACAATTCTTGCTAGAATTCAAATACTCTTGGCCAGGTATAATTACTAAAGAGTCTCCACCTATGAGAAGAAAAATTAAGTGGTTAGTAAACCTCAGAAAACAACATTCAAATTTTAAGCATTTTTAAATTAAAAGAATAGCACTTTGGAATCTGTAAAGATAGCACGTAGTATTGACATATTTGTTATAATTTTTCATTTGATAAGATCTAAAATCATTAGCACTGGAAGAAAATGACTATGCATAATTATACCTGACCATGTTAAAAATAAGTACCTCAAATGCATGCATTTGCACTGGTGGTTCCAACTGCACAAATATTTGTGCCATCTGTGTATATTTCTTATGTGGACTATCATGCACATAAACCATTTTTATTCAGTATGAACCTTGAGGCTGCTGCCATTTTCCCACTCTGCCAGATATATGCCTGTGTAAAAAGCCTCGGGGTAAAAAAGTAAATTTGTATAACACCTCCAAAAATTGCTTTGTATCAACTTGTCAGATTTTAAATGCAGCAGATAATTTGATATTTAAAATATGGATTAGTCATTGAAAACATTTCTGCAGCTTTAAAAAAAATATTGCACATGTCTTAAGTGAACAGATCATATGATGTATAAATTCTACTGATTGCATGCTTCAGGTTTTAAGCATGAAATTATACATGTTTACCATAACTCCTTGCATCCTGTGGTGCTAGGTAAGTGTGAGAAGGTGATAAGGACTAAAATAAAAATTTTTTGTTGCCCAAAAAAAATAAGCCTATTTGTAGGCAATTTAAATTTTGCTTACCATTTAAAGTGTGTCTTACTACTATCAACAGTTCATACTTTATGTGAATTTGTATTACCCAAATTCAGCTGCCATTCTGTGGGGCTCAGGAGCCTCAGGCAGCAGCAGGGCCAGTGGATGGGTGACAGTAGCAGCTGCCTGACCAGGGGTCCGTTGTTCCAAGTGCTGAAGCCCATGAGGCTGCAGGGCCCCAGGCACTGGGCCAAGTAGAATCCTCTCCGCCACCCCCTCCCAAGGGGAAGGGAAGATCTACAGAATGGTCCACTTAGGTCATTCAAGAACTGGCTGTACCTATTACATGCCATCAGCTACTGGGGTGTGTGTGTGTGTGTGTGTGTGTGTGCACGCGTGCGCGTGTGTGTGTGTTTTAGAAGTTGTCTCCAAATTAAATAATAAATGTCCTGAAATCTCAGCTCCGTATTAATTGGTTAATATAAATCGTGTATAATTTATTCATAAATGTCATGTGTAAGCTCTTGCTAAATATGTATGCATGTTCTTAGCTTGATACTTTTAAGGTTTTTTTCATTGGTAGGAGATTGTTAAGACATGACTGTAACTTATGAATCAAGTGTTACTATATGATAAATGACAGATTTATTTTATTTCATTATAAAATATTTCAAGAAGATATTGTTTTCATAGATTCTGTTTCATGGAACTTCTATGAAAGCAAGTTGAAAATCTGAGTATCCATCTCTGAAAGACATGACTTACCTTGCACCTAGTTATTTTCTCTGTATTTTTTGATGTCCAAGGTTTATTTGTTCATCAGCATATATTGACTGCAATTAAGATTCAGTTAAAATTCAGGGAAAAAAACCTAAAACCAAATCATAAAAGAAAAACTCATTTTCATTATAAAACCTAAACATCCTATTATTTTCATTTATTAGCATTTTATGATTGAAAGTACTTTAGACAATTCAATTTTCTGTAAAGGGATGGTACTAGGTAGCATTTTAAAGTTAACTTGTACTTAGGGAAAATTTTAGTCAGGAAAAAAATTACAGGTTTTTTTTTTAATGTAACATACAATTACCATACCATAATTTAGCTCAGGATTTTTGGTGGACAGATGCTTTTACTATCTGCCAGGCATGCAAAGAAATTCCAAAACACAGTCTTTGTCCTCAAGGAGCTCACATCCTGAGAAGGGAAGACAACATCCAAATAACTATGAACATAGGACATATTTTCAGTGTCAATAAAAGGTAATCTCAGAGTTAAGGCACTAGCGTCTGTGGAGACCAGCTTCTAAGACTATTTTAAAAAGGTGAAATTTGAGTAGAGTCCTGAAGGAATCCAGGAGGCAGAGGTGAAGAAGGAGAACATTTTAGGCATGGAAGACAGACTGTGAGGAGACATGGAATAAGGCAATGGAATGGTGTTTGGTAGAACATCAAGAAAGCCAGGGTAGTTGACTATGTCATAAAGTATGTGGAGGAAGAGAATAAACTTTTATATAGCACAAGTTTATCTCACTTGATACTCATCACAATCCAATGAAGTAGGTCCTGTTGTTATCCTGGGACATTTTGAAGTTGAGGAAACTGAGGCGGACAAGTTAGATGATTTGCCCAGCTTCACAGAGCTAATACAAGTGTCTGAGTCTAGATTTGAACTCAGATCATCCTACCTTCAGGCCCCAAGCTTCTTCTGCTTTAACATCTGCTTCTGATAGATGTGTAAAGTTTAAGAAGACTGGAAAGATAGGAAGAAGCCACGTCGTGAAACGTTTGAATGCTAAACATAAGCATTTTAATGTTTCATTTTGGAAATAATGGAGATCTACTAGAATTTGAATAGAGGAGTGATGTAGTCAGACCAGTACTTTAGGAAAATCACTCTGGCAGTTGATGAATTGTAGTGAGCGGAGACTCAAGGCAGAGAATCTATCTCATGCTCCAGGCGTGAGATAGTAAAGGTTTAGACCAAGGTTGCAATTGTGTGAGTGGAGAGGAGGCGATATATATGAGAGATGTGACAGTAGAAACAAGACCTGACAACACATTGGATATGTGTTGTGGGAATGAGGAATTAAGGATGATATGGATTTCAAACCTGAGAGAATGGTGGGGGACAGTAATAAAGTTAGGAAAAGGGGAGGATTTGGGGGAAAATATGAGTTCTGTTTTGATTATGTTCCGTTTATAACTTGTGTGATCCTCTGATTCCGCCATGAATTCTAGGTGGAAAGGAAAAGAAATTTAAATTGAAAGGAAATTAGAGAAAGAAGGGAGTTTGGAAGGGTACCATAAAGTAATTTTGCATTTATTCAAAGGTGAGTAAGTAAAATTAAAATCATTGCTACCAAATTTTTTTTAATAGGAGGACCCCTTTCTAACACCAAATCCAGGATGTCCTATGGGGTATATTAATTTGTACTTTCTATTTCTCATTCTATCAACATTAGCATTTATTAAGTATCTCCTGTGTGCCAGGTACTGTGCTAGGTACTTGGCCTGCAGTGAGCTCATATTCTATGCAGGGAGACGGCATCATTAAATCTTAACTCAGACACTTAATAGCTGTGTCACCCTAGGCAAATCCATCCTTCAGTTCCCTTATCTATAAAATGAAGGAGTTGGACTCAGTGGCTTCTAAGATCTATTCCAACTTCAAATTTTATAATCCTGTATACATATATATATCAGCATATGTGAAATGATACAAGCTCAAGATTTTAGGAGGAAGGCCCTAACAGTTGTGAGTAGCCTCCTTTTGAGGTGGTGTTTGAGTTCACCTTAGAAGGAAACTGGGGATCAGTAGGAGAAGTGAAATAGTTTGTGTATGAAGACAGCCATTAGATAGGCACAGATATTAAAGATAAGTGTCATATATGAGGAACAATAAGAGGACCTTTTTGCCTGAATTGTAGAGTTCATAAAGGGAGTAATTTGAATTGGACTATCAGGATAAATTGGAAGAAGGTTGTGAAGAGCTTTGGATGCCAAATGGATTTATATTTTATCCTCTAATTAAGTGCCTACCTACATTGTGCCAGACATTGTGCTAAGTGCTGGGGATACCAATTTGGCAAAAGGCAGCCTCTGCCCTCAAGAAGCTTGCAGTCTAACAAGGGAGACAATATGCAAACAAAACAAAACAAGCTATATACAGGACAAATAGGAAATATTAAAAGAAGGAAAGTGCTAGAATTGAGGGGTTAGGATAGGCTTCATATAAGGTGGGATTTTAGTTGGGACTTAAAGGAAACCAGAGAGTTCAGTATTTGGAGTAGAGGAAGGAGAGCATTCCAGGCATGGGAGACAGCCAGAGAAAATACCCAGAGCTGAGAGATGGAGTGTCTGGAACAGCTAGGAAGCCAGTGTCATTGGATCAAAGGGAGAGAGAGAGAGTGAGTGAGTGTGTGTGTGTGTGTGTGTGTGTGTGTGTGTTGGGGATTAAGATGTAAGAGGACTTGACAGGTAGAAGGGGGCTAGATTATGAAGGACTTTGTTTTTGGAGGCAATAGGTAGTCACTGGAGTTTATTGAGTTGGGGAGGTGTTACATGGTTGTACCTACATTTTAGGAAAATCACTAGTGACTGAATGGAGAGTGGATTGGAATAGGGAGAGACTTGAAGTAGGGAAACTAATTAGGAGATTACTGCAGTGATCTAGGTGAGAGGGGGTTAAGGTGGCCTCTATGCATGGAAAGAAGATGTATGTGAGAGTTGCTGTAGAGGTAGAAATAAAAGGTTTATCAATTGAATGGATATGTGGGGTGATAGTGAGGACTTGATGCCACCAAGGCTGTGACCCTGAGTTACTAGAAACATAGTGATTTCCCTGACAGTAATAAGGAATTTTGGAAGTTGATTAAGCTTGGGGGAGGGGAAAAGGATAAACTCCATGACTTCATAATGTAGATGTAGATAGTAATCCTTCCTTACCTTCATAAATTGCTGTGGTTGAACAATTTCATCACATGTTTGTGCACCAACTTTTTAGTGATGGAAACCCTCTCTAAACTTACTCAGGTTGGTTCTCAGATGAGGTCATTGCTGAGTTCATGTAGGAACCTTTTCACTTTGTAGGGCTTGCTCAAAGTTGTTTTCCATAGCATAGGCATCAAGAATGGTGGGAGATCAGTATCACGAGGAAGCATCAAAATGAGACTTTAGGGGTGAAAACCATACCAAGTGCCCTCTTGAATACCAAAATTTAACTTCATCTAGAAAGTTAACTTTTGAATTAGTTTGCTTTTTTTGAAGATTTTTCTATTTCCTTAAACTTTAATTTGATATGGAAAGATTTCAGTTAAATACTGGAATTTTTCTTTTTGGAGTGAAAAGATAGAAATCTGAAAATAACAAGCCTCTCCAGCTCTAGAACTAAAGGACTAATGTAATTTTGAAAATAGATTCAATACATTGATATCCTTATTTTGCGTTGTTTAAAAATAATGTGAAGATTTTCCTTCACTTGTGTGAAATTTTGCCAACTTATTGTCACTGACCTATCCGCATTTCCTCACCTTTCCTCCACACCACATTTCACAAAGCCCAACCCACCTTTCTAACCTGGTTTTCTAATTCTCTGCTACAGAAAATTTCTAATCAATTTTTTTTTGCAAAGGGGAAGGCAGGGCAATTGGGGTTAAGTGACTTGCCCAAGGTCATACAGCTAGTAAGTGTTAAGTGTCCGAGGCCAGATTTGAACCCAGGTCCTCCTGACTCCAGGGCTGGTGCAACTGTGCCACTTAGCCGCCGTCTACAGAAAATTTCTATTACAACAAGCTTATTTTCTATGTCTTCTCCAAAAAGTTCCCAAGTGCCTTCTTACCTTGTTTCCCCTCCTTTTAATAGTCTGCCTTGTGGTAGATACTCCAGAGCAGGAATACAGTGATTGGAACTGTTAGGCGTGTGCTGATTCAGGCTGGTCAGGCTTGATGTTCAAACTAAAGAGGCACTGCTGTGTTATTCTGCAGTTAATAAGAAGAGGTTTACTTAGCCATAGCATAGAAAGCATATTCATCAAGGATATTTCAGCGCTTGGCTACCACAACTCCTTTTATCCCCATATGGAAATGTATCTGTTTAGCAAAGCAAGATGTGACTAGCAGTGTCTTGAGACATCCACCAAACTGTAATGGGCCCAAATCCAAATCCGTCTTTTATGCTTTTAAGAGGAGCATCAAGTATGACCAGAGGGAACCAAAAAGCTGCTTCAGGCCTAGCTTAATCCTTTGCCCAACGTCAACTAAGTTTCAGAGAGAACTTTGCAACTTTTCAATAAAAAACTTGTATAACATGTTGTGGAGTGACCTGGGGGAGGGGGGGAAGTGTCATAGGGAGTGATCCTATCACATATCAATCCCATGTTGGCAAGCTCTTGAGGCTTTTCCAGAGGACTTTCCATTTAAATGCTTTTAGGGCTTTTGCTGAACAATACTCAGATAAAACAAAAACAATTAAGGCAAAAACAATACATACCGAACAAAAATAAATTTTACAAGCTTCCATAAAGGAGCCACTGTTAAAAAAAAAAAAAAGAAAAAGAAAAATACGTACAAGAGAACGAAACCCAAAAATGCTAGATTCCTATTTGCAGAGGACACAGTCTCAGAAACATGGTTCATGTGGTGGATGATGCCTGATCTTTGCAGTTTACATTGTGTCTCCAGATGCAAGGCAGTGATATATGATGGGGAGCAGTACAAGGAACATCAGGTATACCGCCGATAACACCTCCATCACAGTCAACAGTTCTGTGTGAGGGTCAAGTCAAGTGAGTTTCTATGTGCTAGGCAGGCACTGTGCTGCAAAAATAGTCCTTGCCCTCAAGGACCTTATAATCTAAGAGTGACAACAGGTGTACTAGGTACCAACAAGGTGTATACATACACACACGCATATATATACATATAGTAAAATGGAAGTAATCACAGAGAAAAGGCACTAGTACTAAGGGGAAATCAGAAAAAGCTGCTTGCAGAAGGTGGGATTTTAGTTGAAACTTGTAGGAAACCAGGAGGTAGAGATAAAGAGGAAGAGCATTCTAGGCATGAGAGTGGGTCAGTCCAAAATGTCAAGGAGATAGAGGCCAGTGTCACTGTATCACAGAGTACAGGTAGGGAAGTAAGGTGTAAGAAGAAAGGAAGAAATAAGGTATTGGGTTTTAAAAGCCAAATGGAATTTTATCTTTTATCCTAGAGGTAATAGGGAGCCACTGGCATTTATGAACAGGGAAAGTGGAGGAGGATGAGATAACTTGATTAAATCAGAGCTTTTTCATAGCTAAGTGGAAGATGGACTGGAGTGGGAAGACAGGCAGAGAAACCAACCAGAAGACTTGGAATAGTCTGGGTGTTAAGAGCCTCCTCCAGAGTAGAGTGATGGCAGTGGCAGTGTCAAGAGGAAGGAATGGGGGCATACACAAGAGATGTTATGAAGATAGAAATGATAGAACTTAGCAACTGATGGATATGAGTCAGGGAAAGAGAGTCAAGGATAAAGTTAGAATGAGGGCAAGATTTTGGGGGAAAGATAACGAAATCAGATTTAGACACCATGGTATCTGTGAGACATCCAGGTTGAGAAATCTAACTGGCAGTGGAGATGTGATACTGGATGTTAGAAGATAGGTTGGGATTGGATAAATACATCCAAGAATCAACAGCACAGAAATGATAATTCCAGAGCTGAAGAGATCAAGTAAAAATATTTGCTGAGAGGTCAACAAAGGATGAGGATTAGGAGGAAGTGGTTAAATTTAGCAGTTCAGAGGTCATTGTAAACTTTGGAGGGGACTATTTCAGTTGAATAATGAGGTTAGAAATCAGACTGCGGTTAGGAATGGAAGTGGGAGCACTGACTACTGCTTAGCCATGAAAGGGAGGGGACAGGGTTTACCCTGGTAAGAAGGGACACCTCACGTGAGATGGGGGTGAAGGATATAGTACATCTGAGTAATGTGAGGTGAGGATGGGGGAGAAAAAGGAGCTCTTGGTGAATAACGTTTGTTTTTTTTTGAAATGTGAGGTAACACGTTTAGTTGAGAGAGTGGGAGAATTGGGTTCCTTAGACAAGGTTAAGAGAAATGAGTAAGTTGAGGAACTGAGAAGTTAGGGTATTTGAAGGAATAGCAAAATTTATGTTGAAATTATGAGGCAGGAGTTGGAGAGGAGAGAAAAAACAGGTACAGAACCAGTGTCCTGGACATGGATAAATAATTGTTACCAGAATCTTGATTGAGTGATAAATATGGGTTATCTGTAGTAAAATGACTAAGAGGTCACACAACCTTTTCTAGGAGCTAAGATGATACTGAGGCATTTCTAACATTACAAACCATCCAGTGTTCCTTAGCTCATACACCCAAACTTGCCTTCCATGCAAGACATGACAAGGGGATGGTACTGGATATTTACTCCCTTAGCGGCTTTGTCAAAAAGGTTGGCACCTTCTTCCACAAGGGCTAAAGAGAGACTTTTCCCTTACCTTAATCCAGGGATTCAGAATTGCCATGAAGTTAGCTGGGGTACCTCTTCTAGGTAAATACAGTCACCATAGTTATATAGTGACAATTTCACCTTACCCATGCTGTTAGAAAGCAAGAGACCTCCCAACAATAGCACCCCAAGACCATCTCAGAAGAAAGAAAGCTTGCCAATTGAATATCTGAGCTATCATTTCTTCAGGCATGTGAAGCCCTTAAAGGCAGGAAAGATCTTGACATCCAGGGGTATTTCTCAGGGACGGTATAAAGGAGGGGCAGAAAGGGTTAGCTGAGGGTTCTGTCCAAAAGCAGCCTATTCTTACCAGAATCTTAACTGAATCAAAAACTGCTGGACTGGGGGAGAGTCTGCCTTCCTAATTCCCCCTGCTTATCTCCAATTTTTCCTTTATGTATAGTAGTACATCTTATTTATACATAGTTGTTTGCATGTTGTCTCCCCATTAAATTACAAGCTCTTGTAGGCCAGGACTGTTTTTGCTTTTCTTTGTATTCCCAGTGCTTAGCACAGTGCCTGAATATGGTAGATATTTTAATCATTGCTTATTGCCTTCCTAGATAGAGTAGAAATGATTTCCCACAGACATGACTTCTCAGAGGTTGAATACCATTTGGGCAGTGAGGTGCATGTTGATTAACAAGGGTAAAATTCTCACCCTGAGATGAGATGAGGACCATTTTATGATGGCTCTTTAATCTGATCACAGTCTATTTTCATTGTATTTCTTTCTCTGCCTTGCAGCCCCAAATGCTCTTCTTTGTCCTCATCATGTTCTCCAATCACTCAACCCCTCAGTTTTTTGCTAGGTTATCACTCTACACGGTGGCTATACTTTGCTCCCTTCTCCATCTTGATCTTTTGGTGAAGCCATTCAACTCTGCATTGTCCTTTAGAGTCCTTTGCCCTTAATTCTTGTTTTGCCAAATCTCATTTTTGGGTTACTACCACTTTCCATTGCCTTTCCTCTTACTCTCATGCTAAGCAAAGCTTGAAAAAATCATGAAACCATGCTAATTGGGTCCATTATAAATTTATGCTATGTAATTTCAAGTGGACCCTTACTATGGCAAAACAGTCCATTTAACCTCCCTAATTGAGTCAGTATTCACCTCACAATAGAGGTTTTTCCAAACCTTTTCATTCATCCTCCAATCTCCAGTAGCATCTTTGTCTCACCCTGTCATCTGAGAACTTTGCATTGTTTCCCTGAAAAAAGAAATGAACCCATTTGCCAAGAGCTATCTCTTCTCCCCAACTCCACATCTTACATCATTCAGTTTGGTCACTGTCTCCTTCATCCTTGTCTTATGTGACAAGACAAACCTTTCTACTTACATAAGGGAATCTATTCCATCCCATTTTCTCCAGAAAACTATGCCCTCTATCATCCCTATTCTTTCAATAATCTTCTGTTTCTCCTGTCTATGGTTTGCTTCCCTGTGACTTACTAACACACTCATGTCTCTCTGAAAGATGCTCTAACATATCTTTCCTCCCTTCTGTGGCTAAACTTGAGAAGGTACCATGGGTGCCTTCCCAACCTTTTTTCTTAACCTTTTTTTTAAACCTATGTACAATTAGTCTTCAGAGCTCAACATTCAACAAATGATGCTCTTTTTAAAATTCGGTACTCCAAACATCTATTTTCTCTTATTTAAAAAATAGTTTTATTCCCAGCTCCAAATTCTTGAGAAAGCAAGAAATACAATACACATACACATGAAGTCATGCAAAACATTTCCAAAAAATAAAGAAAATAATGCACTTCAATTTGCACTCAGAATCCATCAGGTCTCTCTCTGGAAGTGAACAGCATTTTTCATCATGATTCTTTTGGAAAATATTACGGATCATTGTATTGCTTACAATAGCTAAATTTCATAGATTATTATTATTACAATAGTGCTGTTACTGTTTGCTACATTCTTCTAGCTCTGCTCACTTTACTTTGCATAAGTTCATATAAATCTTCCCAAGTTTGAGGAGAAACCATCTCCATCATTTCTTATATCACGATAGAATTTTATTACAATCATAAACCACAATAATGCTCTTTCCAAAGTTACCAGTGATCTCTGAATTTCCAAGTCCAATGGCCTTTTTCTTGCTCCTTCTCCTTCTTGATCTACCTGCAGACTTTAGCGACTGCTTTTTTTTTATACTCTTTTCTCTAAATTTTCATAATACTACTCTCTCCTGGTTCTCTTTCTGTCTATCTGACTACTTCTCAGTCTTCTTTATTGGATCTTCTGTATCATATCCAGTAACAGTATCCTCCAGGGCTCTCTCCTAGGCCCGTTTTTCTTCTCTATTATATTCCTTCTGTTTACTTGGTGACCTCATAAACTCCCATGGATTAAATTATCATCTCTATGCTGATGATTATCAGATCTGCTTATCCAGCCCTAGCCTATCTCCTAACCTCTAGACTTTCACCTCCTACTTATTGGACATTTTGAACAATATGTCTCATATTCATTTAACTCATATTTAATTCAACATGTCCAAAACTAAACTCATTGTTTTTTTCCCCCAAGGTCACTACCATTCTCCCAGTCACCAAGATTCACAACCAATGTATGATCCTCTACTTCTCACTCTTTCTCACCCCTCCCATATCCATGAATTACCAAGTCCTCTTGATTTTACCTTCATAACATCTCTTGTGTTATGCACCCCTCTCTTATGGTGCCACCACCTTGGTTCATGTACTTGTCACCTCATGCCTAGACTACGTCGATGGCCTTCTGGTTGTTCTTGCCTCAGGTCTCTCTTCATTCCAGTTCATCCTCCAGTCATCTATCAAACTGATCTTCCTAAAGTTCAGGTCTGACTATGTCACTCATCCCTTCCATTAAATAAACTCCAATATCTCTCTTTCCCCTCCAGAATCAAATACATACAACCCTCTGTTTGGCATTCAAAGCCCTTTATAACCTGTCCTCCTTTACCTTTCCAGTATTCTTACACCTTATCTTCATGTACTCTTCAATCCAATAACACTAGCCTCCTTGTTTCTCAAGCAAGATGCTCTACCTTTGAACTATATGTTTTCACTGACTGTTCCCTTGCCTGGAATTCTCTCCCTCCTTGCTCCTGGCTTTCTTCAAGTTTTAGCTAAATTCCCACCTTCTTTAAGAAGCATTTCCCAGTCTTCTTTATTGTAACTTTATTTTTTCTGTTCATCTCCAGTTTATTCTTTATCTTGTTCATACATAGCTGTTTTCATGTTTTGTCTCAATAGACTGTCTGTCGGCTGGAAAGTAGAGACTTTCTTTTTGTTTTTTAAAAACTTTTTTCACCATCACTTTGCACCATGCCTGGCTCATAGTAGAGTTTAATAAATGTTTGTTGACTTGGCTTATGTGACATTTTATTTAAGATTTGCAAAATGTCTTACATGTATGATCTCATTTGGTCCTCACAATAACTCTGGGAGGTAGGTGGATGATAGTGGATTCGGAGTCTGGAAGACCCAAGTTCAAATGCAGCCTCAGACACAATTACAATCTGCTTTAATTTCTTCATCTGTGAAATGTGAACGATAATAGCAACTACCTTTCAGGGTTGTTATTAGGCAAAAACAACAGCAACAACAGTAGCTAACATTTACGTCGCACCTACTATGTGCCAGACACGCTAAATGCTTTACAAATCAAATATCTCATTTGATACGCACAACAACCTTGGGAGTAGGTACAGGGGTGTGTGTGTGTGTATGTGTGTGTAAAATATTTCTTGACAAAGATGCTGGAGTGACTTGCCATTTCCTTCCCCAGCTCATTTTACAGATGAAGAAAATAAGGTAAATAAGGCAAAGAGAGGTTTCCCAGGGTCACCCAGTTAGTAAGGGTCTCAGGGTGGGTTTGGATTCAGGGCTTTCAGACTTCAGGTCCAGTGTCACCTAGCTGTTCCGATAAAATGAGAAAATATTTTTAAACCTCCTAACAAATCTTAAAGCACCATATGAGTGCTAGCTGTTACTATTATAGCTTCTGCAGGTCTTTCCACTTCTGCCCTATTAGCTCCTAGTGCCTTACTTTCAAGGGTTACCTTCTACCTATTCTGTATTTACCTTGTATTACATATGTATGTATGTGTATATAATATGTCACACATTGTGCATATGTGTGTGATATATATTTATATGTATATATAAACACACACACCCATATATGCATATATATCTAAGAAGTAAGTGACAGAGAGTAAATGAGTGTCTAGGACTTCCCTGTGTAAGCTTCTTGAAGGACTGTTCTTACTTTTTCTTTGTATTTCCAGCACTTAACAGTGTCTGGGACATAGTGCTCAATAAATGCTCTTTGATTTTGTATTGATTAATTGATCCACCTTTTCAAGTGGACTGATGATTGCATTGAAAGTACTCAGTACCCTTTGTTTAGTCATTTCAATCATTCCCAACTCTTTATGACACCTTTTGGGGTTTTCTTGGCAAAGATACTGGAGTGGTTTCCTTCTCCAGCTCATTTTTATAGATAAGGAAACTGAGGCAAACAGGATTAAGTAATTTGCCCAGGGTCACACGGCAAGTAAATGTCTGAGACTAGATTTGAACTCGTCTTCCTAACTCCAGGTCCGGCACTCTTATCTACTGTGCCACCTCGCTGCCCTTACTGAATACCCTTTGTTGTTGTTTCGTTGTTTCAGTCATGTCTGCCTTTTCATAACTCCATTTTGGGGTTTTCTTGACAAAGATGCTGGAATTGTTTGCCATCTTCTTCTCCAGCTCATTTTCATGAATGAGAAACTGAAGCAAGCAGGGGTAAGTGATTTACCCAGGGTCACATAGCTAGTAAGTATCCAAGATCAGATTTGAACCCATGAAGATGAGTCTTCCTGACTTCAGACTCAGCGTTCTTATCGATTATGCCACCAAGCTGTCCCAGTGAGTGCCCTACAAATGCCAGGTATTGGAAATAAAACTAGAAAGGAAGAATTCAAGAACTCAAAGCAACCTTAGAGAGTAGTAGGTTATTTCTCTGTTACATTCAAAATCACTGTTTTGCTCTTCATAGTTTCACCTGCAAAGATCAATAACAATTGTACAGGAAAACAATATGAGAATGTAAGCCAAATATCTCATAAGAAATGCCGATCTATAGTCACTAAATGAACAACTTTAGAGCTAAAGTGATGATTAATGAACCGTCTTAACAAAAAAAATTTACAAAATCTACATTAGGAAGAGGGATTCTATCACAATCCACAGAAACATTCATTCAAGTTCCTATTTGTGCATGGTAAACAAGGTGAGCTATTTGAAGAAGCATAGGATATTAAATCTTTGAGGTCAGAGACTGAGGAGACTGTCATGGATACTCTTTGAAGCACCAGGATAGTGAATACTCAAAAATCCAAATATAGCCTGGAAGATTCCCCCTCTCCCTACCACCTATGGCAGATAGACCTCATGCTTCTTGTTTTTCTATATATAGTATGCAATATTGGTTTTATTGTCTGAAAGGCAAATGTTATTGTTCAATGAAAGCAGTGCTAGAAAACTAGGCATAACTCAGCCTATAACTGTCTTTGTGGAAGAAAGGCTGGAGTTAGCTCTTCTAAGGCCAGTTGCTTCATACATCTTTAATCATTGTTCTTTACAGCATGTTTAAGGAAACCCATCCCCCTACAGAGACAAAGGTCAGGGTGGTAGTCAGAGAGAAAGTTGCCCCTGAAGGGAAGAGTTGGGAAAAGGGGCTTCTGTCCACATGAAAGTGGGGGCAACCAAGAGGCAGTAATCGTTTGTACTGCTTACATCCCTTCATCTTCTGTTCCACAAACCACTAGACAAGTACAGTTGCATCTTGGTTACTTTTGTTCGGATTCACTGGGCCTGTTTCTACTTTTGGCAGTTATAAAGATGTGAATCAATAAAACTGTTTCTAATTAGACACCCTTTATGCTGTTCTCAGAAGTTCTGACTGTTTCTCTCTTTCTCTATCATCTTTTTATTTTCTCAATAGCTAGTATTTTTATATGGCACTTGAAGGTTTGCAAAACTCTTGACAAATATTTTATCACCACAGCAACTGTTGGAGGTAGATGCTATTATTCTCCATTTTATAGGTGAGGAGGCAGACAGAGGTTAAGTAAATTCTCTAGGATCACACAGCTAGAGTCTGAGGCCATGTTTGAATCTTGTACTCCTCTTCCCTATACATAGCCACCCAATTTGCTTACTTCTCTCAGTGGCATTTAATCTCTAAGCACAAGCGTGCATATGCATGCACACACACACACACATTGTTGTTCATCTTTTGTTCGTGGTATTGGGGTCAAGGTTTGGTGTGTTTGTGGCTGATCAGTCTAATATAAGCTTGGAAGATTCTACCATAGATTGGACACAATAGTCCATCTGAACATTTGGGTTGGAGGTGTTTTTAGATCTGCACATTTCATGTTTCCTTTGTGCTAATGTGATTCTGCTTTGCTCGTAGAGCACAGCACTTTCTCTGATGCAGGCATACCACTCTGGGCCCCGATCAGTACATTACTAATGACTATAAAGTCTTAGAGAAAGAGTTTCTTCTAAAGCAAGTGGCAAAACAGAAAGCAAACAGAGTCTTAATAAACAAGTACTGGTAGTTTTGTCTCACCCTAGAAAGAGAACAAGCATGCAAGAGGAAGGGACAAAGGATGGAAATATAGAATTTATTGGGTTCTATCTCTGTAGCACTTTGGGTATAGAACTCTCTATTGCTCTGTCTGCCTTGAACTCAGCCCTGATCACATTGTCCTAGCATCAGTGTCAGTATCTTCTTGATCTTCATAGCATGATACGTGATGCCACATGGGCAGGGAGGCTAAGGAGATGTCATAACCCCTTTAGTCCTTGAGTCAGAGTACACTGGGCATTTGTGTCCTGATGCAAAGGCATCCATCTCTGATGTCTATTCCAATACCTTGACCAAGGGGATGCTACAGATATTTCTGAAATGGAATTATTTTAAAATAGCACTGGGTATTGAGGATATTTTAAGGCCTTTAGCTATGAGGATTTGGTGAGCTAGAGTCTCTTGAATTCAATGTTCTTTATCATTGTTCTTTCCAAAACAGGATTATTTGATGGGTATGTATTGAAGTGGGTGGGCAGCTAAATGGCACAGTGGATAGAGTGCTTGGCCTGAAGTCAGGAAGACATCTTCCTGAGTCCAAATCTGGCCTCAGACACTAGTTGTATGACCCTGAGAAAGTCACTTAACTCTTTTTGCCTCAGTTTCTTCATCTGTGAATTGAGCTGGAGAAGGAAATGCCAAACCACTCCAGTATCTTTACCAAGGAAATCTGAAATAGGGTCACAAAGATTTGGACATGACTGAAAATGACTGAACAGCAACAAAAATGACAACATTGAAGTGGGTAGGAGGGGATGGCTTGTGGAAGTGAAGAGAAAAGGATGATCTTTACTATTAGTGGCGATTTATATAGGTTATTCAGCCCATGGTCTAAATGGATCTGAATCGTCACAGACTTGGGTTCAAATTATGGCAATTTTCAATAGTAATTTACATTTCTGGCAAGTTTTTTGCTGCCACCCATTTAGAAACCTGGGGACTTCTAAAGTTAACTCAGGTATTCAACCATTTAATATGCTAACAGATCCTAGCAAGAAAGAGCACTGAGATACTAAAACATTTATTTGCTAAAAAATGAATAATTAAACAACATAACAACACACTTTTAGCCTGCATCTGCAGTGATGAGGAGTCTTATTAGTCTTCTATGTCTGCCCCTTCCCCTCCCTTGAGTATTTTGAGTTCATAGACCCCCCAAACTCTGAAAATGAAGACATGAAGCCATGTTTCTCTTGCAGTAGGAACTGAGGTTAGTGTTTAGGTCATATAGCTTTAGAATCTCTAGAAACTACTCCAGCCAGTATCTGTAGCCCATCTCTTTTGTTTTGAATCACTACTATTTCCAGGTGGCATCTGATTTGTTTTCATCAGGAGTATTTATCAATCACTTGGCCACTGCTCTCCTGGCTCATCTTCTCTTCCACGTGTTCGTAAAACCAGCAATAACCTCAATTTCTCATCCATCTTCTAAGAATTCTCTCTACTAATCAACCCCTGTTCTGTGAATGCACAGGCTCATGGGAAATTAAGTCTTTCACCCCTAATGAGCAGTAACATTGTGGACCCAGACATCCTGGGAAGTGTAGTCTGTTTTCTTTGCCATGTGTGCTATAGCTAAAAGTGTTCCAAGCCTTTTTTTTTAACACCAGATGGTAGAGTCCCTTATGTCTCCTTTCTCCTTGAATCACTGCCCAGCATCAGGTATGTATGAGCCTTTAAATATTTATTCCTTGGTTTCTGAAATCAGGAGAAATGTTGACTCATTAGGTTGCTAATGATCACAAAGCCCTCCACTGCCTGTTTACTTATTTAACATACAAAACATCATGAAAGAAAGAAGTTGGAAATGTCCTCCTAGAGAAATAATGAGTGACGATGTGACTGCTGCCCTTCTTTAGATACTGTTTATATTTTGCTTATTGAATTGCCATTGTGGAATTCCATGGCAAGTAGCCAACATTTAATAAGCAAAACGCAAAGTCACCAGGAGAGGTGGGGCATATGCTCAAACAGCTGATTTGATGTTGGCATTACGGCTTCAGCTACTAGGGAGGGTGTCTATTATACACTGAGCTCTGTGTCTGGTGTCTCTTGTCTGCCTGTTGCATATTCCACAATGAAGATCACAAAGCTTCTCTCCATATCATGAAAACTGCTTAGGAGAGTTGAGAAAGAGAATAATTAGACACTAACCAGAAAAAATGCAGAAGAAAAAATTAAGACTGGTCTACCTGACCAGTGTAGTACCATTCAGTGAGTCAGCCTTTCCAAACCTCATGTAGAAACTTAGTCCTAGCTGCCAAGCAGGTGCTCGTTTTGAAGTAGTCCTACACCTGAGATGGCCTAGTCCTACACCTCACTAACTGAACTGTCTCCCCCCCACCAAAACCCACCCATTCTCCTAATGTCCCTATTTAGGTTGCAGGCACCACCATTTTTGGTATCACTTTTATCTCTTCTCTCTCATTCACACCACCAATCTAACCAATCACCAAGTCTTTTTTACTGGATCTCTATAACATCTCTCACATCTGCTCCCTTCTTTCTGTTCCTACCACAACAACCTTTGGTGTGGTCTTCATTACTTCTTACCAGACTATTAGAATAGCCTTTTTAAAAAATTTATTTTTTAACATTCATTTAAATTTTTTTTGAGTTCCAAATTCCCTCTCTCAAACTTTTCCCACATTGACTAAGCAAGCAATATATTAGTTACACATGTGAAATCATACAAAACATATTTCATATTAGCCATGCTGTAATAACAACAATAAAAAAAGGAAAAAATAAAGTGAAAAAAGTATTCTTCAATTTTCATTCGGAGTTCATCAGTTCCCTCTAGAGGTAGATAACATTTTTCTTTTTTTTAGTTTTCAACATTCACTTTTATAAGATTTTGAGTTCTAAATTTTTTCTCCTTCCCTCCCTTCCCCCTTCCCTAAGATGGCATACAATCTTATATAGGCTATACATATACAATAATATTAACATATTTCCAAATTAGTCATCTCGTAAAAGAAGAATCAGAACAAAAGGGAAAAACCATGAAAAAGAAAAAAAGAGAAAAATTGTATGCTTTGATCTGCATTCAGACTCCATAATTCTTTCTCTGAATGTGGATAGCATTTTTCCATCATGCATCTTTTGGAATTGTCTTAAATCATTGTATTGCTGAGAAGAACTAAGTCTATCGATATTGATCCTTGCACGTTTTTGTTACTAAATGTTCTGGTTCTGCTCACTTCGCTGTGCATCAGTTCATGTAAGTCTTTCTAGGTTTTTCTGAAATCTTTTATCATTTATCATTTCTTATAGCATGGTAGTATTCCATTACATTCATATGCCACAACTTGTTTAGTCATTTCCCAGTTGTTGGGCATCCCCTCAATTGTGGATAGCATTTTCTTCATGAGTCTTTTGGAATTATGTTGGATCCTTGTATTGATCAGAGTGCCTAAGTCTTTCACAGTTGATAAGTATTAAAATATTGCTGTTACTATGTATGATATTCTTCTGGTTCTGCTTGCTTCACTTCAGATCAGTTCATACAGGTCTTCTAGGTTTTCCTGAAACACTCCCCTCATAATTTCTTATAACATGGTAGTATTTCATCACAATCATATACCACAACTTCTTCAACCATTCCCTAATTGATTTCCTTCAATTTCCAATTCTTGACCTCCACAAAAAGAGCTGCTATAAATATTTTTGTACATATAGGTCCTTTTTCTTTGACCTCTTTGGGATACAGATGTAGCAGTGGTATTGCTGAGTCAAAGGTTATGTGCAGTTTTACAGGTCTTTGGGTGTAGTTCCAAATTCTTCTCCAGAATGGTTGGACTAGTTTACTCTGCTACCAACAGTGCATTAATGTCCCCCTTTTCCACCTCCCCTCCAGCATTTGTAATTTTTCTTTTCTCTCATGTTATCCAATCTCATAGGTGTGAAGTAGTACTTCAGAGTTATTTTAATGTGTTTCTCTAATTGATAGTGATTTAGAACATTTTTTCATATGACAATAGATAGCAGTGATTTCTTCTGAAAACTGCCTGTTCATATCCTTTGACAATTTATCAATTGGGGAATGACTTTTATTTTTATAAATTTGGCTTACTTCCCTATATATTTGAAAAATGAGGCCTTTTTTTTTTCAGAGAAACTTGATGTAATTCTTCCACTTGCCTGTTTCCTCCTATTTTCTAATTTTGGCTATATTAATTTTGTTTGTGGAAAAACTTTGAAATTTCAGGTAATAAAAATTATCCATTATCTGTGATCCTCTCTATCTCTTGTTGATCATAAACCTCTTCACTTATCCGCAGATCTGGCTGGTAAAATTTTCCATACTCCCCTAATTTGCTTATGATATCATCCTTTATACCTAAATCATGTATGTATATTGTCCTTATCTTGGCATATGGTGTGAGATATTGGTCTAAGCCTAGTTTCTGTCAAATGGCTTTACAATTTTCTGAGCAGTTGTTGTTAAATAATGAGTTCTTGCCTCAAAAACTTGAATATTTGGGTTTATCAAACACAAAATGACTATTGTCATTTACCAGTGTTTATTGTTGTTTATTGTGTACCAAATATATTCCATTGATCCACCACACTCTTTGTTTTTTTAGCCAGAACCAATTGTTTTGATGTTGTAATAGAGTTTGAGATCTAGTACTGCTAAGCCACCTTCCCTCACATTTTTTTTTTTACTTTTTGTTCTTCCAAATGAATTTTGTTACTATATTTTCTAGCTTTATAAATAATTCTTTGGTAGTTTGAATGGTATGGCACTGATTATATAAGGAAATTAACTTAGGTAGCATTATCATTTTTTATTATATTGCTTGGCCTATCCAGAGCAATTACTATTTCTCCCATGTTTAGATATTTGCATGAAAAGTGTTTTATAATTGTGTTCCCTGGATTTGTCTTGACAGGTTGACTCCCAATTATTTTATATTATCTACAATCATTTTAAATTATATTTCTCTTTCTATCTTTTCCTGCTGTGTTTTGTGTTGGTAATATGGAGAAATATAGATGGTTTATATGGGTTTATTTCATATCCAACAACTTTGCTGAAGTTGTTTATTATTTCAGTGAGTTTTTAGTTGATTTTCTAAGGTTCTTTAAATATGCCATTATTTCACATGCACAGACAGTTTTGTTTCCTCCTTGTCTATTCTTATTCCTTCGGTTTCTTTGTCTTGTCTTACTGCTATTGCTAACATTTCTCATACAATATTGAATAACAGTGGCGATAATGGACCTCCTTGATTCGCACCTAATCTTACCAGGAAGGCTTCTGATTTATCCCCATTATAGATAATGTTTGTTTTTGTTGTCGTTGTTGTTTTAGATAGATACTACTTATTATTTTTAAAAAGGCTGCAGTAATTCCTATGCCTTTTAGTGTTTTTAATAGGAATGGGTATCGTATTAATTATATCCAAGACTTTTTCTGCATCTATTCATATGATCATATTATTTTTGTTGTTTTTCTTATTGATATGCTGATAGTTTTCCTAATATTTAACCTGTCCTGCATTTCTGGCATAAATCTCACCTGGCCATAGTGTATGACCTTTGTGATATATTGCTGTAATCTCCTTGCCGGTATTTTATTTAAAATTTTGCATCAATATTTATTAGGGAAATTGATCTGTAATTTTCTTTCTCTGTTTCTGTCCCTCCTGGTTTGGATATTATAACCATATTCATGTTATTGGAAATTTAGTTTGACTTCCTTACCCTTTTTTTCAAACAGTTTATATAGTATTAGAATTAATTGTTCTTTAAAGTTTTGGTAGAATTCACTTGTAAATCCATTTCTTAGAGAGCTCATTGATGACTTGTTCAATTTCTTTTTCTAAGATAGAGTTATTTACATATTCTGTTTTTTTCTTCTGTTAATTTGGGCAATTTATATTTTTGTAAATATTCATCCATTTCAGTTAGATTGTCAATTTTGTTGGCATAAAGTTGGGCAAAATAGCTCCAACAACTGCTTTAATTTCATCTTTTTTGGTGGCACATGCACCCTTTTCATTTTTGATACTGGTAATTTAGATTTCTTCTTTTCTTTTAAAACATCAAATTAATCAATGGTTTATCTATTTTATTGTTTTTTTCCCCATAAAACAGCTCCTAATTTTATTAGTTTAATGTTTTTCTAAACTTCCAATTATATTAATCTATCTTTTAATTTTCAGGATTTCCATTTGATGTTTAATTGGGGACTTAAAATTTGTTCTTTTTCTAGTTTTTCTTTAATTGCACACCCAATCTATTGAAATGCTTTCTCCTTTTTATTGATATAAGCATTTAGAGATATAAAATTTCCATTAAGTATTCTTTGGTTGCATCCCACAAATTTTGGAATGTTGTCATTTGAAATTTTGTCATTCTCTTTAATGAAATGATTGATTGTTTCTATGATTTGTACCTTGAATTACTCATTCTTTATGATTATTTTGCTACCAATTAATTTTTAATCTTTTCTTCTAAGGCCCTTTATTGAATGGAATTAATATCGCATTATTGTCTTAAAAGGGTACATTTAATATTTCTTCTTTTCTGTGTTTATTTGTAAGGTCTTTACACCTTAATACATGGTCTTTTAGCAAAGGGTCCCCTGTAATCTCTTTCTGACTAATTGTCCAACCCCATCACTGTCTGTGACCTGAGAGCTTCTGAAGCTACTGCTGCTTCTGCTGTTCTTGTAGCTGCCTCCAAGGTCCACTGCAGAGTGTGCTGTCCTCTGGACTGACCCCCACCCCTGGTGTCACAGACCTCTTTTATTGACCTTTTAATTTGTCTGAGGTTGGAAAAATGCCTCACTCTGACTTTTTGTTGGCCCTGCTGCTCCAAAATTTGATTGATAGCAGCATTTTAAAGTTTGGAGGGAAATGTTGGAAGAGTTCAGCTGAGTTGCTCAACCATTTTGGCTCCCAGGGTCAATGTCATCTTTTCTAAAATTACACATATTTTTGTTATACCAAGAGCTCAACTTACTCCAGTCTCTAGTATGCTCACTTACCTTTTATTTTAGCTAATTTTATATTTTACTCTCCTTTAAAATTCTATTCCATTGTTACATGGAGCTGTTGAAATAGTACTAGTTTTGGAGTCAGAGGACAGGAGCTCAAATCCCAGCTCTGCCACTTACTTTAGTAATTGATTTGATTAAATATCTGGGTGACCTTCAGCAAGTCACTTCATTTCTTTCAGCCTCAGTTTCTTCATCTGCAAAATGAAAGAATTATACCAGATGATTCCTAAGATCCCTTCTAAATTCTATATTAATGATATAAGGAACCAAAACTACAGTGATCACATAGATTCTAGGCTTTCATCCAAGCTCCAGTCTCATATGACTAATTTATATGACATTTCAAACTGCCTGATTAAGGTAGGCATCATATACTCAAATTCCAAAAAATTGCCCCTAAGAAACAACCCTCAGATCTTCCCTTTTCCTTAACCCCTAATTGACAGTTGTCAAATCTTATTTATATCTGTTCACTTCTTTACATTCACATAGCTAGTACAGTAGTTCAGGTCCTCATAAATATTTGCCTGTACTTTCTAACTAGTTTCCTTGCATCAAATCTCTCTTTTCTTCATTCCATTCTTTGCATAGCTGCTAAGGTGATATTCTTAAAGAACAAGTCAGACTGTGTTACTCCCCAGACTAAAGGATCTGCCTGTAGATTAAAATAAAAACTTCTCTGGCATTCAAAGCCTTCTAGAATCTGACACCATCCTTCCTTTCCAGGTTTCTTATACATTATTTTCTTTCATGTGCTCTGCATTACAGTCAAAATAGCCTACTTGTTGTTCCCCATATGTGATATTCCATCTGTCATCTCCTTGCTTTTGCATGGGCTAACCCCCATGTATGGGATACACTTCTTCCTCACCGCCATCTCTTGGAACCTTTTATTGTTAATTCAAGAAACATCTTCTAAGACCTTATTATATGTAGGGCACTGTACTGTGTGCTGGTTATACAAAGACAAAAAAAAAGGAAGCTGTTCTTGCCCTTAGAGACTTTATATTCTATTGTGGGGATAAAACAAAGATACCTACACAGAAAAATAAACACAAGATAATTTGAAGAGAGTGACATAATTAATTACTAGACAGAAGGATAAGGAAATGTTTCATGTAGTAATTGTTTCTAAACTGATCATTAAAATAAACTAGAGATTCTGAGAGGTAGAATAGAAGTTAGAGTAAGTTCAAGGCTTGGGTGTCAATCTGTATTTTGAAGGCATTGAGGCGTAATCTCAAATTTAGGAATAGCTAGTACAGTATTTTGTCTGTAAGACAAAATATAAGACTAGGGCTTTATATTGAGTGAAAGGAGTTAGAGAAAATAAGTCTAAAAATCTTCTTGATCCAACCAAGGAAAGCAAACAAGCAAATAAACAAAATAAACCATTCCATTTAGTGAAATTATAGCTTATTTTTAAAAGGATAATTTTTGTTGATATTTTCTGTTTCTTACATCACAATAGCATCCCATGTATCACCTTCCTTCCCTTACCATGAGAACCATTCACTATGTCAAAGAGTGTCTTTGCTTTATTTTGTTTTTTAGAGAGAGGAAAAATAGTGACAAATAAATAGTGTTTTTACCTTGTTTTGTTTTTTAGAGAGAGGGGAAAAATCAGCATAACTGACTGATACATTGTGAATGTACAATGTGTAATACCTGTGGCCCTTCTACTTCCACCATGGGGTAGGTTAGGGATGTTGACTCATATCTCTTCACTTGAGTATTGCTTGATCTTTATAATTTTGTTACCTTTGATTTTTTGGTGTGTCATTGTTCATTCCATTTACTTTTAGTTACTGTGTATGTTGTTTTCTTGGCTCTGCTTAAATCTGTATCACTTGATATAAATCTTCCCATGCTTCTCTATTCATCATATACATCATTTCTTACAGTGCAGTGGTATTCCATTACATTAATATACAACAACTTATTTAGTAACACCCCAATCAGTGGGATTCTACCTTGTTTCTGATTTTTAGCTATCACAAAAAGGGCTGCTATAAGTACTTTGGAATATGGAGACTTCTTTCTCATCAGTTGCTTCTTTAGCATATAAGCCCAGTAATACAGTTTTCAACTCAAAGGGTATGGACATCTTAGTCACTTTATTTGCATGATACCAAATTGCTTTTGAAAATGGTTGTACCATTTCATATATCCAGTAACAATGTATTAATGTGCCTATCTTCCCACAAACCCTCCCAACTTTGACTATTGCCATTTTGGGGGTCATTTTTTGCCAATTTGCAGGATGTGAGGTGAAACCTAACAGTTGTTTTGATTTGCATTTTTCTTTTTTATTAGTGATTTGGAACATATTTTCATATGTTTGTGAACACTTTGCAGTTTTGAGAATTCTTTGTTCATATCCTTTGACCATTTATCCATTTATCTATTGGAATGGTCATAGCTTGTGTTTTAATTCATTCCAAGAGAAAGAAGTCTTTATGAATTGGAAAGTGTACTGGATCTAGAGTCAGAAGACCTGTCAATCCTGCCTCTGATGCTAAATTCCCTGTGAGATTTTGGAAAATCTCTCAATTTCCTGGAATTTAAATTAGAGAGGGGTATGAGTGAAGTCCTTTTCGAGTTTAATTCATGATCCTGTGACATCTTGCTAATATTCAACTAATGTTTTTCAAGGTCAGGGCATTTGTGTTGGCAAAACCCTAATAATCTGTCTTTGTCTTCCCTTTGCTTGAAAGTAACAGATCTTCTCTAATTGCAAATCCTTGATGCTTTTGATCTGATCCTGTGGTTCATAATAATAATTATGACTAATACTAGCAAAAGCCGTTTGCATAGCATTTCATACTTTTCAAAGCATTTTCACATTCATTTTCTCCTACATAAACCTAACAGAGAAAATATGACTCATATGTGACAGATGAGGAAACTAAGAATCAGAAAGGCTAAATGACTGATTATGTGGTTAGTTGGTGAAAGAGACAGATAGTTTGGCTAGTTCCAAAGATTAAAGTGCATGTGTTGAAGGTTTCATTGATGTGGAGATACAACAAATTCCTCAAATTAAATGAATAATTTAAAAATTCAGAAAAAATTTCTGTCAGTAAGATTTCAGAAAGGAGCATAGGGAATTTAGCATTATATTTAGACTCCCTATCTCTCTACCTCCTTAGCCTCCCACATATTTCCTCACATTCAGTGCTCCTTAAAGATCACATTAGAAAGAACGATTAGAAAGAATGCCAGAAGAACCTGAAAGGCAAAAGGAAAGAGTTTTGTTGTATTTGGGGAAGAATGAGGGGTGGAAGGACTGAGAAGTCATTTGCTTATTTAAAAATTTTTAAGAACAAATACTAGCTAATTTTTTAAAAATACATCTAAATTGGGGCAGCTAGGTGGCGCAGTGAATAGAGCACCGACCCTGGAGTGAGGAGAACCTGAGTTCAAATCCAGCCTCAGATACTTAACACATACACACATAAAAACTAGTTAGGTGACCTTGGGCAAGTCACTTAACCCCAGCTGCCCTGCCTTCCCCCTCCAAAAAGCAAAAAAAAAAATACATTTCAATTTATGTATGCTGTTTTTTTGTGTATCACCATAGTTTTTTCCCCCAGTATCCTTCTTTCTAACCCTCTCAGTGAGCCACTCATAAAACAAAGAAGATAATACAGTACTATGTATTTTCAGTCATTTCAGCTTTATTTTAGGGCAACCTTATTCTTACCACCTGTCTTCTCTTCACTCTCAAGCCAAACCTCTCCCATTTATTAGTCATTTCTCTAATTTTGGAGATTTACTTAATTATTATTATTAGTTCATGTTCCTTTCTTGTTTTTTTTATCAAGTTATTTCATTCTTTCCCTCTTTTCTTCTTTCTCAGTTGAATACTCGAGCAAAGATCCCCATTCATTTCCTCTCCTTCAACTGGTTTTGCTTGTTGGTTTTGTTGAAACTTCATTTTCTGCACCTTTTTCTTTAAAAATGAATTTAACTCTCTCATTCTCTTAACTATTTGTATTTCCTTTCTGTTTATTCTAGACTTTTTTATTCACTTATTTAGTCCTTGTTCAGACTCTGTATTCTTCATGGAATTAAAGCATCTAAGGTATCTATTTTTAGTTCTTTTTTCATAAATAGTTTCTATATTATTGTCCTGTAGAACTTGTGCCCTTGATCCACTTTTTTTTTTATTTTTG
>CM053581.1:143270273-143406698 GCA_028627135.1 Pseudochirops cupreus | reverse complement strand
ATATTGCACTCATTATAGAATATCTTCTCTCATGGGATTTTACATCAGTGGTACTTCCTCCCACCACTGAGACAACATTTCTCCCCTTCTTTCTTTATTTTTCAGTTTGTCTCACTCATTCTCCTGGGGACTCTCTTCTTGAGAGACTACAGAATTTATTTTCCATCCTCTATTAGCCTTTAATTAGATTGGAGTACAACATATATTTTGTTTTGTTCTATCTTCTTCTTCCCCTCCATACATTTAGGCATCTCCCATTTTGTAATTTAATATCACAAAAACTAACACTATTGCTTTTTTGTTTCTCTTCTTTGTGGTTTCCTTTCATTTCTGCATATTTGCATTCTTGATCAATTATTCTCTTTTAGTTTTATTTTTTGGTGAGATTTGCTAACATGTATTCAAATGTTTCTGTTTTACCAATTATTTTTGTTGTACATGTAAAAATTCTGTTTTCACATTTCTCTTTTTAAAAAAGATAGATGAGCATTTTATTGATGTATTGATGTATCAGTTGACAATTTGATGGGGGTGATAATCTTTTCAAAGATGATGCACTGCATCTAAAATATTTTTCAAGTGAAATAAATAAATAAAAATTGATAAGAAGTAAAAACATAATACATTTCCTTAATAAATTAAGGAGGTAGATTCCTTTTTTTTTTTACATTACAGTGTTTTTGCTTCATGCTCTTCACAAAAATCATTTCCTTAATCTTGAGAATGGCTTCAGTAGGCTATCTTCTCTTCAGAAAGGGAGATCTTGCCAATACCTAGATTCTCTTTGATACCTTTTTTCCCCAAACAGCAAGAGTATGGAAGAATAGGAACACTTTCTTCTGAGCTGACAAAGGAACATTCCATGACTCCCTCCTTTCTGTTTACTATGCCACAATAGAGAAGACAAATCTGTCACTGGCATGGGCCATTAATAGGATTGCTGAGCCTGCTCCAGCTTTAGCTTTGACAACCTTTCTTCCAGCCTTTTGGATCCTACCTGTCAGGGTTTTCAGCTGATCCTCAAGAAATTCCACTTTAGGTATGCACTGAGAGATCAGAAACTTCTTGCGTGATTATCAGTGATGGGGACGTTGACTCAAGCTGGATCTAAGCCCTTCAGTTCTGCAACAAAAAGTATTTTCTCTCATGATATCCAGTGTTGTTACACCAAAGATTTTGTTGGGGTTCTACACACCTTGTTTCTTAAAAACTTTAGATGTGACTGGGACAGTAGAATTGACCAGGTTTACAATTAATACAGATCATGGCTTCTGGGCTTTGCTTGGCAGAGGCAGCAGTCAGAGTAGCAATGATTGTAGCTTTGTTGTTGAAAAGATTATCAAGAGTCATTCCTGTCTTTCTGGGGACTCCTATAGGAATCATGATGGTATCACAGCCTTTCAAGCAATCTGGCAGCTTCTCAGGTCCTATGTAACCTTTCAGTCACACTGGTCTCAATGTGGCTCAGATTAGTGGCTTCTCTGAAGGTATGAACAGTGTCATAAAGTGTTACATGACTCACTATAGGGCAATTCTTCAGAAATGAAAGGGGTTTTCCTATTTCTCCAGAAGCAGCTAGCAAAGGTACTTTAGCATTGTTCTGTTCCAAGGTGCTAAGGCTGTAATGTGGGCAAAGGATGACAACATCATGGGGCAGAGAGAGGACATGTGGGTCCAGTGCAGGCAGGAGAGTGGTCTTTGACTCCCTCTCATTTCCCTTTTAAAATTAAAACCATTAAAATCAAATGATTCAGGAATGTCCTATTGTGATTCCATGCTCTCTTGAGGATCCACAGAGTCTTTTACTTTATGATATGTTGATTTACTTTCCTTTGTCTTTCAATATTTGTTCATAGATGTCTAGACTTTTTTACTTGGTCTGTTAGCCATATTTACTTCTATCATGTTAATATCTTCACTGCTGGTGTATCTGCTTAAACTCAAGGTCTCTGGTTTAGTTTTCTTCCTCCTGAGATTTTTGGCAATTTCTGTCTTTTTTTTCTTCTTATAGTCTGCCATTTTATGACTCCTTCCTGTTTGAATCTGGTTTCTTTGGCAGATGGTTCTGAAAGCCATCTCAACCTCCTTTCATGCTACACAATTCACAGTTCACTAGTCTTAGGCTCTGCCCCCAAGTAACTTTTTGCGGGAAAGATCTGGCCTCTGCCAAACTGGATGCTAGACTCTCCTTTAGGCTTAGTGGTACCAGACAGGCACACTTGTGTCCTGTTCCATTTCTTCTTTACCTCAGTTCTCTGGTTAAGCTCTGTTGTAGCACAAGATACTGCCACAGCTTGAACAAACTTCTTTTGGATTTCTGTGGCACTGGGAGGAGGGGGGTATGTAGAGCTGAATTCTGTACAAGACTGTGGGTTAGTTTGTATACCCCTGCTACAGGAGCATGGTAGTGGGTGAAGGGGTGCCAAGTTAAAATATTAGGGGCTAGTTAGTCTTCTCTGTTGTCAGTTCATTGAATTGTTACCTCATTTGCGTTCTTGGTGTTCCAACCTTGAATACAGCTAAAATTGTTTTATTTCTTATGAAGAATTTCTATATTTAGAGGTTTGAGAGGTCATGAGGATGAGAGAAAAATGTCTGGTTCTCCATCTTAGTCATCTGACCTGAAAGTTGGTCATTTATTTTTAAAAACTGATCAGATTTGCATTGTTAGTTCTATTTCCTTAAAGTGAGTATTCGCTGGCTTTGTTTTTAATGGAAAAGACTTGAAAGAAGTGAGAGAATGCATTTGTCACCCATTGAGGGGTGTCTTATTGAATTGGGAATGATTATTTCCTCTGGAGATGGTTGAGGGGAAAGCAACCAAGAAACACAAAGGTGATGTTCCTATGAAATACTGTTTATCCACAGAAAAATCTGTTTCTGCCCTGCAGGAAGAAAGGCTTAATGGATGATAATCATACAATCTGTGGACCCCATTGAGTTAGTAGTCTTCTTGCTTGTCTTGTGCCCTCAAAACAAATGTTCCTTTTACTATTATCAAGGGGAATGCCAGGCTGGAATTTGAAGTAAAAAACAAAAACAAACAAAAATGAAACCTGTACTAACCTTGAGATCATCTCTGAAATCAAGCCATGGCCAAGCAAGTAGAAGCCATCAAAATGATCACAGTGAAAGACACAATAAGATCAAGGTTAACAGGACAGGCAATGCCTTCAGTTTATATTGACTAGCTAGAGAAGGAAAAAGATTAAGCAATAATATTATAAAGTGAATTTTTCTGTATGCAAAAGAAAAAAATGCCAAAAACAATAACAAAACACTGTGATGATATTTTTGTTTGTGTGTAGGGGCTGGAGAACATAGACAAGCAACTTTCTTCAGATATTTCATCTCCAAAACAGCCAATTTAGAAGATGGCGGAACTTTTAAGTATGACCATTTAATCATACTACTATACTTTAGTTGGAATGAGATCTCTTAAAACTCTTGAGAGTAGAATGAGCTTAGTTTGTGTGTGTGTGTGTGTGTGTGTGCATGTGCATCAAGTGCTAGGATATTTCAATAGTGCTGGGTAAATAGAAGTTAATTTTATTACCTAGGGAAGACAAACAGTAAAATCAGAAAAATTCCCCAAGAGAGTTTGTGAGATCTTCTCAGATGACCATTATATAATTGACCTTGACTTCACTATGGAATATGAGCTGGGAAGCTGCCTTCAGGCCAGCAGCTTGTGCAACATTCCATGGGATTCAGTTGTTCTTTGATAGCTTGATCTTGGAGAACAAGAAAGCTAGCAGAAAGAAAGCAGAAGAAAAACCAGTGGAATGTCAGAAAAAGCAATTGGAGATAAAGAGACAACCTGTAGAAATTAGGAGCCAGTGCTGAGAGATGTCATGAAATCTTGCTGGAGGTTTTGGAATGATTCTGTGAAGCAGTGGCCCCAGTGAGAGTAGAAGTACCAGGAATCCATACTTCCAGTGCAGTGAAATCTTTTCAGAGTCAAGACTAAAACATTGACCCCCTGCACTGGCCTCTTTTCTAGTTAGCTTGTTTATTCTTTATTTGTTTCTTTTAATGTAGATTGTAAGACCCTGAAGAGATGGACATGCCAGTAACAACAAGCCCAACAGAGCAACGTGTCAAATGAAGAACAGGTATAGTGAGCCCATAAGCCCAATGGAACAACATGCCCAACAGAGACCCTTGACAGCAAGGAGCGCTCTTGGTGAAAGCAGTGAAATGGTATCACCAGAAGATATCATGGGTGAGAGCAGCTCAATGACATTGCCAGAAAGCAAAAGGAGTTCATGAGAAGATATCACATACAGGCTTTGAAGCATCAGAGATGTAATTTGCCCATCATGAAAGATTTCTGTACATAATCCTTCTCCCACTGGTCATATGCATTCCTTGTGGCTATGAGGTGTGTGACAATGTTCTATTGAAAATCATATTACTATGACATTTCATTAAATTTCTTTGCTTTGAACTGATTGAATTATCTGATTCACCAGGGAAAAAGTAAACACAATGATTGGAACTTGTGGGCTAGCATCTTTTGAGTGGATGTAGACATATAGAGTATATTGAATCTGGAGTACATATTCTAGGGATTCACTATTTGAGAGGGGATATATACCACAGGTAGCATTGCAATTATATAAAAAGAATTTAGAGAGAAATTATTAAATTCTGGCTTTAAGCAAATCCATGATGGTCATGGTACATCTTATGCCTTCCATCTCCTGTTGGGAACAGTGTGTCCTGTGAGGGAAGGGGGCAAGGGGCCAAACCAGACATCTTTCATCTGTCCCAAAGGATTTCTCCCTGCTCTGAAACTGAGCCCTCATTGCTGGTAGGCAATCTACCATCCCTCCCTTATCAACTCACTATCCCACTCTCTATAACAGCTTTTGTCTTGCCTCAAACCTTTCATGATTCCTCCACTTTCCACCCCCTCAATTGAGATCCTTCCCTCATAATTTATAGAAGAAAAAAATATTAAGAACATTCTCTGTAATCTTCTTCTATCACTCAGATGGCTTCTACCACTATCCTCTTTTACCCCTGTCTCACATGATGTAGTGGCCTTACTTACCAAGGCTAACTCCTCTACTTATTCAAGTAATCCCATTTCATCCTCTCCTCCAACAGATTTACCCCTCTGCTATCTTCACTCTTTCACTTCTTTTCAATCTCTCCCTTTCTATTGCTTCATTCTCAACTGGCTATGAACATGCTCATGTCTCCCCCATTCTGAACCCCCCCCCCAAAAAAAACCTCACTTGTTCTTTTCCTCCCAGCCAAGTGTCATTCTGCATCTCTTCTGCCCTTCATAGGCCTTGGAAAAGCCACTACAATAGATACCTCTACATTTTCTCTTTTCTTTTAAATCTCTTACAATTTGGTTTCTGGACTTATCATTCCACTGATACTGCTCTCTCCACACACCAACGGTCTCTAGGTTGCTGGATGAATGACCTTTTCTCAACTATTCCTCTCCTTGACCTCTCTGCAGCCCTTAACACTGTGATCACTTTCTCCTCTCTCCTAGATGGCTTTTCTCCTGTTGAGCTTATCATCTCTCTTTGATTTAATTACCATCTCTATGCTGATGATTCTCACATCTACCTATCCTACCCCAAACTCTCTACTGACCTCATCTTGCCATTATAACATCTCAAATTGGACATCCAGTAGACATCTTAAACTTAATATGTCCAAAACAGAATTCATTCTTTGCCTCTTCCTTTGCCTCTTTCATTCCTACCTCCCCTATGGCAGTAGAGGGCAACATCATTCTCCCATTTCCTCAGATATATAACCTAGGAATCATTCTCATCTCCTCACTGTCTCTCACTCCTCAAGTCTGCTGATTTCACCATTACAACATCTCTGAAATATGTCCCCTTCTGTCCTCTGATACTGCCATCACTCTAGTACAGGCCCCCTTCATTTCATGCCTTGTACTATTGTAATAGCTTGCCAGTGGTTCTGCCTGCCTCAAGTCTTTCCCCACTCCTCTCCATCCTCTAGCCCCCAAAAAGATTTTACTAAAGTGCAGGTCTGACCATGCCATTCTCTCCCATGTCTGGAATGCTCTCCCTCCTTGACTCTGCCAATCAACTTCCCTGGCTTCTGTTAAGTTCCAGTTTAAATTCTATCCTTTACAGGAAGCTCTTTCCAGTCCCTTTTAATTGTAGTGTCTTCTCCTGTTAATCATTTCCTATTATCCTGTATAAAGCTTGTTTGTATATATTTGTTTGTATGTTATCTCTCCCATTAGATTGTAAGCTCCTTGAGGGCAGGGGCTATCTTTTGTCTCTTTTTCTATCCCAAGCACTTAGCACAGTGCCTGGCACATAATAGGTGACTAATAAATGCTTATTGATTGAAATTGATTGACTGATTATAATGGTTCCTCTGTACTCAATTTGAAAAACTAGGGAAAGAGAGATGGATAGGCTGTTGGGAAGGAGACTAAAGGGCCCACTGTGTTATATATGTATTTTATGCCCTACTTGATTCTGGTCAGTTATTTTTACTGTATTTCAGGAGTTTTAGTGATTATTTAGTTCAATATCTCCTCAGTTTCCTCATCTATAAAATGAGAATAATAATGCATTACTTAACCTCACAGGGCTATGACAAGGAAAGGACTTTCAAACCCTTACAAGTCTGTACGATGTGAGTTAGGTAGTTTGGTGATCTTGGGCAAGAAACAACCTTCCATGGTAAGTAAATTACCTGTGAGGTAAGTAATTCATTATTTCCCCCCATTTTATAGATGAGGAAACCAGAATTGAGAGAGCTTAAATAATTTGTCAAAAAGTCAGAGAGCTAGTGAACATGTAGAAGTGCTTGTATCAGGAAGGTCTACTATGCCATGTGCCACTTTTCATTACAACATGAAGACTCTTAGAGACAAACCTTGCTATAGACTCAAATTTCCTGCTTCTAATCTAGTTTTCTCCTTTTCTGTTGAACTTAGTTCTGCTTTAGCAAACTTAGCAAACTTACTGTTTGCTAAAGGGAAACTATGGGTGAGAGAGGAACAGTATCCTATGAGTGCCTTTTGGGCTACAAAGGAAGCCCCACACTTTGCAATATAGCTCCTTCTGCAGCATTAACTGCTTCCTTCACAACAGACATTGCTCCTAAGAAGTCATTTGCTTTCTTTCCAGACTATTGCTCCCTTTGCCCTTCTGTAAGTGAAGCTGACCACAAGTCAGTTTGCAAATACCAGCAGTCTTGCAAATACTGCAAGAAGGCACTCCAGTAGAAAAATCAATTCAGTCTTTATGCTTCCTGTGGAAAGGCTTGTTCTTCAGGAACTAGTCTTTCTGGCCACACCCAGACACTGATTACTTTGAGGACGCTCAGTTTTGAGCTTGTACGTTCAATAGCAGCATATCCTATTTGTCTTGTTAAAGTGGAGGTGCTTTCTCAATATGGTGATTTTCAAAACTTTTCATTTATGGAGCCCAAGACCTCAGGGACAACCTTGCCACATCTATCATGGCAAAAGAATACTGTCTCCAGGGAGTTGAGTGCCCTTTAGCTTACTTCACTAACCCTTGATACTTAATATTTTAAGGCAGAGATTTTTAACTTTTTTGTATCATTGACTCTTTTGGCAGCCTAGTGAAACCTTAGACTCCTCAGAATTGCTGAATACATTTGTAACTGAAAGAAATGTTACATTTCAGTTGGTTAGGGAAATTAAAGATGTAAATATTTCCCCCTATACACCTTCATAGACACCCTGAAATCTATCCACGGTACCCTGTTTTAAGGGAAAGGAATTACTGGCTGAGGTTAGGAGTTGGGATAGGGAAGGGATACAGCAAGGGGGTGTGAGAAACAATAAGATAAGAATGCAAGAATGAGATCTTAAGAGAATCATTTGCATCTCTCTGTCTCTGTCTCTGTCTTTGTCTTTCTGTCTCTCTCACTCACACACACACACACACACACACACACACACACACACACACACACACACACTCACACCCCTTAGGATCCAGCAGTGACAATGACGTAACTCAGCTTGCTGCTCTCAGCCTACATGATGAGAAGGCTAATAGAATTGGAATTGAGGTATGGATTCACTTGTAGACTTTGTTCCTCAGTGGTTGTATGGTCCTGAGTTAATCACTTCATCACTCACATCTATAAAATGAGTGATTGGAATAGTTGATCTCCAGGATTCCTTTCCACTGAAAATCCTAATGTAACCTGGGAGTTTAAGTTTGGTACATTTACATAATGCTCTCTTCATTGGTGGGAGAAAAAAAAAATTACTCAAAGCTTCATAGGTGTTTGCTTGAGGGACAGAGGGGCAAGAGCTTGAGAGAGTTTCTTGCTTCCAGCTTGGAGAGATGACATATAAGCTCTTGCTACCTCTGTCCCTCATGTAGACATACAGGTTCTAGCAATCATTCTCTCGATTAATGAAGAGCTTTATGTAAATGTACTAGTTTTATAGTCAGTAAAGAAAAAAACAAAAACAAAAACCACAGATCTGTGATTTCATTGGTGTGGAGAACTTCCATAGTATAAACTCCCTCTGTAGGCAACTACTGGGGATCTATATGTCACTTAGTCTTACAAAGTAGCCTCGAGCATTGAAAAGATCAGTGACTTGCACAGTCACACAGCCAGTATGTGTCACATGCAAAACTAAAAACCAGGTCTTCCTGATTCCAAGTAATACTCTCCCTACTACTTGATTCTGTTTCTTAGGAGCCTAAGTAATTCAGGAAAAAAAATTCCTCTTTGTCTCTTCATTTCTTCCTGTGTATGCTAGAAACTTCACCTAGCTCCCAATGGGAATGTAGCCTACCCTTGTATTCTCAACCAGCTATAGGCCAAAATGGAAAGTCTCATTATTAAAAGGTCTGTCTTATCAGTACTTTTATCTGATGATTATGATGAGGATTATAAATTTCCTCTGGAAGAAATATGCCATTTATTGTTTGTTTACAGTGAGATGCTGTTTCCAGGGATCTACAATGAGGCATTAATCATTTACTTGCCATAATTCTTCATTGTTAGAATTTCACAGTTAGAATTGTTAGGGAGATTGTTTCATTGTATCAATCCCATATTTAGAGATTTCCCTAATCTTTGTCACTGATCCATCATCTACAAATGCCTCCAAGCTCTAAGCATCAAGAAGAAGCAGATTTTTGCAGAAAGAGAAGGGAGAGAAATAAGGGAGGCTAGGCAACTTTTCTAAGACAGTCTTACTAAGAGTGTCACCTAAGGTGGTGCAGTAGGGAAGGGGGAGGGGCTTACCTAGGGATCTGCTATCTAAAATCTGCCCCCCCCATTATACCTAGTGCTAAGCCCTCAGAATGTCTGTGTTGTGTAATCATTAACTGTTATTACCTTAAATACAGTACCCATGGAGTCACTCTGGCCTTAAGATCATTCAGTTCCCTTTGATAAGAGTCTTATGTTCACCAGGCAACCTTTGGATCTCCCTGATTCCTGTTAGAAAGAGGGTATGCAGATGAACCAGTATAAGTAGCCCCATCTGCTTGACAGATTCCTCAATGTAAATTAATAAATCGGCGTCCTAACTTATCAGTTAGTCTCTTGTGAGTTTGGCTAGTGTGAATCAATTGACTAAAGCTTGGTTACCTCTGGCTGACCTAACAACATTTAATTCTTGAGCCAGCAAAACTAGATTTATAATCTTCCCAACAAGGTGCAAAATCCCCATGCCCTTGTGGTCCTGCCTGAAACTGCCTGTTTCACTGTCTGAAACAGTCAAGTGGATCTTCTCTTTACATTATAGCAGAAACATGTCTGCTAAAATTAATGAAAACAGAGAGAGAGCAAATGGTCAATAATCACAGCAATTTGTAAGTGTTTTCCTAGATTGAGTGATTACATTTCTTTTTAAAGGCCAAGCTTTACTGAGACTTTACATTTGCACGTGTAGGCATTTTCAGCTTTCATGAGTTGTTGAGTCAGTCTCTTGTTAATTCCAGAGATGAGTAGTCAGGCTGAGGAAAACCTGAGATCACAAAGACATTTTTCCCTCACCCTGTAGACTTCAGAACCTGTCTCCACAGGCTCTGGAGCCCAGATTGTGAAGTAAACAAACAAGACATGCTGAACCTAGGAGTAGTGACATTAGAAAAGGAAATTTCAAGAAAGAATAAGAAATAATTGAATTCAGCAACTCATTTTATGATAAATTCCAGAGGAAATTATCTTCAAAAAAGCTATTTGACAATAATTGATGGGGAAATTGGAAAACAGTCTGATAGAAATGAGATTTAGAACAATATCATAAACCACATACTAAATAAACTCAAAAAGGATGTGAATTGAATGTTAAATTAAATTGAATGGCCATACCATTTTAATACAGGTTTTAAAACTTACTGGAATCCTAGAATTTGTAATTCAGAGGAGATGAGTAGTCCCTCTTAACTCTGAGAGTGATTTGGGACTTTGTGGCTGAAAGTGGAATTGTCACACCCAGAAGTTCCTAAAGAGTTATACGAATAGTAGGGACTTAGAAGAACTGAGTAGCAGCATCCATGGGAAGACAGTGTCCTCAGTCCTGCCCATGACTTAGAGAGAAGAGCCAGGAAGTATTGGTGACATAACACGAGGTGGAAAAAAAAACTGAAAGGGAAAATTGAAAGGAGAGAATGAAAGAAGGGCTGAGCTACAGCAAGAAAAGAAAGGGCAAGAAGTTCAGTCGGCTCCCCAGAATGACCTCATATTAGAAGACACAGTCTGAAACTACTATTGTACTCACCTCTCTAAGGACTGAGGGGAGTTCTAAAAAGTCCTGCTCTTTCCCCAACCTCCCTTCCTGTGTCTGTTTGGCAACAAAAATTCTTAATATCCCATGGAGGGAGGCAGCTAGATGGTGCAGATGGATAGAGTCTTAGCTTGGAGTCAGGAAGACCTGAGTTTAAATCCAGTCTCAGATACTTATTAGGTGTGTGATCCAGGGAAATCACTTAACCTCTATCTGCTTTAGTTTTGTCAACTGTACAATAGGGATGGTAATAATAGTACCTATCTCCCAGGCTTGTTATGAAGGTAACATGAGACATCCTTACTTTATGTTGAAGAACTTAGTAAAGTGTCTGGCCCATAGGAGACAATTAATAAATACCTGTTTCCTTCCTTTGTCCACTACTTTTATTTAATCATGTCATGTATTCTTATTTTTGCCTCAAACATAAAGAGTCCATGGATTAGTTAAAGGTAAACATAACTTTAAATTGTGGCAGAGAACCAAACCTCTGCCTAAATATTATGAATTTACCTAAGTGGGGCCTTGAGCTATAGTGATCGTAATACAAACTTTTCATCCATAAAACAGCAGAGGGGGGAACACATGAACATGAGGGGCTAATATATTTCCCCTACACTAAAAAGCAAGCTAATTATTGTGACTGTGCAGCTGATTAAATCTCCAGAATGAAAGTATTAGCAAGAAGATAAGACAAGAAAAGATCACATTCTAAACCAGTGGTGTCAAACTTGAATCCTTGCAGTGCACATAGATTTAGTTTTAAAATGTAATGTTATCTGTATTTTATTGTATTTTCATTTATTATATTTTATTTATATATTTTATTTATTTTTAAAAAATAATTTCCAATTGTTTTATTCTGAGTTAGGTTGGGAGTATTAGTGGTACATGCCACACAGGGGCAGCATGATTGACACCTCTACTCTAAACCACCTGCCTGGAAGGAGGAAGGAAAATCCTGGGAAGGATTCAGCTTCACCCCTATCAATCAGTAAGGAGAGAGCAGAGAGGATCAAGCACATGTGCTACAACTTTACATTCTGTAGCAATATTTTCACTTGCAGGTATTCCACCTTTAAAAAATATTAAAATTAGAAAAGAGCAAGATCAGATATCTTTCACAGGTAGAGAATTAATTCTTCTTAAACAAGGGGAAGAAATATAAAATAGGTAATTTTAATTACATGAAACTGAAAGGGTTTTTCATGAACAAAATTAATGCAATTAGGATTAGAAGGAAAAATCAAGTAACAAAAAAACTTTATCTCATGTATTTGTATGTATATAAGGTGTGTCTACTATCTAAGATATATAAGCAAATAATAGAAACATGTATTACCAAAAGCTATTTTCCAGTAGATAAATGGTCAAAGAATATGAGCAAATAGTTCTTAAAAGAACTATTAAAATCACATGAAATAATACTTCAGCTCACTAATTATAAGAAAAATGTAGACCAAAACAATTCTGAGGTTTTATCTCAAATTCAGTAAGTTGGCAAAGTTGACAAAATATGGCAATAGTGTTGGAGTGGTTGTCAAAAGATAGGATACAAATGCATAGTTGGTGAAATTAAATTGGCCCAAATAGTCTGAAAAGCAATTTTGAGTTATGCTAAGAAACTAATATGTCCATACTCTTTGACCCACAGATCACACTCCTATGTATATTCCAGGGTATTAAAAAAATAAAAAGAAAGGTCCAATTTACATAATGTATATGTGAACTTTTTTTGTAGTAGCAAAGAACTGGAAACAAAGTAGATGTTCATAAATTGGGAAATGAGTAAACATATTTTTGCACATGAATCAATGGAATATTCATTGTAAGAAACAATGAAAATTTCAAGAATGGGAAGATTTACATTAAGTATATAAAGTGAAGAAAGCACAAACAGGAAAACAATATAGGTAATAACTTCAACAATACAAGTGGAAAAATAACAATAAAACTGAAATTGAATCTCTCAAATTATAACGATCTAGCTTTGTCCCAGAGAAGAGCCCTGAGAAAACTCTTCCCCACCTCCTTTCCATAGATGGAGCTCTGTGCATGTAAAACAGTACGTATAATAACATGCTTTATGTTTTTGTTGGCTTTGCTGGACGTGTTACCCTACCCCACTCCTTTTATTCTTTGTTGTAGGGTATGGCTTTTATAAAGGGGAGGAGAGAATATGCTGGAAAATGTAAATCTTTCAAAACAAAAGATAGCAATAAAAATCTATTTTTTAAAAAGATGAAAGAGTGTTTGAACCCAGGCTAAAAAGGACCTCGTGTTGCCCTTCATCCTGCTGGTAGCAATGGCTATGCTTTAGTGGAAGACAAAACCTAGGAATCAGAAATCTCCATTGTATATATACTAGAACTGCTCTTGATTCTGCATATTGCAAAGAAACCTCATTTCAATCTAAAAATTACATGTCAAAAATTCTTCTGATGAGGGAGAGGGTGTCTGCTTTTGTTCCTGCCTCCTTTTAGGGCCTAATCTTCAAAAGTTAGGAATTTGCTATAGATATCCATTCCACCACTGAGTACACCAACCACCTTGGAGGATACCAACTACCATTACTATCAATGTTACTATAGGTATATGGTTTTAAGATAAATTATTGACTGACCAGTGGGAGAACTCTGTGCTGCAGAAACTGGCCACTTATGACTAGTACGATTTTTAAAAACATAATGTGTTAAATATGTACTGTGGCTCACTATTCCAGAGTCAGGCTATTTTATCTCCCCATTAGCATTCTAGGCATACCTCTAATGGGTTGAGGTGTCTCTTCTCCCATGCTGAAGCCCCTACTGGGAGTGTTCCTCCCTACCATTAGCTACCAGTGACTGTCACCCCAGATCACTTAACCAATTAGCACCAATGAGCTTTTATAAAATTTTATTTCAAAGATATAGCAAGAACAAAAGTACAAACATTTCCTCCCAACACCTCAGATGTATACTTTTTCCTGTATCACCATATTCTCTGGGAAGAATAGTCTTGCTCTTAATGCAGTATCTACAGAGTTCCACTGTAGTGGATTTTCATTTTCAATGCTCATTTTCAAATGAGGTGGGACCATCATATGAGTTCCCATCTCAGCGATTGCTGGCTGGGTCCTGACTGAGCATGGACTTGACTCTAGGATATTTAGATGCCTCAACCCTTGGACAGCTTTCTTTGTTAAGCACTGTTTTTCCTGGGTCCATATGTTGGCCTCAGAGAGAAAGGATTGAAGTTCTCTTCCTTTACAACATTGTTTCTCACTAGAGACTGTCAGCAAAGGAGTTAAGCTAAAAGCCGATGTTCACCCAATAGAAAGGAAATGAAAAGTCTCAGACCAACTAATGCTTTTTTATGGCATCCCCAGTTGTGTTTCTGTAACTACAGTCAGTCATGGAGGTTGCTGTGGTTGGCCGACCAGAAGCTGTTGATGAAAATCTGTTTGTACTACAAGGGACAGCTAGGTGGCACAGTGGATAGAGTGCCAGGCCTGGAGTCAGGAAGACTCATCTTCCTGAGTTCAAATCTAGCCTCAGATGCTGATTAGCTGTGTGACCCTGGGCAAGTCACTTAACCTTGCTTGCGTCAGTTTCCTCATCTACAAAATGAGCTAGAGAAGTAAGTGGCAAACCACTCCAGTATTTTTGCCAAGAAAACCCTAATTGGGGTCATGAAGAGTCGGACATGATTGAAAGAACTGAACGACAACAACAACAACAAATTTGTATGCCAAAGTCTCTTGCAGGCTCATATTACACATTATCCCAGTTCTCCCAGAAGCAGGCTCCCTGGCCTCTTTCAGGCTGGGAATCACTCAGGCCAAACATGCTGCTGCACTGTGAATGCTGGTAGAGACGGATCCCATTATCTAGTTGTCTCCATTATAACCATTTCACTTTTCTTACTATTCAAGATTTATAATCACTTCCTATTGTCACTACCTGTTATCCTCTATCTGGCTTCCAAAGTCTTTTATAACTTTCCTCCACCTTGCCTCTCTCACTGTATTTCCTTTTACTCCCCTTTTGTTGTGGTCAAGTTTAACTCACATTCCATGTCCATTATCAACAAATTTTGATGATGTTTTCCCTAGCTGAAATGTTTTCCCTTCTCAGCTCCTCTAAATTCTTTAAAGGCATACTTTAATTTCTTCTGCTGCATTAAATAATCTTTAAATTTGATAGCCCACATTATTTTCTCTCATTTCTGAACCTTTATTTCTCTGTTTCATAGTGAATTAGTTAATGAAGCTAACTGATGATAACTTGCATTAAAGAAATGGCATAACAGGAAGGGGTCATGCAGTAAGAACAAGAGATAATAATACCTGAGGATTGCATGGTTACTTAATTCAATACTTACATGATATATGACCTCACAAATATGGGTATAGATCACAATCCACCCAAGGATGGATTCTCATCAACAACATGTCCATGTTGTTCTAGAGATCCTTCACTGGGGGGTTCACCTAACATTCAAGGGACCTTGTTATAAAGGATACCAAACATTTAAGGGACAGTGTTATAAGAGGGGAGTGCTGGGTCCTTCCTAATTTGAGGCCAACATGTGATCTGGTGCAGGTAGGTATTTGTTCTTTGTCTTGGTGTTCTTTTTGTTTTAGGTGAAGGAGATTAATCTAGAAGCAAAGACCATGATGTCTTCAGAATGTCATTTTAAAAGCCAATGATGTCCAGGAGTCAAGAAATTAAATACATGCCAGATTTTACAGCTAGCCAAGCATCATTATCCCAACAAGCATCCTTGGGGACCCAGGAGTAGCTCAGATGAAAACTCATTTGCAGCAGTCGTATTTGGATCTGAACTTATATTCTATATGAACCCCCTCTTCTCAGAGACTGAGGTAGTATAGGGTAGAGAGAGTCCCAAAGGTGTTAAAGGGGGGATATTTTTGTGCCTTTATTATTGCTATATCTTTGAAACAAATATTATTGCTATATCTTTGGAAAAATTTGCTTTGCAAAAGTTAATTGATATTAATTGGTTGAATGGAACTGGCTAACAGTGGGCAGAACACAGCCAAAATGAAGGCTCCAGCTAATATTAGGGAAAGACCTTCCCTCCCCCCCCCCCCCGCCCCACTTTCATGGGTATTCCTAAGACGCTAGGAGGGAAGATATAGCTGCCTTCCATCTGGGAGATGTAAATGCCCAGAAGTCATTTCATTCATTCTCCTAACAACAAACAACAACAAACAACTCTCCGCATTTGTTTTCATTTCTTTCTCTTTCTAAACTGACTCCATGTCCCTCTATTTCACTCTCCATATCTGTCTGTTTATCTACTTATCTATCTATCTATCTATCTATCTATCTATCTATCTATCTATCTGTCTGTCTATCTATCTGCCTGTCTGTCTATCTATTTATCTGTCATAAAGACATAGAAACATACACATATGCAAATGAGTTGGACCAGATCTGTAAAATTCCTTCCAGCTCAATTCTATGAACCTATAAACCTACCTCACTTCAGTGGATTTGGGAGCTTAGGGCTTTAGGTTCACTCCTTAGCTGGGTAGCAACTTCCCCCTAGGAAGAAGCAGGTGAGGCCTTGAAAAGTGTAGCCCTTCAGCAACATTGAAAGACCTCCATTGAAAGTGCTTTTCAGTAGAAGCTAAAATGACCAGTGATGCAATCGTAAGGAATGAAGTACTTCATTTATGCCTGTATCACACTCCAAGCATTAATAATATAAATGTTGTGTGTGAGAAAATGCCAAACTCAAGGAAAAGCATTTTTGGTTTTTGTGGAGAGGCAGACTAAGAGGAAAATTTCTGCCTATCTATATGTTTTTTTCTTTGTAGTGTATATACTCTAGGCAGTTGGGGTCATGTTTAAGGAACTAAATCTTTACACCCCCAAGGATATGAGGGATTTCCTAAAACACTGTGGAAGGAGGGCAAGGGAGAGCAATGAAAGGAAAAGACCAAGTTGTCTATCTTCTACCCATACCAATTTAAGATATACTGCTTAGGTTTTTCTTACACAAACCCAAGATTCTAAGCTAGAATGTCCCACATATTCTTGTCTAACTTCAAACTGAACCCAATCATGCCTTCGTTTCTTTCCTCTGAAGAATTTCTGGGAGGACTTAAAGAAGAATCATAAAAAATAAGATTGTGATTTGTATCTTTGAAAAGATCACCCACAGGAATAAACCCACTGATCCAACTTAGTGTTAAAGGTGTCTGGCACTCAAAATATATGGTTAGGTTGGGGCATTTCTTCCTTTGTATTTCCTGTAGTTCTAGCATACAGTAGGTGCTTGGTCCAGCCAAAACTGTTATTGACTATGAAGAATATTGGCTAAAAAGTTTCTGGTTTAGAGACATCAAATGTCTCTAATATCACACAAACCAGTCATTAAAAAGGTATGTGAAATGTAATATACTTAGCACTGTAGTGATTTTGAACATGTTGGCTTTTTTTGATGATTCAAATGGTTTTTGGGTTATTGTTATGAGTGTCTGCCTACAATTAAACTGTCATTATAAAGAAGTGCTGCTCAGTAGAACTTGGTCACCTCCACTCGTCCTGTCTCTTTTCAGTTTCCTTTTATGTGTTGTCTTCTATTGGGATGTGAGCTTTCTGAAGGCAGGGACTGTCTTTCTACTTGTATTTGTATTCTCAGAGCTTAGCATAATTCCTGGCATCTTTAAATAAATGCTTGTTGAAAGAGTTTATGAGCTCACCTGTCTCATTTCTTGTCATCTGTGATATCACTTCTCATTCTGATATTCCCTGGAAAGTCAGAAATGGGAACAGATATTGGTAAAGAATCGTCTGAAGGAAGAAAAAAGAAAGCAACTTCCCTGTAGCAGCAGTGACATCGTCCTCTCTGAGAATGAAGGCCAAGTAACAACCACCTCTGTGAGTACTGAAACTGACCAGTTGGGCAACATAGTTCTTTTTTTCCTTCCTTCCTTCCTTCCTTCCTTCCTTCCTTCCTTCCTTCCTTCCTTCCTTCCTTCCTTCTTTCCTCCCTCCCTTCCTCCCTTCTCTCTCTCTCTCTCTCTCTCTCTCTCACTCTCCTTTTTTTCCCTTCTCTCTGTCCACTCTAGGGTATCACACAATTATCAGAGTGTGCTCTATCCAAAGGAATGTAAATTTTGATCACTGAAACCTCTCAAGATATCTTGAGGTTTACGGGCTATATTTCTTTCTTAAGGACCAAGCCTTAAACCCAAATCACTCTGGCTCTTACTGATTGGCCAGCAATCAGTTGTTGTCCTTCATTCTTAAAAGAGGACCAAAATGACGTCACCATGCTAGAGTCAAGTTTCAGTGTGTCTGAATGTGGCTGATCAGAAAAATTTGAGCTCGGAGTGCTCTACCACAGGTCAGGTACAAATAGTCCATGTGAACATTTGGAGTGGATAAATTTGCACATCCTGTATTTCCTTCGAGATTTTTCAATTCTTTTTTGCTCATAGAGCACAGAACCTTCTCTGATGTGGGCACACTATGCTATGAGGTCCTGTGCCAGTGCCTCCCATGTTACATAATCAATTCCAAAGTTCTTAAGAGAGACCTTGAGAGTGTCCTTGTATCACTTCTTCTCACCACCATGTGGTCAACACAGGCTTACCTTGTGTGGGTTCTCTATAAAATAGTCCTTTTGGCAAGTGTATGTTTTGCATTCAAACAATGTGGCCAGCCCATTGGAGTTGACTCTCTGAAGCAGAATTTGAATGCTTGGCAGTTTAGTTTGAAAAGGGACCTCAGTGTTTTGTATCTTATCCTTCCAGGTGATCTTCAGAATCTTCCTAAGACAATTCAAATGGAAGCAATTCAGTTTCCTGGCATGGGGCTGGTAGACTGTCCAGGTTTCACAGGCATACAACAATGAGGTCAGCACAATGGCTCTGTAGGCCTTCAGTTTGGTAGTTAGTCCAATACCCCTTCTCTCCCATACTTTCCTCTGTAGCCTCTCAGACACTGAGCTAGCTCTGGCAATGTGTGCATCAACCTTATTATCAGTGTGTACATTCCTGGAAAGTACACTACCAAGATAAGTGAACTTATTCACATCATTGAAAACTTCATTTGTTGTAACCAGTGGTGCCACATATAGATGGCTGATAGAGCACCTGTGTTTTCTTAGATTGACCAACAATAGGTCCGGGCCAAGCCCCACCTGGTCATTGTTTGGGTCTTGATAGGCTCACAGTGAATATAAATAGCAATTTTTTCTGTTTTTGGCCAGAAACCCCGAGGGCATTGCCCTCCCATGTTGTTTATTATTATTTTTTGACTAGGTTAAAAAAAACCCATTCTCTATCTCCTTTCTTACCTAGCCATAATCACTGACTGGGCACTGCCTCAGTCAAACTGAAACTTGTTAAAGACCTTAGTTTAAAAAGGCCAAGATCTCCCACTGTATCATGGGCCATCTCCAGTCCTCTTGATTTATATCTTGCCATTGGACCCAGATGACTCCAGAGGATAAAGTGAGGCTGGTGACTTTGCACAGACCTCCCTCTCTTAAATCCAATTCACGTGGATTTCTCGGCATCACCTCCTTGATGTCATGGTCCTCTTTGAAAACAGAAGACAAATAGCAACAACACTATTGTTGTTATTATAATCATACAGTTAGTGTGATCACATAGAGGACTCCCCCTGGTATCTTTTTGAAGTGTTGCTCCCAATCAACTGGGTTTTTTTTTTATTCTTCAACTTCTGAAACTATAATTTTGGGCCCAATAGTATGAGGAATATCTACCAGACCCCTCCCTTGCACATACCCTCCCTTCACCATGTGGTCTTTGGATACTTTTTTTTTTTATTTTGAAACCACCTAGTCTGACTTAATTGGCTCGCTGGATTAAAGTCTTGGGCTTGATATAGTTTTCTAATTGCTTGAGTATAAAAAAGCTTCACTGTGGATCTTCATGGGCATCACAGAGGCAGGGAAACTATGCTCAACTGAATTGAAGGCTGTATACCTCCCATACTGTGTAAGTAGACCTCCTTTTGTTAATTACCTAATGACCCTAATGAGGTGCAGGCTCTGGGAGCCCCCTTGTACTCTGATTGAATCTTCCCACTTGATGAAGTATTTGCAGGAGGCCATAAGCTTTTCACTGTGGCTCTGCCCAGACCTCTGTTACTAGCCTAGCCCTCCATTGTCCATCTACTTCCCACCCTTGAGCCTATCAAAATATCAATCTACCCTTGAACTGGCCTAGCCCACCATTGTCTGTTGGCTCCAGGTAACCTCTAGCAACTTCCCACCCTTAATCACTCATTGACCTCATTGACTCCTCCTGAAGACCCCAGACTCCTCCTCCAGACCACCCCTAGATTCTTCCCACAGCCTTTCTGTATATAAGACCCCTTCTTGCCCCCATGTGTGTGAGAGCACCATAGAATTTTCTAGCACAGACTTGCTCTATGTCCAATATAAGTGAACTTTTAATAATAATAAAGGTAGACAATTTTGAAGGAGTTAGGAACTCTAATTAACAAAAGAACCAAACATAATTCCAAAGCCCTAATGATGAAACATGCTATCCACTTCCAAAAAGAAAACTGATGGACTTAGAGTGCAAATTGAATTCTTTCTTTTTTCTTTCTTTCTTTCTTTTTTTCTTTCTTTCTTTCTTTCTTATTCTTTTCTTCCTTCCTTCCTTTCTTTTTTTCTTTCTTTCTTCCTCCTTCCTTTCTTCCTTCTTTCTTCTCTTCTTCCCTCCCTTCCTCCCTTCCTTCCTTCTTTCTTCTCTTTCTCTCTTCTTCCCTCCCTCTCTCCTTCCTTCCTTCCTTCCTTCCTTCCTTTCTTTCCTTCTTTCTTTCCATAGCTAATGCATGAATTTGTTTTTCTTGAGTGTACATAATTACAATGGGTTTTATTTTTCTAACCTTCCCAATAAGTGATGGAGGGGAAAGTAGGAGGGAGAGAATTCTGAATTGAAAATAAAATAAAAGCCATAGCTTTATTTTTTAGAATTGGAAACTTAGTAAAGCATATCTCTTTACATTCAGAACTACACTTCTTCCTCTTGTCTTTCTTGTTCTTTGCAGCTCAGAGAGGGGCCCAGGAAGGCCATGATAACCATGAAGGTGAGCACAAGAAATTTTCAAAGCTGTACCTTAGCTAATGCTGCTCCCAACTCCATACTCTTGCCTTTACTCTCACTGGTACCCACTTGGCCCTATCCACTTGTGTCCTTTTTGTATATTAAGAATTTGTGTCTTAAGAATTTCATTCAAGCTCTCCAGATTTCCTCTACAAACAAGATGAAATAGCACCTCAGGGCAAACGTAGAGCAGTAAAAATAAACAAGAGTTGGGGCAGAACAGTGGTCCAAAGAAAAATCCCAGGATCCAGGTTTGATCCCTGTGAAATATAAGCACCTCCAGATTAGTTCTGCTGAAACAGCAAGCAGCAAGTACTGTGGCTAACTGGGTTGGGAGGTAGCCTTGGCCTCAGCCACATGAATTTTCACCTCCCAGACAGTGTGGGGAATTGGGCATCTGAGCAGGTGAAGATAGAGGAAACCTCTGCTGACAAGGGACATCAGGCCCAGTTGTGCTGCTGAGATGTGGCCTTGGGCGAGAAGGAACCAGCACATACCCAGTAAGAGTAGAAGCAGTGGGGCAGGGACACCGCTGGCTGTGGCCACTTACAGGAGGATGGAGTTCTTGGTTTTGGTTTCAGGCCAGAGGAGAGAAATGAAGAAGGATCTGAGGCCAGAGGCACAACATCTCCCCCTCTCCCCTCCCCACCCCAGCCCTTGTCCTATAACCTAGGACTAGAGGTGATCACAATAATAAGCTGCTGCAATTTTTTTTAATGAGCAGGCAAAGGAGAAAGAACTCCACTATAGAAGGTTACTATGGAATAGAGAAGATTGAAGCTTGTCTTCAGAGGAGGATACTGAAGGAAAAAAGTCTCTCCTACCCCAAAGAGTAAAGTTAAATGGTCATCTGCCCCAAAAGAATTCATAGGAGAATTTTTTAAAGAGTTTAAAATTCAAATGAGAGACTTTGAAGAAATTTTTTTTAAAAAGTAAGAAGAATCCAAGAAAAATAAAAAACAATGAAAATAATGTCAACCAACTGGAAAAGGAGATCCAGAATCTTAAGGAAGAAAACAACTCCTTGAAAATTAGAGTTGGACAAGGGGAAGCCAGCAAAGTTATGAGATCAAGAAATAATAAAACAAAATATAAAGAATGAAAAAATGGAAGAAAATGTGAAACATCTCATAAGAAAAACAAACTGATCTGGAGAACATATCAAGAAGAGAAAACATAAGAATAATTGGACTACCTGAAAGATATGATTTAAAAAAAAGAATCTTGATACAACAATACAAGAAATAATTAAAATTGTCCTGAAATGTTAGAACAAGAGGGGAAAGTAGAAACAGAAAAAAATCCACTAATCACCACCTGAAAGAGATCCTATGAAGAAAACCTACAGGAATATCATAGTCAAATTCTGAAACCCCCATCTTGAGGAGAAAATATTATGAGCAGCAAGACAAAAACAATTCAAATAGGGAGGAGCCACAATTGGAATCACACAAGACCTAGCAGCAGTGACACTAAAAGACCACAGATTTTGGAACACTATATATTGAAGAGCAAAAGGACTGAGGTTGCAGCCAAAAAATCATACCCAGTAAAGTTAAGCACAATCTTGAATGGAAAAAAAATGGACATTCAATGAATTGTCGAACTTTCAGGATTTTCTTACTGAAAAACCCTGGACTTAATAAAAAATTTGACATATAAGATCCAAGAGAAATATAAGGTACACATCAAAGATCTCAAGGGACTCAATAAGGACAGACCTTTTTAATATAAGGAAATGTAAAATGAATATCAAAGATTGTTATTAGTAATTGGGTAATTCTAAAGAAAGATGGAGGTATACCTGAGTATGATGTGATTCTACAAAGTAAAACCACTTAGGAAAAGGCAAAAGGAGTAATTGTCTTATACAGATGAGATGCAAGAGGAAGAAGTTACACAGAGGAATTAGATGGTGGAGGAGGGCTGATAGTTCTGGAACCCTATTCTAATTGGGAATGGGTTAAAAAAGGGAACAATACATACATACATACATACATACATATATGAGGGTATAAAAGTCTTCTAAATTCAGAAAGAAATAAAAGGCTAAGGGAATAGGGAGGGGGAAATGATGAAATGGTAGACTTAGAAAAATGTGGAAAGACTTGGAGTTATGAAGGAAGATGTTATCCACCCTCAGAGATGCAGAGGACAAACAAGTATAGTATGGTCTTACATAGCTGCATATGAATGTATATGTCTATATGTGAGTATGATTATAGATATTGAAGTATATATAAATGTAGTATGTATATATATGTATGTATATGTGTGTGCATACACATATAAATATAACCTTGCTTAATTGTAGTCATCTTGGGGGAGAGGGAGTAGGAAAAGGGAAAAAAAACAAACAAAGTAAAAAGTATACAGCAGAGAACAAAAGAGAACTTCCAAGGAAGCAAAGAAAAGATGAACAGCTCTGCACAATGTGTGGTATTTATTATATAGGTTTTCTTGAAATGGAAATTTATTGCGCATATTTTGAATCCTCTCATGTTCTGCTATGCACATGGCAATGCTTTTTTTCTTTTCTTATTTTGTATTTAAGTTTATAATATGTTTCTTTTTCTTTTCTTATTGTGTATTTAAGATTAAAATAAATTAATTTTAAAAAATATTTCATTCTTGATTATTTTGCATCCCTCATTGTCCAACTTCTGTAGAATTCTGATCCATGGGAATCTACCTATCCTTCCTCTGAATCCTTTAAAACATCACTTTCCCTTTCTCTATTATAAACCCTAAGAAGGAGACTTCATTAGTTCATCATTTCTACCCTAGCAACTAATTGCTCTCTGTTAGTGAGAAACAGTCCAGACTAGAGTTTCCTCTTGTGGGTTCCTCCACTTTTCTAAGGATGAAATTATCATTGAGGCAGGTCAAAAAGTCTTAGTTATTCTCTTTTTGGGAGGAAGGAAAGGAAAATGAGAAACAGAGACAAAGACAAAAACATAGAAAGACAGACAATGGGAGATAAAGAGAGAGAGAGAAGGTGATGGAAAGGAGAAAGAGAGAAAAAGAGACAGAGCTAGGAGCCAGGGATAGAGATGGAGAGAAAGAAACAGTCAGAATCAGAGACAGGGTGAGAGAGAAGGGAAATGGGAGAGAGGAGAGAGGGAGAGAGAGGTGGGGAGAGAGGAGAGACAAAGAGAGAGAATAGGCCAGAGAGAGCAAGAACTCCAACAGATATCTGAGTAATTCAAACTCCCTATCACTCTTTTATAATGTTTCTGTGGCAGGAATATATTCCTTTTCCTGAATGCCTCATCCTTTTCCTCTTTCTAGTCAGGTGATCTACAGCCTCATTGTGGAATGGGAACGATCCAGGGAGCATAGACACGGGTGTAGCTCCCACCAGAATGAAAATGATTCCAGTGTGGGTACTATACCCTACTTTAGTGAAATAAGCTAGGCCCTTGGCCTGCAGACAAAGCCACAACTAGAACAGGGCCCGGGAGGTTTAGTGGGGCTTGGTTGGGGTTTGAGTGGGGTTTTTTTCTTTTCTCTAGTAAGCCTCAATAGAAGAGAGTGGGGAAGAAAAAAAGGTTCCAAGACTTTGATAGGTTATGCCTATGATTATGAGCAGACAGAGATAAAGTCCATTGAAGAAACCCTATTCCTATGTACCAGGTACATTTCCATGCTGTGTGGTCTCAAGCAATTCAATTCAATCATTTAAAAAACATATATATTTATTAAGCATCTACAATGTGCCAGGCACTAGGGGCACAAAAACATAAATTAAACTGCCGCTTGCCTAAAGAGTTTGCATTCTCCTGGGTTACCAGCATCAGGCCTGGCATTCTATCCACTGTGCCACCTAGCTGCCCAATCTGTCCTATGTAGAGCTTTCAAAATGATATTTCTAAATTGTATGTATGTCAATGCTATTCCCTGCTAAAAAAAAAAAAAAAACTTCAGTGGCTTTCCGTTTCCTCTAGATAGAATGAAGTACAAATTCCTCTGGGATTTAAAGCTCTTCACAGTCTGGCTCCAGTCCATATTCCCATTTGTTACATTTTGCCCCCCTTAATGCCCTTTGTGGTCTAGCCAAACTGGCTTCCTTGCTGCTTTTCTCTCACACTGTTCCATCTCCCATCTACAAGTCTTTGCACAGGCTCTCTCCTCATGCCTGGAATGCACTCCCTTCTTTTCTCTGCCTCTTAGAATCTCAAGCTTAATTTAAAACTTAGCTCATTCATCAGCTCTGCATGAGGCTTTACTTGACAACAATCTCCAGCTGCTGTTCTCTCCTTTCTTAATTATTCTGTATTTATTAGTACAATATTTTATACCAATAATCCCATATAAGTTCATGTTGTCTCTCTGTTAGAATGTAAGAGAGAAGTGACTATCATTTTTGTCTTCATATTCCCAGAGCCTGGCAAATAGGTGCTGCATAAATGAACAGCTAAGTGGCTTAGTGGATAGAGCACCAGCCCTGGAGTCAGGAGGACCTCAGTTTAAATTTGGTCTCATACTAGCTGTGTGACCCCAGGCAAGTCACTGACCTCTGTTTGCCAGTTTTTTCATCTGTAAAATGAGCTAGAGAAGGAGATAGCAAAACAATACAGTATCTCTGCCAAGAAAACTCTTCCAAAATAGAATCTGAAGTGACTACAGGATAACAATAAATGTTTATGATGATAATCATCTTTTGCAAAAAACAAAACAAAACCAAAAACACAAAAACACAAAAACAGAAACAACAATGACAACAAAAAAACAAACCAGCTATGGTATTTTTAAAAATTGCCTACATATCCTGGAAAGCTTTCTGTTCTGAGCTGGTGTAACGTTAAGAGGGTATAAAATCCTGCCCGCTAATAGGCCTCGCTGGGTAGAGCCCATTAAGGGAAGCTTGCTTAGGGGAGGCTTTTTTAGGAAGGCTTTCACACCTTTTGTTATTCTAATTAGGCACTGAGTCAGGAGGGTTGTGATGCCTTCTGGCTCTGAGAAGTGTATTCTGAGTTGGTATTTTGCTTGGGGGCTGGGCAGAGCTCACTTATGAGAAGGATCTTGTGACTCCCTGGTCAAGATTCTGAATGGCCCTATGTTCAGAGCTTCCTGATTGCTCAGATGTGAAGGCTCTCTTGATCCAGGGGCATATGTAAAATGTATAGTTGATTCAGGCAGTCAGAGCCCTGTCTGTTGGTCTTTATTTCTCTGCTTGTATTTTCCCTGAAGTTCAGTTTAGTGACTTTTCCACTGAACTAGTCAATGCAACTAAAAAAGATCGTTGACCCCTTAAATAGCTATCTTTCATGGTAAAGCAGATCTAGGAACCTGTGCTAGCAGCCATCCCGCGTATGCCAGTGTGGTTGCTACTACAGCTGTGCAGACTTGATCCATTGACTAGGAAGGTATTTCTTTCTGAACAACACTGTTAGGTGTTCAGTAGGAGAGAAGGCGTGGTACAAAAATTGATCCCTAGCTTCAGTCCTTTCACTTACTTAGATATGTTCTAGCTTATTATAGAAGAACAATGACCTGCAGGAGCTTTGTCTATGGGTGACAGTTTTGAGAAGACTTGGCATCCTGGTGAATGGCTGATGTCACAAAGCCACACACTCAGAAAAAACACTCCAGAAAATAAAAACAACTCAACAACTATCCCATCCAGGGCAGAAGAAGAAATGAAGGGCACTCAGGATGGGGAAAAGGCTTGTTTTGGAAGTTGCTTCCAACATTTTCTAATTTCTGCAGCAAATGAATATATACTTGTAAGATCTGAAACTTTGCAAAGTACTTTCACAGAAATAATCATCTCTTCTCAGACCAGCCTTGGAATGTGGGTAGGACAGTTATTTCTACCCCTGTTTGAGTAATGAGGAAATTGAATCATTGAGAAATGGTCTTCCAAAATGTTAATAGGCATTGAGACAAATGAAGAGTATTAGAGACATAATTTCTGGGTAATTGATAATCAATTTATTAATTATTGCCAGCAGATAGACAAATTGAGGCCAGTGGTTCTCTCAGAAACAAAGAGCCCCCCCTCTGGAGAATACTGAATGCCTAAAAGTCTTCAGAAAAGGGGGTGTCCCTGAGGGTGGAAATAAATTCTGATCAGTTAGCAATCCATGAAGGGGTGGACATATTAATGAGGAGGTGCTCTGTGGAGAAAGTGACCTGATCACAAGACTCAGCCACCACTAGCAAACTCGACAAAAGAATCCATCTTTACCTAGACCACTCTGGTTAGATTTCCCCTTCATAAGCTGGGTCACCCTAAATTCTAATGGAAGGCTCTAAGGACAGGAGTTTATTTCCTAAGGGCAAGAAGTTGCCTAGACTGGATTCTGTTTGTAGGATCTTCTACTTGGGTTTGGTCGCACTCAAGATCTAGAAACATATACCCAGGGATTTGGGCAATCTCATCTATCAGCAATGTTCTTCAGAGACTGACTGAATAACCTACAGGGGCTGGTTTCTGAATGAGGAAATAGAAAAGGAAAGTCTTAATCCTAATTTAATAATTGGTTATTAACACAAGAGAAAAATAATCATTTCTCTCACCATAGAACTAAGATACCTGGTTTTTCAACCTCAGACTCCTTTTATCCTATAATCTTTTAGAGTATAAGCAAAAGTGACTGCTGAATAGGATTCTGATTTGTGGTTACTGGGATCCCCTAAGGACAATTGCTTATGAAAGGATTATAAATTTTGGATGGAGATAATACATATCTTTATAATTTTTTTCTTTTCCAAAGTATCTATTACATGTAAATGTGGTTTGAAATGAGAATGTTATAATGAATCAAATCAGTTCATTTTAATTCAACACACTGACTGACATCTAAATGCTATCTTGCAGAAAGTTGATGATTCAGATTCAGGACTATTGTTTGGATAAAAGGTTATGACTGTATATATAAATTTGGAAGTCATGTAAAAATGTGTAGAAATGATGATTGACCCCATGATAGCTGATGAAATCACAAAGAGAGAATATTAAGAGAAAAGAAAAGAGGACCAGTATATAGTCTTGAAGGTCGGGGCTAGGTGAGAGGAGTTGGAGAAGCAGGGAAATACATTTATTACATCCCATTTGCCTCTTTTTGATACTGTGTCATAGTCTGGCTGGAATCTGTGTGTCCTTATTGGCTGCCTGGGACAATGATTTCAAGGGTCGTTCTCTAGGATTCTGACACATTATCACCAGATACAAACATGACCCATGTGAAATTAGTTACATAGACCAACACTTTCACAATAAACCAAAATCATAACCAAATCCATGAGCTATGAAAACCTTAGTGTAACAAGTTCATATTTATAAAATTGTTTCTGTGGTTATTTTTTCTAACGTTGTTTCGCTTAACATCATGTTTTTGCTGAACCAATTTGTAACGTTGGATAGGATTGGCCCCTAATGAGCAATGTACAGTAAAACCAAATGAGAGATAGTTTTTACTTTGCACTTGGTACTATATGAGAGGAAACGCTTCTATTTTCTTTTCTGCTCGTTTTTACTTTTCCTTAACTAAACTTTAAACTTCCCGAAAGCAATACGTTTCTTATCTATACTTTCTTTCTCTTCCAGTACCTGTATTTGTACACACTGGCACTTAATAAATGCTTGTTGAACTATGTAGCTTCCTTGTACAATAAAAGTCCCCAAGGGTAGGCACAATGCCTTTTTCATCTTTGTATCTCCAGAGGCAAATCAGTGCTATTTCACATGTAGCTGATGTGTAGTAAATATCGGTTTAATTCAGTTTTCAAAATAACTTTCCATAAACACTAGACAGGCTTCCACGATTTAGCACATCTCTTCACGTGATCTATCACTTTTTGGACCTTAGGCGCAGGAGTGGTTCTCCCTGAATTCAACTTTGCCTTACCATGCCTCGTTTTTTTTTTCTGGTTTGAGAACGGGTCATGTTCTTAGACACTGGTGACGAGTCACCACCTCGCTTGATCTGTGGCACTCTTTACTTACCTTGATTCTTCCCAGACCACCACTTTTGCTGTCGACCACAGCCTCTCAGACTTTCCTTGTCCCTCTGGATTATATTTCTGTTCCCCTTTGAGCTGTGTGAGTTAAAAGTAGGACTAAGTGCTTTTCCCAGCTCATCAGAGTCTTTCCAGACATCCTCCCCAGCTTCTCCTCCTCCCTCCTCCTTTCCCCCCCGCCCCCCAAACAGCTGGCTCCACAAATTTCAAGTATCATCTCTGCCTTTGTCCTTGGCTCTCGGCTGCCCTCTGGTGGCTATTTGTAGTACTAGCGTCTCTCAGTTGGTCCAATTGAAGATTTGAACAGGAAGAGATCTTAAAAATTTTTCGGTTAACCTCTTTAATGTATTTTTTCCAAAATGTTTTCAAAATATTATTTTTTATGGTGAACTTAACAGCCACTAATAAACACAGACTTTTCAAACTACAAAGAAGAAAACAGAAGAGGACTGTATAAGAAAACTAATCTGCTACATAGTTTTAAAAAAATATATGAATTCAATTTAACAATGTAGTAGCAAATTTGCCCAATTTGGGGCCTTTTCTGCACTTTATTTCCTTTTGTACTTTTCAAAAGTACATTGAGGTTCTTTAATTTTGATGACTATTACTATGTGTTAAACAATGCTGCCCACCTCCCTTAATAAAAGTTGTCCATTATAACAAATACATATATAGCAACACATTGGCAACGTCTGAGAATCCACGTTTGATTTATACCTCTAGTCAATCCCCTCTTTCCCAAGAGGTGGCAGGTATATTTCACGTCAGTGCAAGCTTTGGTCAGAGTTCTGTGATCTTTCAGAATTCTTCCTCCTCATTATTATTCTGATCATTGGATAAACTGTTGAGGTTCTAGTCACTTTACTCTTCCTCAATTCCTAGAAATCTTTCCATATTTCTCCAAATCCATCATGTTCATAATTTCTTGTGGCACAATTAAATTCCCTTTTATTCATCTATCAATTTGCTCAGCCATTCCTCAATTTCTGAAAACCTATTTTGTTTCCACTACTTTGCTATATCAAAAAGATTGTACTATAAATGTTCTTTTACATAGGAGTCTTTTGCCCCTCATCATTGACTTTCTTGAGGAACCTATCCACTGGGTCAAAGGGTATGTATGTATGGCTTAGGAACATCTTGGTTATAGTTCCAAATGCTTTTACAGAATGATTGAATGAATTCATAGTTCCACCTATAATGAATTAATGTACCTATTCTTCCATAACTCCTATAAAATTATTTCTTTTTTTCCTTTTGTCATCTCTGCTAATCTGATGGCTATAGGTGGAATAAGAGTTGTTTTGCTTTGTATTAAATCATATTAGTGATATGGAGTATTTTTTCATAAGGATTGAGCATTTGCATTTATTTTTTTTAAAACTGCTTATTCATATCCTTTGACCACTTATCTATTGTCAAAAAAGTTCTTATTCTTAATTATTTGTATCAATTTCCTATATATCTTAGATATTATATCTTTATGGGAAAGTTTTAAATGAAGATTTGAACTAATTTTTTTATCCAAACTACATTTTCATTTTTCATTTTATTTAATTGAAACTGTTCATTTTATCTTTTATTATTATTTTTATCCCACGTTTAGGTGTTGAGGCAGGGTCAAAAACATGCCCTGCCCCCATAAGTCTAGATATATTTATTAGGTGAGAACACATCTTACTCATTCATTAGGTGTGAAATAAGCCTCTCCCTTGGGGAGACAGAGGTTTGTTTGGATTGGTTGAGGTACTTGATCTTTATATAGGGGACTATATACAATTATTGAGATAGTTGGAATCAGGACAGTGAGACTGTAAAAGGGTTCCAGTCAAACGAGGAGAAGGAACTATTTATGGGAAGAGGACCGTACCTTAAACCCTTCCCCTTTCACCTTGGCCAGAGGAGTTCCTGAAAATTGTGAATTTTCCATGTTTCCATCAGCATCTTAGCAATATCCCTGAAACATCTGATGCCTGTAGCTGATTGGCTACACTAGAACCAAGAACAAACTGTTCGAGATGATACAAGCAGATTCAAGGCTTTATACAAAGCCTAGAAGAAGCGATGGCCAAGGAGAACATCTTGAGGACTGCAGCAGAAAGACTTTTAGAAGCTCTAAGTTACTGTACCCTCTTCCACATACACACACCTTTGCTCCACATGCTCTAAGAATGAGCCTAGTTTTACCTAGACTCTATACTAGTAGGAGAATACATCATGGACTTTTTATTTTTAATCTTCTGTTCTTAAGATATCACCTTAGTAAATATCCCATTCTAAAAGCTAATTAAGTCTGGTTGACATTTATATCAATCTATAATAATGAACATAAGTATACCGATGAAAGTTTGTTTCTGTGGACCAAATCTGGCCTGCAATCTGTTTTTCAAATAGCCATGAGCTAAAAACGGCTTTTGTATTTTCAAATAAAGTTTTGCTATATTTAAAAATGTAAACATAATTCTTCATTCATGAACCATGCAAAAACAGGAGCCAGATTTGTCCTTTATAGTTGGCTAACCACTGAGATATTACTCAAGACCTGATTTGTGCCAGACTGCCTTTAAGCTTTGCCAGCAGTTTTAGTCAAATAGGAATTCTATATCCCAGCAATTGGTGTCCTTGCTACCTTCTTACATAACTGATGAGAAAACTGAAGTTTATAAAGGTAAAGTGACATTTATCTAAGACTCATAGATTTCTTGGTAGAATGTAAGTTCTGGAGGGCAGCTACTAGGGTTTTTTTGTCTCTGTTTCTAGCACACAGCACGATGTCCAGCCCTTAGGTGCCTAAACATTAATAAATGTTTAATAGGGTTTGAAAGATGAGTGCATAATTGGTTTAAAATTACTAAAACAATCAGTATTTCTAGCTTCATACATTACTCTCCTTCACCCCAATCTGATCCAGCTCAACTTTTGTCTGTTCCTTTCACATTGTAATCTATCTCCCATTTCTTTTTCTTTGCACTGGAGAGCCAGCCCGCCTGAACTGTTCTCCCTCCATACCCCCCCCTCAAAGAAGCACTTCCTTTAAGATGTAACCCAGACACCCCCTTCTACATGAAGTACTTCCTCATTACCTCCAACAGTGAGTGCCATCCTTCCCAGACTACCTTGCATTTAACTATAGTGTGATTGTTTTTATTATCTTTGTATTTACTCTGTATCTGCTTATAAATGTATTTATTGTCCCCCTCCCCAATTAGAATGTTAACCCCTTAAAATCAGGAATTATTCTAGTCTCTGTAATTGGTGTTCCTAGCGCTTAGTAGTGTCTGGGACATGCTAGGTGCTTAATTAATGCTATGTGTGCTAGGTGCTTAATTAATGCTATGTGTGCTCAGGTGCTTAATTAATGCTATGTGTGCTTAGGTGCTTAATTAATGCTATGTGTGCTAGGTGCTTAATTAATGCTATGTGTGCTCAGGTGCTTAATTAATGCTATGTGTGCTCAGGTGCTTAATTAATGCTATGTGTGCTAGGTGCTTAATTAATGCTATGTGTGCTTAGGTGCTTAATTAATGCTATGTGTGCTAGGTGCTTAATTAATGCTATGTGTGCTTAGGTGCTTAATTAATGCTATGTGTGCTAGGTGCTTAATTAATATTTGTTGATTGCTTATTGAATGAAGAATGAAAGAATAATCCAATCAAGTCAACCAGCATTTATTGAATTTTTACTATGTGCCAGGGAATATGCTAAACAAAGGGAATACCAATAAAAACCTAAAGAAAGACAATCCCTGCCCTCAAAGAACTTATATTTGGGACATAACATATAAAAGGAAGCTAAAAGGACTTTGTAGAGAAAGGCTGGAGAGTCAGGAGTATAACCTAGAGAGGAATGAATACACAACTAACCTGGGCATGCTTCTTTTTCTTTTTCTTATTATTAAATTTTATTTTTAATTTAAGGAATAAAATAAGCATTTCCATAATATAGTACAATTAAAAAAGATTGCACATGAAACTACAAATCTACTATGCACAACCTGCTATTCCTTTCAAATATATAACAAAATTATCATGTAAATTTTTTCTCCTCCCCCTCCCCATCCTAGAAATGGCTACTATTAGACCCAAATACGTGTGTGTGAGTGTATGTGTGTGTGTGTAATTATTCTACACATACTTCTATTTATCTGTTCTTTATCTGGATGCATTTAGTGTCTTTTTTCATATGTCCTTTATAGTTAATTTGGAGGTATTTATAATAGTTGAAATAACTTCCTCCTTCCATCATTCTTAAAACAATATGGTTGTTACTGTATACCATGTTCTCTTGGTTCAGTTCATTTTACTCTTCATTATTTTGTGCAAGTCTTTCCCTGCTTTTCTAAAATCACTGAACTTATCATTTCTTATAGCACAGTAGTATTCCATTATAATCATATACCACAACTTTTCAGCCATTTACCAGTTGATGGGTATCCCTGTAATTTCTAGTTCTTTGCCATCACAAAGAGAGATGCTATAAACATTTTAGAACACAAAGATTCTTTTCCTTTTTCCCTACTTATCTTTAGAAATAGACCAAGTAGTGGTATTGCTAGGTCAAAAGGTACAGGTAGTTTAATAACTCTTCAGACATAATTCCAGATTGCTCTCCAAAATAATTGGATCATTTCACAATTCTACCAACAATGAATTAGTGTACCAATTTTTCTACATCTCCTCCAACATTTGTTGTTTTCCCCTTCTATCATTTTAGCCAATCTGGTAGGTATAAAATGATATCTTAAGGTTGTTTTAATTTGCATTTCTCTAATCAACAATGATTTAAAGCATTTTTTCATATGACTATAAACTGTTTTGATTTTTTCATCAAAAACCAGTTGTTCAACTCTTTTGACCATGTATCATTGGGAATGACTCATATTCTTATAAATTTGACAAAGTTCTTTATGTATGCATATATGCATCCTTCTTAAAATGGAGGTTCTCTTCAGGCCAATCAGAGAGAGATCCCTTGGGGGAAGAAAATACTTCCAACATGAGAAGTCCAAGGGTTAAATGAGCTTCCCAGGGTGGAGCTGTTTCTGTGGCTTTTTGAAAAGAGTCTGGAGAGTCAGGATTCGTCATAGGATTTAGAGCTGGAGATTTTAGAGTGGAAAACTGAGGATTATGGAAGTCAGGTGACTTATCTAAGGTCATATTAGGTAGTAAACAGCAGAACCAGTAATTAGTTCTGATACTAGGGTTTAAATTCCGTGCTTCAACTTTGCATGCTAGAAATAGCTATCAGCACATAATGCTATTCTAACCTGTGGCCAGTGCTAAGCAAATTCTGGGTTTATAAGGATTTATTTTGATACCGAAGTTCCACTAAAAGACCACAATTTCTTTGACTCACTGTGTCCCTAACCAGAGCTTACTCTGGGAAATTTCTTCTATGTGTGGCGAACACATCTTGCTTCTTTTTGCATCCTTCACACTTAGTACACAGAGCTATGGAACACATAGTAGGTGCTCAATGCATATTTATTCTTCAATTGCTTGACCCCCTCTCCTTTTTCCTTGTACTTCCATGGTGACAATCTATTTGAGTGGCAAAAGAGTAGTAAAACGAAAGGTAAAGTGGGTGAGAAAGGTGTATGTTAGAATAATTACACTAGAGATGCTGATTTTATTTGAAATCCTGGGCTACAGGATAGAAATTCATATATATATGTAGCTTGTTTGAATTTTTCAAAATACTATAATGAAATATTTTTAGTGTAACAATCACATCTCAGTTCATGCCCTTTCACACACTGAGCTCATTCAAAATCCATGATCAAACTGCTCCATCTGAAAGTGTGTATAATTTCCCACAACCCTGGTCCATCACCTCTCTAGTGAGAGGAGAGATAGGGGTTTCATTGTTCACTCTCTGGACCAAGACTAATAAAAGTAATTAACCTGAGTCTGGCTTTCTTTTAGTAATGTCTTCATTTATACGACTGCAGTCATAGTGTGTATTGGTTTCTTGATTCTTTTTTCTTTACTTTTCTTTAGCTCATACAAATGTTCCATATTTTTCTGAATTCTTCACATTCTTCATAAAGGAATAAAACTCCTTTTCTTTCTATTCAATTAAATTAAATTCAACAAACACTTATTAAGCACCTACCATATGTCAAGCAAGTTTTCCTTCTTTCTTTCCCTCCTTCCTTCCGTCTCTCCTGCCTACCTTCTTCTTGCCTTCCTTCTTTCTAAAACTATGCTTCCCAAACCACCCTCCCACCTTTCAAATTTCCTTGTGTCTGTTGAAGGCACCATCATCCTTCCACTCTCCTAGGTGATAATCTCGGAATTATCTTGGACTGCTCAGTCACCTTTACCCCCAAATCTAATCAATTGCTAAATCTTGCCATTTCTGCCATCACGTCTTCACATCTTCACTTTCTTCATCATCTATCATGTAGATCATTTCAATAACCTCCAAATTTTTCTCTTTGTGTCGTCTTTCACTGCTTCAGTACGTCCTATATGCCACTGGCAAATAATTTTCCTTAAGCACAGATTAAACCATATGATTCCCCCACTCAGTCAACTCCTATGGCACCCTATTACCTCTAGGATAAAACACAAACTCCTTGGAGTTTGTACATATAGGCCTTTAAAGTCCATACAACTGAACCTCAGTCTAAGAACGGTCTCCCTCTTCAGCATTCAGTCAAACTGGCCGTCTCTCTCTTTCTCATGCACGTCATTCCCTCTTCTGTCTCCATGCCTTTTACTGGACATTTGCTGTCTCCTTTCTTCTATCTCATAGACTTCCTTCCTTCCTTTAGGGTTTGGGGTAAGCACAATCTTCTGCATGAATCTTTTCTTGATACCCTCAATTGCTAGTGGCCTCTCTCCCAAATTACCCTGGATAAGATGGGTATTCCATATATCTACTTAAATGATTACAGAGGACCTAAACTCCTGCCTGTGGTACTACATAGAAAGTATATTGGACATGGGTAAGGGATTTGACTTGTGCCCTTTGGGGTTTGTGCAGAAATAACAAGCTAGTTTGAAATTAGGAATTTGAGTGTCTAGCAGTGTGGAGGAACATAGAGTTCTCTCCAAGCCCCTGAGGAGGGATTGCTTATTAAAGAGGAGAACTTGGGGTGACTAGGTGGCACAGTGCATAGAGGCCCTGGAGTCAGGAGGACCTGAGTTCAAATCCTGTCTCAGACACTTAACACAAAAACCAGCCATGTGACCTTGGGCAAGTCACTTAACTCTAATTGCCCTACCTTCCCCCTCCAAAAAAAGCATAAAAAAATAACTTTAGAAGGAGGAGAAATTTTGTCTTCTCCTGTGATCAAAGAGTGAACTTGTGAACTTTATAAGGGTGGAAGATTCGGGGTTTCTCATTGGCATCCGAGTAGCGTTTCTGGAATGGCAAATGGCAGTGTCTGCAAATTAGATAGCCTGAGCAAAGGCAGATTCAGGACTCTATAGGAAATCTGCATCATAACTAAAGGGAATTTCATGAAGATCCCATAAAGAGGAGAAAAGAACTTCTAGCAAAAGTACGCCCAGGAGTTCTGTTACCCACTTTGCCACGTCTGCCCTCCGCTTGAGCCCGTTCTTACTTGGATGCTACGAGCTTATGGGAGAGTCGACTTTGGGTCTGGAGAGATGCTTTTTAAAAAAAACCCAGTGGTTCTTATTATACCATCTTATTAGTTACCCATTTAAAAAGCTAATTAAATATGACTGGTTAAGGACATTAATAGATATTTAATGGGGGAAAGAGCACCTTTTATTCACTTTATATTTATGCTGTATTTATTTATATATGTACTTGTTGTCTCCCCCATGAGAATATATACTCCTTTCTTCCTTTTTCCCTTCCTTCTTTCCTTCCTTACTTTTTCTTCATTCTTTCCTTCTTTCCTTTTCCCTAATTCTCTCTTCTTTCCTTCCTTCCTTCCTTCTTTCCTTCCTTCCTTCCCTCCTTCCTTCTCTCCTCTCCTTCCTTCCTTCTCTCCCTTCCTTCTTTTCTTCTCTCCCTTCCTTCCTTCCTTCTCTCCCTTCTCTCCCTTCCTTCCTTCCTTCCTTCCTTCCTTCCTTCCTTCCTTCCTTCCTTCCTTCCTTTTTAGCAGAATGCACCCTGGGGTCACATGGGGGAAATGGGCTTGGTAATCTTAGAGTAGTAGAAGAATAGGACCATGAAGGAACAATGTACGATCTGGGAATTTTGTGGCAGAACACATTTATCTCCATTCAGTGAATATTTGAATGCTCACTAGTAGGCACAGTGCTTAATGTTGGATGAGATACAAAAAGAAATATTTAATTAGACAACTTATATGAGTGTTCAGGAATGTTTATGGAACAAATAATTTCCAATTAGAGACATATGAAAGGAGGTGGTTCCATTGTTACACTACTGTTCTGGTTTCTCATGGCATAACAATGACACCCAATGGCCTTTATCATGAATTACAACTCTGAGAAATTCCTAGCTCCAAAATCTGTTGTGAGGAACATCATACTTGTTATTGAAATAGATACTGACTGAAAGCTGGAAGGGAGAGGAGGTCATCTATTTACACCTAACCTCCCTTAGCTCCCACGCTTTTATAGATCAGAAAACTGTAGCCCAGAGCAATGAAATGACTTGGCCAAAGGGACATGCAGATATTAAGTGATAAAGAACAAGTTTGGAATAAGTCCCCTGCCTCAAAATCCAGTGCTCTTTCTACCACAATCTGTTTATTCTGGAATACAAAAGTATTCTAGTCATAGGCTATTCTGCTACAAAAAGTGAAATGAGGACACAGGCTTTATTTAGTGCTATTTCCCAGAGGGATAGAATAGAAATGTCATGGGTATGAGGCATACATGTGGGCAATCGCCACAGCCCCAACACCAACCTAGCATCAGAACCCCCACTCTGAGGACTGGACAATTCCATTTAAGTAAAGGTTTAGGGATCAACTCAAGTCCAGAGGCAGAATCATAAGTAACAACAGCTTTAGAAGCCAATTCTAAGGTAATCTTAACCTGTGTTTATTGAAACAGACGATTATTTGTCTGACAATTGTTTTGGGTGTTCACAAATACACTCTGAAATGTGAAAGGGACCTGTGTATCATAAGAACTATCAAGTGGGGGATCATAAACTGGGGAGTTTGGGATTTCATCAATCCCGTTGCTTTTTTCACAATAGTGGTTATTCCCCATGTCTTCACCACTTTCCATTATGATTGTCATCAGTCTCCTGTAGGTCTTTATGGAATTCTCAAATGTTCTATTTCAAAAGTCACCTAACTAGGCTACCTTCAATCTCTCTTCTTTCCAATTAATTTTGCATACATCTACTAGACTAATTTTTCTCAAGTATGACTTTAATATTTCAAAGGAATATGTCCCCATTTTGCTTTCCATTCAAACCCCTCATTTCCTATGGAATAAAATCTCAATTCTTCAACATGCCAAGGTCCTCTATAATATGATCCAACCTACTTTTCCAGTTTTATCACTTACATGAACTCTGACCCCTAGGTCTCTGCTCCGTTCACTATTCCTTAAATATTTCTAGTACTTTGCTATTTCTGAACTTTTATTCATGATGATTCCTCCTCTGATAATTACACCTTGTTTTTCTCTCCCCTCTCTTTTACTTATCAAGATACTCCTTTTGTTTCAAGGCTCATATGTCACCTCCACAACCAGGCAAAAGTCATCTTTCCATACCTCTATAGCATTTATTGTTTGTACTATTCAGGTTACTCTGAGTATCTTGCCTTATGTTATAGTTATCTTTTCACATATGACAAAGTTTTTCAAGTTACGAGGATTCTCAGAAGCCACGTAGTTCACCTTGTACCAGGACTGATATCTCCTCTACAACATGCTTGCTAAATTGTCATCTAGTCTAATTGGCAAGGCGCCCATTCCTTCCTGAGACAGCCCGTTCTGCAGCAAGATGGTTCTGTTTGTTAGAACAGGCTTCTCTGACCTTCCTATGTTGGTTTTTTTTTTCTGGATATGGTATTTTTCCAAGTGTAGATAAGTTCCTTTCAAACACTGCAGAGAAAAAGAAAACCAAGGCAGATGAGAATCAAGAGAAGTTTGGGGGCTTTGCTACACTAAGACCCTGACTTCATGCTACCGGAGAACTGTGCTTGGCATCATCTCTGAGTGCCTTCCTGGATCTAACAAGTATAGGCATCCTCTATTCTTTAGCATCAGAAAGGATCTTTCAAACATAGAGTCTTTAATTTGTACTTATCAAGAAGCAGTATTAGTTAATGTACTCAAAGGTCTGGACCAAAAAAATAAATAAGAAAAAAATATCCAATTGGGCAGTGTTCTCTATGGCCTTGTCATACCTGTTCCATTCCAGGAACTCTTGAGAACTGGGAAGGGTCACTCAAGGGCTTTTCAACTTAATTGTAAATTCCCAAGAGGAGGGTAAAGACTATATCTGATCCACCTTTGTATCTCCATAGAAGTATCAAATTTACACCACCGAAATTCCCAAGTGGGCTCTGAACCAGATTAAAATGTAGTTGGGAAATATTTAACAAAAGAAATAAAAATTCAGTATGAAAAATGTTAATTTAGGGTTTTCTCAGTCAATATGTGACCTTCAGGCATATATTTGTAGTTAACACTATTGACTGTAGCACCGGGCACTGTCTTGTACATGGGTGGTGTTACAAGAAATAGCTGTTGAATGAATGAAAGGAGAATGGATATCTACTTTATTAGTTTTTTCATAATGCTTTGGAAGAAAGGTGCTATTTCAAACAATCCATAAGAGAATTTAAATGTGGATGTGTTTAGTTCTCTTACAATCCCAGAAGGTGATTTTCAAAATGCATATTGTAATATATTTGTGAGCAGAGGCTGATCTTAAAGAAATTATTCTGAAATATAGAACAACAAAAGCATAAAACAAAACGTGAAGTTTTCCAGGGGTGGGCAGTGGTGGAAGAGAAGTCATAACTGCTTATGGTCCCATGCAAGTTCTTTGTATCTTCTGTCCTTTTTGTAGAGTGAAATAAAGTGTATTTTACTTTACTACCTAAAGCTCCTGTACAGGATTTGGAGCCTGTTTACCCAAATCTAGGAATAACTTAGATATGATCCAAATATAAGCTACATTTAAAACTTTTCCTGGAGTAGCTAGTGTAAGGTGGCAGTAGTGAGCCTGAGAGAAGAAATGACCTTCAGTCAGTTTCTGAGATCAGACCTGTCTATGCGTGCCTAGAGCCTTGGAAGACCCTGAATAAAGGGTCATACAAATCCTCCATAAAACCTTGCCTAACACCAATCAACTGTAGTTCCCTTTATTAGCTGGAAGAATTTTGTTTTGCCTTATACATCTACATCTACATCCACATCCACATCCACATCCACATCCACATCTACATCTACAGTCCATCTCCATCTCCATCTATAATCTATCTATCTGTCTATCATCTGTCTGTCTGTCTATCTATCATTTATCTATCTATCTATCTATCTATCTATCTATCTATCTATCTATCTCTCTATCTATCTATCTATTGGATTCATTCATATGACCTTTGTCTTTCTTTGCTCAAGGGCCCCCTAAAACATGTCCTAAATCCTTAGGTTAGTATTCTTTGCTAGTAAAGATCATCCACCCCAGACTAATGTCATTTGCAGGTAACGATAATTACAAATTCTATCACCCTCTAAAATGCAGCAGTTTCTACTTGGGGCTTCCTCTGCCTCAGTTAAAGGATTATTAATACCTATTGTTTAGTCTCTGCCTCCAGGGCATGCTGTGACACGAGTATAATGTTTGCAAGGATAAACACACACACATATACACATACATGTATACATATATACACACGTACAGTATAAGTATTCATGTAATGTCTGTGATGATTTTCCCACATGTATTTTTTGACCTGTTAGCTAAGATGACTCTGGAGAAAGCTTAAAGTTAGACAAAACCAGATGTGAACTGGCATTTAGGATCCTTGCTATGGTGGCTTCTTGAGTAAACAATGTTTTCTTAGCTATTTCTCAACCCAGCTGCAAATAATCTATTTCTCCCCACTGGGTTCATCACAGACAAATAAAATAAAGATTTTTTTAAAGACAGATTCAAGTTGCTAAGTTTGTTATCTAGGATAAAATGATGGAAATCTGTCCAGCTTTAGAGAATGGAGATAGACTTCTTTTACCTTAGTGCTCCCCAGGGAAAGTAAGTCAAGAGCTGGGGTAACTATAGCAATAATTTGCCTGTGTTTTTAGTGGGGTCATGATTCCCAGTTCAGGTTGGCTGGGGAGAATTCAATCAATACACATTACTTAAGAACTTAATACATGTCTCGCTGTGCGCTACAAGCCCAGGAACAAATACAAAATGCTCTGTTTGTCATTCGAAGTCTTTCATAACCTACATCCTGCTGCCTTGCCAGTCTTCTTACAACTCGCTCCCCACTAGGCACTATCTGATCCAGCGACACTCGTCTCCTGACTGACCCATGAACAAGACTCCATCTCTTGGATCCAGGCGTTTTCTCTTGCTGTCCCTCCTGCCTAGGATGCTTTCCCTCCTCTGCTCCAGCTACTGACCTCCCTGACTTTCCTTAAGTACCAAATAAAATCTTACCTTGTACAGGAAGCCTTCCCAACCCCTCTTAATTCCAAAGCTTTCCTTCTTTTAATTACTTCCTCTTTATCACACACACACACACACACACACACACACACACACACACACACACACACACCCGTAAACCCTTTGATGCAAGGACTGCCTTTTACTTCTTTTTGCATCCTCATCACCTAACCCAGGACCTGACATATATTAGGTAATTATAAACATTAATAAATGTTTATTGATTAATTATAGAGCCAGAAAAAAAAGTCTCTGCTGCTTTCGAGGAGCTTAAAAACTGGCAATAGGGTAAGACAAGCCAAAAAACCACCTCTGGATAATTAATTACTTTATCAGGTGGGAACTGGCAGTGCCGTCCTAGCCTTTAAATGTCTATTTGAACAAGTGGCTTGGTATTAAGTCATTTTGACTGTTTCTTGATAGACATCATTTTTCCTTAGGTCCAGACATTTATTTCTTCATTTTTCTTCCCTTTATTTTTAACTCTAATCCTTAGGGTAATGTATGACTTCTCTGTAGTTTATAATTTTGTTCTAATATTGAAATAAGGTAGGAACAATCAGATGTCATCAGTTCAATTAGATTCAACAAGAATGTACTAAATGCCTCCCATATGTAAGATACTGTGGGGTCTTTAAGATAGAAAAACCAAAACAGTAGTCACTGCCCTCAGGGAGCCAATATCCCAGCAGATCTGCCTGGAATCGGAAAATTAGTAGTTTCTCCATAGATTTGCTCCATGGTATCTTAGAGAGATTCTCTTTTCTCTTCTCCAGTGCTTTCTATGATGCTGAGATAGATGAACCAGAATCCCACTTTTCCAGCATCCCTGCTGTGTTCTGTGGACAGTGATCACCATGGTGACAGTGGACTATGGGGAGAGGTGCCCAAACACACTGGGGGACAGGGAGAGATTGTGGGTACCTTCTGTGCCATTGCTGGAGTCCTCACCATTATCCTTCCTGTGTCTGTTGTTGTTTCCAGTTTTATCTAGTTTTACCACCAAGAGATGGAAAATGAAGTGGAAAAGAGCATTCCAGGGTAAATGGACAAATTTCTTGCTAATGTGGCCTCAGGAAATGGGCAGCACAGTTTCTCTGAGTAAAACAAATAGGGGCCATTCTGGGGAAAAGTCCAGGAAATGACTTCCTAAATCTATTCAAGGGATCCTATTCCCACTGCCTTTCCAAGGACTTTTTATTTCCTGTAACCATGTATCCAACTCTGACTCTCTATTCAGTAAAATCATCAATTTTTCTGCCCTTAAAAAATAAAGTCTTCCTTACTTGTGAAAATCAAAAAGTTTTTCATAGACTATTTTCAAATTTCCTTAAGGGGATGCTATATAAAAAGCAAAGTGAAGTAGTGGTTATAGGTTCACTGAATCATAGATTTAGAGCTGGTAGAGAGGCCTTAAGGGTTATGTAATCTATACCTCTCATTTTACAGTTGAGGAAATGGAGGTACATAGAGGTTAAATGACTTGACCAAGGTCACAAAGGAAATTTCAGTGGCGTCCTGAATAGAAAATTGAGACTTGGCTCTGGATTGTTTCTCAAAGATGAACTATATATTCTGGAACACAACAAAGAAAGTGGTAAAGAAGCAGGAAATTTTTTTGAAGCTCCCAGTGCTCCTTCTGCTGAAATACATCAATGGAGGGCTATGGGAGTGTGAAAAATGATCTGATGAGTTAATATTATTGCTAAAAGATCAGTGCACAAATTGATTTTCACTACTTAGAGGAGCAGAGCAATACCTTTCCCCCAAATTAGTGACAATGGTTCTTTGGCTCTAACTCTAATATTCTTCAACCATCTGGCTTCTCTTTTCTGGTATGTCACTAAGTAGTTATGACGACATCAGGTAAGTTACTTAACCATTGGAAGCTCAGATGCAGCTTCAGTAGGATGAGGAGGACAATACCTCCTCTCTGTATGTAATACTACATTTTTGGATTAAGGAAGAGACATAGCTAATACTTAGAGGGAATTCGCCTAACCATATTTTTTTTTTAAAAAATCTGGAGACAAAGGACAAATAAAAGTTAGGCACCAGTAGGTGGCAGCCTCCCAGTTCTCTTCAGTCCTGATTCTGCACATGCCACAATGCACAAGCTGTCTAGCTCTGTCAGAACTGAGCACCGACCTGGGTGGCTATTTTTAATATTTTCTGCTTTTTTGTTAAAATAATTGAACTATTACTTTATTGATCTGTCAGTTTCTTTCCATGTTTTTACCCTTCTTCCTTGGTCAGTTAAGAATGTGGTTCAAAATCTTCCTTCCTTCCCACCTCTTAGCCACCCCAACCTCTTAGTTTAAGTCACTTTCTTTTTCTTTTTGGCATGTTTTCCCAAGAAAACCTATGTTCCTTTGATTTCCTCTCTATTACTCTTCCCCTCTAGACTTTTCTGAATTTTATTCTCGAATTGACAGACTTGTTCCTTCTTTATTCTGTGTCCCTCGTGAAAGTAGAGTCTCTGAGATGGCAAACCTGCACTCCTTACTTTTTCCCATTTCTATGAAATTGCATTTGTATATTTTAGCCTCATCCTCTCTCTTTTTTCCTGCTGCATGTTAATCCTAGAAATATCTGTTCGTGAAGAAAATAATGTTGAATGGAAGAAGTGTTGTCTAGCGGGAGCCATTTTTTGTGGTGTGGTGAGGTTTTGAGCTAGAGATTTGCCCTTACTATAATTACTCAGCATTCTGAAAGTCAGGTTATTCTGTGATTCTGTGCCGCACCCCCCCCCCCCCTTCCCATTCTGAGGGCTATTTGCTCAAAGGGGTTTATAATTCTCTTTCCTAGTGTAGGATAAAGTCCTGGGAGGTACTTTTTTTTTTCTTAGAGAAGTTGGTCTCCTAATGTGTAAATTCCTCCAAGATAAAACTCATTCTAATGCTCTTGTCTCCTATTACAGACATACATCTCTCCTCACTCCATGGGAATGTTCTTTAGTGGTCCCCTTTTGATTCACCATCTAGAGATAGTCAGTCTTTACCTACCATATCCCATTCTCTCTTCTCTTTCCATTTTGTTTTATCTTCTCAGTCTATGCTTTTGTTGAGAGTTTGAAAATTACTATGCCTTCTCTGAACTATGAACTGGATAGAGAGGCCTCTCTTTCCCCCTCGACTACCTCTCTTCTTACCATTTGCACCATTTCCCACTGCATTTTCTTTCACATTAAAGATATCGATTGATTTATAGAATATCATAGTACTTAGTCAATAAAATATAAATCCATTGCTCCTTCCTTTCTCCTAATTCTTCAAGTTCATTTTAAATCTATAGTCCTGCAGGTCCTATTTACCCTTCCTTCTTTCCTTCCCTTCACCTTTACATTTATCTCTTTAAAATAAAGGCCACAATAGCATATAAAGATGAGACAACTGAATTAACTTAGTCTTCCCTTGAGAATTTTACTTAAAAAGAAAAACTTTCCTGAGTTTCTATTACTTAGAGTGGTTTTGAGTCTAATATTCTGCTCACCTCTGTTGTTGTTTTTTTTAAGAAGGTTAATTTTTCCCCCCTGCTTATGATAAGGCTCGGAATAGTTATTTTTACTTTTTGGACTATCTGATTCTAAGCTTTCCTATGATTTTTCGTGATGGTGGGAGTAATTATGGGTTATGTGAAATTATGTTTATATTTGAAAATCTTTCTCCTGGCTACATGCAAAATTTATGATTTTTCGTTGAAATTATGACATTTAACAACAATATGCCTTGGAGCAGTAGTGGGAGAGAGCCGACTCAGGCCTGCTCAGTAGACCCAAAGCATGCAAAAGTAATTTGCCTTTTAGAGATCTTTTCATTTACATTGCTATAGTAATTATGTATATTGTTCTTCTGATTCTGCTATAATAGCCTTTTTTATCATTTGCTGATGGGAACCAGCTTGTTTCTAGTTCTTTGCTGCTTCACTGAGTGCTATAATAAATATTTTAGTATACGTTAAATTTTGAATTTTTGTTTCTGTTTTTGTCTCCCTTCAGGGTTAAGTCTAGTAGTAGGTTCAATAGACCAAAGAGTATGAATAGGTAGTTTAGTTGCATTTCTTGAATATTCCTGAATTAATATTCCGAGTAATTGAACCACTTTCAAAGCTCCAACTAGTGTACTCATAATTTTGTCTTCCGATTGCCATCCAAAATTGACTCTTCACATTTTTTTGGTCCTCATTGCCAATTTATAGCACAGAGGCCAACACTCAGAGTTGTTTTAATTTGTATGTTGTTTTTTTTTTTAATTTTAGTGACCTGGAATATATTTTTAGTGATCACTTAGAAATGTAATTCTATCTTTGTTTACTCACATCCTTTGTCACTTTTTTTTGGTCACTTAATTATTGGGGAGTGGCTCTTGATCTCATATATTTGCACCAATTACCTACATATCTTAGATGTTGTGTTTTTATTACGGATATTTGATTCAAGTGTTTTTACCACTCATTCTATTTTCATTTTATTTAGGCAAATATTTCTAATTTTATGTCATTCAAATTATCCCTTTTGTCTTTTAATAATATCTCATTTTTTGTTTGGGCGAGAATTTTTCCTCTATCCATAGTGTAAAAGGTATGTGATCACATTGCCTGCTAGTTTTCAATGATATAACACATGAAGTAAGCTATATTGTCAATCCTGTCCTAAATCTAATTTGTGCCAATTTACTTTCTAATTTTTCAGTAGTTTTCATCAAAAAAGGAGTTCTTCCTTTTGTAATTTATATTTTTGGGTTCATAAAACATTGTCTACTCTTTTTCATTGCTTTTGGTATTTTTGCTTATCTAGTCTATTTCCTTGATCTATGTTTCTGTTTTTTAGCTAGTGCCAAATAGTTCTGATGATTGCCATTTTATAATATAATCCAAGATCTGGTCTCCTAATATTGTACTTTATCTCATTATTTACTTCAAGATTCTAGACCTTTTGTTCTTTCAAATGAATTTTATAATTGTTTTGTCTAGTTCCATAATGTATTTTCTGGACAATCTGATTGGTATGGTAATACATTTGTACATTAATTTTAATAATATTGTCATTTTAAAATATTGCCACAAGTTTCATGTGACCTTCAATATCTGCAACCCATCATACAATTTTAAATAAATATAGATTTAGATCTAATTCATTTATGAAAAAGCTCCAAGAGCCCATGCAAAATCTTGTGCTGTACTGATTTTCTTTTGCATCAAATACTGTTTAGAGTAAGTGGATATTGACCATAGCAGATATATTTGTTCTAATAGGATTGGCCTTTTGAAATAAAAATTTTATCCATGCCTCTTGTCTTTTTTTCTTTTTAAAGAACTGTTCGAAGGCATCATACTGATGTATATCAGATGAGGCTTAGAATTAGAAAGTCACAAGGAAATCATATGATGGAAATGATTCAGGCAGATATTTGAGTATGAATATAATCTGAAGGAAATTGGGTAAGGGGCTTCAAACAGATCACAGTCTTAGCCACAGCTGGAGAAGAGAGAATACAAAGGTAATAAACCTGGAGCTCCCATGAGGGCATTGGCATGAGTAAAACTGGTAGGTTTTGTCACTGAACCAGGTCTGCAGAGATCAACTATCCAATAAGTTAAGTAGGCACGAGTAACTAGGGCTTCTAGGGCTTAGGTCTCCTAACGTTAGCCAGAAACAAAATGATTAGGTGACATTCCTAACCTCTTGGGCAGATAATTTTTCCCTAGCTTGAGGATTTGATCTAAAGGTAGGAATAAGAGAGATAAAATACCATTAGGGTTACTGTTCATCAATCATTTTTAAAAAATCATTTAGTTCATCAAAATACCAACTTAAAAAACTATTTCCTCCAGCAAGGTGCCTCCCATGCATCTGTAAAAATCATCTAAGATTCCTTCAAAGATATAACAACAGAGAAGATTGCTTAATTACCTTCTGATTATCAATGTCAAGTGAGGTATAAGATAAGAAGACATTAGTTGACCCAAATTGTCCGTTACTGTCCTGAAGGATATCCAACCTATGTTAAAGAAGGATTCCCTACAGATGGTGAGATCCTCCATATACTCTTTGTGAAGGAAACATAAAGCTCCAGAATTTTTCAAGTCTTCCTTAATGAGACTGATAATCATTCAAACAAAATTCAGACTATTTATAGATGAAAATAAAGGGATGAGAATTGAATGTTCACTATCTAGACTAGGGGTGAGGAACCTGCCATCTTGAGGCCACATGTGACTCTCTAGGTCAGTGGTTCTCAACCTTCCTAATGCTGCAACCTTTTAATAGTCGTGTGTGGGCGTGTCTGCATGTGGGCAGAAACACATAGAGGAGGCTCCTAAGACCATTGGAAATAAGTGTTTTCTGATGTTCGCAGGTGACCCCTGCGACCCCTGTGAAAGGGTCGTTTGACTCCAAAGGGGTCGTGACCCACAGGTTGAGAACCACTGCTCTAGGTCCTCAAGTTAGGCCCTTTGACTGAATCCAAACTGAACAAATCTGTGAAGTTTGAATTCAAAGGACCACACTTGAGGGCCTAGAGGGCCACATGTGGCCTCGAGACTGTAGGTTCCCCAGCCCTCATCTAGACTATAGCATACAGTTGGAGGGACAACCTAATATTTATCCTGCAGCACACATATCTTTGAACAAATGCTATTATTGGATAATGAATTGAATTCAGAATTTAAAAAGAGGAAGAAGGTAGGGTAAATAGTATTTTGGAAATTACATAGGAATTTTAATAATACTAACCTTCTTTAACTTGGCTCTGTTTTTAACATTGATATTTTTCCAACAATGCTATATTGATTGATTCATGTGTGAAACTGAAAATTGATTATTAAGTCTATTTTGTTAAGACTTAATTAAGCTAGATCTAATTCCTTTTGCTTTCCTTCCTTCCTTCTTTCCTTTCTTTTTTAGCTAGGGTAAGATTTCTTCTTCTTTCAGTTATGTCACCTATATGCCAATGCTGCCATTTTGTCATCTATCTGCTAATCTCATCTATGTCACCCATCTACCAATGCCACCTGTGACAGCAATATTCACATGTCACCTATGTAAACATAACTGTAAATAACACTTATGGCACTTAAATGTAAATGCCACCTCTTCCCCTAAATGCAAATGTCACTTTTGTCACCTTTTTGTATATATCACTTATCTATAAATGTCACCAATATCACCATTGTATCATCATATCACCTATGAGCCAATGTCACTGACGTTCCAATGTCACCAATGTTCCAATGTCACTTATGTTACCTATCACCAAATGCTACCTGTGTCACCTGAACTATTGCCACCTTTGTCACCTATCTGCCAATATCACTTCTGTCACCCATCTGCCATTGCCACCTATGACACCAATGATTAAATGCCACCTATGTAATAAACCAAGAAATGTCCCTTTTCTATAAAGGCCACCTATATCCCTTTTCAGTCAATGTCACCTATAACACCTAACTGCTAATGGCACCCTTGTCAAATGCCTTTTATTTCACCTAACTGCCAATGCCATCTGTGACACCAATCTTCAAAAGCCACCTATGTCATTTATGCCAAATATCACCTATGTCTCCAAATTGCAAATGTCACTTTTTTCACTCAGCTGAAAATCTTTCCTTTGTTAAAATATCATCACTTCCCCTGAGATTGCTTTATCCCCTATATCACCAAGGTGCCAGAGTCACCCATGTCACCTATGTGCCAATGTCACCTACATCACCTGTTAATCTGATCTTTGTCACTTATCTGCCAATGCCACCTGTGACAGCAATCTCCAGAAGTCATCTACATAATATAACTGCAACTGTCACCTGTGTCACTTATATAAATGTCACCTATGTATTTTAAATGTAAATGTCACTTTTATCACCTATCTGTACATCACTTACCTACAAATGTCACCAATGTGCCAATGTCACCTATGTCACTAATGAGTAAATGTCATCTGTGTCATGCTAAATGCCACCCATGTCGCCTATCTGCAACTGCTACTTTTGTCACCTGTATCCCAATGCTACCTCTGTCACTCATCTGCCAATGACACCTTTGACACCAATCTCCAAATGCATTTGTATAATAGATTGGCAAATGCCCCCCCTTGTCACCTCTTTATAAAAACTACCTATGTCCATTAATAGCTGATATCACCTACAACACCTAGCTGCTGAAGGCGCCCTTGTCAAATGTCTGCAGTGTCTATTATTTCACCTAACTGCCATTGGCACCTGTGGCACCAATCTCCAAATGCTACCTCTGTCATTTATGGGCTAATGCCACATATCACTTATGTGCAAATGTCACCTATGTCACCTATGTGCTAATGTCACCTGTCTCCAAATTTCAAATGTCATTTTTGTCTCTTATCTGAAAATGTTACCTTTATAAAATTCAACCAATGTTGCCAAGGTGCCACTGTCATCCATGTCACCAAGAGCCATAATCAACTATATGCCAATGTCACCTATGTCACCTATCACTAAATTCCACCTATGTCATCTATCTGCCAGTGCCACCTTGCCCCCTATCTACAAATACATTTATATACACCTATGTCACCCATCTATAAATGACACAATCTCCACATGCCACTTATGTAATATAACCACAAATGCTGCCTATATCTCTAAATTGCAGGTATCACTTTGGTCACTTATATTAAAATGTTACCTTTATAAAAATGTCACCAACATCACCAAGGTGCTGCTGTCATCTCACCATAGTGCCAATGTCACCTCTTGCTAAATGCCATGTATGTCACCTATCACTCAATGCCACCTGTGACAGCAATTTCCATATGCCACCTATGTAATATAATGGCAAATGCCACCATTGTTGTTTATGTATAAATGTCATTTTTGTCACCTATCTGTATATGTCACCTATCTACAAATGTTTTCAATGTGTCAATGTTACTCATGTCACTAGGAACCAATGTCACTCAATGTCACTTATGTCATCTATCCCCAAATGTCACCTGTCACCTCAACTATTTCCACCTTTGTAACCTATCTGCCAATGCTACCTCAGTCACCTATCTGATAATGTCACCTGTGACACCAATATCCAGATATTACCTATGTCATATACTGGCAAATATCACCCATCTCACCTCTCTACAAAGTCTACGTATATTCCATAGCAGCCAATGTCAGTTACAACACATAGTTGCTAACGGCACCCTTCTCAAATGTCTGCAATGTCATATTTCACCTAATTGCTGAAGGAAAGGAGGAAAGAAGAAAAGGAGGAACTTGCAAGGTACAAAGCACTGAGGATAAAAATGAAAAGCAGGATAGTCCCTGCTCTGAAGGAGCTCACATTCTAGTGGAGAAGACAACACACATAGAAGACTTTACCTGCAAGACAGATGGAAAGGTCTGTTGGGCCTTAAAGTACAATAGCAAAGTAATGCCTCTTCTTTAATGTTATTTCCATTAATAAAAATCACATTAAAATTGGGAAGAGAAATGAGAATGATGCAAGAAAATCAGGAAAAAATAGCCAACAGCCTATTAAAGGAGACCCCCCAGAATACTGAAGAAAATCACACCTTAAAAAATAGACTAATTCAAATGGCAAAAGAGATCCCAAAAGCCAATAAGGAGAAGAATGCCTTAAAAAGCAGAATTGTCCAAACGGAAAAGGAGGTCCAAAATCTCACTGAATAAAATAATTCCTTCAAAATTAGAATGGAGTGAATGGAAACTAATGACACTATGAGAAATCAAGAAATTATAAAACAGAACCAAAAGAATGAAAAAATAGAATACAATGTGAAATCTCTTAAGAAAAACCACTGAGCTGGAAAATAAATCCAGGAGAGATAATTTAAAAATTATTGGACTACCTGAAAATCATGATCAATATAAGAACCTAGACATCATCTTTCAAGAAATTATCTAATTACATTAGTTTTGATGTTGGATCATTTGACAATGCCAAGGACTGTGATGCCAAGTCTTTTATTTTCTGGATCTTTAATATGTGTGACTACAGTACCTGCAGGAGCACTTTCCTGGCTGCATCTCCAGAGAGGTTGATTTCTAGAAGCATTACCATTCTCCAGGCTTTTGGGTTCAGGGACCCCCAGGGCTGCCTCCATCAGAGTCTGAGTGGACATAGTGGTCCAAAGTGGTGGTAGTGGTGGTGTCTGTCTCTCCCTCAGAGTGCTTTGATGCTTCAACTAGGCTATCTTACCTTCCCTGTGGGTTGCACTTGGTTGGTAGTTTGTAGGGATGACTGTGCCCTTTCATCACAGGAGTTGCTTCTCTGGATTATAGCTTAAGGATTGAGCAGGAAGCAGAACCCAGAAAGAAGAAAACGGCACCTGGGAAGATGAGATGACTTGATAGCATACCTTATGATGATTGGTCAAAGACACTGGGCAAGAGAAAAGAGAAGTGATAGCTGTCAACAAATATTTGGTGGAAAAGAGATTGTACTTTTACTTGGCTCCAGAAAACAGAACTAGAATCAGTGGGTAGAAGTTATAAAGAGACAGAATTTTGTTTAACATAAAGTAAAACTTCCTAATAGGAGAGAGAGTTGTTTCAAAATGGAATGGGCTGCATTAGGGATATAGAGTTCTCTTTTATTGGAGATCATCAAATGGAGGTTGGATGATCACTTAGCAGTGTATTTGAAGAGATTGCTCTTCAGATATGGGTTGGTTTCGAATGTATTTTAGGTCATTCTCAACACTGAAATTCTCTTATTCTAGAGTCATTCCTACTGTGAAATGGTGACAGCATGAAAAAGACCAACCCATAGTTACATATCAGATTCTTTAAAATGACTTTCTATTTAAGGGGTAGATGCACCATAGTAGGGTGCATATTCAAAACAGAAAACCATCTTTCAGGGCTGTGGTTATCTGCCATCTAGGTTGAAAGCCAGGTGTCACAGGTGGAGTAGAGTCCATCGGATGTGATATGATAGGACTATAGCTGGCATAATGAAACATATAAGCAATTTTTAAGACAATGCCAGCAGCTATCTTATTACTTATCTTTTTCAAGGCAAATCAACTCCCCAAACTGATATTTCCATATCTGTGCGTCTATTCCTTTCTTCACTCTTCTGTCCTAGGGATTGCCATTGGGGGTCATGTGCCAGATTTCAAATGTATCCATTCATCCCTCCAGGACATTTCTGAACAAATTAAATATGAACTTCTTAAGAGACAAGGCTGGTTGATCAAGCTAGTTGTTTTATGAAGACATCCGCATATGAAATATGTGACTTGTTTTTGTTTTTCTGTAGTTTTAAAAAAATATACTTCAGGATTTTATTTGACTGTTTGTATGTCAATGTTACCTTGAACAAATAGTTTTTAAATCCTTCTAAATTAAATAATTCCCATAAGGCCCATATAAAATGAGTAAATATGACTATCTCCATTAGAAAATTTATGTGGAGGATGATTAAGTCAGGAACTCTGCTGTGGCTACATGTGTATTAGACTAGGATCAGAGAATTCAATTAGCTCCATTTACCAGAAGCCATCTCAATGACCTACATACAGTGTCTGCCTTATTTCCACTTTCCCACTTTTCATTTATTATGTATACTTTAATAACATTTATTCAAATAAATGTGTTTTTTTGGGGGGGTATTTTAGCAAGCCCCATGCTGCAAATCATTTAATCTCTCAGTATCAAACCCAAATAGAAACATACACAAGGATCTTTGTTGCCCCATATGGACTTAGAAAACCACATATTAACATTATCTACGTCCTGTTCTATTTTTATTTTGTTGTATATTTCCCAATTATATTTAAATCTGCTTTGGGCTATACTGGGGCAGGCTGCACTCTGTATATTTGATGCCTCTGCTCTAGGTAACACTCTAATAATCTAATTTACAAAGAAATAGCTATCTATTTCCTCACCCATATACCAAATGAAATCACAGATACTGTCCCTACCCCCTTTCTTTCTATAGAGTGGAAAATACAAAGCTCACATAAAACATGCTCTCTTCACCCTTGAAACATAAATTTAACAAGATGTTTACTTGGCAGCCTTCTCACTTACACATCTGTAAATGTGCAGGGGAACCACTGAGAATTTTAATAACCAAGTTTCAGTGACTATTTTCCAAGCACCCTTAGTTAAAACTATTGGGTGTACACTAGGGCTCTAGCTTGGGTCAGTGCAAGGTTCTTGGTTAGTTTTATTTATGGGAAGGAATAGAGGATCTCTTTGGTTTTAGATTATGCAATTGCTGTATAACTAACTGGTCCCCTATCATAAAACATGAGCCAGAGAGGGTGGATGTGCAAAGGAAAGTTCTAAAGATGGTTTGTTTTGTGTGTGTGTGCAGAAGCAGCCTGAGATGGAGGAAGGGGAGGAATGGTAGAGCACAAGAGTTTAAGATGTAGGGATTCTAGGATATAAGCAGGGGTAAATTAACAAGTACTGAGATTCTAGAGCTAGCTCTAACTGGTTTGCAAGAGCCATTTGTTCTGTTGTTGTTGTTATGAGCATTTACGTCTTAGAAATCATCTATCGCTAATAAAAAAAAAACCCAACAGGGCTTGATTCATTGTTCTGTTGATTGTCTAGACTTAAGAAAGTGTTAATAGTGCAGACTAAATTTAAACATATATGTGCATGCAATTTTTTCCAGAGACCCCAGTTGTTAAACATTTACCAGCATATCTCTAAATATATGAGAAATTAAGAGGTAAATATCAGATTTATTTACTTTGAGGTGAAGAGGTGAAGTCTGAAGTTAAGTCTCAGGTAGGAGACACATCTGTTATTAAATTGTTTAAGAGAATCATTAAAAAATATATGGCCTTTGTGTGTCATCCAACCAAAAGTTTAATAGCTTAGATAGGAAAATATATCTTTCTATCTCTATCTCCAAACACGAATTATATGGTGGTTAATTTTTTTTTTAATATCTATGAGTACAAAGTACATTCAGGGCTCACATTCTGCAAGGCATCAGGAGTAAGGAACAGGAGGAGGTCATTATCAACACAGACATCCTTGAAGGGTCCTTTTGTTCTTGTTGTTTGTCCTTTGTTCTTAAAGAGGACCAATGACTTCAGGACAGGGATGTCTTGACTTGCAAGTGAACTGGATTTAAGTGAGGCAGGGCTGTGAAAATTCATTGGCCTCACTCTCTCCTCCAGAATCATCTGAGCCCAGTGGCAAGACATAGGTCTAGGCAACTGGTGATGGCCCCAGATACAATGTGGAGACCTTGGTCTTTTTAAGGTTGGCTCTTTCTCGGGCTTCAGTTTGTCTAAGGAAACACCCATTCAGTGAGTTAATGACAGGTAAAAAATGAGGCAGGGGCAGTTTTGGGCACTAAATAGACTACTGGCCCTGGAGTCAGGAGGACCTGAGTTCAAATCTGGCCTCAGACATTTGACATTTACTAACCGTGTGACCTTGGGCAAGTTATTTAACCCCAATTGCCTTGTGTCTCCCCCCCCCAAAAAAAGAAAGAAAAAAAATGAGGCAAAAGATGACCTAGTTTGTCTACTCAAAATCAAACTGAGAGGGGAAGACCCTCAGAATGGGGATAAAGGAAGGAGAAAACCGGAAGAGAAGAGGGAGAGAGGAAAGATGCAGGAAAGACAGGAGAGAGAAAAAGAGAGGAGGAGGAGGAGCAGGAGGAGGAGGAAAGAAACCGGAGGAGTAGAGAGGGGAGAAAAGAAGGGAAAAGGAAGGAGAAGTAGGACAAAGAGGAAGAAAGTTGAGTTTGGGAGATAAAGAGGTAGCAGGTTCTAAATATCCTTTAGCGAATGGTTTGCAGGGTACTTGCTATTAAATTAAATGATACCTGGAAAGTACTTTTAATCCTAAAGCATTAGCCAGAGGTTCCTAAACTTATTTGGCCCACTCCCTTAAAAAAAAATTTACTCAACGCCCCCCCCCCCCCAATCTACTTTCTTTAACCTTTTAATGTTTTTTTAAAATCTGCATCATTTCTAAATGCTACCACCCCTCATTGTTCCAGCACCCCCCAAAGGGTGGTATTGCCCACTTTGGGGACCTATGCTGACTGACTAGACAAATGTCATCTATTATTATCTTGAACTAGATAAGTATTGCTATTCCTCCCCTATAAGGTAGCGAATTAAAGTGGGTTTCTAGAGGAATTTTCAGAATCAGAGGTCAACTGGACTTCTGGGACTTGACCATGTGCAATAAAATCCTAGATGCTTTCTCTAGCTTCTCTGGCCTCTCCGAAGTCTGTCTCAAAAAGGCAGAGGACAATGGTGAGAAGGTAAGAGACCGGATCATACAAAAGTGGTGTGGAAGAATAATTAATTACAATAGTTCGTGATTATATAGTACTGTAAGGTTTACAAAGTAGTTGACACAAACGACTTATTCACATCTCTGAAATAGGGACTGTAGGTAATAATTAACAAATAAACTAGCCTTTATATAGTTTGAAGGATTGCAAGCACTTTATAAATATTATCTCATTTTATCCTTGCAACAACTTTGCGAAATAGGTACTACTATCCCTATTTTGTGGTTGAGGAAACTGACACAGACAGAGGTTAAGTGACTTGCCCAGGGTCATAGAACTAGCACATATTTGAGGCTAGATTTGAACCCAGGTCTGCCTGACTCAATATCCAGCACTCTGTCCAATGTACTACTTAGCCACTGTTATTAATATATCTATTGTATTGTATCATTTTTCCCATTTTCCAGAAGAGGAAGCTAAAGCTTGGAGAAATTAAATTATTTTCCCTTGGTCACAAAACTCTTAAGTGTCAAAGGTTAAGACAGGACTGGATGACCTCTGGGTCCTTTCCAACTCTGAGATTCTGTGCTAGTTGAGGTTTTCTTCAGTCAAAATGTCAGAGAATGACAGGGTTTAAGTGACCTCTATTTCTAACTTCATGAGTAAAAGGTGGAGCAGCCTTGACGTTCCTCACTGCACCCTAGAGGTGCTCCTGATCTGGGTGAGTTCTGGCTTCTTTGGCATCTGCCTTCTGACTCAAAGTCAAGAAGTGTCCTTTCCCCATCTTGCCATATACAGGGTAGTTATTATAAAGACAAGGAAAGGGAGGGACAATAATCTTTGCCTTGTTCTTTGCCTCAGCACCACTCTCCTTGCTCTTCCTTGATTTTCTTCCTCCCTTCTTGGCTTTCCTTAATCCTGCTCTCTTTCTTCCTCTTTCTTTGCCCTGTCCTTTACTTTTCTATTTTCTCTCTTTGCCTGCCACTCATGACTCCAGGTGGTCTTGGGCAGCTCACTTTCCTTCTTCATATTTTGGGCTTGGAATCAGGAAGACTTTAGTTCAAATTCCATTTCAACCATTAACTAGTTGTGTGACAAAGAGCAAGTCACTTAATCTCTCTCTCAGCCTCAGTTTCTTCATCTGTAAAATGTGAATAATAAAGCACCTATCTCCTAGGATTTTTGTGGGCATCAAATGAGAGAATATATGTAAAGCATTATGTAAATGCTAGCTATTATTATTAAGACTGGGAAAAGACACAATTAAAACAATTTATTTTGAAAAAGTTCCTGAACGGCCCACTTGTTGAATCAGTTTTATAAGACTATGCTATAGAGAACCTCTAGGCTGCCCAGCCACATGCTGAGACTTGTATGGGAGGGGAAGGGATATTCAACAACTTTTCATTCTCAGACATAAAGACTTCCCAAACCCATCAAAAGCTGGAGGGGTTTTTGTTCATGAAATAACTTCCTTTGGAGACGCCTAGCTGTCTCCACTCCTAGCTGTATTCTATTTGCTTTGAGCCAAGCATAGGAGGTCTTTTAAAATAAATGGGTCTGAATCTGTACATCAGTCTAGCCAGGTCCTCCTCCATTGGGCTGATTATGATGATAGCCTTGTTTGTTCTGGCTGATCTTGGCTTTAGCCTAATACAATCATCTCTCCCCACCAACCTACCCACTCTAACCTTCCTTTTGGAGCCCACCAAGAGTACAGACTTTGTGGCTTTGAGACAGGAAATTAGGAGGGTAAAAGCACTTCTGTTCTTGATAAGAAGCCAAGGGAAATTGTAGGGGACTGTGGAAACCATGCTCTGACCTCCTTCCTCAAGACTAGAAAGGTTGTATTGACAGGCTTACTAGCAGGTCAAACTATTTTGATGAAAGCAGTTCAGTAAAACCAGTATTCAGTTCCCTTAGGTATTCTATTTTGTTTAAAAAAAAAAAAAAGCTAGTCAAGTCAGATAACTACTATGTTAAAGAAGAATCAGCTTGACAGCTTTGTTTCTTCTCCCCTTCCTACTAAAGGAGCCACAGGAACTGGAGGCAAGCTGTGTTTTCAGAACATTTCAGTGCTTGGAGGTCCTTGTGGTCAGACCCTGAGCAGGCAGCAAAGCCCAGTCAATTTAAGGAGAGACAGAGACATGAGAACTGCCCAGGACTCTCCAGAGATGGTGGTGACTAGCCAAGAGCTGCCGGAGGCCATTCCCCAGCTGCTCCCGCCCTCCCCTCTGCGCCCCTCTGTTACGTTCCACGCTCTGTCTATATCATGTCTATATCCACCTTTTTGATGTACATGAGGTTGTCCCCAGTAGAGTGGGAGCTTTTTATGGGTAGGAGCCATTCTTGTTTTTGCTTTTTATTTGTGTCCCCAGTCCTTAGCACAGTGCCTGGTACATCAATGTTTAATAGATAAACATTGGTTGTCTTCAGTTTCAATGACCTTTGAGTCTTGCACATAGCATCTTCCATACAGTTAGAGGTGGAAGGGACCTCGGAGGTCATCTAGTCCAACTTTTCCATCTAAAAGACAAGCTAACTAAGGTACAGAGAGGTTAAGGCTGCTAGGTGATATAGTAGATAAAGTGTGCAGGGCTTAAAGCCAGGAAGATGAGTTCAAATCCCATTTTATTTTATTTCATTTTATTTTTGCAGGGGGAAGGCAGGGCAATTGGGGTTAAGTGACAAAGTACTCTTATCTTTTTTTTTTTGGAGGGGGGAAGGTAGGGCAATTGGGGTTAAGTGACTTGCCCAAGGTCACACAGCTAGTGTGTCAAATGTCTGAGGTCTAATTTGAACTCAGGTTCTCCTGACTCCTGGGCCAGTGATCTATTCACTGCGCCACCTAGCTGCCCCTCAAATCCCATTTTAGCAATAGTTGTGTTATCCTACATAGCCTGTTTCTTCATCTGTAAAATGAGGTTGTTGGACCTAAAGACCTCAATAGGCCCTTTCAGCTCTAAATCTATGACTCCATAAGTAACTTGCCCAAGTTCACACAGGTAGTAAGCCTCAGAGGTGAGATTAGAACCCAGGTCCTTTGAACACAAAGTCAGTCTTGACCCTTTGGTCCAGTTTACTCTACTTGATCTTATCCTGAAAACCTGGATTTCTCCCTCCTCAGATCACTCATTTGTTTTGGTGGACTTCAGGCTTCTGTTCCCCTCCTCAAAGTTTAGTCTTCCCAGGTCTCCAAACTGCCATGGATTTAGGGGAAGAAAACAGAGTGTCCAGTTACAGGAGTGCCGGGTTTGCATGAAGTATGCATCCAGAGGCTCTTAGCTCCATGACCTGAACCCACTTACTTCAATCCTGCAGCCCCAGAATTTGAATTGTCCATGCGGTTCTCTTTGGAAGTAACACAATACCAAGGGGAAGGGAGAATGTCAGTGATGATACTAGCAACACACTGAAATCAACCACCTTGTCTCCTAAAATGTACACTTTTTAATTATTTTTTATTTTGCTTTTCTAACAGCAATATAGAAACAAATAATCATAAAAAATAAAAGTAGAAATCATCTGTCAGCTATGTAATAGCACTTGGTATTGCTAGGAGTTACACGGGAGGAGATCCAGAGCTGGAAAAGACCTTTGTCAGGACATCTCAGGGTCTCCAGGCCACTATGATTGGCTACTACAGGTATGAAGCCGTTAGACAATGTTACTTAGACACAACAGTATGTCTGCCAAACGTCACACCTAAAGGATGCTTGGCACAGGAAGAGATGAACAGATTAAGGAAGCAACGCAAGTAGGAGACATAATACACAGTGGGCCAGATAACTACCCTTTATAAATCTGAAGACTCCACTGGCAGAGGGTTAAGGCCTACCTCGAACAATTAAATTTGTGTTGTGGAGGGTGGGGAGGGGAAAGGAGACCGAGCTTATCTGCACAATAATTTGTCTAAGGCAGGACCAATCCACAAAGGAACTCTCTCAACGCAAAACTATGACTGAAACAGGAAGTGATAGGAATGTCCCACCACCTTAAATGAATCATTCCTGGAAAATGGAGGCTATTGAGAAGCCTGCAGTCACACATCAGAAACTACCTACTTTCTCTGAAGTCCCATAGCACTTTATACAAGCCTCTTCTATACACTTGTCCCCTGATTGTAGGTATCTGTATACTTGTCTCTCCTACTAAACCATAAACTCTTGGTGGTTGGGGCGAGGAGGGAAAAGAGGGGACAATCTTTATTATGTCCACCAGTGTAGCCCTCTCTGTGCCTAGGAGAGTTCCATGTACTTAATAACTATGAATTAAACAAGTGACTATATCGAGTCAACAAAAGGGTTAAATTGTGTTTTTCCATCTATCTTAAGGGATGATTTTTGCATTATCTATTGGATGGATCATTGTTCAGATTACTTACTTAGGCTAAAAATGGGAGTGCAATTCAGTTCGGTCAGTTCCCATCAGACAGGTCTAAAATTGTTCTGGTTGAGCATATGTTTGAGGTGTGTGAGTACATTTGTGAGTGCCTGGGTGTCTAGTTTCTGTATGTGTGACACAAGACCATTTGTACATGCCTCTGTATACATGGGAGAAGAGTGTATCTTCTCTATTCCATAATCAATTAGGTTTCTGTTCATACTAACACTGCACTTCCTCATTGCATTAAAGGCCTTTTTCTCCAAGAAGTTCAGGAGTGCCTTTTTAGTGCATTGGTGTTTCTAGGTAAACACTGGAGTCATTATTAAGCTAGTCTCCAGCTTCTACAAAATGCATTTAGAGCAGGAGCCCAGTACCTGCCCTTGTTCTTAGACTTTCACCACTAAGGCTGTACTGGGCTACAAACTTCCTTTTATTTTCAGATCAGAAACTGAAAACCAAAGCTCTGAGTAAGTTTATCTTAGACCACTGTCTTGTCCTTCTGCTACCTGCTTCAGGTGACAGAAATAGTCAAGTCTTTTGGCCCCCTAGAAAAGTCTGGAAGCAGTTCAAGTTATTGGTTACCAGCTATGAGTCATAGTTTCCCCCCCCCCATCTTCATACTTCTTCTCTTTGCTCTTTCCTTTATTTGTATGTTCCAATGAATTAATTGCTCATGTGCACATTTTCACATAAAGGACAATTTTTTATAGCCTAGGCTCCTATCTGTAAGGTGTGGGTGTTTTTTGTCTTTGTTGAAGTTGTGCTCATGGATTGGGAGAAAATTACTTTAATCAGAAAATAGAATAAAGACCCTTAAAAGTGTGTTGACTAATCCCCTTGGAGCCTTTAAAAAAAGGGCAGTGGGATGTTGTGCTTAGAGTGGTCATGTCAATCAGTGTGCTCTCTGCTGTCCAGATACCACCTGGGGTTGGCCAAAACATTCCAAACTCAAAAGAGAGGAGTATATTGTGGGGAGGTAGGACTGGGAAATCATCTGAGCTGGAATGCACAGGCAGGGTGAGGAGACTGCATTAAAGTAAGATAGGAGCTACTCTTGGAAGTTGAATCTAGAGAAATAGAACCTGTATAGATATTAATGGCTACACTCATACATTACTAAGTAGCTTTATGACTTTGAACAAGTTGTGCGCTCAGAGCATTCAAAATAAGGGAGTTGGATGACATGATATCATTGGTCTTTCCTACTTCTGAAGTTAATGCTTTTATAATTCAACTGTTGCAGACTGGGGGACATTTTGACATATAATGTTACATTGATTTTTTTTTCCAGATATGTTGAGTCTGAGTTCTCTCAGATGTTGGCCTTCGTAGTCTCAGTGAAGATGGCCCTACGAAAAAAGAAAGAATTTCTTCTAGGCCTGATGCTCTATCATATCAACCAGTTCCTGCCTTTGGATAGAATCAATCAGTTATCTACTATCATAAATAACTGTTTAATTCAATCAGAATGGTGAAACTGGTTGGATGCAAAGAGAAGCTTGCAGATAGATGATTTTGACTGTCTTTGTGGGAAGGTGGTAAAAATGGAAATAAGGTTAGGGAGGTGGTACCATCAAGCTCAATAAAGAGGCATTTTCTGGTACCCACTAGGTGAGTCTGTGGGTACTTAGGAGGAAAACTGAGTTCAAACAATTGTGGTCTACGTGGTGATCCTTTGGGCTTGGGGGGGGAGATAGAGAAACAAGAACAGATGAGGGCCATCTTTGGAGGTTCTCATGGGTAATTTCTGCTCAATGATAATAAAATATATGTTCAGGGTCTGTCCCTAACTTGTTACACTGGAGGACCATCAGACTACATGGCACATACAGCAGTCTCTTCCAACTGCTGCCCAATAGCCTGAGTCAAAAACTGGCAACCGTTTTAACTAGTGTTGCCAAAAGGATCTGACTCTCGGGTTGCAATGCCAGCTGCTAGAAACACATGATCCTGGCGGCTGGTTCTAGGGGCTCTCTTTCCAGGAGGGCCTGTGTAAAAGTGTATCTGCTCCCTAACTGTATAAATGGTGGAGCCCTGCCACTTACTCAGAAGAATGAAGGCTCCTTGAGGGAAGACGTTATGATCGCTTTTTTTCTCTTTGTATGCACTGTGCCTAGCACAGTACCTCGAGCATAATAGGTTCTTGATAAATGCTTATTGAATTGATGTGATTTAAAGTGAATACATGGAGAGCACTTTAGGGTCAACACTGAGGGGACATTGACATTGAGATGGGTGCACCAAGCACAAGGATCACCTCTCTATACTTTCGGGGGTACATGATATCTGACACCCACACAGATCCTTTGGGATAGGGGCAGGACCACAGGACCTGAGGCAGGAAGATTTTTTTCCTCCCTTGGGAGCCCTGGCCATAGCACCAGTGATTTGTGTTCACAGGCACGTGGGAATGGAATGGGGGAGAGGCTAGAGTAAGAGTCTGGGAGAAACCAATCTCTTCTAGCACTATCACTAGTATAACAGTTTTATAGAAGCGTCGCTCAGACATTAAGTGGATAAGAAGCCTTGAAGGCTTCCATGACCCCTTTAACATCTACTTGAGAGAGCCAAATACTCATTTCTGGTGGATCCAAGTCATCCCAGCCCAGTCCAGCTGTTGGGAAGGACCAGGAGCTCCTCGGGAAGCTTGGCCCTGCTCGGGAACCTCTCTACCTCCACATGGGACGTGCCCTGCTGCTGACGGGCATTGCAGCTTGCATATCTTCCTCACCACCCCTTTACTGCCCACCACTCCCCTTTGGTGACCTCCACATCTCATTCTCCTTCAGCAGAGGGAGAATCTGCGGGTGTTGATGTTCATCTTGGTCACTCCAATGACCTTAAGAGGGGTGGAGAGGCTGAAGGAGGAGGCCAAGGGGGAGTCACAGAAGAGGTCGGACAGCTCATCCCGTTCCTCCAACTCATAGGTGGCATCATTGAGCATTCTCCGGTGGAGGTGGCACGTCTGCTCGATCTTCAGCTTGTTGATGTCACTGCGGAGGCGCATCAGCTGCCGGGCCAACTGCTGATCCTGCAACCGCATCTCTGCCTGGGGGCCAAAAATTAGCACAGGGTTGGCAGTAAGCAAGAGGCTCCCTCCTTGCTAAGAGAAGCTTATCCTGTCCGGGAGGAGACTTAATAAAGTTAGTAGTTTTAAATGCACAAACCCATCTGCCCCAGAGACAAAGACACAGAGATACATGCTGAAAACGGACACGTGGTCAAAGACAGATACAGTAGCAGAGATCCAGGGATGGCAATGGAGACAGATATTGGATGTACCAATGCAGGAAATTCCCAGGAAACCTTGGGAAACTGGGAGAGATGGGTCCTAAACCTTCTTCTGCCAATCCCACGTGATGTGATCTAACCAGCTGTCAGCGAACCCGTCAGAAAGGCAGAAAAACATTATTGTGATTACTCTTTTCCAAAGGAAGAAACTGAAGCTCAGAAACTTTAAGTGACTTGCCCAAGGTCACACCACTAGTATTTATCAGAATAAGGCCATAACCCCAGACCTTCTAACTCCTATTCTGGCGTTCTTTCTTTATGATGTGTTACTGGTTAGTGTCCTTTGATTGTGCTGTGACCTGGCTCCTAGTTATGCTTTGTCCTAACTGGTCATGCAACCTTAGGTATGGCACTTCTCTCTGTCAGGGAAGTGGAATAAATGAGCTACCCCAAGTCTCTTCCAGTTCATAGGCATAGATAAAGAGGCAACATGGTGTGTGTGTAGAGGAACCAGAAAAGTTGTTCGGTCATTCCAGTACTGTCTGACTCTTTATGGCCCCATTCAATATTTTCTTGGTAAAGATTCTGGAATGATTTGCCATTTCCTTCTCTCACTTCATTTTACAGTGAGGAAACTGAGGCAAGCAGGGTTAAGTGACTTGCCCAGGGTCACGCAGCTGCTAAGCCTCAGAGGCACAATTTTCTGCTGCCTTGGGAACCAGTAAAACTTAGGTTCAAATTCTGCCTCTGATGCTTACCAGCTGTATGACCCTAGACAAGTCATTTAACCTCTAAGTCTTGGTTCCCTTATCTGAAAAATGGAGGTAACAATACCATCATCTTCATAGGAATGTTGTAAGGATTGAATGAGATAATGTATGTAGAACAATTTTCAAACCTTAAAAGTTCTGTAAAGATAGGCTGTTATTTAGAGAAGAAAGGATTATAGGGTCAAATAATAGAATTTGAAGGTAGAAGGGACCTCAGAAGTCATCTGGTCTAATTCCTCAGTTAAGTGACTTTTCTTAAGGTCCCACAGGTAGAAAGCAGCAGATGCAAGATTCATACTGAGGTCTTCAGATTCCAACTTCCCTTCCCACTAGGCTACACTCCTTCTCTCAGCTGACATTCATACATCACCTTAAAATTTGCCAAATGCTTTGCACGTATTATCTCATTTTTAAACATTCATCTCTTGGGGAACAAGTCAAGCCTTGAAGATTTGTGTCCCTCTGCTATACATTCTGGATGCAGACTTTCCTCAGAGATGTTTGAGCTCTGGGGTGCTTTGGTCCTTCTAGAGCTGTGATCTTGGGGCAAAACAGGTTTCCTCACTACCTGGACTTGCTGCCTGTCCTCATAAATTTCCTGAGTTCTTTCTCCTCACTGTTTACTCTGCCTCGACTTGCAGAGAGCAATTGTTCTGCTGATTTTGTGAAGTCATGGCTAAGCTATGTAGCACACTTCTGTTAATGGTGAACCTTCCTGGTGCTGGAGCCAAATGGATTTGAGCAAAGCATCTTGGGCTCAAGCCATCAGGGAAGCTAAAGTATGTTTCCCTGCTTCCACTGTCCTTTGGGTTTTGAAGATACCTGTCTTACCTTAAGAAAACCTATCTTCTTTTTTTTCTTTTTTGGAAGGGCGATTGGGGTAAAGTGATTTGCCGAAGGTCACATGGAGAGTAAGTGTTAAGTGTCTGAGTCCAAATTTGAACTCAGGTCCTCTTTACTCCAAGGCTGGTACTCTATTCACAGCGCCACCTAGCTGCCCCAGAAAACCTATATTCTTAAAAACAATGCAATCTTTAGGAGGACAGAGTGATTTCAACCCAGTCTCTATTCATTTCACAGACGGATCAAGGAAAGACATTTGCCCAGGCTCACACAGGTAGTTAATAGCAATGCACCATACCTGGTTGGAGGTAGAAAGGACATTAGAGACTTCGTTTTTCAGATGGGGAAACTGAAACCCAGAAACATTAATGACTTGTACAATAAGTATTTGCTAAAGCAGTGTTTGGATTGGATTGCCTTGGACTGAGTAGACTGATTATAGGATGTTTTCTGTTACACAGGGCTTCTATTTTTTTCTCCTGGCCAGGATAAAGAACCTGAGTTCTTGCCAGAATTTGTCTCTGTTAAGCCTTACCCTTGGGACTAGGCTTGTTCCCAAGGTATACTACCTGGTGATTATTAACTTTCCAAATTATTTTTTTAGCCTGTTCCTGGTCCATTATGGGAAATATGGAATGGGCTGCTTTCCATCTGAGCAAAAGCACGTCTCATCTTGGTGCCACCGATTTCTTCAAAAGAGAGATAATAGCATTTACTTGGTTCTTAGGGATGCAACTTGTTCACTAGCTAAGCCTTTAATTGGTGTAATTGACTTGGTGAAAGAAGTTTAAAATTTTACTGTGTTTGGGGAAGTAGGCAGTTTAGCTCCCCAGTAGCTGTCCTAAGTGTATGGAACTTTGTTGCCTTCCCAAGTCAACAAGCAGTTAAGTTCCTACTGTGTATAGTTGGCATTGTGCTAAGCACTGAAGATACAAAGAAAGTAAAAATGGTTCCTGGCCTCGGGGAGCTTACAATCTAATGGGAGTGAGATGTGAACTCAAGAAGATGAGTTTTCCTGACTCCTGGCCCAGCTCTCTATCCACTGTGCCACCCAGCTGCCCCAAGTGGGTTACTTAGGAAGGTGTAAAATGATTGCCTTGCCACAGTTAAGGCTCAGTTGATGTTTCATAACACAAATTTGCAGTGGATCTAGTCAGCATGTTTCATAGTCTTCTCCAACTTTGTCCAGTAGTAGGAGTAAAGGCAGTAGGATGAGGCAGCAAGGAATTCAAGAGAACAGGGTGGAGTTGAAGTGGCTCATCAAGGGGTCAGGATGAGGAAGAGAGGAGAGTGTAGATGATGTAGGGGTGATGGCCTAGGAGAGAACTGAGGAACTAAAGGTCATGGTGTGGATGAACAGGATTTGGGACTGCAAGGAAGAGAGAAGTGGAAACACAGATTGTGATCAGATAAGGGCATTTCAGAGTTCATGATTTTGGGAATGTGCATTTGCAGATGATGGTTAAGATTCAAGGTAATGGCCAGCTTTGTGTTTGGAGGAAGTGGGATGGAGGATTAGGTCATGTGAGATGATTAAATTGAGGAATGATGAATGAGGTCAGGGTGTTCGTGAGAGTATCAACATGTAGGGCTGAAGTTCCTTAGCATGTGGGCAGGAGTTAATGAGAAGAGACAGACTGTGAGTCAAGTATTGAATTCATTGAGGGAGAAAGGGGAAGGGGGATCTGTAGACAATAGCTACCAGAACTTTGGGTGGTAGATATGGACTCGATGAACCTCCAAGGAGGAGAGGTTACTGAGTGATGATGGAAGAGGGAGAACCTGGAAGTGGCAATGGGAAGAAGGGATATTCCAAGCCCCCTACCTCAACTAGTTAGTCAGGGAGATGGGAGAAAGTACAACCAGGGCTGGAAAAGAAGGCTAGGGATGCTATGTGATCAGGAAGGAAGCAGGTTTCTCTGAGAGCCAGAAGATGGAAGGAGTGAGAAAGGAAAAAGATTTAAGATTAATTTACCTATAGAGAAATATTCCAGAGAGCAAAGTGGAAGGAGTAGCTTTGGATGGGTGGATGGATTGGGTTGAGGGGAATGGGAATAAAGGATTAGGCAGTGTGGATTGGAGAATGGGGCTTTGATGAGAGCCAAGGTTCAGAATCACTGGTATGGTGAGGATATAAACAAGGGGGAATTGTGTTAATCATTGAGCAATCTGTTCAGGTAGGTTTTCATTATATTGCCCATACAGGTTTGGCCTTAGGCAGTTCAGGTGGCAGGAGACCTGGAAGAGTGGAATGACATTTTCTCCCCTTATCTTACGGCAGGAGGCAGGAGATCTGTTGCAATAGAACAGTGTTTTCTGGAAATTTTTGATCAGAGCCTAGACAACCATTTGTTGAATATGTTACAGGGAGGATTCCTTTTAGAGAACACATTTAGCCCCAAATATCTCTTCAAACTAAAATTCTGTGATTCTGTGAACTATACAGTTTATGAAAAGCACTAATAACTGGGGAGACCAGGAAAAGCTTCTGGAAAGACATCATACTTTCAGTGAGCCTTAAAAGAAAAGAAGGGTTCCAAAAGACAAATGTGAGAAGGGAGGATATTACAGGTATGGGGGAAGCTGTCTATGGGGAATAGCAAATGGTTTGGTTTGACTAGAGTGTAGAGTGTAGCATGGTGGGGAGGAGGCAGGCTGGAAATGAGTAAAATGGAAAAATAAGTTGGGACCAGATTGTGGAGGGCTTTAAATGCCAAAGAGAGGAATTTGGATTTTATCCTGGAGGCACTGGAGTCACTGAAGCTTTCTGGGCACGAAAGTGACATGGTGAGTGATGTGCTTTAGGAACATCAGTTTGGCAGCTGGGTAGAGGATGAATCAGAGAGGAGAGAGATTGGGAGCAGTAAGACCAAGAGGCTATTGCAACAGTCTAGGCGATGGGGATCTCAGCAAAAGTGGTGGTTGTGTGTACAGAAAGGCATCAAATGCCAGAGATATTGAATCCACAAGACTTGATATCTTACAGGACAGGAGGGGTGAGAGTGATGGCTCTTATGTTGCAAACATGGCAAAGCTAGAAGATAATGGTACCCTGGACAGAAATAGGGAAGTTAAAAGGAAGAATGAGTTCAATAGAAAATGATCTGTACATTGGAGAATCCAGCCTCCTCTAAGACATTTGAAAAACAGGGCTTTGGGGGAATAGTGCTACAGCTAATGGAAGCACGGCCAGATCTTGAGACTTTTAATTCTGGGTTGTTTCTACATCAAGGATCATAGACTTGGAGCAGACGTCATCTAGTACTACCTGCTCACGTGACAGGAGAGGAAGTTAAGTGACTTTCTCAAAACCACATAAGCTGTAACAGAGTCTGATTCTAAACACCACCCACTGATTCCAAATTTAGTGAGTTTTCATGAACCCTTTCATCAATACTGCTCTTCATAATGAGACTTGTCTAGTTATGAGTCCTATCATAACAGGTTCTAGAAATAAAGAAGCTAAAGAGATTACCAAGGGGATTTTTTCCTTCTTTTCATCCAAGTGTTTGGCACTACGTAGTAGACACAGCCTTGGGGAGAATTTTATAGTTGTCAGAAATAAGTGGAGGGGGAAGCGGGGGAACTTCCTGGCCATCCTTTTCATCTTACTGGAAACTTTCAAGACTCTCTGAGTCTGCATCTATATGATTCAAGACACCTGGGTTAACAACAACAACAACAAAAAATCCTTAGCCAGATGTTTAGCATGAAGCATCTGGATGAGTGATTTATTTTTTTCTGTTTTGATCTATATTTTGGCCTCATGTAGACCAGGGGTGTCAAACTAAACTACAAATGGAGCCACTGAACCCTATATAATGATCCTTGCAAAAGTCAATAGACTTAGAAAATCATGTATTAACATTATCTATATTCTGTTGCATTTTTATTTATTAAATATTTCTCAATTAATTTGGTTCTGCCAGGACTCATGTGTTTGACATCTCTGATGTAGAAATCATAAGGCTACCTCAGACACTTAACACAAAACTAGCCACGTGACCTTGGGCAAGTCACTTAACCCCAATTGCCCTCCAAAAAAAAAGAAATCATAAGGCTTTTTCCTCTCCCCCTCTTCTTCACCCCCCCTTTCTCCTCCTCCTTTGTCTTCTCTGCTTTACCCCTCTCTCCTCTTTTCCCTTCCTCCTTCTCCCCTTTCCTCCTCTTCCTCTCTGTCTCCCCATCACCCTTTTCCCTATCTCTACCTTTCTCTCTCTCCCTCCTCCTGTCCCTCTCCCCTTTTTCCTGTCTATTCCTTCACTTCCCATCACTCTTCTTCCTCTCTTTTTTCTCTTTTCCTCACTTCCTATCATCCCTCCCCCATTCTCTCCTTCTCTCCTTTCTCTTTTTTCCTTTTCTTTTCTGTCTCTATTTCTACTTCTCTCCTCTTCCCCTTTCTTTCCCCAACTCTCCCTCTTTCCTCCTCTCCCCCTTCTCTCCTTTCTCTTCCCCTCTTCCTTTTCCTTTCTTCCTCCTTCCCTTCTCTTTCTCTTCTCTTCCTCTCCCTTTCTTTTCCTCTTTCTTTACCTTTCTGTCTTCCATCCTACCTCCCCCTCTCCCTTTATCATTCTGACAAGAGATCCATTTTAGTCCAAACTCAAAATAAAAGGAGAGGAGTCTCTTTTATTTTCAGTTAAACTCTAACCTGCTTGGGAGGAAGCCTGTGGGAATCTGGATGATGAACACAGGACTGGTCAGAGGCCAGAGCCAAAGGATGATTGAATTCTCTCCATGAATGTTCTGGATTCCAGGCTCAGCTTGAGAGCAAGGACAGAGAGTCCAGCCATCTCTGACCCTTGCCCTTCCTCTGTAGTCTTCCTGCTGGAGCCCTCCTGCTGCATCCCAACTCCCTGTGTGACACTGGCTGTGTCACTCCAAAGCCTGACAAGATGAGTAGAGAGCTGGCGGTGATGCTTTCCAGCAACCTGGGCAGATTAGAGCATGCAGAGTCGCATAACACCTACTCACACAGGCCTAGAGCCTGTCTGGGGGAATAGTGAGGCTGCAGATCAGTTTCAGGGAACCAGTTAGGGCTTTGAAGTTGCCTGGTAAAGAATTGTGCCTGTAGCAATTAGGAGCAACGGATCACAGAAGCTGAAGCTGAGGGAGCCCTTAGAGAGCTTAATCTCCTTGTAGGACAGATGAGGAAAATGAGCTGAAGGGGAACCAACTTTCTCAAGGTCACATGGGTATTATGTGTAAAGGCGTGATTCAAACCCAAGACTTCTGACCCCATATCCAGTGCTTTTTGGTCCTCAAGGTCAAAGTCTCAGAACAGCCATGGGTCAGACATCCTATTACTGGTGAGGTAACATTAATGCCATCATAGAAATTAAACCTTAGTCTCCCGTCCCTAAAACTGTCTTGCTACATAATTCCTGATAGATGACAGTGGAAAGAGCACTTGGCAACTGGACCTGGGTTCAAATTCTGCTTCTATCACTCCTACATGACCTTGGACAAGTCTCTTGATCTCTCTGGTGCTCAGTCTTCTCATCTGTAAAATGAGGAGGTTTTGACTAGATGACCTTTAAGATCCCTTCCAGCTCTAAATCCATATTCCTGTAGATTGTCCTTTCCTTGTACTAATATTCTACCAAAGAAGAAACTCCTTCATTGGCAGAGCTGGTGAACATTTCAAGGGGTTTTTAACCTGGGGTCTGTAAACTTCAAACAACAACTGTCTTTCAATACAATTGGTTTTCTTCATAATCCTATGTATTTTATTTCACTTATGTACTTAAAGGCACTATTCTGATAAAAGACATCACCGGACTATGAAAGGAGTCCAAGATACAGAAAATCAAAGGAAAGCAAAAACTGAGCATTGCAGGGATGTTCATTGAAGGATACCGTGGGGTTGAGGTCGTGCACACAGATCTTTAAGACAAAAAAAGGCACTCCCATTGGAGGAAGAGCGTTGAAATGAGACCAGTCCTCTGACTTCAAATCAAGCAATTGAACATAGGATTGTTCAATTACTGTCTTTCCCAGGCATGTAATCTATGCCTGCACCAAGTTACCTAGTCATTTCAGTCAGAAGCTCAGTGAAGTTTGTGATTGAGCGTCACATAGACACAACATATCAATGATGAAGTAGACTTTATAGATTCCAATTCTTTCATCCTTTTACTAGATAGCTAGCTACTGAGGCCCATATACCTAGATCCAGTTTGGAGATGGTTCTAAACCTTAGTAGTTGAGACCTATCCAAGTACAGAGAAAAAGCTTGATGCAGAGATTAAAATATAATAAAATTAATTTTAATACATTTTACTGAATTTTAAAATGTAGGTTCAAAGCAGAGCCAGAAAAAAGCCTTTATACAAGGTTTGAAAATTGTATCTCCTGCATTTGAAAACTCGATATTTCCAAAACAGAATTCATTATCTTCTCCCTCCCTGCAACAAAACACCTCTTCCAAACTTTCCTATTTGTTTCTAGGGCACCAATGCCCTTCCAGTCACCCAGATTTGCAGCCTTGGAATCACACTCAATTCTTGACACACTCACTTCACATATCCAATCAGTTGCCAAATCTTGCTGTTTCTACCTCCACAAGTCTTTCCTTTGTCCCTTTCTCTACACTACTTCCACCCTAGTTCAGATCCTTATCACCCCCTGCCTGAACTATTTCAATCACTTTCTAATTGATCTCCTTCCCTTGAGTCTCACACCACATTCTAATCCACAAAAGTGATTTCCTAACGAGTAGTTCTGACCATCTTTGCCCCTCACCTCAGTAAACTCCAGTGGCTCCTTCTCCCCTTTAGGATCAAACATAAACTGGTTTATTTGACATTTTGAACTCTTTACAACCTGGGCATAAGAGAATGGGATGGGGGAGTGGAGCTGAAAGAAGGGAGGGCAGTTTAGGGGGAGGTAAAAGTCAAAAGCAAAACACTTTTGAGAATGGACAAGGTAAAAGGAGAGAGGGTAGGATAAACAGGAGGAAAATAGGATGGAGGAAAATACATAGTTGGCAATCATTACTGTCAAAAAAAAGTTTTATAGTGAGCTTCTCTGATAAAGACTTCATTTCTCCAACATATAGAAAACTAAGTCAAATGTATAGAAATAAGAGCCATTCCTTAATTGATAAATGGTCAAAGATAGATATAAACAGGCAATTTTCAGACAAAGTAATCAAAGCTATCTATAGTCATATTTTAGAAAATGCTCTAAATCACTATTGTTTAGAGAAATGCAAATTAAAACAACTCTGAGCTACAATTTCACTCTTTTGGTGAAGCTGTATACTAATTCAACCATTCTGAAGAGCAATTTGAAACTATGCCCAAAGGGCTATAAAGCCCTGCATACATACCCTTTGACCAAGTAATGCCACTATTAGGTCTGTATCCCAAAGAGATAAGGAACAAAAAGAAAAAAGTACAAAAATATTTAAAGCAGCTCTTTTAGTGGTGGCAAAGAATTGGGAGTTGAGGGGACATCTATCAGTGTAGGAATAGCTGAATAAGTTGTTATGGAATACTACTGTGCTTTAAGAAATGATGAGCAGGATCCTCTCAGAAAAACCAGAAAAGACTTACATGAACTGATGCAAAGTGAAATGAGCAGAACCAGGAGAACATTATACATAGTAACAGCAATATTATATGATGATCTACGATGAATAACTTAGCTATTCTCAGCAATACAATCCAAGACAATTCTGTAGGACTTATGATGAAAGGTGCTATCCATCGCCAGAGAAAGAACTGGCAGAAACTCAATTAAGATCAAAGATAATTTATTTTTCTTGGGGATTTTTTGCCTATATTTTCTTTCACAGAATGACTTACTTGGAAATGTGTTTTGCATGACTACACATGTATAACCCATGTCAAATTGCTTGTCTTCTCAATGATGGGGAGCAGGGAGAGAATTTGGAACTCAAAATTTGAAAAAAAAAAGAATATTAAAATTGCTTTTAATGTAATTGGGAAAAAATAAAATATTAAATAAGAAAAAAAAAAGAACTTATAGGACCACCTAATATCAGAGTTGGTAAGGACCTTAGAACCCAGAACATAGAAAGTCAGAGTTAGGAGGGACCTCAGAGTTCATCCACTGTTCCACAAAATTTTAGAGCCATAAGGATCCTCAAAGATTTTAGAAGGGAGGAAGTTGGGATCCAATGAGGTCTTCCCTCTGAACTTGTTAGGAAAATATCCTGAAATTAAATTTACTCTGATTCTTGAATCAGTCTCATCAACTTCTTCTACGTTCTATCTCTCTGGGAACCAGAGTTTATGGGGAGTGGGGAAAAAGTAGAAAGACTTTAAAATATTTGGGGGGCGGAGTGAGTGATCTATGTACTTTGAAAATTATATACTCTTAGTCCTTGTGATGTTGGCAGTAACTTAGGCAGACAATAGGGGGGAAGGTGTATTTGGAACATTAATTAGGAGGATTTGTGATTGGTTGAAAGTCATCCTGGTATTACAAGTGGGAACAACATCCATAATATTTAGCTATTCCAATCACAAATCATAGGGGAATGTGTTTTGAGAAGAAAGGTATTTCTTGGCAGAGAAGTCATAGACTGGAGGCATATTCTCAGACATGGCCAATATATTGTTTTGATTTATCCAACTATATGTATGTTATAAAAGATGGTTTCTATGGAGGAAGGGGTGGAGGTCTGTAGAAGAGAGAAGAAGGTAGGTTGATTAGTATTAAGTCATGCAGGAATTTTACATTTTTTTTCATTGAAATTAATCTAACCATAAAGTGTCACAAACCATATTTAGGTAGTGACTGCGCTAAATCAATATCTGAATACATGAAAGATTTCTTTCAGTGTCAGCTTGCTTACCATAAAAAGGATCTATGTATAGGCTCTTTCCTTCTTATACAAATGCCTCCAGGAAAAGTAGTCAGTTTGGAGTAAGTTGTTTGAATGGAATGAAGGAAGAAGGAACAAGCATTTATTAAGCATCCACTATGTATTTCAAGTGCTTAAGTATATGACAAATATTCTCTAGAGGACTAGAAGAGGGGCTGGACCTTATAGCCAGCGTACTCAGACATAGAGGAAAGATGGATCGGTAGATGGAGTGTGTGTGTGTGTGTGTGTGTGTGTGTGTGTGTGTGTGTGTGTGTGTATGGGGGGAATCTTTGGACTAACATCATGAGAGGGCAGAACACTGAGTTTAATTGGGCTTAGCTCAGTCCATGAACCCACCAAGAAGGAAGCCAAGAGAACCAAGAAAGGACTAGCCATTTGTAGAGAAGGCTCAGATTTCCTCAGTTATTTTTCTCATTTAGGTATTACCAATACCGTGCTCCATTCCTACTTCTGAGTTGGGTTTGCGGGAGGCTATATGTTTCCAGAGTTGTGGCTTGTTGTTGCTCACTCCTTTCAGTTCTATCCGACTCTCTGTGACCTCATTTGGGGTTTTCTTGGGCAAGATACTGAAGTGGTCTACTATTTCCTTCTCCAGCTCATTTTACAGATGAAGAAACAGAGGCAAACAGAGTTAAGTGACTTGCTCAGTCACATAGCTATTAAGTGTCTGAGACCGAATCTGAAGCCAGGTTTTACTGACTTCAGGCCCAGTGCTCCATTTATTCACTTTGCCACTTAGCTGCCCATATGCAAAAGAGAAGCATAGATTCGATAATATTCATAGTTTCACAAAAAGACATCATAATTTAATACTTATAAATACCCTGACCTTTCCTTGGGAATCACATCTTTGAAATGATTCAGATTGTAAAAGTATAAATGGAACTTTTTTTATCCAAGATCACATCATCAATTATCTGTGTATTTATCTATGTAACTGTGTATGTATGTATGTATGTATGTATGTGTCCATCCATCCATCCATCATCTATCTATCTATCTATCTATCTATCTATCTATCTATCTATCTATTCACAGCTGTTCCATGATCAGGAATCACCTACAGTCAACTTATTCACCTAATGTTTGTCTTTCTCTACTTGCTCAGAAAACTTTCAAGTTGCCTCCTCCTCCAGCTCATCTCATGATGGGGTAAATCTTAATATAAAACTCGATTTTTCAGCATGTAGATCTGAAGGCTGGAGGTGAAATTAACCTGCATATATTAAAAGTTGCTTTGTATGTTTTCATTTGGGTGGAGAATTCATCTGGGTTATTGCTTGGAAAATGTTAAAACTGGAAAGCACCTTAGAGATAATCATTCTGGTCTAACTCTTCATTTTGTAAAAGAGAAAATTTGGAGCTCAAAGAGTAAGTGAATTGCCCAAATTCATACAGCTATTTAGTGGTAGAGCAGGGCCCTGAACCCAGACCTTTGATTCCTCCATCCTTCTCTCCTTCAAAGCCTCAGAAGACAAGTTTTGGCTTCCTATGTTTTGGGATTATGAAGAGAGATTATAATAAAACATAATTAAAAAATAAAATCTCATATGTAAAAATCAAATCATAATGGACAAGAACTTAAAGGGTTGAACTAAAAATGACATGATTTTTTTTCTTGCCTGTTCTCTAGTTTGAGAAAGGGAGACAAGTGACAAATTGGTAGAAGGAATGTGGGGGTCCTGAAGTAAGTAACAAATTCACAACAGTTTCTTATACCTTCTCTATGTCTACCCCTACATCTACAGAGAGAATTAATGTTCATAATGATACACAGGGAATAATATGGATAGTAGACAGTGGATGGAGAGTGGCCTTCAGGGTTCCTCAATAGTTGGGTTCAAGTTCAGTCTCTGAAAGATAGTGGCCATGTGATCAATGGCAGGCCAATTAACCTCTCACTGCCCTAAGCAACTCTTTAAAAAACAGCACATTGAACACTAGTTTCAGACCTATATTGGCATCAGGAGTTCCCTACAGAAGTGCAATCACAGGTCCAGGCCAAAAAAAATAAACACATAAGAGAACCCAAGTCCCAGAGAAACTTGCAGGGAGATTCACCTCTCTGTTCATTAAGCTTTGCATACTAAGACATAAAGGCAGGTAGGATTTTCAGCAGCAAGTGCAAAACAAAAAGGGTTTTATGGCGAATCAGCTAAACTAATCCCTGCTAATGCCTTGGTTACCTAAGGGTTTACTCCCTCCTAGTTAACACAATGCTTAAAACCCTCCTCAGGAAAGCTAATTGGCCGGGAGGAAGGCCATATGGAATATGTTTTTCAGAACCTTCTTAAATCAGACTATGGAGGCAGCTGTCTACTTAGCCTACAGTGAGGACCAGATCTAGTTCCTCATTGGTAGATGAAAGTAATCATTATTATCTGGCTTTGGACCAACTACAGGAAAACCTCAATGAAAGCGATGGTGCAGAAGTGGGGGAATAGAATATTCTGGTTAATTATAACTCATTCATAGAGCATATTCAAAAGCACTTCTCATTTATGATCAGCCTCATTAATGAGACTCCCAGCAACCCTGAGAGATAGGCAAATGGTCCAAGAATGGTTTTCCCCATTGAATCAACTAAAGCCCAAGGTCACAGAGCGAGTCAATGGCACAGTGGGAATTAAGAGTTAGGATCATAGAATCATAGGTTAAGAATTAACCTTTGTCTTTGGGCAACCAGGATAGAGAGCTGGAGCTGGAGTCAGGAGGACTTGAGTTCAAACTTGACCTCAGACACTTACTAGCTGTATAACTCTGGACAAGTCACTTAACCCTATTTGTCTCAGTTCTTCATCTGTAAAATGAATGGAGAAAGAAATGGCAAATCACTTTAGTATCTTTGTCAAGAAAACCTCAAATGGGATCACAGAAAGTTGGGCACAACTGAAACAACCCAACAACAACAAAAATCAGAGGTCCTCTCACCCCCAACTCTCTCATTTGATTAGGAACTTAGATCTACAGACATTAGGTGACTTGACCAAAGACACACAAATAATAAGAAACAGAATGTGGATCTGAATCCAGTATTCTTTCTACTGTACCACACTGTCTCCCTTGAACATGGATTTTCCAAATCCAACTTTTATGCTCTTTCCACCTTACCTTTTCACTACCACCACAGTCACCCTAAAAGGGTTGAACAGGGGAAGGGTAAAAGTTGGGTGGTGGAGGGAAGGACAGAGTCACTGCAACCAAAGAGAACAAAGTTTTACGAAGGCACGAGGCACCCTGATTTCTAGAAAATAGGGATAGAAGGAGGGAGGGCAAAAGGACGAATAAAGGAATTGCTAAAGATAAACAACTCATCACATAATTCTGCTTGGGACGAACAAAAATGGGTGCAAATGAACCCTTCCTCTCTATGTTAATGGATGTGGATATACCACCCTGAGTGACTGGTTCAATTTGAAAATTATTATTTTCCCCCTATTATAAGACCAATATAGTAGGCATCCATTTATTTATTTATTTAGGTTAAGGATGAATGGAGCCAACATCTTTTCTTTTCCCACAAGGGTGTGAAAGGTAAACCACTCACCAGTTCCTTCCTTAGCCAATGCAAAGCTTCATCAATGCTCTCAAAGCTATCGAGTTTTCTAGTAGTCAGAGGTGGCTGGTCCTGGCTGTTACTCCCATGTAGCTGCTGTTGCAGCTTCCTTAGGGGAGGCAACTCCTCTTCTCTGGATTTCCTTGGTTCTTTTCCCTCCTGCTCATCAGTAGACTTGGGGAAGTTCCATGTCTGCTCCTCTAGCTTGGCCTGCCATTCCAGGTAGGAAGGCCTCCGGGTCTGAAGCCTCAGTTTCTCCGTGAGGACTTTCAGGCTCAGAAGGTGGTCATCAGGAGGAGGGGTTGCCCCTAAGTACCCTCCTTCTTCACCTACCACTTCTTCTATGTGGATCTGAGGTGTAGTCATCCTACAACCTCCTGGTTCCCCAAAGCATCGAGGGTTGCTGGCACCACAGTGCAGTTCCTCTCCTCTTCTTCCTCTTCCTCAGCCCCAGGCTCTTGAGGTCATTGCCTAGATGATGGTATAGAGGATACACAAGACTGTGTTGCTGCTGGCCCCTGGAACCAACAAAGAAAAGCACAATGATACAACACAATGTAACTCCCTTTCATGGCTGAGTCAATCCGAGGTTTAATATCATTCTTGGAGTCTTTATGGTTCCATACTATGCAAAGGGGCAGGAACAGACAAGAGTAAGCAGGAGTCTTTGGAGGAAATCTTTGCCAAGAAGACCCAGAAAGGGTAAGCAGAACACCAGGCAGTGTTGAAAAGCAAGCCTTTTCTTTCTCTGCTGGCAGAGCAGGGCATGTGCTGAAGAATAACCAGGAGGCTCCTTGGTGCCAGGCAGGAAGCTCTGCTAAGGTGCCTAGTGCCTGAGGCATGGGAATGAGTATGCAGGTTAAGCAGGGGCTCCAATGTGAACACAGGAGCTCAAGAGTTTAACAGAGGGGCTTCTGGGATACTGGTACAAAGGTAGCAATTCAAGCTTTGTGCTATTTTAAGGGGCACCCTCATAGCAATCAAATCAACCTTCCTATTCCCAGAAAGGACATGTGAATTAATTGCTTTTTGACTCCACTCATCACATCTATAACATGAGGGACCAAAACATCCCTCCCTGGCCACCACTCTCCTATATGTATTATTTTTTTCTGTTAGAATGTAAGCTCCTTGAAGGCAAGAACTATCTTAATTCTTGTATTGGTATCCCAGCACTTAGGGCAACAACTGGTACCTAGGAAATACTGAATAAAATCTTTTAAAAATTCATTCATTTATTCATTCATCCATCCATTCATCCATTCACTTGATTGTGGCATACCTTATCCCATGTTACTCTCAGCCAAACTGTTTATGCACTAGTGATTTTTAATCTGGGGATCATGGACCAGATTTCAAGGGGGGCAGAGGACCCTGTAAATTTGAATGGAAAAAATACATCTGTTTTTTCACTAATCTTGAATTGAAATTTAACATTTCCTTCAGTTATGAATGTAGGCCACAAACATGATTCTGAGGAGTTCTCATGGGCTTCATCAGACTTCCAGAGGGGTTCATGACGTAAAAAGGCTAAAAACTCCTACCTTGAACCCAAACATGACCTCTCTCACCAGCCCGTGTCTTGGTTCACACTTTTCCCCATTTCAGCATGTAGATCTGAAGGCTGGAGGTGAAATTAACCTGCATATATCTATCTATCTTCCCCATTTTTCTCTGCTGAATCTCTATCCATCCTTTATAGTTTCAGCTTTTCTAGGAAGCTTTCCTGGATCCTCCTGAAGGTCATGGGTCCCCCTCCAATCTGAGATCAAGTTTTGTTTTGCACCTTTGCAACACACTTGTTATTTAAAGTTGTGTATTACAATTCTCTGTGCCAAAGCAGGCAGTAGGTCTTTTTTGAGTTTTGTACCTCGCCCCTCGAAGCCCCCCAGCAACAACTCAGTGCTCTGCACAGGTGGGTGCTAAATACATGTTTGTTGTTCTATGGTATTGTCTGCTTCATGAGGTTATTGTTGACGCTAGGCATTTTTCACTTCCTATTTCCCACCAATTATCTGTGACAAGTAGGTGTGTGTGCCTATAAAACGATTGCCTCTGGGGGGACAACATAAGCAGGACACACTTTAAAGTTTAATTTGTGTTACTGACATTTTCTTCTATCACTTTCTTAAGTCTAGAGCATCAAGGAAACACTAAATTAAACCCAATTTGCAGCATTTGCTGATTCCTGAGGTGCAAATGTTAACACTAAAAATTTAACAATCAGCTCCAAGCCAGTTGGAGCTGGCTCCAGCACAGCCTGGAGGGATCACCCTGTTCTGGCCTGTCCCCTGCTAAGGAAAAGGAGGGGGTGTTTTCAGCTATAGGGAAAAAGAGTTGAATGTACTCAGGAGTTTACTGCTACCCAGAATAATTGTGACTCACCTATTTGGGAGGCAATTTCTGTGTTTACCTTTGCAACACCTTCCTGCAGGGCACTTTGTTTGGGTGATCTCATTTGTCCTCTTTAAGGCTTGGCCACAGAGCCAGAAAGGATAGATTTGATTCTCATTTTGTAGCATGGGAGGCCAGTATACCAAATACGAATGTGGGCCTGACTCTGATCCATAATTAAACCAAACAGAGGGTCTAGGCATTCAGAAACTCATCCTCCCTACTCTCTGTCTTCAAACAGGCACATGAGCAAAAATAAATGGGATGAAATTAAAGCAGGAGATAATAGGGTGGGTCATGAGGTAAAATTCTTTGATGTCATAATAATAGGAATTTGACACTGAGCTATAGATGTCCTTTGTCTATAGGCTCTCAATAAGCTCTTTTTCCTGATGGCTTAGATATTCACCTACCTGAAGACAGACATCAAGGCTTTCTTAAGGTCCCTTCCTCATCTTTGTACCCTACCTCTTGTTCTGAGTTCTCTGTGGTAGATCTGGGATGTTTTTTTGTTTCTGTCCAATTTATAAGCAGTAGATTCCACCATCTGGACAAATGCAGAGTGTCTGAGGGATATAGTAAAGAGAGCATTGGACTTTGAAATCAGAAAACTTGTGCTCAAAGTTCTGTCTCTGCCACATAAATATCAGTGTGTTTGAATAATTCACTTTAACCTCTTTGGGCCTCTGTTTGTTAACCTGTAAAACTGAGATGATAATACAATACTACTCCACAGGGTTGTTAAGCAGAAAGCCCTTTGGAAACCACAAAGTGCTATATAAATATGAGGTCTTTTTAGAGGTGTAACTAACATTTCTTTTCCTGGACAAGTAGCACAAATCAACTTGACACAAATGCCTTTGGAGACAAGGAGACCTCAACCTTGGAATATAGAACCCTTTGGAAGGGGGAGGATACAGGCACCCCAGAACACAATAAGGCAAATATTAGGTAGCAATGGGGAGGGAGGGCAGCCTAGGAAGAGTCAGCCAAAGGTATGACTTTAGTGGGGCAGGGAGGGATGGTAGCTTGCTATTTTAACTAAGGTACAAAACTCCAGCTGTCACTACCAGAGTAGTGGCCCAGGACATTTTAAAATCAAAATTCTCCCAGATCCAAAAGAAAAGGGGCCTTATTCTAGAGCATCTCTCAGGCACTCCCTGCCTTTACTCAAATCTTTCCTTGCTCTGCAGTATGTAGTGGGTGGAGTTACTCATTTTGTGTGTTAGAGTCAACTCCCACGGGGGTTCCATAGCACTGAAGTCATAGCTGTAATTATTTCTACCAAATCCCTTTGAAGAAGATGTGATTTAAGATTTTTTTTAATGTAGGATAGATTTCATTCCCTCTTTGTGAAGAGATAAAGAAGAACTGAAGTTGAGATGTAGTCAAGTGTGCTTTACACATCCCCACAGAGAGTGAGTGGGAAGCAAAGAATTATGTTGTCGGAATCTCCACAGATCTCACAGTCTGAGTGGCTTCCCCACAGCGCTCCTTGGGAGTGGGTTGTTACTGTCCCTCTGTGTTTGGGAGAAGTCGAGAAAGTGAGAGAGAGAGAGAAAGAGAGAGAAAGAGAGAGAGAGCGAGAGAGCTGTGCATTCATTATTGGTTTCTAATTGTGACACTCAGTTGGCAGGGTGTGTCTTTCTGAATTCAAATTCTGTAAGGCATTGATAGGTGCAAACATAATAGCTCAGGAATAGACTGAACCACTCTGGGGCTCTGAATGTTAATCCTGGCTATTGACCCATTTGATATTATCTATACCCTGGGGTTCCTTCAAATCTTTCTTAGGAAACCCTCAATGACAAGCCAGATTGGGTGACAGATATACAAACTTCTTAGTCAAGCTACAGATGGTAATCTCTCTGAGACTCAGTTTCCTCTTAGGTTTGTGAGAATCATATGAGAAAGTGCTTTGAAAATCTGTGGATGGCTTTGAAAATGTGATACATTTTTAAATAATATCCATTTTTATCAATAAGTAATAGTGTCAGTGAGAGACAATGTAGAGAAAGTCAGCTGAGTCACAAAGACCTGAGTTCAAGTATTGCTTATGACACATACTGGCAACACACACCTTGGGCAATAACAAGTGTATATGTAGTGCTTTCAGATTTGCAAAGCTCTCTAGAGATATTATTTATTAGATTCTCACAATGACTTTGGGAGGTAGGTGCTATTATTAATTATCTCCATTTTACAGATGAAGAAACAAGAAAAGAGAAGTTAAATGGTTTGCCCACGATCACCCTTAGCACCCTTCTGGGGTTAAATGTGTTGAAATCTCCCCGAGGGCCAGGTGAAGTGAGTTCTGATAGAATTTGCTAAGTAGAATTCATTGGTATTAATCTTCTGGTGCCCAGGTCATTGAGGGGAGTAAACAGAGTGAGGACACTTGACTCTCCTCCGAAACTGTCTAGGTATGTGAACAAGGCTAGACTAGAATTTCTGCAGTGATAGAAGGCAAAGGGAATTCAGTGGAATCACACACTCATGGGACCTGAAGGCTAGAGTGGGCTCCTACCCACTAATCTAAGTCCAGATGTGTTCAAGGGAAGAATATGAGCCTCATGACTCAGGAACTGAGTGGGTGGTTACAGATGGGCAGAATGAACACAATGATCCATCCATCAAAAAAGAGATCTTTGGGCCAAGAGAGTCATGTAGAAACCAGACCTTACAGTCTGGGGGTGGTGGGGGTGGTGGAAGAATTGGGCTTGGAGTCCTGAGTCTATCACTTATTACTGGGTGACCCTTCAGCAAGTCACTCTGAACTTGTGTCCTTAACTACAAAATGGGTGGACTAGGTTACCTACCTCACAGGTAGCTGTGAGAATCAAATAGATCTATAGAAAATGAATACCACATTTTGAAAGCTGAAAATCTAAGTTAATTCAATAAAAAGTATATACATATTGAGAACTCTTAGTAATGATAAAATGCTTACAAAAATGCAAGCTAATATTAAAAATATTTATTATAATTTTTGTCTCAATTCATAAATTCAATCAAATTCCACAAATGTTTAAGTGCCTATATTTACTGACTTCCACAAAGGCTCAGGTTATAGGCTCAGTTTCCATCAGAGTTGCTAGGGCAGCAAGGTGGCCCAGTGGATAGAGTCAGGAAGACCTTGAGTTCAAATGCAGCCTCAGATACTTAATAGTTCTGTGACCCTGGGCAAGTCACTTAACCCTGTTTGCCTCAGTTTTCTCATCTGTAAAATGTGCTGGAGAAGGAAATGGCAAACCACTCCAGCATCTTTGCCAAGAAAACCCCAAATGGAGTCATGAAGAGTCAGACGCAACTGAAAAAACAACAAGAGAAGAAGGTGCTACAAGGTCCCTTATAGCCTATTTGAGGTTACTGGATTGCTAATCTTACAAAGTTAGGCATTAGGTCATAGCCAAACCTTTTTTTCCTCCTGCCTCCCTGCCCCCTCCCCAGGAACTAGAACAGAATTCTGCACCTGTTAGCTGTGTAATAAAGACTTGTCAAATGAATAAATGAATTGAACATTCTTTTGCCTCTTTGTTTTTGTCTTAATGAACAGAAATCCCGTTTCCTTTTCCTCCCATCCCCCAATATTATAAAAAAGAAGGAGACAAAAATTATTATGCCCTGAATGCATCGTCTCTCTGTAACAGCATGTTTCATCATTGATCCTCTGGAATCCTGAATGGTCATTGTATTGATATAGAGGTCTCACAACTTTCAAAGTTCTTTGTTTTCACAGTGCTGTTGTTACTGCACAAATTCTTCTCCTGGTTCTACTCACTTAATTCTTCATCAGTTCACAAAAGTCCTCCAAATTGTTCATTTTTATAATACTAATGTTATAATATGAATCATTTTTGGTTTTGCTTCTTTCATCAGTTCATGCAAGTCTTTCCAATGTCTCTTTGAAATCATCTATTTGTTCACTTCTTAGAGCATAATATTTCATCAATTTCAGTACCAAAACTTGTTCATTTATATTATTGCTGAAATGCCTTTTTTCCCTTTTTTATTCTTTATTATTAGAGACTGCTCTCTGGATAGGTGAGGGAGGGATGTTAGAAAATAAGAGTACTGTAGAAAGAGATGGAAAAGGAGGAGGAGGAGGAAGCAACTGCAGGCAAAGGGGTGTTTCAGGGAGTCCAGCTACATAAAATCATGATAATTCCAGCAATGCCCATGATTTCTCCTGTGTGTGTGTGTGTGTGTGTGTGTGTGTGTGTGTGTGTGTTGGGGGGCAGGTCAGGGATTAGCCTTTTTGCAGCAATCAGGTATGAACGTCTGATGACTCTGAAATGCATACACACATGGGATGCAGTAGACTATGAGCTCCTTGAGAGCAGGGACTGGGCATTTATTGTACCCAGTTTGGTTTGTCTTTCTTTTTATCCTCTTTGTACCATACCTGGCACATAGTAGGCACTTAATAAAAATCTGCTGACTGATTGGCTGTATAAGAGTGTTGGCTTCTGTTCTTGGTTAGGCTCCAGATTAAGCCTCACTCCAGGCCCTGGTCTCATTCCTCAACCTCACTGCAATGAAGTGAAACCCCTTGCAGCTCTTAGATGGATATAGTGAAATCATTCAGCTAACATCTTTGCCACTTTGTGATATAATCGGTTTACTTGGGAACCTGTCAAACCCACTTCCTAGACAGGGAACACTAGTGTTAACAAGTACTGTTGGCTTCTGCTTTGCTGGTTCTCACACTTTGAATGGAGGGAACACTCTTGTTTCAAAGAGGTAAAGCTCTCCCTTCCTGCTACCCCTTCTGCAATTTTATTCACCTTCAACAACTCACTAAGGGACTTGCAACTGGAATGAGCAGGACTAGGTAAATTGGGTTTTGGGCAACCCCCATACCTGCAATATCCTGGGCAAGTCATTTCATTTCCCTGAGACTGGTTTCTCATTGGTGTAATGAAGATAATCATGTCTGCCCCACATATCCAATATGTTGTCACATCTTAATATTTCCACCTTGACAAGATCTCTCAAATACGTCCCCGTCAAACTATTGTAACAACCTTCTAATTGGTCTTTTTGCCTCTGGTAACTCTGCATGCTGAACCATCCTCCATTAGGCCACCAAAGGAATTTTCCTCCATCCCAGATCTAAGACATGTTACTCAATCTTACTCAATAAACGCTAGTGGCTCCCATATACTACCTTCAGGAACAAATATACGATGCTCTGTTTGACATTTAAAGCATTTCACAACCTGCCCCTTTCTTTCCAGTGCTCATATATCATTCCCTTCCACGTACCCTACAATCCAACTCTCCTGGCCTACATGCTGGTCCTCATGTCCAACTTGGCTTTGCACTGACTGCTCCCTACTCCTCCTCACCTCTCCCTTTGAACCGCCTTTAAGACTCAGCTTAAATCCCATCTTCAGTAAGGAGGCCTTTTGCAGTCCTGTGCTTACTACTGGTGCCTTCCCTCTAACACGACCTCCCATCTACTTTGTACATATTCTAGATGTCCATCATTTTTGATGTCTCCTCTATTAGAATATGAGCTCCTTAAGGTAATGAATAGGGTTTTTACTTTTCTTCATATCTCCAGTGTTTAGCACCCTGTATGGCACATGTTGTTGTTGTTCAGTTGTTTTCAGGCACATCCAACTCTTCAGGACCCCATCTGGGATTTTTCTTGGCAAAGATACTGGAATGGTTTACCATTTCCTTCTACAGCTCATTTACAGATGAGGAAACTGAGACAAACAGGGTGAAGTGACTTGCCCAGGGTCACACTAATAGTCAATATCTGAGGCTGCATTTGAACTGAGGTCTTCCTGACTCCAGGTCTGGCATCCTACCCACTGTACCACTTTGTTGCCTTTCTGGTATATAGTAAGCACTTAATGTTTATTCATTCCTTCATTCCTCTCTTGGCTCTAGTACTGATTCTAGACTACTTTCTTCTCTAGAATCCAACACCTTCTCTCTCTGGAAGAAACTATTCTTCCCCTTCACCCTCTTTCTCTGTGGTCAGTTCCTTCCAGCACATCCATTTTAAGGAAAGTGCCCAGGTCGGCTGTGTTCACTCCTTCATTCTTCTCTGGGCTCCACTTTTCACTCTGTACCTTTTCTCCCACTATTCCCTTGTGGCTACAGTAATAATAAAAATAATAATAATAGCAGCTAGCATTTATATCCACTTTAAGGTTTGTAAAATGCTTTAACAAATATTTCGTCTGATCCTTACAACAGTTCTAGGAGATATGTTTTATTATTATCTACGTGAAGGAGAGGCAGGCAACAGTTCCATGATTTGCCACAGGTATAAGAGCTAGCAAGTGTCTGAGGACAGATTTGAACTCAGACCTCCCTGGCACCAGTACTCAGTCCACCTGACACCTCCCTCACTTTCAGCTGCCTTTTATGTGTGGTCATCCCTCATTAGAATATAAACTCCTTGAGGGCAAAGGCTGTCTCTTTTTGCTCATATCTGTAGTCTCAGCTCTTTGCACAGTGCCTAGTTCATAGGATTTTTTTGCTTTATTTATTTTGTTTGTTTTTTGAACTCAGATATCAGAATCCATTTACGTATCTTTTAAAAAAACAAAAAGATTTCCTTAATCTGCAGTACAACAAAAACCTTCTGGTTCAACCACTGGGCCCCCAGCCTTCCTCATTATTCACACCCTGTTGTTCACTGACAATTGAGAAGACAGACATTGCAGCTGACAATATAGCATTGTGGAACATGCTTCTACTGTTTTGTTTTTATTGAATCACAGCATTTGAGAGTCGAAAGGGAGCTCAATGGCCATCCAGTGCAACCCACACATGAAAAGAATCCTCACTGTAACATGTCTGGCCTCTGCTTGAAGGCTTTCAAGGACGGGACCTCTCCCCATCTGGAGGTTGTCCCTCCCATTCCACTTGAGAAGGTTTTTTTTTCCTTACATCATGCCTTAATTTGCTTCTTTGCAACTTCCTAATTCTGTCTTCTGGGACTAAACAGAATAAATCTAAATTCCCTTGCATCGGACGACCCTTCAAACACTTGAAGATAGTTTTCATCTCCCCCCTCAGCCCTTCTCCCTCTCCCAGCTTTTTTTCTCCAGGCTAGGTCCTAGGTCCCCTAGGTCCTTCAGCTGATCTTTGTTTGGTTTGGATTCAAAACCCTTCACTATCTTGGAGTTCGCCTTCCTTTGGGTGCTCCACCTTCTCCAAGTCATTCTTAAAAAGTGGGTCTTGAACCAGACAAACGAAACTAGATATTTTCAAGAAAGGTATTTCTGATTCTGGTCTTATATTAAAATATGTTAATGCTGGCATTTTTGGTTATAAAGTCTGATGAATTATTTTCATTATTGATCATGTAAACTTCTTTTTTGTCATATATGTTATAATATCTGAAGTGCCTGGCTTACAGTGAGCATTTAATAAATGCTTATAGACTGACCAATTACCTCACAAAATTTTTGTGAGAATCAAATTAGATAATGTGCATCAAAGTGCACCATAAAGTCGTATGTAAAGCAGATCACAACAAAAGGCAATATTTTGTAGTATTGTGTGATGTATATAACTGTATATAGTGCAATGTAATAAATCGGTATGGAAATCAGGATGATGTGGGTTAAAGTCCTTCCTTGGATACTGACTGGCTCTATGACCCTGGGCAAAATCTCTCAATGTTAGGAGGCAACCTAATAAAGCAACGAACAAGATGCAGGGAAGTCCCAGAAACCTTGAGAGAAGGATCTCTTTCACCTGGGAGAGCTCTGTTATTGATGCTGATAAAATCTCTCTTACCCTATGACAATGGGGAGCCGCTGGGAATTCTCAAATGACACAATGAAATTGATGTTTCAAGAAGAGGAAACTGCTGAAGGAGTGAGGGGGAAAAAGAAGAAACTGGAAGAAGGGGGACATGGGAGAATTATATTGCTATAGTTCAAACAGGAGGTGATGGGCTGGAGTAGCAGCAGGATTGATGGAACAGAAGGCTTGGTTTTTAACAGAAAAGGAGAATAGGATGGATTGTGTGGTGTAGTGGACAGGACAGCAGAAGGACCTGATGTTAGAGAACCTGGGTTCAAATCTTGAGGAATTCTACTATTTATTACCAATATGATCTTGAGCAAATGATTTTCCTTCTGTTGGCCTCAGTTTCCCCCTCTGTAAAATGAGGCATTTAATTATTGTTGTTATTTAGTCATTTAAGTCGTGTCCAACTCTTCCTTGGGGATTTCCTTGGCAAAGATACTGGAACGGTTTGCCATTTCCTTCTCCAACTCATTTTACAGATGAGAAACAAAGGCAAACAGGGTTAAGTGACTTGCCCTGGGTCACACAGCTAGGAAGTGTCTGAGGCCAGATTTGAACTCAGGAAGCTGAATCTTTTACTGATTCCTGGACCAGCATTCTATCCACTATGCCATCTAGCTGCCCTGGAGACAGAAGGCAGAGAGGTAAAAGACAGATCTTAGATCAGGGCACCAAATTATGGTGCCAGCAAAAGATGGGGAGCAGATAATCAGGAATGTGGTCTGGTCAGTCTCTGATCCAAGAAAGGCACTAGAACATTCAGGGACTAGGAGGTTCACTACCCCAAACTGGTTAGTGCGAATTAGTTTGTGTTCATTTTCCCTTGTGACAGCAAGGTGGGATCAGATCACCTGATGAGAGGGTGGAAAGAGGTATAGATTTGTCCAGAGTGGGACAGACCTGGATGGGTTTGGGGTACTAAGGAGGTACTAAGTGAGCACAAAGATACTAGGCTCCCATGGAGGAAGAGGACATAGAAAGCTAGAAGACACCCACATAAAGGTAAGGTAGAAAAAGAAACTTTCACCTACTTCATAATCTTGCCCTGGGCCAGCCTTAGAATTGGAAATGGGTCCTTTTGCTTTCAAGACTTAGGGATAGATGTAAGCAGGAAGGGCTGTGTACCCTTTGAACCAATGATATCACTACTAGGCCTATACACCAAAGGGATGAGAGAAGGGGGAAAAAACCCATATTTACAAAAATATTTATAGCAGCTCTTTCCATGGATACAAAGAACTGAAAATTAAAGGAGAGCCCATCAGTTGGGGAATGATTAAACAATTCTTGGTATATGAATGTAAGGGAATACTGTCATTCTATAAATGATGATCAAGGGAAGAATCTGGGAACTGATACTGACCAAAGTGAGCGTAATAACTGATGCACTGTAAGGACAAACCAGCTGGAAAGATTTAAGAACTATGGGCAAGTCAGTGACCAACCACAATTCTAGGGGCCCCATGATACAATATACTACCTACTTCCTGAAAGAGAGAGAAGTGGCAAACTCAGGATTCAAACCCAGCTCTTGTTACTCCATGTCCAATGTTCTTTCCACTACACCACATTGTGTCAAGTGGGTAATAGCTGAGAATGAGGCATTTTGGCCCATGGTAAATAAAAGGAAAGGATCCTATGAATGAAGTGCCTCTCCCAGTACCATGCAGGAATGTCATGTTAATGTGGCCCCAGAGGTAGTTAGAGGGCACATAAAAACATGGTCAACTGTGAAGGGGATGGTACGATACTTCCAGCTAAAGCATTCCCATAGTAGCACTGGCCCCTAAATGCCCCTGAGTCTTTCATTTTAGGATGTTGTGTGAGACGGTTCTACAAGGATAAAAAGTTGGACCAAGATTTCTCTGGGAGGGACAAAAGCTCTGGACTAATTATTTAGAGGCAGCAAACTAATTGCACCACCAGTCATGACTGTATAATCTTGACCAAATCCCTTAATGGCGTTGCAGGACAGTAAATCTATAGCTATGTGCAGAGAAAATGCCCCAGACAGTCATGTCCTAATGACTACATGGTTCTAGGGCAGCTTATATTTCTTCATGGCAGCCATGACAGTATTATCCAGGGCCAAAGGGTGGTAGCATCTTTCTGCGTGAACACCAGCCTCATTGACTTCCCTGAGGTACCATTACTGCTAATTGAAAACTTCTCATTTAAGGACTTGTCCTCTTTTCTAGTCTCCAATATACAATGAGCTCTCCAACCACAGATTAAAGTACAAATACTTTTTCTAGAGAATTACTGAGTCCTCTGGAAAGTGCCTTAGATGGGGAGGAATTGGGGAATGTGTTGGGTTGAATGTTCTGAAGTGCTCTTCCAGTTTTAACTACTCCCTCTCCTCCATTTTATAGATGGGTAAATTGAGGCCCAAAGAGGAGAAGTTTCCCCAGATTACACAGCTAATGAATGGAAGAGGTGGGATTGGCCACTATATCTCCTGATTCCCAATCCACTACCCTTTCTACAATAATCTACCCTATTTTTGTTCAGATGATGGAGAGTTGGAGTCAGGAAGACCTGAGTGAAAATCTGGTCTTAGACACTTATTGGCTGTGTGACTAGGGCAAGTCACTTAATCTCTGTCTTTGCCTCAGTTTCCTTATCTGTGAAATAGGAATAATAATAGAACTTACCTTCAAAGGTCTCTGTGAGGATAAAATAAGATATTTGTAAAGCACCATATAAATGCTAACAGTTATTATTATAACGGATACATAGGATCATAGATTGAGAGGTAGAAAAGGCTTTGGAAGTCTTCTAGTCCAACTTTCTCATTTACAGATGAAGAAACTGAGGCCCAGAGAAATGAAGTTACTTACCCAAGGTCACACAGGATTTGAATCTAGGTCATCTGACTCCAAATCCAGTTCTCTCTCTACCACATCATGCAAAAATGCTCTTTCACTTCCTGAAATGCATCTCTGAATTGAATACTATAATTTTAGACCCACAGATAGATGATCAATTTAATTGAGGTGAGGAAGAAACAAATGCAGGAAGGAAGAGAAGGAAATAAGGTAGAAATAAGTGGAAGGTGTCAGAATGAACACAAAACATTAAAGGACCTTAGAAGAAAGGCCCTACATAAAGTATGAGGCTACATAATGTTTGTTTTACCTGACACCACCCTTCCCCGCCACCCGCCCCCTGCCCAGATCAGCATCATGATCCTTTCTGTCCTTCTATTTCTCTGCCTGTGAAAGCAACAGAGTCATTTTCCCCCTCCCCATCCCTGGAATCTGAGCTGGGATACATGAGATCATGTCTGCAAAGAACTGGGACATTCTAAAACTGCTATGCCCATTCGGGATTTCTGGAGCCACCGGCAACTCCCAGGGAAGCAGGGGTAGGAATATGAGGTATCATCCCCCCTTCCTCTGGTAGACATACTGTCTGAAACATAGAATGCTCTGATGGAGCTGACAATTGCAGCCATTACTGTCCATGAACTCCCACGAGAGGAGGTCTGAGAAGGCAGGAAGGGCTGGCCTGGGGAGCAATAATAATTAAGTAGTAAATAATAAGTAAATTAAATAATAATTAAATTAATTAGTAAATAGTAATAATTTTTAAAAGGTCTCAAAACATTTCTCTACTACTTAGCACCAGCAAATCCTGGAGGATCTAATCTAAATCCTGTCTGACAGAAACCTAATAGCTAGCACAACATTTTGCTAAAGGCTTAATAAATTCTTCTTTAATTGAACTGAATCCCTTCTCTAATATTTCCTCATGTATGTGTCTAACATTTGCTTGAACACTCCTGAAATGAAGAGTTCCTTGTCCTCATTGTGTGGAACAATGGATAGAGCACTGGCCTTGGAATCAGGAAAACTTATCTTAATGCATTCACATATGGCCTTAGACGCTTAATAACTGTGTGACCCTGGGCAAATCACTTAACCCTGTTTGCCTCAGTTTCGTCAACTGTAAAATCAGATGGAGAAGGACATGGCAAACCACTCCGGTATCTTGGCCAAGAAAACCACCAGTGGGGTCATAAAGAGTCAAACAGGATGGAAAGGACCAAACAACAACAATTAAGGGATACAGCACCAGGTTGCAGAAACCCACGATCACAGAGGCCCCCAGGACCACAGAAACATTGGAAGACCTTCCAGGGACTCTTTGGAGGACTTCTGTAGACAGAGAATTCTTGGGGCTAGAGTATATTTAGGCATCCAGGAGAAACCAGTATGTTTTGATGCTCTATTGGCCTGTCCAAGTTTGGAGGCACCAGAAGAAGAGGTAAGAGCAAGATATTAACTAAGGAATACCCAGATTGGACAGTGAGAGAAGGCTGGCATGAGATAAGAGTTGCCTGGAGCGGAGATCAAGCCACGTTGGTAGATGTAGCAGTTGGTTAGAGTGAAGTCCAGTCAATAGCTTCTTTTATCTTCATTTGGGAAATATTCATATGGAGTTTAAATCTAATTCCTTTCTTCTAAAAATATCCCTCAGAGAAGCTGTTGAAGGTGGATGTGAGAAGGCAGAAAAATAAGATCCTAGTTTTGAATCCTATTGTAGCCTCCTATACCTAGAAGATATATTTATCTGCTTTTTTTTTTGTGTTTTCTAACTGCTAATAAATTATATAGCCATTAATAGTAATTTTTTTCTAAGCCTATGAATTTATAGTTTGTGATAGAGAGACAGAAAACTATCCTAAGAAGAATAGATTTCCTTGCTTTTACTCAATGGTCTGGGCTGTACTGATAAGAGAGAGAGAGAATTACTGCAATTACTAGGAATGCTCCATTAGATTATAAACATTAGGCTACCTTTGAACCTGGAATGAGACTTAATAAGGAAGATGAGCCAGTAGCAGAAAGGGATAGGAGTCTGTGTGGTTGTACCCAAGTGAACCAGATCTGCACTGCATCATACAACCATAACCCCTAGAGAGCCACAATAGAACATTTCGTTTTTGGTAGTTGCTAGGAATTCCCTACTTATTTTGAGCACAAATCTGCCTTCTTGTAACTTCTATCTATTGGTGCTATTTCTCTACTTAGTAAAATTCCACAATTAGGTATTCATTCCTAGGAGTTTTGAAGACTTTTTGCTGTTCAAAGTCCCACCGGTACCATTAAGAGTGACAGGGGCAGCTAGGTGGCTCAGTGAATAGAGCACCAGCCCTGGAGTCAGGAGGATCTGAGTTCAGATTCGGCCTCAGACACTTAACACTTACTAGCCATGTGACCTTGAGCAAATCACTTAACCTCATTTGCCCTCCAAAAAGCAAAAAAACAAAAACAAAAAAGAGTGAGTGACGTCTTAACTAAGACCAATGGATTAGATTAAGACCTACGGATGAGAAGAAGAGAGAACTATGAATGAGGTAGCGAGAGGCTCCAGAATCAAACTCAGTTGATTTTGAAAGATTATATAAGCTTAGTCCTGGTTTCACAGCTTCCAGGAGTCATACCTGGTCTCTCCCAGGTGATTAAAAAACAACTTCTGGGTTCTACCTCCCCGACTGTATTCTGTGGTGCCTGTAATACAGGTAGGGAGAAGGCTGGGAGTGTCGTAAGCTAAGCAGTGTAGGTTGGGAGAGAAGCAAAAAAAAAAAAAAAGTGTAGACAAAGATATAGTTCAGGGTCTTAACAGGAGCTTATGTCTGATTCCTTCCTTCCTTCTTTCTTTCCTTTCTCCCCCACCTTTTTTCTTTCTTTCTCATTGGTAGGTGAGGTGACACAAGACTAGGCTACCCTGGGCTCATCTGACTAAAGAAAAGCAGAAGTGAGAATCTAGTACATTTTCTTTTTATCACTAAAACCCTGGTATTTATCTTCAGTTGAGGGTACAGAGTTGTGACTCCTAACCAAATCTGAGATTTCCGCTTTACAAATCAGACTAAGAAACTGAAATTTTCTCTGAAAGGGGCTTAGGATACTGATGAGAAAAGCCCTAGAAGGATCCTGAAGTATCAGTCTCAAGCTTCCTGGCATTGCCTGCATGAGTCTACTGGGAACCAGCAGTGAAGAGCTATGGGTGTGTTACATTTTTTTTTAAATTCTTGACTGAGGTTGCCATGGTAATTGGAGCAGTAGGGGACACATGCTGCTCTGGCCTTGAGCTGCTATTCTTCCCTGCCTTATCTTCCTGTGAGCTCCTGTTTAGAGACAGTGAAGGGAGTCCCTGAGATGAGAGAAAAGGCACTCCCTGGGTCCTGATGACATTGCTCACTCCCAAGATTTCTGGCCTTTGCTGACATTCCATTCAAAATACTCCTTCAATAACAGCAGCTGAGATCTCTTTTCAAAGAATCACTACCTAGCCACCCCATTTCAGCAGGGGAGGGCAGGCATTTTTGGAATAATAGGATCATGGGTTTAGAGCTTCAAGGGGCTTTAGAAGCCACTTAGTGTGGACTCCCCACACACACACTCATTTTACAGATGAGGAAACAAAAGTTGCAGAGAAATGAAAGGACTTGCCTAAAGTCTCAGAGACAGCAGAGATAGGATTCAAACCCAGGTCCTCTAATTCCAAACCCAGTGCTCTTTCAACTGCATCCTACTGAAATGCTGAGTTTCCTATAACCCAAAAATGAATGCCTGCCTGGGCCTGGTGTGACTTCTGGCAAGGAGAGTTCTGCCAGTGGCCAGATGATGTTATTTTGATGTGGTCTTTTCATTTACAAAGGTACAATATTTTGTTCTCCTATGTGAACCATGTACTCCATCCAAGTTTATATCTTCTTTATTTTCTGAACTCAACAAGGGCACTTCATTCTCTGTGTTATTGCTCATTCTGTGTCTTTAGCATTATATTGTGCAAAAGAAGTAGCAATTTGGAATGGAAAGAGTAGCGGTGTGTAGGTAAATGTTTAACAATCAGCTCTCTCAGGAAGAGGAATTTATCTTTCTACTATTCAGAACTATTGAATAAAAGACAGTATAGTATATTGGGAAAGGCTTTTGACTCAAGAAATATGAGTTCTAGCTTTAGCTTTGCCACTTGTGAGATGTGTAACCTTGGGCAAATCTTTTCTGAGCCTCAGTTTTGAAGGCATTAGACTAGACAATCTTCAACGACCTTTCTAACTCTGACATGCTATGAGTCAACTGAAACCACTCTCTCCAAGGTGACTTCCACTGACTTCTTCCCATTTCTCATACTGCTTGACCTCTGTAGCATTTTACACTTTTGACAATTCTTTCTTTCCTGGGTTTTCATGGCACTGTACTCTCCTGATTCTTTTCCTACCTCTCTGATCTCTCCTCAGTTTCTTGCTCTGGATCATTATTTCATGTCCCACAACTTTGGTCAAGACAAGTCAAGTATTTATTAAGCTCCTACTATGTCTCAAATGCTTTTTGACTGTCAGGCATTGTGCTAAGCACTCAGCAAACAAAGAAAGGCAAAAGGCAGTCCCTGCTCTCATGGATCTCACAGTCTAATGAAGACAAACAGGATATATACAAAATAACTTGGAGTTAATCTTGCAATGATCCCAAGTGCTGCCCTGGATACTCTACTTTTCTTTCTCTTACATGCTTTCCCAGGAATCTCATCTGCTCTCAAAGATTGAAGTATTATCTCTATTTAGATGCCTCTAGATCTACATATCCAGACATCATCTTTCTCCTGAACTCCAATCCTGTATCACCAACTTTCTGTGGGACAAAACCTGGATGTCCAAAAGACATCTCAAACTCAATGTGCCTAAGAAAGATCTTGTAATCTTCTCCCAAGAAATCAATCAATCCACAAGTGCTTTGTATGAGTCAGGCACTGTGCTCGGCATTAGGAACAGAGACAAAAGAAGAGCCTCTTTTTAACTTCTTTGTTTCTGTTGAGGGTACCACCATACTTCCAGTCATCCAAGTTTGTAACCTAGGAGTCGTCTTCAGCTCTCTATTCTCCCTCACCTCTCATGTTCAGCAAATCACCAAGTCCTGTCAGTTCTATTTCTACAACATCTTGGGCTTCTGTTCCCCTCCCTTCTCTCTACTGACCCAGCTAACACCCAGTTAATGTTCTGATAACTTCCCACTTGGATGATTACAATAGCCTCCTATGTTAATTGCCTTTTGACCTTTAACTTCTTCCCTTTTCAATTTCTTCTCCACATTAGGTAAAACTGTCAAATTGTTATCGTAAAAATCATGGATCTCATCATTGACAATTCCCCTCTCGAGAAACTACTATGTGCCTGGAAAATGGTAGAAGCTTAATGAATGCTTGTTGTATTGGGGAAAAGATGCCACATTTGGAATCAGAGCATCTTCAAATTTTAGCACAGTCACTTGCTACCTGTGGGAACTTGCGCTAGGCACCTCTGTTTGAGCCTCAGTTTCTTTACCCATATGTACCATGAGGACTTGATTAGGTGGTCCCTACAAGTCTACAATCCTATAATCTTGAAATGTTATGTTTGAGGCTATGTGTTAAGTGCTGGGGTTGATGGGGAAAATAATACACAGTCCTTGCCTTTGGAGAATTCATAACCTAGAAGAGATAAAATATGTACATATATAACTATAATAAAAGACAGTATGTGGCAAATGCTTCATAAATTTATGGATCTTCACAGGAATGTGGTATAATGAAAAGATCCCCAGACCTGGAATTGAGTCCCTGTTCAGCCACTCACATACCATGTGATCTTAGGTAACTTTCTTCTCTCTGAATTCATTTCCTCACTTGGAAATGATCTCTAAGGCTCTAAGATGCTATTACCTTACGGTTCATTATTAGACATACCTTAAGCTGCAACCTTCAGCCAGATTATTCACTTTCTGAAGTAGGAGTAGAGAGCTAGCTGCAATAAACAGAATTCGTGACATTATTCCATAGGTGGTGTTAGGATCATGCACTCCACAAACATATACCAACCAAATGGTGTCATCCGAGGAAATGGAAGCTTGATTGGAAAAAGCATCCATTCTCCTTCCCATTCACCCTCTCCAACTTAGGTGTGGCTAAGAAATGGCAAAGACTGCTGACAGCTTGGCATGATTACAGAACTTCCCAGCTACCTAAGAAATCCTTTAATACTTAAGAGAAATAGGGCACTTTGTCAGCTTCTAAACAACTGGTCCCTCAGATGAGGGATAGTCTTTCCTGGCAGCAGATGAAAGGACATCAGCCTTGGTCTTACCATACCTGATCCTCAAAGAGGCAACAGGTTTCCAAGATAGAGAATGGCAGGGGCTTGCTCCCTAAACAAACTTTTATGAGCCTGGAGGTTTTCCAGGCGGGATACCAAAGGGGCATAGCCTCATTAAGAAGAAATGCCTAGATATGTATGGTATCCCAGAGGTTGTGCTGCATAGTGGATAGAACATCAGAATTCAGTATTATGAAGTACTGGATTCAAATCCTACCTATGACATTAAGAGATATGTGACCATGGGCAAATCACTTTGCCTCAGTTTCCCCATCTGTAAAACAAGGATTAAAATAGCAATGCTACTTTCCTCACAAGGTTGTTGAAAGGTTACTTGAATGAGATAATGTATATTAAGAATTTTGCAATATTTATGTGTGTACAAATACATATGTGTGTAATATATGTGTGGGTTATTATTCTTATCAGTAGGGTGCATGATGTAGGGAGAAATGTGTCTCTTGACAAAGAGGGGAAACAACTTTGGGGGCCTTCCCTGGGCCAGCTAGGTGGCACAATGGATAGAGTGCTGAGCCTAGAGACAGGAGAGTTGAGTTCAAATTCAATCTTAGACACTTACTATTGTGTGACCCTGAGCAAGTCATATACCTCAGTTTCCTTAACTGTAAAATGGAAATAATAATAGCACCTACTTCTCAGGGTTGTTTTGAAGATTAAATGGGACAATATTTGGAAAGTGATTAACATAGTACCTGGTACACAGTAGGCACTTCAAAATGTTGTTCCTTCTTCTTTTCCATGGTGGCAAAGACTGCATAATGACAGAGAAAGATCTGTTCACATAAAAGGTTTGGACCTTGCCTTAGAAAGAAGCCTTGTTGCCTACTTGAATAATAAGGAGCTACAGAAGCTCCTTATTTGAGCAGGACCAGATAGGGTTGCTTTTTGAAGGGTATCTTTTCCAAGAGTTCTGTTTTAGGTCATAGCTTTGGTGTTTGTTTTAGGTCTTCCAATAAAACATTCCTTCTTTAATTTTGCGAATTACATTCTTTCAGGAGGAGGAAGTGTCATCATAGGGTGATATCAACTGGTGATCTTCCAGTGTTTTGGGGGAGGAGGGCTGGACTTCATGCTTTCAGACCATTCATGCCAGTAGAACATCCAATCTGGGGCAACTTTTGCCAGAACATAGGAAAGGTACCACATTTACTCATTCTTATATTCCCCTTTTCCTTCTTTCCCTCCCACTATGGATATTGAAGCAATATTGTTCTAACTTTATTCCCAAAATTATTTCCCAATATATTGAATGAAAAAACCTGAGGTTTGTGGATCAAGATTCAGCAATTTTCAAGAGTTTTCTCTTCCCCACCCCTAACTCCAATCCTACAAAAATGGGTGGGCTTTCAGTGTCACTGAAGCTCCAAATGTTAGCATTGTGAGTGTCAGAAATGGAATATTTCCTGAGAAAGAGATTACAAGGTCCTGGAAGGCATTGGGTATGTCTTTTGTTCTTCATTTTCCTTAATACAAAGGACAGTGCTCAGCACACAAAGAGGCTTCAAAGAATATTGCTGATTAACATGATTAGGAACTCAGCAAATAGCCCATTCCAGCATGATGTTACCTTTCCCAGTTGCTCAGGGAGACAGCAAAGTAATTTAGAAAAAAAAGCAACAGCCCTTGGTACTCAGTTATGGGATCATAGGATCATAGATTTTAGTGCTGCAAGGAACCTCACAGGTCATCTGGTCTAATCTTCTCATTTTACAGATGAAGAAACTGAGGTAAATGACTTCCCAAGTTTACACAAAGAGTAAATGGTAGAGTAAGTATTTGAATCCAGATCCTTTGACTCCAAAACCACTGTTGTTTCCACTGTGCCATGCTCCTTAGGTTCAAGTGTGCCTCCTTAATTCTTCCCATTTTTTTGAGGATCTTCCTTCAAGGAAATCTTCTCCCTCCCTAAAATATGTCCTATGTGTGAAGGGTAGTGCTGATGTTGAGTCCAATTCTTTGTGACCCCATTTGGGGTTTTCTTGGCAAAGATACTGGAGTGGTTTGCCATTTTCTTCTCTGGCTCATTTTACAGATGAGGAAACTGAGGTAAACAGGGTTAAATGACTTGCCCAGGGTGACAGTTAGTAAATGTCTGAGACCAGATTTGAACTCATGAAGATGAGTCTTCCTGATTCCAAGCCCTGCACTCTATCCACTGTGTCCCCTAGCTGTCCAGAAGGGTAGTATAATGTAGTAGAAAGCGCTCTGGGGAAGAATTATGGTACAATGTAGAAAAAGCTAGAAAGTGACCTCTGCCATTTATAGCCTATGAGAGACCTTGAGCTTCCCCTTCTGGGCCTTGGTTTCCTCATCTGTAACAAGAACAGGTTGGACCAGATGGCCTCTGAGGGTCCTTTGAACCCTGTGATGCTAATCCTTGCTCTGCTGTGTACTAGCTGTGGGACATTGGGGCAAGCCACTTCCTTTCAATGGGCATTTACACTAAACAGGCTCTAAGTATCCTTCCAGTGCTTGGATTCTATGATTGCAAAAGAGAGTGATAAGGTAGGGGAAGGCTAGTTGTACAGGTGGTTACCATCATTTTACAGATAAGAAGCAGACATACACACATAGAGAGAGCGACTCACAATAGGCCTCCAGGGAAAAGAGTCTGAACTTTCCAGGGGAATGGTGGTGCCCCAATTCATAACTCTTCCTCCATCTCCTCACCTGGAAAATGGGAGGAATCATATTGATTTACTTTCCTGGAGCCGGTAAAGAAAGAACTGATTTTTTAAAAAGGCTTGTTAAGTCCTTTGCAAATACAAAGTGCTCTGTAAATGCTGAATAATTGATGGGATACTGTTCCCAGATGCTTGGAAGCAGACTCACAAAGCTCTGACTTTATCAAGAATATTTATAGCAATAAGGCTGTGTACAGTTAGCCCTTTTCTAGTCTTTTTCCAGTCATAAGAAGTTGGAAAGAAATGCATGGAGAAAGAACTGTGCTTCCCTGTGGGGTGGGTGGGATGGTCGTGGAGAGTGGTAGAGACTGTCATTGTTTAGAGTTGGGGAGAGGGCAATAGATCTCATTAACTGACTTGACAAAGGGAAAAGGGTGAGTTCAGGGCAGCTGTGGGGAATAGGAAGCTTCCTGGGAAACAGAAAAACTATGTCTCTTCTGTGGCTGCCAGTCCCTGGCCAGCATGGCAGGGGGAAGGAGAGTCATCAATAACCTGAGAAGCAGTCCCTGGCATAGTGCCAATTTTCCAGGAGAAAAATCGAATTAACCATGAGAAAAAAAAGTCTGAAGTCATACTCCATTGTAAAAGTTAGGAGTTGGGATACTTTATCAAGTTTTCCTAGTGGTAGAAATACAGATGAGGTTATAGGCATTCTATCATGCTATAAGTGACAGAGAGGTGGGCCTGAGCTAAGCCCAGAAGGAGGGAATCACAGCTCTATTGTTTTGCCAAATACTTACCTGAACAAAGAAATAAGAGAGGCTTATATTACATGTTATTTATGGTCACGAAGCACTTTCACCTATCATAAGACGGCAGAACTAGAAGGAACCTTAGGGATCACTTCACTTTCCAGAAATCTTACCAGCCACCAAGCCTCCCAGATCAGAAACCAAGCTCTGGTGAGTTTAACTCTTTCATGCCTGGAACTCTGATCTTGGGAAATGATTCCTGATTGTTGGTTGTCTTAGTTACCACATCCTTCACCCCCGGTCTGCCCTCTTCCATTTTCATTTCTGGTTCTCTAATCAAATCAGTTTTGTCACTGTACCTGGCAAGGTTATATCACTCCAATACCTAAGAGTTCCAGTAACCATTCCTGTAACTTTCTAGGTCAAAATAATGCCTTCCTACCTCCACTGCCCTATATGTTGTTATCTCCCTCTATTAGAATGTAAGCTCCTTGAGGTCAGGGAATGTTAGGCAGTCAACCAGCATTTATTAAGTACCTACTATGTTCCAGACATTGTGCCAAGCACTAGGGATACAAAGAAAGGCAAAAAACTATAGTGGCTCTTGAGGAGTTCACATTTTAATAGGGGAGAAAACATGCAAAAAACTAGGTACAAACAAGATATAAGCAGGATAAACTGGTGGCAATCTCAAAGGGATGACACTAAGATTAAAGAGGACTGGAAAAGGCTTCTTGCAGAAAGTGGCACTTATGCTAAGACTTAGAGGAAGCCAAGAGACAGAGATGAGCAAGGAGAGAATTCCAGGCATGGAGAACAGGCAGTGAAAATGTTTGGTGTTAGGAGGTGGGGAGTCATGTATGACATATGGAACAGAGGAATGGCAAGAGGAGGGGACAGCGTCGCTATAATGGAGTATGTGATAGGGAGTAAGGCACAAGAAGACTAAAAAGGTATGGAGGGGTCAAACTATGAGGGGCTTTAAAAGCTAAACAGAAGATTTTATATTTGATCTTGGAGACAATAGGAAACCATGATAGCTTACTGAATGAGCGGTGAGGGTAGGGAATAAGCATTTATATGGCTCCTACAATGTGCCACTGTACTAAACACTTTTTACAGATGTTATGTCGTTTGATCCACATAACAATCCTTCAAACTAGATGCTATTATTATCCTCATTTTACAATTGAGGAAACTGAGGCAAACAGGTTGAGTGATATGCCTAGATTCCCAAAGCTAGTTAGTATCTGAGGCCATATTTGAATTCGTTTGCTCAATGCTAGGTGACACAATGGACAGAGGGCCAGGCTTGGAGTCAGGAAGTCTCATCTTCCTAAATTCAAATCTAGTGTCCTCAGACACTAGCTGCATGACCCTGGGCAAGTCACTTAATCCTGCTTGCCTCACTTCTTCATCTGCAAAATGAGCAGGAGAAGGAAATGGCAAATCACGCTGGTACCTTTGCCAAGAAGACTTCAGATAGGGTCATGAAGAATCAAACATAACAATAATTTCTTGACACCAGACCCATTGCTTTATCCTCTGCCCCACTACCTGCTTCTCTGTTATGGTCACACCGGCTCTTTAGGAAGAATAATTTGATAGCGGAAAAGAGGATGGACTGCAGTGCAGAGAGACTTGAGACAGAGAGACCAACCAGCAAGCTGTTGAAGTAGTCTAGGTATGAGGTGATTGAGGGCCTGTAACAAGGTGGCGGCAGTGGCAGAGGAGAGAAAGGGGCACACATGAGAGTTGGTAAGAAGGTAGACTTGACAAGTGTTGACAATGGATTGGATATAGGGGGTGAGAGACAGTGAAGCTTGTGAGCCTTGGGGAATGGGAGAATGATGGTGGTCTTGACAATGATAGGGAAGAGGGGAGGACCTTGGGAAGAAAGGTAACATGTTCAGTTGTGGACGTGTTTAGTTTAAATATCTATGGGACATCCATCCACTTTGACCAACAGGCAATTGGAGATGTGAGCCTGGAGTTGAGTAGAGAGCTTAGGACTAGACAAATAGATTTAAGAATCATTGTCATAGAGATAATAACTGAATCTAGGGTTGCTGACAAGATTCCCAAGAGAAATCACACAGACCGTTTTTCATCTTGCATTTTTATCCCTAGCACTCAGTGCAGTGCTTAGCACATAACCAATGCATTTTTGCTCATTTATTCATTTCTAGTCTGACTCCCTTATTTTATAAATCAGGAAACTTTAGCCCTTTGAGGTTAAGATGTTTTGTCTCAGGTCATATAGCTAGTTAAATGGCAGGGCAAAGCCTTAAACTCAAGTTTCTGGACTTTAAACCCAATCGTCGTTCAACTATCCCACGCTGCTAGTGTGATTGTGAAAGAGTGTTATTATTTTCATTTCACAACTAAGGAAATAAGGTGTTAAAAGGCTTGCCCAAAATAACACTGCTAGTTAAGTGTCAGAGCCAGGAACCAAGATCTTTTTACTCCAAATTTAGGGCTAAGTAGAATGGAACAGTTAACTCTAAAATTTCATCTCTTCTTACAAATAGAATTATAACTTGCTCTTTGTTCTATTTCCAAAGGCAATATGTTCATAACTCTTGTCCCAGTGTTCTACAGTCCTACCCTTCCCTCCCTCCTGTGGAAGCTGCCCTATTTATATAAAGGTCTGTGTTTCTGCATACAGGTGCATGGCTTGTCCTCAAACACATACTGTTTTTCCACAGTAATTGGACTTATTGGTACTGAATAGGAATATAAAGTATTAAACAAACAAACAAAAAACTCTACCCAAGTAGGAATTGGTTCATCTTTCTTTTCCTTTCTACTAATAAAATACGAGTTCAAAAATTCTCAATGTCCCCTAAGAACTATATAATGGGTTCTATTTATGTAATTTATTTATTGTCCTTATGGCATTGTGAATCTCCTTTTTTCCAAATATTTTCTAAGGACTTTAAACTAAATAAATTGTGACAAATGAATGGAAGGGAATATTACTGTGCTGTTAAAAAAATTACAAATATGAAGAATTCAGAAAAGCATATGAAAATTTATATTAACTGATATAAGAATAAAGAAAGTGGAACCAGAAAAATAATATACACAGTGTAAATGGAAAAAACAAAAAAACCCCACACAACCCTGAGTAATTATGACCAATCTTATCCCCAGAGTTAAAAACATCTATCACCCTCCCTTCTTTGTAGATGTGGGAAACTATGAGTGAAGAATATGGTATATAGAGTTAGTCAATGGGTTGATTTTTATGAATTTTTTTGGTAATTTCTCTTTTAACAAAAAAAACTTTTGTTGACTAATGCGAAAATGTGTTTTATAGGAATGCATGTATAGAGTCATATCATATTGCATGTCATCTTTGGGAGGTAGGGGGATGGAGAGGGAGAAAATTTAAAACTTATGGAGGTGAATGTTGAAAATTAAAAGTAAATAAATTAATAAATTAAAAAAAAAACTTTTGTTAGAAGGAATGGATTCTCTAAGAAGGAAAGGGGTAAAGATTATGTTAGTAAATAAATTTAACAAAAAACCAAAAAGGTGTCAATAAAAACTTTAACAACTAAAATAATATGTAATAACCCTCGAAGTTTTCCTTGAATTGAGGCAGGGTTGCTTGGCCTGTGGGTCAATCTCCTTATAAAATAGTAGGGCCCTATATACATGTGAAGAAGTCATGCTGGTTTGGATGCCGCACTGAAGTTTCTGAGTTGTTTTCTCAGTAACTGCCCAGACTGAGCAAGGTACAGTGGCTATTGGTGCAGCCCACAGTCTGAATTCTCACTGGAAAGATGAATTTGAGGCAGACTATTTGATGTAAGATGGCACCAAAGTTGAGTTGGAAGGTGAAGGGGAGAGCTGAGGTGAAGGGTCTGGCTGCTAGTCAGAGCAAGTCAGAAGGCTTCTGGGTTTGGAGACATTGTGTCCTCCACGAATTTTTCTCTTTCACTCTGTTGGTGCTGTAAGGCTGAGAAGGCACAGGTGGAGGTTTCCAAAATCCTGACTCACAACTCTATTTAACAGAACAAAGCCATCGGAGTTTCAGGGACTGCCTACCTCCTAATTCAATCCTACTTTGCTGACCTAAGCATCAATCATGGTCACCAGCTTTCCCAAAGAGCACAGGGAGATGCCGAGCAATATTCTCCCCATTATGTTTGAGAGACTGATGATTCTATGGGGAAAAATTGACTGCTAGTTTCTGCTTACCACTGACAGGAGAGTTAAGGGGAGAGATCAGATTCATAAAGACCCCAGCCTAGGTGGAGGATTGGTAGGAAACAAGGTGGCTGTTTAAGCCACAGATATTAGAAGACTGTAGTTTGTGTCTCTGCTTGATATTACAGTTCTTGCTATGGTTCTTTGGTCTGAGTCAACAGGCTGACCTAACCTGTAAAGTGTCTTGATCCTGAACCTGGGCTCGCACAGGTCAAGAAGGGTACTGTCTAATAAAATCTGTGGAGTTATCCTAAACACTGGGATGGGCATTGATGAAGAGCAGGAGTTAGGATGTGGAGGGGCCTCAACACTAAGATGTCTAGCTAGGAGGACAGAAGCCTTATGTGGAGAACACGATAGTTTGTTGAAGATTTGTCACATGGAAGAGGGATGAAAGGTATACATTTTGGCCCCAAGGAGTAGAATTAGGAGCAGTGAATAGAAAGTGTAGAGAGGAAGATTTTGGACGAATATAAGGAAATACCACCTAAAAACTAAAATTAAGTACAAGTGAAAATGGGCTGCCTCAGGGGTTAGTGAATTCTCTTCATTAGAGTGGGCCTTTAAATGACAGCTAGATGACTCCTTGCTGGGGGTATAGAAACCTTTTATATATATCCAGAATTTCTGCCCGCTGCACCCCATCTAAAGCCTCAATCCTTGACCCAGTCCTGGAATCACAATCAAAACAATCCTGACTTTGCTACTACTAAGGTTATGTTCATTTATCCTCCTTTGGCTCCACTCAATATCCCCACAACTTTCTAAACTACAATAACCACTTTAGTTACAATATTTCCCAATTTTTGTCAGTCTCCTTATTGAATAAATTCCTTGAGGAAAGTGACTGTCCTTAACTTCTTGCATTTGTATCCTGGGCAGCTAGGTATCTAGCAGCAAAGTGGATAGAGTGCTAGACTTGGACGAAGGAAGACTCATCTTCCTGAGTTCAAATCTGGCCTCAGACACTTACTAGTTTTGTGACTCTGGGCAAGTTACTTGACCCAATTTGCCCCAGCTTCTTCATCTATAAAATGAGCTGGAGAAGGACATGGCAAGCCACTCCAGTATCTTTGCCAAGAAAACTTTAAATGGGGTCACGAAGAGTTGAATGTGACTAAACGACAACAGAACAACAACACAACACAAGAAGTCCATACTAGAGGCATTCAGGGATCCATTTTTAAGTTATTTCAAAAGTAATTCCAAAAGAATGGGGTGAGGGGGTAACAGAAAAATCACCAATAGAATTTTTTTTTTGCTACAACCAACCTACTAATAACTCATTTCTATTGGTTTATCTTCTTGTCCCTATGAAATCTTTATGAAACTGTCCTCATCCACACATGCATTGAGATTATCCTGGAGGAAAATAAAAACTGGGAGGTTACTACAGATGACTGCCTAGAGCACAGGACGTCTCACAATTGATTGAGGGGGGCAGAGGATACAATAGCTTGCTTTGTTTATTGTTTGTTGTTTATTCTGAAAAGCAGTGGGCTCAGTAGAACAAAATGTGGCCTTGTAGACTCTGCCCTAACAAGGTGTCTATGTTATAGTCATACAGTGTTCCTTGATACATGTAATCACAGAGATAGAGCTGTTTACCAATTACCTGCTTGGCAGTTGGAGCAAACAGGATTGCCAAAGGTGTTTGCCTGAGCCATGGAGAACACTTGTGCCGAGTTTTAATAGAAGAGGAATGCCCCATTTCAGGATCTGGCTGTGTGTGTGTGTGTGTGTGTGTGTGTGTGTGTGTGTGTGTGTGTGTGTGTGTGTGATAAACTCCTTTGGCAGTGGCAGTTTGGTAAAGCCTAAGGATCCCTTCTCAGAACAATGTTTTTAAATTAATAAAGTGAAATACACAGGCCTACAATGGAGCCCAATTATATTGAAATATGCTTATCAAAATATATATTTTGAAAAAACAAGTTTAAGGACCCCAAATTAAGAACTCCCACACAGAGAGACCCTCCAAAGATTTTTGTTTGAGATGACATTTCATTTATTGTATTAAGCCTCAGATTATCATAGGGCAATGTCCCTAAGATTCTTGATCAGTCTAAAGACATCATCAACCTGACACTTAACCAAGGACATGAAAGAAGAACCAAGGAGATGAAAAATATATATTTGTCCAGATTGTGATATGCAGCTGGATGGGTAGGTAGCCCACCAAGTTAACCCATCAGTATGTGTATCTTGGACAAGAATTTCAGATAGACGAAAAACTAGACTAAGAGTCAGAAAGGAAAAAGAAGGCAGGATGGAGGGCATTTAGAAAATTGTAATGAATCTTCATAGAGTAAGGATGTGGGGCAAAGCCCCAGACTCACTTGGAGTGGCTACTTTTGCTCTAGGTATGAGACAAAAGCCCTTTTGGAATTTAAGTGGCCACATTTGTATCTCAATTGGCAGAGAAAATGGACTTGTCCTGGGAATGAATTTCGTAGGGTTCCACTCCAAGCAGGAGAGGCAGAAAGTTTAAAAATAAGGGGAGTCATCCAGTGGAAAGAAAGGTTGGCGTCTGGAGCTGAGGTCCTGCTTGTCAGGAGATGGCAGATTTCAGAGCTAAGATTTAGGGAAGTGAACAGAAAATGAGGCTTTTCTGGTCCTGGCATCAAGGGTTTTCAGGGAGCCTAGAAGTGCCCTAGCCAAAGATTTCAGCTGAGTCAAAAGTTGGAAGTAGTAGAGACTGTTACCCACCAGCACAGCAACGTGCCCTGTAAAAAGCAAGCCCAATGAGCAGACCCAGTCAAGACCACAGTCTGTAAAGAATCAAAATTACAGATGATCCTGAGGGCAATGTAGAGACCTATGTGGGCATAAGTAAGCGCTGCCATATAACTAACAGTGACTTACAAGCAAAAAAGTTACCGTAAAAGTTATTAGAACAATGAAATGTATGATCTGAAAAAGAGGTGGACTAGTGACCGGCAAAAATGAGGAGTTTTAAAGGATGGCGTCAGCATTGTTGCCACATACCCCAGATATATACCTATAAATCTGAAACCATCCCCTTCATGACCTTTCATGCATCCCTCTTCCCTTTTGCAATTGGCCTAGCCCACCCCAATCACCAACTCTTTCATCCCTTGGATCCCCCCCACCCAACCCCAGCTCCAACACAGGCACACAAGGTTTAGTAAAGCAGTCTTTGCTTAAGGAGAAAAAGTATGGATTGGCAAAGAAAACTGAATTGGTGAATAAAACCAGTGAGTTTTTCGTTAGAATATATAAGAAATACCTACACAGTCAAGTCATTTGACTGACTCAGCTAGTTGACTCAGTATCATCAGACTACGTGACCCACCTTGCAAAGACTCCTGCCCACTGGTGCAGGGAGGGCAATGATGGGCAACTTTTTCTATTATGATGACACTCTTTAGGGGGAGGTCAGGCTGCTAAAAATCTCCTTGTGGGCAAGTCATTCACCATAATTGCTTGTAAGTTAAAATGACAAATATAACTGGGAAATGGACAGAGAAAGAAGCATGGATGCTAATATGTATGCAATTTGCAGGCCTTGGACAGTATTTGGTGATGGGAGAGTAGAACAGAAGACTAAGCTGGGGGAAGATTAATCTCTGTCCTTAAAGTGAGCTGGATTCAGTCATATTATTTTTTTTTCTATTCCAAAGTATTTTAAGTTCCTGAGAAGAAAGATTCAGGTTCAGCCAAGAGATGACTCTTATCACTCTGTGAGATCCAAGGAAAGAGAATAGAGTATGGAAAGAAGTTACCCCCTGGGTGCTGAGTGGGGAGAAAATTCAAGTCACAGGACCAGGGACAAAAAACTCAGTCAAGATTTCCCTCTGAGAATAACTCCAGGCAGCTTTGTCAAGGTTTTGTTTTAAAAAACAAAAAATAAACCCAGCAGCAGAAGCCACAGATCCTAAGCCCATAACTTTGCCAATGTGGAATGCTTTCAAACTCTAGTTTGAAACACAGATGACCACATCTGCCTTTATTTCCCAGGAGTTTGTTCAGACTTCTCCATATTTTTGGCTTATAGCTGAGGGGTTGGTAGGCACTGGCTGCAACAGATCAAAGGGAAAACTGTCCCTCTAAGCCAGCTCATCCCTGCTTCCTTCAGTCATTAGGATCTGGAATAAGTTCCTGCTGACAGGGCACTTTCCAAGGCAATCATTGGGAGAGAGGGTGTCATATTTATCCAGAAGCTCACTAGGAGTTTATGGAGAAACTTGGTTTGGGAGACCCTGCTTGAGTCAAGAAAGGGGGGTGGAGTGGGGGTGGACCTGTTTATCACCAAGCTGGAGCAAAGCTGCCTTGCACAATCATTCAACAACCAACAAGGTTTACTAAGTGCCAGGCACTGTGCTAATCAGCCCAGAAGATACCCAAAGCCACAAGCCCATCTTTAAGCATCATTCAGAACAAAAACAACCAAAAAAGAAGCAACAGCAATTTTCTGGCTTTAAAAAAAAACCGTAAGGAAAACTCCAGTGGCAAAGAAAAGTCTCATAGTTCCTTTAGGGTGGGGAGTTTCTCACTTTGTCTTAGTCTCTAAAGCACCCACGGTTATGAAAACTTCAATTATTGACCTTGCAATGTGCTCTGGATATCTGCTGAACAGCTTCCTCTCATCCATTAATTTGGCCCCTGGACTCTGGACTGTTGTTAGGGGGAATTACAGAAACTGGGAACTTTTTATTTCCTGCTGCCTGGGGTACACATGGGTTAGGTACCATGCCATGACATCAGGGGAAAAAGTTAGGGAAATAATTCATTGCATTCTGGTACTTAAGCTGTCTATCTCTAACCATCACACCATCTAGCCTTTCTATCCTCAAGGATTCCTCTCATATGCTAAATGATGGCAGCAAACGCCCCCCAGTCCCACTCTCCTATGAACACGTGGTTCTCTGTGTGTAGTGGTATATGTGTGTCTGTCTGCTGTGTGGGTCTGATCACATATAGGTCTGTGAGAAACCACTAGGAGATACTTTGGGATAGGGGGTTGCTATTGTTCTTTTTCTCCCCCTTTCCCCTCCCCCCTTCCAACTCAGTTTCAATAACTGATGCTTGAAAAGCTGAGAAAACCAAGACAAGCAGCAAAACAGAAAACCAAACCAAACCCAATCCCATACATCTCAGGCTATCCTCTCCTGTGCCTGCCAAAGCCAAATCATTTTCCCACAAGAATATTTGCCATAGCTTTGTTCAGTCTCATGTTGAACCTCTGTCCCCAAACTCTTCCGAATGGAACCTGTCTGAAGAGGATGTTCAGATGGCGAAACTCACCCGGTGGAGGGATCAAGGTCCTTCAAATGCCAGTGGCAGCACAAGTCTCAGCCCGTATCTTCTGCACACATTCACGCATCAGAGTGCCCCGGGGCGCGCGCACACACACACATACGAAGCCCGTTTAATATTCCAGAGGCATATTTTCTGTCTTCTTCCTTCATACACCCAACTTGTTATTTGTGGTGCGGCTTTACTTGCTTCCTTGCCTCTTGGTTACTGTCTCAGTAGCTGCCTCTCCCTCTCGCTCCCTTTCTTTTTCTCCCATGCTCCTGTGAATTCGCGGTGCTATTCTTTTTTTTTTTTTAGGGACTTTTTTTTTTGGTTGCGTCAGGTCAGTTGCCTGGCGACGGCAGAGCTATTCTACCACAAGTCTTTTCAGTTCAGATTTTCTCTCTCCCTCTCATTCATACATACCACTAAGCCCAGAATCCTACCTCCCACCCTGTAATCACTCTGAAGAGCCTAAAGAAGACCAAACTAGCTGGGTCCTAGAAACCTTCTCATTCTGCGCTCTCAAAAAGGACTTGAACTGAACCATGAACTTCGAAGTGGAACGCTCGTTTGCTGAACTCTGAATCAAATCAAACTCAAATAAAAACACATGCATACATACGTGTGTGTGTACACGTACATGGTATAGGCACACAGGTATACATGCACACGGAATAAATACAGACATGTGCCTGCATACATGCAGGTCTACATGTATGTTTACTACTGTGTCATGAACAAAACGAGAGATTTTTAAAGCATGCCTAGCTGTTACAATTATAAATATATTATTTCATTATAAGAATATTATCACTTTTTATATTATAAATAATAAATATATTATTAAATTCATTCTATATATGTGGAAAGAGACAAAGAACTTTACTAACTTTGTAAAGAATAGGTGGTAGTTGGGCACTGATCACATACCCAGCACTGGGCCAGATTTTTGGCTGAATGGAGTAAAAGACATAGTTCTTACACCCCAGAAACCTACAGTCCAGTCAGGGCCATGAGACTTTCCTCATGAACTCTTCTCAGCAATATAATGATCCAAGACAATTCCAAAGGACTTATAATAGAAAATGCTATCCATATCCAGAGAAAGCACTGATGGTGTCCAACTGCAGATAGAAGCCTACTGTTTTCATTTTCTTTATTTTGTGTGGGTGCTTTTTGCTTTTGGTCTGTATCTTCTTTCACAATGTGACTAATATGGAAATGTTTTACATGATTGCACATATACAACCTATATGAAATTGCTTAGCCTCTTAGAGAGGGTGTAGGTGAGAGAGGAAGGGAGAAATTTGGAACTCAAATTTTTTTTAAAAAATGAATGTTTAAAATTGTCTTTACATGTAATTAAAAAAATTAAATACAGTTTATGTGAAAAAAAGGCAGTTTGTGCTAAGAGAGAAGCAGACATCAGTTTCACTCTCTCTGTTCCAGAGTCGTCAAAGTCCAGTGGCAAGACAAAAGGCAAGATGATTGGTGACAGCCTGGGATGCAGTGAATGACCTTGACATCTTTGATGTCTGTCTAAGCCACTGGTTCTCAACCTGTGGGTTATGTTCAATTTGTGGCAGTGAAAATACATCCTGCATATCAGATATTTGCATTATGATTCATAACAGTAGCAAAATTACAGTTATGAAGTAGCAATGAAAATAATTTTATGGTTGGGGGTCACCACAACATGAGGAACTATATTAAAGGGTCGCAGCATCAGGAAGGTTGAGAACCACTGCTCTAAGAGATCATGTAGTACAATCCTCTAATTTTTATAAAAAAGAAAATGAAGGCTCTCTGAGAGGCAGTGATTTGCCTAAGGTCCCACAGCTAATAAGTTAGAGCTTGAGTTTCCATCTCCTGAATCCCAGATCAGTGCTCTTCCCACTATGCTTACTCAGAAATAGATTGGATTCCAGCAGCAAACCTAGACCTGAGTCATGTGAGCCACAGCATGACAGAACACATCCCTTTGGGGTGAGGAGGGGCAGACCTTACGTGAGTCTCACCAACACCAGGTACTTAAAAGGTGGTGGCAGAGACCTTAAGTAGTAGTCAAGTGACTTCATGTTGATCATTATTACTCTGACACTTCCAGGGCATACTTTGCACTGGAAGATGCTGCCCTGGACCTACTTCTTGTGCTTAATTAGCAGAGGGGAGGGGAGAAAGAGGGCATATTCAATATCAGCTAGCATTTCTTTGTCCTCTCTCATTGCTTGGCTCAGCTGCCAATCACAGCCAAGAAAATAAGACAGATTCATGGCCAATCTGTGACCTTGGTGGCAAGAGGCAAAGAGAGTGGTCTTCTCCCCCTCTACTGCCCATTTCTCTGCTCCTACTAATACAAAGCTCCTTCTGAGGTCCCAGGGACCAACCCTCTCCACCCACCCACTCAGTGACTCACTGCCTCCTCACTTAGGTTTGTAGTCCCAGGGTGGTAGTCCATACTCCAAATCTTTCTCTTCCCACCCTCTTCTCCTCCCTATACCCTATAAGTAGCAATTTGCTAACTTGAGAAATCACCATCACTAAAACTTAAATGCTATGGGAAGGAAAAATAAAACCTAGACTTTTTCTTTTGGAGGGAGGAAGGCAAGGCAATTGGAGTTAAGTGACTTGCCCAAGGTCACACAGCTAGTAAGTGTGTCAAGTGTCTGAGTTTGGATTTGAACTCAGGTCCTCCTGACTCCAACGCTGGTGCTCAATCCTTGTGCCACCTAGCTGCCCCAACCTAGACTTTTTGCATCAGGAAAAAACTTGGGTTTGAATAACACCTCTGCCACTTACTAGCTATGTGTGATGAGGAGCAAGTCATTACACTTCGCTAAGCCCCAGTTTCCTCATCTACAGAATAAGGATCACACACCTGTCCTACCAGCCTCAAAAACTTAAATAATAGAAAAGTGCTTTGAAAACCTTAAAATCTATAGAAATGAGTTTTATCATGCTCATGTATTAACAACTGCTATTGACTCAAGGTGCATCTAACTAGAGCCTTCTTGAGATATAATGGCTTAATAAAAAGAGTGACCCCAGAAGCAAGGTTGGCAGGGGATATATGTGGAAGGTGGTGGTGGGGAAGCCTTTTGATGCCTCAAATCACATGATAAAGGTAGTCATCTATTTCTCGAGGTGTGGGGGTATCTGGTTTGGAGAGGTAGGGTAAGAGAGGAGGGACAGAGGTGAGGCCAATGGTAGGCTTCCAAATTAATATCATAGAATGTCCAATATACTTTTCTACACATGCAAATTTAATCAGTGGCAACTTTATCTCCTTTTGATTTCACCCATAGGTGGTTCTTGGAACATGCATAATAGGGATTTAGTCTAAGTCTTTCTTTCCTATATTGTTGCAATAGTTTCTCCTGCCTTCAATCTGTCCTATGCATGCAGCCAGACTGATCTTCCCAAAGCACAACTCCAATCCATTAGAAATGAGTTCCTTGGCAACAGTGACTTTTTTTCTGTTCTTTGTATCTCCAGGGCTTAGCACAGTGTGGTATTATTTAGTAGGTACTCAATAAATGCTTCTTGACTTCAAGAATATTTGTTGGCTCTCCACTGTCTATTGTCCAAGCTCCCTAGCTTGGCATTCAATGCTCTGCCTACGTTGGCTCCAACTTCCCTTTCCAATCTTATCTTTCATTGTTCTCCCAAATGGACCCTCCATTCTAGCCAGACTAATTTGCTTTTTGTTTTGTGAATATCTCCTACATTCCTGTCTTCACACTTTTTCCCACAGTGTTCCTCAACATCTTCTCTCCATCTAACAAAATCCCATGCAGTCTTTATAAATCAGATTCAACCCCGCCTCTTCTTTTAAGGCATTCCTGCCCAGCTTGGGCACAAATGACTATTTCTTCCTCTTAACTCTGTAAAACATTTACTACCCATACAGTCTCTAGCATTTGCCATGTTGTTCTGCCTTATGTTTGCATGTGGAAACTTTTCATCAGTATGTGTTCTGTCTTCCCAACTAGATAAGGCCGTCTCCAGGATAAGAATCAGGGCAGTGTGTCTTATATATCTTAGTGCCTCTAACAGCCTCTTAAGTGTTTGTTGGTGGTGTTGAGGGTCGTGTTGAGATGGATAGCAAACATTTGCCCTGGCTCTGATGAGGAAACTATTAATTAATCAAACATTTAGTATGCACCTACTATGTACCAGGTATTGTGTTATGAGTTGGGGATACAGATGCAAAGAATGAAATAGTCCCTATATTCAAGGAACTTACATGGGTACAGTGTACAAGAATGCAGGGCTTAGAGTCAGGAAAACCTGAATCTAATCTCACCTCAGACACCTTCTAGCTGTTTGACCTAGGGCAAGTCACTTCACCTTCCTCAGCCTCAGTTTATTCATCTGTAAAATGGGTCTAATAATAGCACCTATTCCATGGGATTGCTGTAAGGATCAAGTGAAATAATATATGTACTGGGATTTGCAAGCATTATATCATATAAATGCTAGCTGAGCTATTGCTGCATTCTGTCTTCTATAGAGTTAACTTAAAGGTCTCTCTATGAGTGTCCTGAGAAGATAATAGATACCTTTCTGTAGGTGTTGGTTAAAGTACACCCCTGTTCAGAGGCAGAAGAATGGCTTTAGTGGTCTCTACTCAGCACCTTCAGTCACAAAATTCATGAAATAATAACTAATATTTATATAGGACTTGATAGGCATTTTCTCATTTGATCCTCAAAGCAGCCTAGTGAAGTAGATAATAGGAATAGGGTTTAGAACTGTCATTTCAATGGTATAGGGAACTCCTAGGTAAGAAAACTGTCTACCAATGCAGGATGGCACCTTCTCTGCAACTTAAAATTTTAGAGAGCGGCCTTTTAAGTGACTTGCCGAGGATCAGGTAGCCAGTATATATCAAAAGAGGGAATGTAAGGTGGGTAATACAAGTATAATTATCTTCCTTTTATGGGAGAAGAAATTAAGACACAGAGAGCTTAAGAGATTTGTCTGATCACAGAACTAGTACATATTAGAGGTGCTATTTGAACTCAGGTCTTCTTGACTCCAGGACCAACACTTTATACACTATATCATACTGCCTTTAAGTGACAAAAAGGATATGGTTGTATCTAGATCCTGGGTCTGGATGGATTGTTGACACAATGATTGCTGCTAAGTAATACTTGAGATTGCCACCTAGTCAATCCATTTTAGTCATTGAGAACATGGGAAAAAACAAACAAATAAACCAAAACTGGTCCAGGAAATGGTCAGTTGAGTTACTGGGAAAAGATAGCTTAAAGACCAAATCCTATCAACCATGTGGCCATTGGATCAAGTAGCTTCTCCATTACACTCCCACCGTAACTTGTAGTTTACTCAGTTCATTCAAGCCCTAGAAATCTCGGCATTATCCCAAACTCTATATTCTCTCTCACCCCATATATCCTGTCAGTTGCCAAATCTTAACTGTTTTTGCCTTCACAAGATCTCTGGAAATGGATTCCCTTCTCTCCATTCACACAGCTGCCACCTTAAGACAATTGAGTTATTTTTCACATAGATTACTCTTCCAACCTCTTAAATGGCACCTACCACTCCAGACCACCCTAGATACTGCTGTCAAAGCAATTTTTGTTAAACCTCTGTCTGACCATGTGAGTCTCCTACTCAATCAACACTAGTGGTTTCTTGTTGCTACCATTGTAAAATATAAACTCTATTCAACTTTTAGAGTCCTTTACAACCTTGCCCTAATCTATCTTTCCAGATTCACTGAACATGACTCCCCTTCTCCTGCTCTTCGATCCCTACCTGATATTTTAGCTCTGATCCTTGTACCTCTGTGCTGGACATCCCCAATGCCTCCTAAAATTCCTTAATTCCTTACCTTGCCTCACAAAATCTCTTTCTTCTTTTAAGATGCAGCTTAGGTACCATCTTCTATGTGAAAATTTTTTGATTCCCAAGTACCCCCCAACTGCTAGTGACCTTCCTCCCAAACTGCCTTGTGTTCATCTACTTTGCATATATTTGCATTTATGAGCTTCATATTTGTGCTATGTATATTTTTACATCTACTCGTTGACTCCCTATTAAAAAGGCCACCACTAGGTAAGTTCCTATTTTTCCTTCTGTATCCTTTCCCTCTATTTCTATGCCCCTTTCCCAATAGTATACCCATCTATCTTCATTCTGACCTTCCTTCCTACAATATCAACAGAAAAAAGGATTCATGCTAACGTGTTAATCACCTTCCCAGGAGTATGTGCATTTTAGAAAAGTAAAAGGTAATCATTAACACCAGGTTTGTAGCTCACTGAACTAAAGAATGCTGCCTCCCTCCAGAGCTCATGATGCCCACTGGAGTTTGTTATAGGCCGACCTTGTGTTCAATGACTCTTTTATGCCTAGGGCATTTTTAGGAGATTTAGAAAATACAAAGGAAGTAAGGTGGAAAGAGTCAGAGGACCTGGGTAGGAATACTACCCACTGTATTAGCGAGTACCCTAGCACATCCAGGATGGCCTGCTAGCACGGGTTCTTTGATCTGCTCTGCTAAAAGAAAGACAACTTTAAAGGGGTCAACAATCTTACTTTAATAACAGATAAGTAGAAGATACAAGCAGAGAAATTGGGACAGAAATTCGACAGAGAGGGCTCCTATGGTCTGAACAAAGTAATACAACCACCTACATACACAAACCACTGAGTAGTCAGGGGGCTTTCAAAAAATGGCTACTCAGAGTCCCATCCAGGGAATCAAAATCATAAGCAAACCCCCAAAGTCGAATACCAACCTCCCAGTATATATAGTTTTCAACTGATAGGCTCAGAACCAGAGGCATCACAACCCTCATGGCTCAGTGCCTAATTAGCTTAGTACCAAAAAGGTGTGGAAGCCTTCTTACAAGCAAGCCTCCCCCTCCTTAGGCAAGTTCCTCCCTCAATGGGCTCTTCGTGAATCAGGATGTATCACAGCTGTGAAAGCAGCAAGATATCAGTGATTGGCATGTGGTCACATAGGCCTGTTAATGGACAGGGAAGTGACTTGGACTTGGGCAAGTGATTGTCACCTCTTTGGGCCTCAGTTCGCTCATCTGAAAAATGAGAGAGATGGACCAGATAGTTTCCAAGGCACTTTCCAGCTTTAGATCTGTGATTCTATTTCATCACTATCCATCTTCCCAGGACAGAATGATGCTATGATAACTATTTTAGCAAATTCAATTTGATAGTCATCTATTGTGCCCTTAGCTAGGTGCTCCCCAGCTAGAACTTTGGATTTATCCTGCATACATTTTTATGTACCCATTTGTACCCATAATGTACCGTAATGTACCCATTGCCTCCCTATTAAAATGTAAGTTTTTTGCAAGCAGAGATTGCTTCATTCTTTGCACTTGCATCCTCAGTGCCTAGCATAGTACCTTGTCCAAAGTAAGCATTTAATAAATAGTGGTCAGTTGATTAAATAAAGTCAACCCTACATAGGCAATGTTGCCATTTGTTTCAGAATCCCTATTTCTCCTTCTATATCCTTTCCCTCTATTTCCATGCCCCTTTTCCAACACTATACTCATCTACCCTCATGCTGACCTTCCTTCCTACAATATTAATTAAAAAAGGATTCATTCTAACATGTTAATAACTTTCCCAGGAGTATGTGCATTTTAAAAGAGTAAGGGACAATTATTAACACAAAGTTTGTTGCAAAGAATCTAGGTCTGGGAACCAGGAGATCTGGATCTAGAGGCTGGTTTTGTCTCTAATTATTTGTGGGGCCTTTGTCAGATTTCCAGCTGTAAGGGAACTCAAAGACTATCTAGTCCAATCCCTTGATTTTACAAATGAGGAAGCTGTTGCTCAGGATGATGGAGTGACTTGGTCAGTGTTAACCAGGTATTAAGCATCAGAGACAGAATTGGACCCCGGGTCTTCTAACTAACTTCCTTCTTACTGCTAATCACATCCCCTCTCTGGACCTTAAGTTTAATCATCACTTGATAGTCTGTAGAGTGGCTTCCAGATGAAAAATTATGAATTTAGCGGGGTGGTGAAACTTAAGACGTCAGGTACAAACTGAAGGCAGTATTGTTTGTTTATGTAGGAGCAACCTGAAGATGGAGTGGGTTTTTTTTTGGCGGGGGAGGGAGAGGAGCTACCCATTGGACGAGACTTCTGTAACCTGCACATATAAAATTGTGTAGAAATAAACAGTACTGATCTTGGACATTGTGTTTGTGATGCTCCTTTTCCTAGAATTCCCTCCAACATTCTCCTGAAGAGACGCAGCCCTATTATTCTGCAGGTAATTGCCTAGAGATGGTGAGAAGTTACATGCTCCTCTCCAGTATGAATAAACAGGAACAAAGTGACCTATGAGTTCCTGGCCAGGATCCATTAAGCCATCATTTTTAGCATTTGTACTCAGAAAGATCTTTTCCATTAGAGAATCCAATATTTCAAAGAGAACAAGGATGTATTTGTTATTAGGCACTGATGTTAGTAAGTGCTTAACAATAATGCCTCCTTTCCCACAGCTAAGAACTGAGAGCACAGAAACAGGAAGGTCCTGGCAGAAGCAGAGACAGATGTAGGGTCTGACTGCCTGGCCCACCTCGAGCCTCAAGTATAGAGTAAGGTTCACTAAACTAAAAAATGATGCCTCCCCCCAGAGCTGGTGATGGCTACTGGAGGTGGTTGTAGTTGGCCTTGCGTAGAACGGCTCTTTTAGACCTACGGCATTTTTAAAAGACTTGAAGATGCAAAGGAAGTACCGTGGAAAGAGTCAGAGGACTTGGGTGCAAAAAGTACCTCTGATACTTGTCACTTATGTGATTGAATACATCTCCTTGGGCTGGTTTGCTCATCTGAAAAATGAGAGATGACCAGATAGCTTCTAAAGCGCTTTCCCGCTTTAGATCTATGATTCTATTCTGTCCCTGTCCATCTTCCCAAGCCAGAATGATACTATGATGACTACTTTTAAAAAGTCAGTTTGATTGTCATCTATTGTGCCCTTAGGTGCTTCACAGCTAGAGTGTAAACTCCTTGAGGGCAGGGACTATTTCATTTTTCTTTGTGATCCCCAGAACGAAGATTTAAGAAATGTTTGTTGGTTGATTGCTGTGGGAGATACAAAACAAAAATAAATATGGCATGATCCCTGCCCTCATGAGGCTTACAATCTGGTGAGGGAGATAAAGGCAATGTATACACATAACAATGATACAAAATGGAGTAAAAGCTCTTTTTTTGATAATAATAAATGCCCATTTATTATCTGAGAGGAACATAACATAGTGGGTGGAGACCTGTTTGGGGCAGAAAGACCTGGGTTCGGTCCTATCTCTAACACATAATGACTATGTGACACTGGACAAATTACTTAATCTTTCATTGTCCCAGGTAAGTCTCTGTGAGTATAAACTGCAGTGTTGGTACTTACCTGTCAGAGACTCCTCATTGGGAGTTTCCTATATCAATGAAACCACAGGTCTAATTGTCGTTGTTTTTAATAATATATTTAATTTATTTAAAAGTACATCTACAAAGAAAGAGCTGAGGAAATCCTCTGTGATTAAGGGAAATCACAGAAACCTCTGCCCAAGGAGGCATTTGAGCTAAGTCTTAAAGGACTGGTAGTATGCCAAGAAGTGCAGAGATGGTCATTCCAGGCATCAGCAACAGTGGAGTGTTCTCATAGATAGAAAACATAGGAAGACTGGGGAGACCAGTAGTCGGTCAACAAGTATTTATTAAGTGCAGAAATGTCAGGGACAGTGGTATGAATGAAAGATTAAAATTATGGGGAGCATTGAATTCCAGACTAAGGGGTCAGGGTTGATATTGATAGCTGTTTGGTACCTACTTGATAGGTGATTGGGAGTCAATGAAGAAATCTGAGTTGAGAAGTGCCACAGTCAGAGTTGGACATTAGAAAGATCAGGCTAGAAGTCATGTACAGGGTGGATGGGAGGGGGTGAGGCAAATTAGGAGGTTATTGCGCTGGTGGAGATGAGAGTAAAGGATATATAAGGTAAAGACTTTTGAGGGCCTACACTAACCTCACAGTAACCACGGTAACAGTAATGAAAATCCCATGTACAGTCAAAACTTGAATACAAATACTGTGAATCCAATAATATGAATTCAGAATAACTGCTTAATAATGAAAGCATCAATACTTGCTTCCAAGAGGCATGATGAACTTGGTTCACTTTCTCTTAAGCACTAGCTCTGCCTCAAAACCTGCCAAGAAATGATATGCCCATTGTTACATCCTGCACTGAGTCTGACAAAGGTCAAGCCCTGAAAGCTGATCCATTCCCTCGAATTGGCGTGCTCCCTGCCCTCATGAGGCTTACAATCTGGTGAGGGAGATAAAGGCAATATACACAATAAATAGCAATGATACAGAACGGAGTAAAAGTTCTTTTTTGATAATAACAAATGCCCATTTATTATCTGAGAGGAACGTAACAGCTTGGCTTTGGTGGTAGCTCTCAATGAAAAGGTTCTTGCAGGGGAAGGAAACTGGGCAACAATGTGATAGGACCATCTAAGTAGGGCCAGGATTAGGGGTCCGAGCTAAACAAAGAAGGTCTGACTGTATTATTGTGACAATTTGAAAAGAGTGTTTAATGTAGGGTTAGGGAATCTGAATTTGAGTTCCAGCTTCGATACTGTGTGACCTCAAGGAAGTCCTTCTTCTATGGGCTTCAGGTTCCTCATCTACAACTCATAAAAGACAGAACTTAACTAATAATTCAGGCACCTGAAATGGGGAAGGGAAGGAAGAGGGAGAAAGTCCAAGAGTAGACCATTAATCCAACTTTGGGAGGGAACTGGGCAGGGATAGGTGGGGAAGATCACCTGGAATGTAGAAAGGCCTCAGTATCCCACTTCTGGAGTACACTGGCCTCCCACCTTCATTCAGTTGTGGTTGAATTTCCTGTGAGCCACCTGTGGTAGGGTGAAGTAGAAGACAAGAGAGGGGCAGCCTGTCACTACAGAGAGTCTGGTCTTTGTCACCCCCTGTCCATCATAGCCATGACCTCCAGCACCCTCAACCTTAACCCTGTTGAAGACTAGGAGAAGAGGAAGGAAGAAGAAAAGGCAGGACAAAATTTTCCCTCCACCTTGGGATAGGAGGAAATGAAGACAGCCAAACCAGGTGGTATCCAGGCTGGGAGAAGGACCCAGTCACTGGTGTGGTAGCCAGATCCAGGGGCAGGTGGTGGCAGTTGTTGCAGAGGGAAGGCTGGTGGGGCACAATTGGGTGAATGGTTTCTTCAGTTTATGTCCCTAGTCATCAACCCCCTCAACTCCTCTTCCCTTTACTCTGGACTCTTTTGACCCACCTCCCAGGTATAATCTAGCACCCCTTTTTTTGCTGAGGTGTCTTGAAAAGCTTTTATGAAATCTTCCCTTCTAGTCACTGGGATGTTAGGAATTAAGTGACTGAAAGGACGGATTTTTATGTCAGAAACCTGTTCCTTTCCCAGGGCTTCCTAGGAACTAAGGGGGAAGGGGAAAATGCTTTATAATAATGATTTTCATACCTTAGATTGCTCAATTCCACGGGCCAATTCACTTGTAAAGATCTAGGTGACAAGATGAAAAAGGTTATAAACTGTGGAGCAGACTAGAGCAGTGACATGCAATGTAGATCTGAATCACTACTGTAATTTAAGTTCACTAAGTTTTGTCTCCAAAAAGTTTTGCAGTGTGATTTGTATGAAAACAGGAAGGTCTTTTGAAATGGCTTGCCGAACAGAAGAGTGGAGAGCATCATCTTATGTTTTGAAAACAGAAGCCTATGGTAGCCAAGTAGTAGAAAATCTTGTCTGTATTTAACAAATGATTTGGGAAATCAAAATGACAATGGCCTTAGCATTCTTGGTTGTTTTTACGCCTAATATAAATAGCTAAATTATCTATGACTGTCAGTTCGAGGATAAAGTAGTGTCCTACTTATCCTGCCCTAGGTCTACCTAAGTCTGGAGAGAAATAGCTAGAAGTCTTGGAGAGGGTCTTGAGAAAAGTTATGTCTTTGGGAGAAAGCTAGGTTTCCTTGGGAGCAAAAAGATTAGAAAGAACAAAACAACTCTGTCTAGAACCAATGTGAGCTTATTAACAATCAAGGAGAGTTCCAGTGGTAACTGTCAGCAGGAAGGACAGAGTTAAGAGGATAGGCACTGGTAAAGACTAAGTTTGGGGACTGAGGAATATAGATAGTAAATATGCTGCCTTTTTGGTTCATACCCCGGTATCCCACCTGATGTGAGTTCCCAGGCTAAGAGATTTGATGGGAGCTTGGTGAGAAGGCAGATTCAAAGAGAGGAGTATGATAGCCTTGGGATCTTTGGATCTGGCAGTCTCAGGGTCCCTGAGCTTTTAAGGTGGATGAAGACTCCACCTTAGAGTGTGGCAGGGCCACAACAAATGTCAGCTCTTGGAGTCACCTTCATTTGTGGTCACCAATCATGCCTATCCCTGATTGGAACTGGAAGACTTTACCAACAAAAGCATTTCACCAGGACCTGGACAAATGCCCAAGAGGTACTTACGTGCCTTTCCTCAGTCAGTCTGCAGAATGAAGAATACCTGACTAGCATGCAATACCTTGCTGAAAGGGGGAATTCCCAGCTACAATTCTGCTTCCTCATTTCTTATGATCTGTTGCCTTGCTTCTGATTTGAGGAGACAGAAAGGGGGAGTAAGAGGGTGGGACAGAGCAGAGACAGAGAGAAGTCAGTCAGGCTTAATAGGTTCTTTATTTCCAACATTATCATCATCATTCAGAGACACAGAGAGAGGGAAACAAAGAAAGGAAGGAATTGACAGGCATACCATATCTGCATCCTTCCTGAAAGGAACCATTTTCATTTTGATCAGCATTTAGTCACTGCACAAATCAGATAATCCAACCACTATCCTCCTTCAACCTGAAAAAGACGTTAGTTGTTTCTGTAATATTCTGTCATGTACTAATTTCTTTTTCCTCTTTCTCTCTCTGTATGCGCATGATGCCTCCCAAGCAATCTTTTTCCCTGTGTTCTGGCCTTTCTCATTCCTCAGGCACACATCTGGTTGTGTTGAAGACCCTGAGGTTTCTGGGGAGCAAGGGAAGGAAAGGCCCCATTCCAGTTAGGAGAGCTACTCTGGGTCCTACTTAGGACTCCAAGGAGATGACTAGATTTGTAATCAGAGGAAATGGACTCAAATCCTGGCTCAGGTATTTATTACCTATGTGACTTTGGACATGACCCTTCCGTTCTCTGAGGTTCAGTTTCTTCATTTGTAAAAAGGGATAAAAAGCAGAGGTTCTTAACCTGATGCCTATGAGCTGAAAAAACATTTTTTTGATTGATGTATTTCAACATAATTGGTTTCATTTGTAATCTTATACATTTTATTTTGTGTCATGCATTTTATGCAAAATATGCATTTTATTTTATGCATCCTATTTGAGGAGTCCAAAGGCTTTACCAAAGGTATCCATGACTCAAAACAGGTTATGAACCCCTGGCCTAAAGGATGTCTGAGGTTTCCTTTCATCTTTAAATCCTATGAGATTGTGAATCCTGCAACTATGTCTGAAGACTACAGTGGACTATGCTTAAGAAGAGCCTGGGATTCTGATGGATCTGGGGCCCCAGGGCCAATTGATACCTACTCTATATAACATAACAGCTCCCAAGAGTACTCCAAGAACAACTATCCTTTATTCAAAGTGTTTTCTCCTCTGGCACTGTGGGATTCCCTCACTGCTCATCCCCTGATGATTCAACTCCTTGGAATAAACCCCAATGTCTCTGGGCCAGCTTCCCAGCTCCCTTGCTGATCTAAGGTCATTAGGCTCACTGGCCTGGATTATCTTTGAAGTTTTCTGATGCAGAAAGTTATTTGTTTCAGAAAGAACCATTGCTATTTAGAAAAAAAAAAGCAGTAGCTTAAAGAGCTTACAGATAGTGCTCATCTTCTCCTCCCCTGCCCTCTTCACCACAGGCCTATGGGTCTTGAAAGATATTGAGTGGGAGAAAAATAAAAACAGGATTTCTCAGGGCTATCTTCCTGTCATATCCAATATCCTCATGTAGCTTTGGTATTAATAAAAATGGTAATCATTTATATAGCTCCTACTATGTGCTAGGCATTGTGCTAATATTACAAATATTTATTTACAATATTATCTCATTCAGTCCTCACAATCCTGTAAGGTAGTTGCTATTATCTCCATTGAGAAGGGAGTGGGAAAATATCCAATAACCCAACAGATTCTTGTCAACCAACTTGCCACTGTTCTTATGTCATAATCAAGGATTTCTCCTCTATTATTCACCCATTTTGTATCTTAGTTATCTATATCTGTGTCAGTCTCCCTACTAGACTGTAAGTTCTGTGAGATCAAAGACTTTTTTATTTTTTATCTTGTTTACCCTTGTCTCAGAAATTCCTTTCTGACACAAAAGGCCCAGATATACTCTTAAAACATCTCACTTCTCTGTATTGTTGTACCAAACTAAGGGTAATTTTTTATCTAATACTACTTTAACTGAAGTCACCACCTTCCCCTTACAAGCACACAGGTTTACAAAGCTCAGGAGCTGAACAGTTTCATTTAAAAGTTAGTAGATGTGGACAAGACTCACATCTGAATCCATAGACAGTAACAATACTCCTGATAAGCAGACATCAAACAAATATATAGAGAGTTTCTTTGACATATTACTTCCCTGGACTGAGCTGTGGTTGGCAGTGGTTATTATTTATTTACCCTCCACAGTTCCTCTGTCTAGTCACTTCCCTCAACTATCCTTCTCTCCCAGGAGATGCTATGAGTTACTGCTCTCCTTCAGTGTCCCCTCTCCCCTGCTCTTCTAGAGCTCTCTTCCACTCTCAGCACGTGGTGGGTCTGTCACTGTCCTATTTGTCTTCTAAAGTTCTGGCTTTCTGATATGCAACTCTGCTTTGGTGCTCTCTACAATTCAACTCTCTTTCAGAAGGTGGTGCCCATTTCCCACCTACTCCGGTTCACTCTCTACCCACCATTCTCACAGGATCATATACAAGGTGTCCCAAAGTTTTAATGGCTTGAAACTGTACACAGACTTCTGAAACACCATGTATGGAAAGCTGGAAGGAATCATCTTGGTTCTCCTCCAGCAGAGAACATGCATCCCCTTTGTCAAAGAAAGTCACTAACCTGACCTATATGGAATAATTTTCTGAGTGTGTGTGTGTGTGTGTTTAAAATGGACCTATGATTTCATCAGTGTTGTTAACTCTCTGTGCAGAAACACCCTCAAGTGATGCAGGTCAACAACTGTTCGAACACTTACTGACTTTCCTGTTCAGTGACTTGCTTGGATGTCATAGCTAATACTGAAAATATAGAAATACAGAAAAGGGGTGTAAACTCAGGTCTTTCTGACTCTGAAACCAGCTCTCTATTCACTCCAGCTTAAAAAACATCTCCCTGTCATATCCAACATCCCCTAAGTTTTCTTTTGTATGGTTTTCATAGACCTAACCCTTGTACAGTGGACTTATAGAGAGGGGGACAGGAGAGGCATAATTATGGAAATTTCTTTTTCTTGTAAGGCTCAAGTGAGTTTCTGTCTTCCATTTCATATGCAAATTAGGTTATGGTGAGATAGCACTTTTCCCCTACCTTTCTCCACCAACACCTTCTCATATTGGTTCTTAGAGTTTAAAGGAGCATCTCAGCTCTCTCTGAGTCTTACACACACACACACACACACACACACACACACACACACACACACACACACACAGAAAGGCTAGTTATTCCAGTTACCCTGGGGCTAGTTTATAGACCTCTAAAAGGGAAGAGACAAGTCCAAATCTTTCTATTCTCAGATGCCCCCTCCAGAGAGGGGGAGATTTCTAGTCCCAGAAACATTTGTAGCTCCTCCCATGCTGAGCAAAGAGTGCCAATAGCCTACAAATTTCATTCTTTCATCCATGCAGATTCCTAATTCTCCACAAATTAGCTGATAATCTTCATGAAATGCTGTAGCCAGGAAGATTTCTTAACCTGGTTAATACCCTGGTCATGCATCTGGTGTCAATGTTCTCTGCACTTAGATAGGCTGGTACTCAGAAGACAGATGCATAATCTATCACCAGGCTGCACTCAAAGCTTTTTCAGCTTGGTAACATCTGCCAGAGCTGGTGATTCAATAGTACAATCCAAGGGAGCCCAAGGTTATCTCTATTCTAGAAAAGGAATTTAGTGGAGAATCAACACACACACACATGTCATTTATATGTATATACACACCATATATAATAGGCTATGTATCATAAATGTGTAAGAATGTGAAGGCTTTACAATGATATGTGTGTGTCTAATATACATATATGTATACATACACACATTCATATGTAGTAAGCTATGCATGAAAAATGTATACATGTTAAAGCTTTTCAACGATTACTGTCTAAGGAGGCAGATAACATTCTCCTTCTATACCAATGATTCTGATGCTGTCTGGAGGCTTATCAGAAGATCTCAATAATTTGCATGACCTGAAACTATTTGTCAAGAGGCATGATGGAAGTGGAATTTTTAAAATGGAAAAGTTCAAGAATATGTATCCCTTTGTGCCAGGGAGATTTAGCCAAGTATGATAATCACCTGGCAAATTAACTACCTGCACCTTGAAGTAGGATGGGGGTGGTGGCAGGGAAGCAAATCAGAGGGGGATGAGGAAAGATGTCTGAAAGTCTCATAACTGTCTTCAATGAACAGATAGACAGAAGTTGTGGAACTGTTTGTCAAGAGAACTGAGGCATGTATGACCTGCCCATGCTATGTATGGCCATGCTATGTGGCCCAAGGTTGAGTGGGACAGGGCGGGGAGGGCCAGCGCATTTCATTCTAAAAGAAATGGTTACACTTTGCTGAGGGGCAGTGGGAGCAGGGCAGAGCTTCAGTAAATGGGGAAAAAGCCCCACAGAGCAGTGGCCATATGTAGAAAGGAGCAGAGAACAAAAGCAAAGGGTGGAATGTCAGCTTGTGGACAAGGAAGTCATAGGATCATAGAGCAAGAGTTCCTCCCATGCTTGGAGCTCCAGATGCAACATGCAAAAGAGAAAACAGCTTCAGAGATGTTCGGTGACTTGCTCAAGTTCACACTAAGTGGTATTGTATACCATCGAAGCATCAACCTCAGCTTTGGAGGTGAATGGAGTTCCAACAGATGACAGCTGCAGAGACAGAAGCAGAGTGTGGCAGAAGTAGAGGATTGTAGCCTTGGAGGGTGATGGCAGAGGGCAGAACCTCAGCAGACGACAGAGGCAGAAGTGGAATGGAGGAGCAGCTGCAAGGAAGCTTGGACGCCATGCAAGAACAGGCGGAGGTGGAGCTGACTTCAGCAGTGAGGCTCAGCTGGTTGCTGGGAGACAGTTGTGAGAATGCAGACAGAAGAGGTTTTCCCAGCTGTGAGACAAGACAGACAGTATGGAAGCAGCCCTTCCTCACCTTGGAGCAGGAGTTTCTCAGGGATTTGTTTCCTTCTTCCAGCAGCACATAAAATTGTTAAGGGCTGGGAAAGGGAGCCCTTTTATAACTGGGCACTGAGAATGATTCCATATCTTTATTTCCATTGTCATTTACCTTACTATATGACTCAGTTGGATTCATGCTTCCTGCCTGCTCTGTTAGGAGACAATACACCAGATGGAGACATGAAATTAATATTGGCCCCCGCGCTGGACCTAATTACAGAGCTGAGTACAATACCTATTACAAACAAGTGAATGAAAGAATGACTATTGAATTGAATCAGATACTACCTTCTGCATGCATGCATTTGAGGACTTCCCAAGAGCCAGCTAGAGAAGTTGAGAGGCCCTACTGCCTGTCTTCCTTTGTTGTTGTTGTTCAGTCACATCCAACACTTCATGACCCCATTTAGGGCTTTCTTGGCAAAGATATTGGAATGGTCTGCTATTTCCCTCTCCAGCTCATTTTACAGATGAGGAAACTGAGGCAAACAGGGTTAAGTGACTTGACCAGGGTCATACAGCTAGTAAGTGTCTGAGGCTGAATTTGAACTCAGGTCTTCCTGACTCCTGGCCCAGATCTCTATTCACTGGGTCACTTAGTTGCCAAATAACATCCTCTTTTAGTTCAGGAATTTATTTCAAGATTCTTTAGAGAGAGCTCAGAGCAGTCTTTTGCTTCACCCAAATATCCTTTCATCTCCTTGAGGAATGTTCTATATTATGCCTCCAGCTCTTTCAACCCTTGTACCCCCTTTCCAAGTGGACTATGTCCCTGTTCTATTAAGAGGGAGTTGTAGTGGAAAGAGCCCTGGAATTAGAGTGATCTTTTACCTCCACACAATGAACATTTATGAGATATCTGCTATAAGCTGGGTTCTCAATCAAAGAAGACCCAGATTGGAGTCCCATCTTCTATACTTCACAGCTGTGTGACCATGGGAAAGATTTTTTTAAACCTCTTTATTTCTCAGTTTTCACATTTGTAAAATAGGGGTTTATTATACTTGTAATACTTATGAAGTTGCTGTGAGGAAAGTACCTAATAAACCATAAAGTAGTCATTTAATGTTATTAATAATATTATTTATAATTTAATATTATTATTATTTACTGTTATTATTATTCCTTTGTCCCTAGTCCCTAGGTCTGGTCTTTGATTTCCAGGTAACCTTGGCTCCAAGGATCTGCTCTGCCAGGCCACTGCCAAGGATGAAGCCTTCTCTTTTCCTTTAGCATTCAACCTTATCATAGCCATCTGTGCCAAGACTTTCTGTAAATCCAAACAGAATAAGGTACCTTCTTTCTTCGAAAATTGGTTTGGATTTGTAGGGCTTTGATCATACAGTTTATACCACACTAGGACTTTGATCATACAGTTTATACCACACTAGGGCTTTGGTCATACAGTTGATGCCACACTAGTTAAATTTTGTTAATAAGTGCACCGGAAGGGGAGGCACCTACACTGATGAGCTTAGAAACCCACTGAAGTACTAGATGTGCTCCATCTTCACAGGAAAGATGGGAGATGGTGGTTTTAGGACTCCAAAATCATAGAACTTTAGCACTAAAAGTGACCTGAGAGATTATTAGTATAACCCTTTTATTTTATAGACATAGAATCTGACTGGCCCAAGGTCATATGATAGTTAATGGCTAGGGCAGTGCTGGAATCCAGGTCTCTTGATTCCCACTCTAGTAATCTTTGCCCTATAACTTTACCATTTTTTTTTGTTTAAAGACGTGAATAATTCAATCCTGCAAAGGTCCCTTCCAATGCTGAGAGTCTACAATTCTATGAAATCTGGGAAGTGTATCCAGACTTAGAAACTATAGCTATCTTAGCTGTCTGGAGTTTGATATATTTCTTCCTGTATTTGCTTAGCAATTGATTTAGTGAATGGTCTCTGTTTCAACTCAACAATTCACAATTCTCTGTTGGTTGGTTCCTTGACACCTGGAGAAAGTCAATCTTAGATGAACAATTGACTATAGATAATTCCTGATATGGAACAGCTGTATTTAGATAGATAGATAGATAGATAGATAGACAGACAGACAGGTAGGTAGGTAGGTGGATGGACGAATGGATGGATGGACGGATAATTGAAAATGTAATCTCAGAGAAATAAAGCTCTAGCTATTCATACTTTTACAATCTCAATCAATTCAAAGATGTGATCTTCATGGAAAGGCCAGGGTATTTGTAAGCATTAAACTATGATGCCTCTTTTGTGAAACTATGAATATCATTGGATCTGTATTTCTCTTTTGCTGTTTGTTCTCTGGAAACATGTGGGCAGGTAGATTGTAAAGTGGATAGAGAGTCAGACCTGGAGGCAGGAAGATATGGGTTAAAATCCAGCCTCAGACACTAGTTATTTTCTGTTTCCCTTCACATCTCGCATTGAAGATGAGAAACTCTATCAGTTAAGTTTGAGACACTGCAACCACTGAAGAACAGAGACATATGTCTTCCAGTTAGGCACAGACACAGAGAGACAGTCACTCAAAGCAGGAAATAACTTCAAGAATGGGGGGGGGGGGGAAGGAAGGAAAACTTTCTGGTAGGACATGATGGAAGCAAAATTCAATTAGTTGGCCAGCTACCATTTATCAAGTCAGGCACAATACCCGGTGCTGAGGATAAAATGACAAAAATGAAACATTCCTTGAACTCAAAAAGTTTATATTCAATTGAAGGAGAAAAAATATGCACATATCAGTATATATAAGTTAAATAGAAAAAGAATACCAGGGAATTGGAGTGGGGGAGCAACAGAAGGATCAGGAAAGACTTCTTTTAAGAAGTAGCCTTTCAGCAGATCTTTGAAGGAAACTAAGGCACCTAAAAAGAAGAGGCAAGATGTGTATTCCAGTGATGGAGGACAGCCTGTTGAAAGGTATGAAGATGAGAATGTTTTGCGTAAGGAACAGTAAGGATAGTTTAAATGAAACATAGCATAAATTAAGGGTACTAATGTATAATAATCCCAGAAAGATAGGTTATAAAAGACTTTAAATGCCAAACAGTAAAAGATGAAAATGTCAATGTAGAAGGGACTATAGGAAGACTGGCAGACAGTTGTACTATTGGCGGAACTGAGAATTCAAATAACCATTCTTGGAAACTGCATACAATTGTGCAAAAAAAAAAGTCACTAAACTGTATGTATCATTTGACCCATTGACTATTGGGCCTCTACCTCATGGATGTCAAAGACAGAGGGGGAAATTCCATATACTCACACAAATATTCATAGTAGCACCTTTTTATAGTAGCAAAGAACTGGGAAGAAAGTTGGTGACCATCAACCAGGGAATGGCTGGATAAATTGTGGCATGTGCATATGTAAATACATGAGAAAATTAATTTGTAGAATTTAAAGAAACTTGGGAAAACTTGCATGAATTTATGCAGAACAAAGTAGCCAGAGCCAGGACATGAAGACCACAATCACATAAATGAAAACAACTAAAGACCTCAGAATTCTATCAATGGACTAACTAATCCTGACTTCAGAAGACTGAATTTGAAATCTCCCTCTTGATTTTCAGAAAAGAAGTGATGGATGAAATTTGCAGAATGAGGAATACATTTTCAGATATGATCAGCTGGTTGATTATTTACTTGCTATAGGGAGGGTTCTATTGGGAGTGGGAGCATCAATTAAAAAAACCAATTAAAAAAAACATTTTCAAAAAACAGAAGTGTGCATCCAAACCCTAGTATTCTCAGTGGGAATGGATAACTCTAGGGAGAAGCACACCACCCATGCACCACTTTGGGGAGGGAGTAGGCAAACAGGACTGATTCATCATGAACTGGCCTAAAGTGGAATTTGTATCTACAGAAATTATTACTTTTAAAGATCCAGCTTATGCTTTAGGAACATACTGGCCCCTGCTCTAGGACCTGACCCATGAGAAGAGAGTTCTTCTGAATAGACTGCCTTGCTTACCCCCTTTAGACTAGGCCAAAACTATGACACTTCTCCCTACTTTAATCTCTAGAGAGATCTAAGGTTCTTTTCTATCAGAATTCTCTTGTTGCTTCTGGTCATAACTGCCTTCCCACTAACCATGCTCTAACCAGCTAGGATGGTATTCCCCTGGCATGACCCTTAGGTCAGAGAGAGGAGATAGGAACAATCTCTCTTTATCTCTGTGCCCTCAGGTCCTCCCCTGTTGGTTGACACTCAAGATCAGGAAACTGGGAACAACTTTCTCCCACTGACCCATTTTGGGACAGTAACCAAATTATCCTGGGCTCATGGCCAGCAAGGGGAATTGTCTGACCCAAATCTTCACCACATCCTTCCCTCCACCAAACCTCCCCCAGGAGGCTCATGTACACCCAGGGCTCCTCACTTTTTCCTCTTTCATTCTCACAGTTCAGGCAATCACTTTCTCATGAGTACGCAGATTCTTTTTAACCCTCTCTGTCCTCCTCCCCCTCTCTTTCAACTTCTGCCCAATTTCTGCCCAAAAAGCTTCTTCCCTTTTCTTCACCCGTTCCCTTTTACCTCCTCTTTGTTACATTTGTGAGTCCCAAATACAGTCTAATCATTTTGGGTAAGAATAATACTGGTGATACCCCTGTACTAGGGCAAATAAGCCAAAAGTTTGAAGAAAAATTTCGTATAATAAATAGTAGTGCCATCAACCTCTAAAGCCCTTAAAAGTACATTTGAGAATCTCCATCTCTCATTTATGCATCTATCCTTGTCTAATTAAATCTAATTTTCCTCAACCACCAGCATTCAAAGGAAGTAAATAAGCCAATTATTTCTTATTCAATATTGCTGTTTTCTCATTTTTATACATGTACACTGTGCCTCCTCCCAGTAGAATATAAGCTTCTTTGGGGAAGGGATTATTTACTTTTTTCTTTGTATCCTCAATGCCTAGAATAGAAACTTAAACATGGTAGGTGCTGGTTGATTGATTTAATTTATTGCTACTATTGTTGTCTACTATTCTTTTTTTAAAACATGTAGCATTTCATAGGTTTTTGTGAACTAGCTTGAGAGCCTGTCCATTTAAAGTATTAGAACTAAAAGACATGTTCCTATTTAAAAAAAAATAAAAACAACAATAGCAACTTACAAATGTACTTCTAGAACTGACCTGGAAATCAGGACACTTGGGTTCTGGTCCCAGCTCAGGCACTAGCCAGCTTTGTGACCACTGGCAAGTCATTTGTCTTTTCTGCCTCCTTCCCTGTATAATGAGGGGGTTGGACAAAATGAGCTCAGAAGAACCTTCCAGATGTGGCATTCTACGATCTATGTCTTTCTGGTCTACTTCAGGATTCTCCCCTGAACACACCCTACAGTATACTCCCATCATTTCCTATGTCTCCCTCTATATCCCTCTATATGCCCCCCTCCAAATATTACCCTTGCTTCAGGGCCCATGTCAAATGGCATCCCTTTCATGAAGCCTTCCCTGATTAGCCCAACTTGATGCATATGTACGTCCTTCCTTACCCATGTCACTGCTTGTGCCTCTGTTGTGGAGCTTAGCACATTCCAATTAGTGTTAGAGTAATTTGTGCCCTAATCTTATTTGACATCCTTCAAGGTAGAGGCTGAGTCATCTTTATCTTTGTATTCCCCCCCAATCCTCCCTCTCCCTTAGCCTGTGCTCAGAGCCTGACATACAATAGATACTTAATAAATATGTATTAAATTTAATTGAATTAGCTAGGCCTGGCCATATAAAACATATAAAAGAGCTGAAAAGTAAGGGGGTTGGGATAGGAGGCCGTGGAAGCATCCAGCACAGTCCCTGGCACATAGAAGACACAAATAAATGAATGCTGGTTGATTGACTGATTGATTGAAGGAAACTGTCATCCCTATTCTCTGTTACTAGGGAGGCTGAAGCTGATGGATTGCTTGAGCTCAGGAGGTCTGAGTTGCAGTGGGCTAAACTGATTAGGTATTCACCACCAATGTAGTCCACCACCAATATGGGAAGCCACCAAGAGTGGAGGGTGGGTTGTGCCAGGTTGCTTAAGAAGGGGCAAACAGAGCAGATCAAAGCTCTAGTGATGATCAGTGGTGAGGAAGGTCACTATATTTCCAGCCTGGGTGAGACAAGAGGACACAGTATCAAGGAAGGAAGGAAGGAAGGAAGAGAAATTGAACTGACCAAGGGGCTTAAGAAGATAAGAAATTTATGTAGGGACATTAAAAGGAAAATCTTGACTTTTACTGAGCTGCTTTCCAGTAGAGGGGTAAATGCTTTGGGATCACAGAGAATTGAGCAAGTTCAGAGTTCTATTCAGCCAGCTCACCTCTGAAGAGATTTGCTAAAGTGACTGATGCAATTCAACTAGGTTAGTTACTCAGGAATACCCTGCCCTCACCTCTCAAAAGATTTATGTTCCTTCTCCTCTTCTTTTTGCCTCCCTACTCCCACTTCTCATGCCCTCACCTTGACTTAGAAATAATCATCTGTCTCCTGTATCATGTGATGGGTTGAGGGGAATGATGACTGAAACCCACTTTCACTTCTGCCCAGACATCTGGGACCCCAGAGGAAAGTTAGTTTCTTTGCTCCCTTCTGAATGGCTAGTATGATATACTTTTTCCAACCCTGTCACTTGGTAGTGAGCAGGGAATTGAAGCTTTTTTTCCAAACAGCCCAAAGACCAATGGCCCTGAACCATGTGTTCACTTTAGGACTCTCCCCATTTGACAAAGGCCAACTCTGGCACCAAGTAAATGTCCATGAGGTTGGATCACCTTTTGATTTCATCACTATAGGAAATCAATCAATGAGCAATTATAGAAATGCACTGGCTATGTGATCTTGGGTTCTTCCCCTACAAAATGAGTGAACTAGGCAAGGTCATCTTTAAGCCCTTCCAATTCCCATGTTCAACGTTCTATTAAGCAACCATCACATACTCACTGGATTCCTCGCCTTCTTGCTATCTCCACCCCCATAACTGTGTTGTTTTTTCTAGGTATACATTCTATATTTATCAAAAACAAATATTTTCTTTCCTGTGTAGATTATAAACTCCTTGAGGGCAAAAACTTTCTCACTTTTGTTGGTCAGCAAGTATTCATTCAGAATTTTCTATATTCTAGACACAGTGCTACGTGCTAGAGATACATGTACAGGCAAAAAGATAGTCCCTGCCCTCATAAAACTTACATTCTAACGGGGTAAAACAACATACAAAAGAGAGCTGAAAATCAAAGGAGGGAAAGCACCTAGCACTGTCCCTGGCACATAAAAGACACTTAAATTAATGCTTTTTGGTTGTTTGCTTTGGTTGATTGATTAAGAGGGGAAAAAGTAGAATATATTTCCAATCATTGATGATTAATGGTCAGGAGAAGATGAAGCTTTCTAGTATAGTGAAGTTAAGAAAACTGTTCAGGCATGAATTAGACACAATAAGAAATCTGATATCATTTTGGCCAGATTGAAAAGTTAATTGTGCAGTAATTAAAGGATAAAGAGAATTTCCTTGGAAGTTCAACTAGAACAGTTACAATTCTCTCACCCATGACCCAAATGCCATTAATTGTGAACAAACTCATTTTTCATGTTGGCATTCAGTGGCGCTAAGCCAGTTAAACAATAGATATTTTATTTCATTGTGGTCTCTGTTATTAAATTTGATGGTTCTGTTTTCTCCTGTAAATTTACCAAGGTATTTCTTTCTTTTTTTAAATTCCAACAACAAAAAAGGCCAGGATGAACTTTTTCTAGTAGGAATGCTGTAATGTTGGTACTCCCCATCCTTGTTGAACCCCACCATAAGGAGTTTATATCTCTTACCAATGGTTTTACGTGTAAATTGCCAAAACCTCAATCTGCATTTGATGCACATAGCAGACTTTTAAACTGCTGTGAAGCCAAGCACAAGCGGCTTTCTGGAGGACTGCTGCTGTGAACAGCTTTCAGGGTTCTGATTACGTAGTATAGCAAACTCTCTCTTTATTCAATAACAAATCAGAGCAAAACATTCACAGAAAATCAAGGTATAGCATTCACAATGTTACAACTTATCACAGAAAATCAAAATACAGCATTCAGCATGTCACAACTCAACAACTTATCACTAAAATGGCCACATAGTTTTCACCAAAGTGATTACATAGTTTTAAACAAAGTACATTCATTCAGTCAATTGCAAAATCCCTAATTCAATCACAAAGTACAAAAGTCAAAGTTTTCCACCCCTAGATCACAGTAAATCATAATCTTTTCAGTCAGTACACAGTATCCAAGTAAAGTCTTCTTTCAGCTTGACTCAAGGCTGGCTCTCAGCTTCCATGGTTCCTCTTCCATGGTCCCAGCTCCTGCCTGAATCTAACCAACTGCCACCTGAGTTCAAAGGCAGACAGCTCCCAGCTCCTCGTCCAGCTCTCCATGCAATTCCTGCTCCACATTGGAGCTCACAGTGTCCAGTCCACCTTAAGTCCTTTACAATTACTGTTTCTGGGAAGACAAAGCTTAACAGAGACCCAATAATATTCATGCACACACTATCTGCTTGTGAAATCAACTCAGTCCTACCAACAAGGTCTGAGAACTCAACACAAATCATCAACATAGAAATCAACACAGACCCACAAACAAGGTCCAAGAGGTCAGCACAAATCATCAGTAAAGTCCCAGGACCTCCAAAACCCTCCTCCAGGACTTCTGTAAACATACAACCAGAAAATCGTCTTTCAGGGCTTCCAGTAAGGTCCCAGGACTTCTGAACAAAGTATCACAAACAAACATCAACATAGACAGAACAGACAAACAGAGTTCTAGGATATCACAAGTTTTCTCCTTCTTGACTTTGCCACCACAAGAGTTCTCTTCTCAGTTCTGCTCAATTCTTAGTTCAGTCTTCAGTCCAGCAGCAGCTGTCCTGCCTCCATGATGCTTATCCCAAGAAGTTCTGACTGTCCAGGTTGTGCTTTTCCTCCCCTTTCTGTTTCAGGAGTTCATGAGTTCTAGGGTTCACAAGTTGTGGGGTTTACACATTCTGTTTCTTAACAGACTTGATACAAGGCTCAAAAGAAACTAGAACTGAAACAAGGTGTTAATTCAATAGCTGAAACAAGATGTGAACTACTTCTGTGCTTGCCATTACAACTACTTGCCAAGTACTATCCAAAGAAATGCCTTCATAGAAAAGGAAAAACAGTAAACTGAGTTGTTACTGTTTGGGTTTTTTTTTTTATATCACACAATTTGTTCTCTATTTGTTTGGATCTGTTTAATAGTATCTTGATTTCTCATAAAGTCATTTGCTTCCATTTGCTCCACTCTAATTCTGAAGGAATTATTCTCTCCAGAGAGCTTTTGAGATTTTTTTTCCATCTGACAAATTCATCTTTTTAAGGCATTCTTCTCCTCATTGGCTTTTTGGGCCTCTTTTGCCATTTGACTTAATCTATTTTTTAAGGTGTT
>CM053581.1:143235861-143270173 GCA_028627135.1 Pseudochirops cupreus | reverse complement strand
GCACCCCAGGACCACCACCCAAGACCATGATCTGGATCTAGGCCTCTCAACAAGAACATTTAGCCTCTGAATGCTCTCTTGGCCCCCCTGCAGTCTGCAGGCTGGGAGCTCTGAAGCAGCCATGTGGACGTGGCTGCAGGGCCACAGCTTCTGCCGCTTCCTTGCCCTGGAGACAGTTTGGACGGACCTCTTTTCTCCCCCAAATTTGGCTGAGTTCCATTGACCTTTCACTTAGTCCTTGTTTCTTATGGCTTGATAAGTCTGGAAACTGCCACAGCTGCCACTGATCTGCTCTCCTGAGTGCTCCAGCTGCAGCTTGTCCTGGCCGCCCCAGGGCCAAGCTGCAGTTTCAGCATCAGCTGGTTTCGGCTCCCAGAATGCTGTGATGAGCCCTTCCTGCCGAGCTGCCTTCAGCAGGAGGTGTATTTTTGTGAGTTTTGGAGCCCTAAAATTTGTTTAGAGTCATATTTTATGGGTATTTGAGGTAGCTATGTGGGAGCTGCAGTACCTTATGGCTCCTATACTGCCATCTTGACTCCCCCCCTGTACTATACATATTTAACAAGTATTTGTTCTCTAAAGGTATCTGTACCTTAAGTCCGGAATTTTCTACTCCTTCGCCTCCATCTTTTAGCTTCTCTGGCTTTTTCTAAGATCCATCTCCAGTCCCATTTCTTCAGTGTACCTTTCATTGTCCCCTCAGCTATTAGCACCCACCCCTCTTAACTTACCTTCCAATACTCTATATGTAACTTGTATGGATATAGTTATATAGGCTCTCTCCCCTTTTAAAATGTAAGATCTTTGAGGGCAGGGACTATATTTGCCTTTCTTAGCATTCCTCGTACTTAATAGTGCCTAGTTCATAGTATGCATTCAATACAATACTTATCGACAGATTTAATGAAGATGATTCTATTGGAGAAGGATGTCAGAATGAGAAGTTGAGAAGACTAAGTAAGAAGAGAAGAACAGGAATGAAGAGGAGAAAAAATTTATCATCTAGTTTGCCTGTTTCCTATTAGTAATAATGTATATAAACAATTCAAGTCTTGCCGCTGGTGCATACTATCTGTAGCCTTTAGTCCAGGGGTGGGGAACCTGCTCTAGTCACTTAATCTCACATTAGTTCTCAGCTGCTCTTTGAGACTGTTAAGTTGCCTATTTGCATTGGAGGATTTTTCACACTGGGAGTTATTGTCTACACCAAAGACAACATACATCTAGAGGTGAAAATATGAGACATTCTCCTTCCCCTTTTTAGAATTTGTGGTATATCAACTATAGTTACATAATTTTTATTGGGTAAAATATCTGAGATAGCTTTTCCTTTTGTGAATTTTCAGGATTCTAATGACCCATATGGGAAATTTTGTCTAAAATAGACAGTTTTCCAAATAAAAAATTCAAGCAATTGGATTGCATCAATAAGACTTAAACTCCTGGGTCCAGCAATTAATTATGATATGTCACAATATTTATTCTCTATTTTTCTGGGATGCAGGCCCAATGGAAAAAACCATTTTACATTTTCCTATCTCTAGAACACTTCTTAGCTACTGCATTTATCTTCAGAGTTCTCTTTGGGATAGCATCTATTTAAAACCAGGCCTTGAGACCCCAACAAGACATCTCTGTGCCAGAACATGCCAAATGACACATGAATTCAAAAGCAAAAGGCATTTAATTAAGCTGAATAGCAAAGGAACATAAATGGCTTATCATCCACTATGCCTTCAGGAGAGCACTAGCCAACACCCCACACAAATTTTCTGTGTCTTTAAAATAGTGAGAAAGGAACATAGTTACTTGAAACTCATGGCGCAGGTTTCCGAGCTTAGAATGTAAAGGCTTTCTGTCTAAACTTGCTTCTCTTTCAAGCCCAGTATGTAGAAGAATGCTAATCTCTGAAGTTCGAATGAACACTGAAGCTTCGCAGCTTTTGGAGCCATGATCCCAATCCAAATGGGATGTTAAGAGTTCCAGTTGCTGTGTTCAGATCCACATTAAGTTCTTTCTTTACAAGTGACTGTCTTTTCCTTTGCTCTAGTCTCCACTTCTGTGAATGAAGAAATCTTTGTTTCCTTCGAAGGAAAGCATTTATTATGCTTTCATGTCAGACACCATGTTAAATGATGAGGACACAAATACAGTCATCCCTTCCGCATTGCAATTTTCCCCATAATGGTTTTAATATATCATGGATCAGCACAAGAAATTAAACGGGAATTTTGGGGGAGTTTTGCAGAAGCCATAGACAACACATAAAGGCCAGCAGACAACACAGAGGAAGTTTAGAAACTCAGAAATGCAGAAAATATATGTATAATATTGTGTGATAAAGCCTATGGCCAAATATTTAACCCAAATTTTACAATAAGGTAAAATTATAAACACCTCGTAAAAGAGAAAGAAAAAAAAATTCAGATTCCTTCTCAGGGAAGGTAGGGCCAAAAATTTTATGTGGATTTTCCAGATTGAGGGGGTACCATGCTCTGAATCCCCAGGATGTGGAAGGGATAATTATACAAGCAAAAAGAAAGACAGGCCCTGCACTCAAAGAGCTTATTCTTAATGAGTGATTTATCAGTCTCAACCTCTCTGGTTCTCAGTTTCCTCATCTATAAAAAGTGGAGAGTAGGTTAGACCTCTAGGGTCCCTCCCATGCCTAAAAATGAACAATTCTAATTTCAGGTTGTAGAGAGAATTGTGGGTGGAGCATTCAGTTATGAGGGTGGTTCTGCATCACTAGATAAAGCAACAATGGGGATGCGTAGCAGAACAGAAAGAGAAATTTGTGCAGATGAAGGATTTGGGCCTAGTTCCACATTCCATTATCTCCTGGGAAACTCCCCAGTTTCCCATTTCCACCCTAAGAGACAATCTCTAATGTCATGGGAACTGAGATGTCGTAACTAGGAGAGAAATTGTTTCATTTTATAAAGGGAGATTCCACAAATTTGAAAAAAAAAATCTTATTTATAAAGATCTCTCTTGGTTCCTCAATATGGATTTCCTGACAATCAGAGTTGTCACAAAGTGAAATGGGTGCTTGTAGAAGAAATAAGTTCCCTTTGCCAGAGGTGTTAAATGTGCTGGGGATGTTGTAGGTTTCATCCTTGGACTCTGAGTTCCCTTCCACCTTGGCAATCCTGTGTATCTTTGTGGCTGCAATCTTCCTCACGGTTTGTATATAAAGCGGGATGCCATATGGTGTCTGTATTCTAAAGCAGCTAGGTGACACAGTGGGTAGAGTGCTGGACCTGGAGTCAGGAAGACCTAAATTCAAATCTGGCCTCAGGCACTTGGTACTTGTGTGACCCTGTATAAGTCACTTAGGGATAATAATAGCACCTACTTTACAGGGCTGTCATGAAAATCAAATGGAGTAATATTTGTAAAGTGCTTAACAAAGTACCTGGCACATAGTAGGTATTGAATAAGTGACTGCTACTTTCTCTTCCTCTCTAATATAATAATTTGACATTATATAGAGCCTTTCCTGAACATCAACCAATTAATCAGCAAGTATTTATTGTATATACTATGTAGAGGCACTGAGTGAGACAGTGAGGCTACACAGACAAAAGTGAAATGTTCTCTACCTTCAAGGAGCTTATATTCTAATAGGGGAGGGAACATATCCTTATATAAGTATGCACAGATGATATAAAAAATTAATAAAAGGAAATTTGGAGATGGAAGGCATTAGTAGCTTAGAGTAGGGAGTATGAGGAAAAATTTCTGTAGGAGTTCTTGAGCTTAGCTTTGAAAGAAATTAAAGAAGTAAAGGGGAAATCCAAGAATGGAGAAAGATAAAGGGATTGGAATTATTTACTTAGAGAAATAAAGGATGAAAAATACCTAACAACTTTTAAAATACACGATTTTCAGTTGATTACTTGATGGAAATCATATCTACCAAAGGTGTATTCATGTGTAGTATTATTATTGTTACTAATATTAATGATAATGCAAGATATAATAAAATTTGTCATCTCCTCTGTTGCATTGTGAACTCCTTGAATGGAATGGAATTGAGCTCATTTAGAATGAACTGAATTAGATAAAATGAGTTTAATCTGTAATGGTGGGAATTTATCTCAAGCATAAGAAAGAATTTTGATTTTGAGATCCTGAATGTGTTTGAGGTTTGGCAGTAGAGCTCATGCTGGGTTTTGTAACCAGTCCAACACTGAGGAACAAGAAGCAAACTTTGGGAACCATCTCAACAACAGTTGAGAAAAGGTTCATCGGGCAGCAAGTTGGATTTGGATGATACCAATGCTAGGTAGAAACTGTTGTTTGAACCTACTCTCTTTAGAAATCAAAGTATCTTAAAGGAGATTGTGCCCCTGAACTGTTGGGACAAGGGAGAAGTGTTTGTACCTTTGTTCTTGCCATATCTTCAAAGTAAATATCTCTTTGTAAAAGGACTTTTTCAGCCATCCTCAGTAGCTGGGTCAAAAAGGTTGACCATTCTCTGATCTGGGTTGACCATTACATAGAGAGTTTTACCACTGAATTAAGCAGAACACATCAAAACAAGTTATAAAGTCAATTCCAATAATTCTGGACTGAGGTTCTCCAATAACTAAGATGAAATTAGTCTTGGGTGATCCCATCAAAGATTCAGAAAATATCCACCTCAGTATGCTGAAGCCCCATGAGGATGTTTTGATATCACGACGCAAATTGATTTGGGGCTAAAAAAATGACAATGTCTGGCATTTCCACCTCATTCTCATGAAGAGAGGCGCTAGATGGATTTTTAGTTCACTAAACCTGCTGTGAAACTAAGAAGTACTTTTAGCTGTGCAAGCCACGTGACTTCTGAAACCACTTTTTGTGCCTGGAAGGCTCAGCATAATAGTTCAACTGGAAGAGTCCCTGAGCCTCTTCAACTCTGAATTTGCCCCTTGGGTATAGCTGGGCATAGCTCTGATCACAGGGTCTGTCAGTGATCCAGGCAACCAAAAGGCAGCCTGAGATGAGACACATTTCTTCATCGTCATGCAATTCCTTTAGGATTTAACTATATATATCAAGGACTGTTTCAGTCTAAGGGCTTCCTCCAAATGGTGACCATCAGGATTTGAAGCACTATGCTTTGAAGTATTGCCAAGGTAAAGACCCAAGTTGTTTTGTTTTTCATTTTCAGTTGTATTCCTAATATTTAATTAATTGTGTTTATCATCATGAGTTATTTAAATGGTTTGCTCTGAGTCTTTTTAGTTTTTTAGATAGGTATTTGGGAAGACATTATGATTATTTTGGATAATGAAAATTAAATAATGTAGTCACTGCGGCCGTGGTCAATGGATTATTTTCTAATTGATTTTCTTTTTGTTTATTTGTTTGGGTTTTTTTTTAAAGGGGAGGGAGTCCAGATCTGTGATTTTCATCACTGTAGGGAACTTCCAGTATGGAAATTTCTTCTACTAATACAGACAAGCAAACTTCTCTGCAGTTTATAGTCTTAAGTGCCTAGGGCGCTATGAAAATAACATGGTTTAGCCAATGTCATACAACTGGTATGTGTTGGGGGCAGGATTTGAACCTGTTCTCTCTAACTCTACAGATGACCTTCTAGCAATTAAGCTTGGCCATTTCATGAATTTTTTTTAAAAACCTATCTCAGGTGGTTTTAAAAATCTGATGGTAAGAAAATGTGAGCAGTAAGAAATTGACTCCATCTATGGACAAAAATCTAGAGAATGAAGAAGTAGGAAATGTTTCTGCCAGAATTTCTTCTTTGAAAGGAAAGATTAATGGGAGAAAAAAAGGGAAAAAACCTAGCGTATATTTTGAAATTGCCTTTTGCCTGAGTGCCTCAACTGCTATTTGGCTGTTTCCTCTTCTCTACTTAATTCTTTGTATATACACCAAGATTGATTTGTTGGGAGTGGTTTTAATGTTGGGTTCCCCTTTTTGGAGGTTCTTTGCAATTGTGATTAATTTCTTTTGGGTGGAATCTCAGGCCTAATGTCCAAAGAAGGTATTAATGGATAATCCTAGGTCATGGAAGGTCCCAAACCTTCTCTTTTTGAATGATTCTCCTTAGAATACTACCTTTGGTCCTTTTCCTGATCCATGATGACTTTAGGACATAGCCAGGTACTGTGTTAAGCACTGAGGCTATAAAGAAAGGCAAACCCCCATCCCCCAAAAAAACCAGTCCCTAACTTCAGTGAGCACATATTCTAAAGGAGGAGACAACATAATTAGAATAATACAAGATCTATACAGAGTAGAAAGAAAGTAATTTGAGACAGAAGGTGCTACCAACTGGGAGGTCTGGGAAATGCCTTCTGCAGAAGGTAGGATTTGCACTGAGTCGTGAAGGAAGCCAAGGAAACTAAGAAGGGAAGGTGAGGAGGGAGCATATTCCAGGCTTGAACAAGCCAGTGAGCCTTCTCTGCCTGACAGCTGAGGCCTGATGTTCGCATGGTGTCCAGGACTCTGGCTTTCCCCACTAACAAAGCTCATCGTTAGCAGAAGTTATAGCTGAAGCAAAGTGACTCACCCTTCAGAAAGATGAGTCAGGGCACCGGCTGGAATTAGAAGTCTCCCCCAAGCTCACATCCTATTGCTCGGCCACACAAAGTCAAACCGTATGTTTAGGCAATGAAGGGGTAAGGGCTTCTGTGAAACAGTTACTTCTGAGATAATATTGGGCATGGAGGAAGTATGATGCACATACTTGAAAGAGAAAACATCTGGTTGAGGTGATAACGTTAGACTGAGGAAGCTAAAACCTGACTGAGAAGTGAAAGTCTACAGAGATTTCAGCAGTTAGGTCCTAATTAGCATTAGCTGAAAATATGTTTGCTGAAGGGAAGAAAGATGGAGAAACCTGGGTAATTTCAGTGATTTTCAGCCATTCCAGCAAATTCCAGTGATTTCTGGAGCTCAAAATAGGCTAGGCCTTGACCTCAGAACCCCAGGAAAAAAGGTTATGTCTCTGAGCTAATATTAAATATAGAATGTGATCGATCCCTTTTTCTATCTCAGTTGCTTCCTGCTCATTTCTCCCATCTGTGTTAAGCAAACATACAGTCAGAGATAGAAACAGTACAGTGAAAACTCATAAAGAACAGGGAATTAGAAATGAAGCCATGCTAGAGGAATCAGATAGAGGAAACACAAGAAAACTAATGCACATATGAAAAAACATGCATTAAGCTTCACTCTATGGCAAGCTTTAATACAACTAGATGAAAATAGAAAATCAAGACGTTCCTGCCTAGCTCTCAACAAATCCACCTTCTAATTGAGGATGGAGGATTCATCTATATGGCAGATGAGAAGGCCCAATAATAATGCTGTTCGTGATCAGGGCAGATGGCAAGACCTGCTTACCCTTAGGACATGGTAACAGGGCAGATGGAAACATGAAACGCGTGTTATTGTCGTTAATCACACACTCCTATTTCTGTGGATAAATGCAACTTGTTGATGACATATGTACGATGATAACAACTCATCATTTTTCTCTTTTCTAGACCCTTAAAAATGGGACTGAGTCTTTCAAATTAGTCTTCCATATACATTTCTCTAATTTCCAAGGCTTCCCTCCACTAGCCACTATTCACTGACCAGACCCTCTGCATAATTCACTAGAGTCCCTTTCCAAAAAGGGTCAACCTTTGGCAAAATTAGGAAAGAGAAAAATTTTCTTATGATGGAATCAAATGTGATAACTTACATTAAGGGCTTTGCAAACCTTCAAATGATATCTAAATACAAATTATTCTTGTTACTGTCGTTTTCCTTTGGTACTTCCCCACCTCCTTCTTTTGTAATCCTCTTTACCTCTTTAAGTGCTTCTCTTGTGTCCCCCCATATTAGTGCCCTCATGTGTTAGCTCCATGGCATCCTACCTATGCCTGCTAATGATTCATTTCAATGAATCTATTTGAATGAAGTAACCCTTCTTCCATCAACAAAGCTCCCATTTCCTCAGTGGATCTCATTAAGCTGTCATCATAAAGGCATCTGGTGTGTATCTGAGTTTGATTTTTTTAATTAATTTAATTTTTAAAAAATTTTATTAAATTTTAATTTAAATTCCCCACTAAAGTGTCAATGACTGGTCAGAGTTCATTAGGGTTCATAGGCCACTATGTTCTGTGGCTTTAACTTCTTAGCTCCTTTCTATCCCCATCTAGACAATCTTCTCCCTACCAGTTTTTTTCTTGGGAAAAGTGAGATGGTACTAGTGCTCATACTGGGTTTGAGTTCAGAGGTATAATGGAGCCAGCTCCCAAACTGTTAAATTTTCTGTATAAGCATTTATACCTCAGAAATCAGGAAATGCTACAAATTAGGGCTTGAGTTATTGTTTTGTGGATTGTCTAGACTTAAGAAAGTAATGGAGAAAATATGATTAATGTACATTAAACTGAAAAGTGTGTCCTGTGTCCCTCCCTTTTTTTTTTCCTGGAGAGCTTATTGGTAAACATTTACCAATACCTCACTGGTTGGATCTATTGCATACAAAGTCTCCACCAGTGAAAACACGGCAGTAACAAACAGTATTGAACCTTACTTAGGAGAGGCACCAGACAGTGTGGTATAATGAAGGAGAGGATCATATTCTAGTACTACCTCTCATACATATTAACTGTGTGACCTTGAGCAAATCACTTTATGACTCGGTGTCTCCAGGCAACTCTTTGAGATTATAAATTACAAAATGCGTAGGTATTGATCTGGATTGGTAGAGGCAGTTTCCTCACTTGGAATTAACCCACACAGATAAAATCACAGGACTAGATTTAAAAATAGGCCTTTGTATTATAAATAAACAAAACAACTTTATGTAATATTTTAGAAGGATTATGAGAATATCATAAATAAAAGTTTAATAATTATTAAAAATTCACAATTTATCATCTTCCGAAAAAAAAGTATCCAAATCCCAGCCCTTATTCTTTGGCACTTGACATTCTTACCCGATGAGAACCAACATATAATTCCTATATAGTGTGTAGGGTGGAAAGAGTCCCAGAGTATCAGCTTTGCCTTTTAATAGTCACAGAACCCTAGGCAAGTCATTGAAATTTTCTAAGATTTATTTTCTGTTTTTGTAAAATGGAAATGTCAGTGAGCCAGGCAACCAAAAGACAGCTTGGAATGAGACACATGTCTTCATAAACATGCAAGTTCTTTAGGATTGCCTGTCCCATGGAGTTGAACATGTTATAAACTCTAAAACCTTCTAGAAATGTGAGTTATTATTTGCTAATATGATGCCATCTTCCTCAGAAGGCCTCTCCTGCTCATCCCTCCTTCTAGTTCTTTATTTCTAAGACTACTTTTCATTTAAACTTGTATATAACTTGGTTTTGAAGTCCAGAGAAAGTTAGAAAGAAGAATGAGGGCAAGTTAGTTTCAGTTCCTCCACAAAATGGTGGTTTAGGGGAAGGATTAGGGGGCATTGCAGGGAGATGTAACAGGATGAGTAGGCTACAGGGGTAGTTGATTGTTCTGGGAGAAGAGACACCAGGCACTGAGGGTTGTGCCAAGGCGACCCAGCAGTAGAAGAGATATGGTTTTAAAATTAAGAAAAAGTCAGAAACAAGGCAAGAAGAGGAAAGGACAAGAATCCATTTCCTGAGCTTCAGTCAACTAGTGATCAGGCAGTAGCCTCAGTTACTTTGAATCAGTCAGAGGAACACCCAACATCTTCTTAGTAAGGGGGAAGGCTGCAATGCCCCCTTCCAACAAAGGTCCACGCCTATAATTTTCTCAAGTTGATTAGGGGGCAACTCATCAAATTGGGTAAGTCCTCAAACTGAAACCTCCCTTTCCCTGACTATATATAGTTGTGCTCAAAAGTTGAATACCTAACAGTTTTACATATATTACACCTTGAGTTTTTGCTTCAGTCATAACATAATCATGTAATTTTATGATGCTTTCTTTCTCACTTGTGTTCTATAGTCAGATAAAAGAAACAAAATTATATTTTTCAGACAAAAACCATTAAAAATGCTATATGAGAAGGATGAAAAGAAATAAATTTCAACTGCTATTCTCATAATTTTAAATAGGCAGCACCATGTGAAAGGTTGAACTCTCTAAAAATTGAAAAGGGGGAAAGAATCTTTTTTTCTTTTTCAGATATTAATCTATCCGTGTGTTGTTGATCTGTTCAGCATATATGTAACCATAGGGTATAAAAATTTAGATTGCTATAGTTATCTGTTGGACTAAAAGCACATTCCATCACGATAGTTAACACCAGAAGAGATCAAGTTCATCTTTGTCTCTCTCTGTGCTTTGTGGGGAAGAGTAGAAAATTGATCACAAAATTCTAGTTCTCAGAGGCATGCATGGATGAAACAATAAATCAGAGTCTGGTCTAATTCCTGAAAGAGCACACTGTTAGGGGAAGAAGAGCTGATTCCTTCTTCTCTGGAGATGGAGAAATCTCTTTCTATACTTATCCCATTTCACTTAAGGATTGACTGCTAGGTCATGACTCAAGACTTACCAGGTATGAGGGGGAGGAAAGGAAAGGAAAAAAAATTAGAATTCACAATCTTATAAAAGAAAATGTTGAAAACTAAAAATAAATAAACAAATAAAAGGGAAAAAATAAAGTCAAAACCACTGGAACATAAATTTTAAAAAAAGCCTCCTGAACTGAGTTGAGTTTCTGATGAGTTGAGTTTCTTTGGTTCCCTGGGAGCACTGACTTGCCAGTATTGTTGCAAGAGATGTCACTTTTTTAGCCCAGCATCCTTTGACCTAATATCCCAGATTCTCCTGGGCAACCATAGTGATTGCTAAGTAAGCTCAAGGTATTTCAAAGTATTTTTGCAGAAAGCAGACAGGATTTGGATGATATATTACAAAAGTGCAGCATGTACAACTAACTGTGGCACAGGGGACTAAAATGGCCTAATGGGCAAATAGGGATTTCTGTTAACCCAATCAATAAGCAAATATTAAGTAGAAATGTTTTAGATGCTTGCACATGTATAACCTATATTGGATTGCTTGCTTTCTTGGGGAGAGGAAGGGGAGAGGGTGAAGGAGAAAAATTTGGAGCTCAAAATCTTTTAAAAAATAAATGAAAATTGTCTTTACATGTAATTGGGAAAAATAAAATACTATTTAAAGAAAGAAAAAAAATCTAAACATTTATTAAATGTATACTATATGACAAATACTCTGGTAGGTACTGGTTGTAAAAAAGACAAAAACCTGATCTCAAGGAGCTTACTTCTGCTCTCCGTGGGAGACAACATGTCAGGCTGTTTAAAAGCTTTTATTAAATCCTTACTGTCCCAATTACCATGTTAAATGCTGGGTGATACAAAGTAAAACAAAAAACAGTCATTACTCTTAGGGAATTCACTTTATAATGAGAGAGCAACATGTAAATAACTAGGTACATATATTATAGACAGAGTGGAAGCAAAGTAATGTCATAAGTATATGCAAAATCCTAACGGTGCAGACGGGGTGCCCCTTGCATCTCAAAAAGGACTGGCACATCTCAATTTTTTAAGCTTGTTGGAAGGTGCCCCCTGGGGCAAGGGCAGGCCCTCTGTCAAGTCCCTTCAATGGATCCAATAACTATACTTAAAACAGAGTCAGGGCCCCAGTTACTATACTTCTTCCTGGGTCTATTTTTCCTTTTCAGCCTACTTCCAATTTCCTCCCCAAAGGCTTTAAATTTCCTAGTAAAACAAGCAAGAGGCATAAAATTTTACTGCATTCATTGTAGTTGTGTCCATTCCCAGGACCCTCTTGTCACTAATATTAATGGTGTCTTGTGTACTCTGGGAACTTAAGAAATATTCAACAAGAATAACATCTCTTTTTCAAAAAAAAGTACTGGAGTTGAGGTCATGGGGGAGATCTTTTGATTGGAACTTTGCTTCCTGGGGAGTTTAGACTCAAACTCTCTGCAGGATCATATTTGTGAACCAGATTATTGCCCTTGCATAGCTATCATGTGCAGTGGGGATGGAGTTTAAAAGACAATTTTTTTCATTACTATTAATGACACATTCAGCAGATTATATCAATAAAACCAATATAATCTGTTAATTTTAAGCAGGGTTTCTCAGGACAAATACTTCCCATTCCTGTTTATTTAAAGAATCATTATTGTCTTCCAACAATGGCTGCCCTCCCTTAATGACTGAGTGCTTCTCTTTCCTTTCTGTGTCCTCACCAACCAAAGCTGAAGTATTTTGGATTATTGTCAGTCCACAAATATTTACTGACCTTCTACTATTCACTGTGCTAAACTATGGTGAGATATGTAGAAGAATAATGTGGAGTTTATTGTCTAATAACATTTTGGCATAGTGGGCATGTCCCTTCTTTAGTGATATCTCTGAAAGCTGATCTTCCATCTAATGACCAGAAAAACTTTAGGAAATTGAATAGAGAAAGAGGCCTAAGATTGAAGGAGGTGTAAATATGATCCTCTCTTCACTAGTTTTGCCAAAATGTGTAATGTTATAATGATAATATTTAACAGTTTGTATTAAATTCAACTATTAGCTATGTAGCAACTAGCATAGTATTCCCCTCACTAAATTTTTTTGTTCAATTTTTGGAACTATACAGTCCCAAGGACTATGCAAAATTAATTACTTAATTACAAAATAAATTACTTAAACATGGTCCCTACCCTCTATGAGATTATGTCTAAAAACAGAGTGTACATATGTCTTGGATGTAGTCAATCACATAAGTTTATGGATCCATCTTAGAACCTGAATTAAATGGTTTATTGTTGTAAGAGCCATAAGAACAACCTTATAAAGTGGTATCTCTCATATGGCCACAGTCCATGATATGAGACCTCAGGGTGATCTTCCAAGGAGATTCCAGTGTATCTCTGATTAGGTGTTGTTTAAATAGGAAAACACATACAAAGCTCTGTACTCCCCTACTTCCAAACCCAACCAAATCAAACAAGACTTCTCGTGACAACAGATATAATTATACTAAGAATATTTAAGTGTAGCAACAATAATAAGTCTTTGCCAATTTAGGTTTAATTGCCAATAGGGAAAAATTCTAATGTAAAGGAGAATTTGGGCTGTCCCTTGGAATACATTTCACCTGTAGCTATATGGCCATCACAGGGCTATCCTTACCTGGTGGGGACTTCATTTTTCTGATTTTTTATATTTTTCTAACATTAAAAGTTAAAGCATTTATCCCTATCATCCTCTCCATAAGCAGATGAACCCTCTGTTCTCGTAATTGATAATCATTTAGGATCTATGCTTCATTTATGCCAGTGTCTAGCATAAATGACAATTAAGGTAACTTTAAGTTCTGAGATTCTGTAATTCCAAGATTCTATGAAGTAACTAGTCCAAAGTTGCATAGCAAATTTTACTTACTGAGCCTGATTTAGAATCCAGATAGCACAGCTTCCCCATCCCAGAGTTCTGAGCCTTGAATATTTCCACAGCTAACCCCAGGGTGACTGATTCAAGGGATAAAAAAAAAAAAAGACATTTTGCTTAAAGATTCTTTCCATGCCTAGAGAAACTTGACACAAATCAGAAATATGTGTTGAGTTCATTTCTCAATTCAAAAGAAAAGTGTGATATTGGTGAAAGCATCGCTTAGGTTAAAGAACCTTTGGGAATGCCCAGGCCCACATAAAATCATGTATAGTGGAAAAACAAGTTTAATGATTTTCAAGAGGAAATGTGTCTAACCCCTGGAAAAAAGTCTACTAGACTCAGGGAAATCATGTTAATAATAACCTTTTATTTGCATATTATTTTAAAAATCACTTTCCCCTAGGTCATCTGATTTTATTTTCACAACACTTAAGAGTATGTATTATTTTTTCCCATTTTACACGAGAAAACTAAGGTTAATTGGAAGATTTCTTGTCCAATCCCTCAACTTCCTCCATTCCCATGACCACCTTCAGCTACCCAAAGGAGTGATGAACATGCTTTAGACCCAACCACCACCACCACCACTACCCCCGTCCCCTGAATTTGTCCTAGTTGTCGTAATTACTAATTAAACCTCAGGCCCTGCCTGTAGGTGAAGGGGGCCCTTGATCAAAAATACTGTGAAAGAACTGAGAGTTCTTAGGGGAATTGAGAACAGACAAGAGAAACCACTAGGGAGGTGGAGACTTTAGGAAGTACACATTTTAGGAAGAACTTTGCTATATAGGCAAATCTACCAAGGAGGACCTCAAGATAACACCATAAAAGGATTAGCTGAAGGAACCAATTTTAGGTTTAACCTGTATAAGAGATGATTGGGATTTGATGGCTGTTTTCAAATAATTGGAAGGCTTGTTTTTGGTCTTACAGGGGAACTAACTAGAAACAGTGTGGAATTATGGAGAAGCCAATTTCAGTTTGATACTAAAAACAAACAAACAAACCAAAAACCTTTCTGTTAATTAGGGTCATCCAAAAAGTGTAACAGACTTCCTTGAGAAGTAAAGACTTCTCTCATTCATTAGAGATCTTGAAGAATAAAGTTGGATACCTGCTTGACAAGTATGCTGTAAAGGAGATTCTTGCTCAGATATTGACTGGACAGGATGCATCTGATTTCTCTTCCAACGCTGAGATTATGTAGTTCAAAAAAACATCAGAAAAAGAGGGGACCCAAATATGCTGATGGGGAGCAGAAAGTCAGATCTGAGCAGTAAGATTTGATTGTGGCGTTATGTACCTAGGAAAAAAGCAAGACTAGACAGGGCATTTCAAGGGACTGAGCCTAGGCATACTAAGTAAGTCCTAAATTCAAGTGTTCATAAGGAGAATAGTTTTGATCTGAAGCTAAGAACTTGAAACTCCAGAGTTTTCTTTTCCATGGTCCAAGAGAACTACAAAAGACAGACCAGCTTCAGTCTAGGGGTTGGATGAAATAGCAAAAAAAGGCTAGTGAATCCAAGAGTTGGGGAGAGAGGTCAGAGAAAAATCCAGAAGCTGGAAATGTAATGAATGGAGAGACTTATCATGAGCTCAGAAGGCTGATGATGAAATGACTATGTTTCCCACCACTTGGCAGAGGAGCAATAAATTAGAAGTGCCGAATGAGGCATACATTTTCAGACATTGCTAATGTGCTGTTTGTTTTTGCTTGGTTTGATTTTTACAAAGGAAAGCTTGGGATGGAGGGAGAGGTAGTGATGGTGAGGCAAAAAGGAAGAAAGAAAGAAAAGAGCCTGAGTAAAACATTTAAAACAATATGCAGAAGAATGCAGAAGGAAATTCAGAAAGTGACACAAAAGGAGAGCAGTGCTGTTGCTTCCATGATAAATGTTATATATGCTTAAAAAGAAACCATAGCTAAGAGAAATTCATAGTTTCACATACAAGCCTCTTTTCTGTCTTCTTGGTGATATTGGATGTTCATGTTTGCTGATGTTTGTTAAGTTTATAATAAACTTAAAACTATATTTTAATAAATAGGCTGGTACAGGCTTAAATTAAACTCTGATAGACTGTAGAGTTGTACAGAGCTCCTTTTTCAAGATCTCTCCCACTGTCGTCATGTTTGCGCTGTATGACGTATAGAAGCAAAACCTCCAAGGGAGAGGGACCCTAGGACAGTAGGAGAAGCTAATGTCAGGAAAAGTGGGACAGAGTTTGCTGGGAGAATTTTGGAGTAGAAACACCCATTTCTTTGACTCCCTGGGAGAGCCAAAGCAGAAAAATTACCCAGGAGTGTGATGATGGCATCCTCTGTTTGAGATTTACAAATCAAAAGCTCTTCTACTAAACCCACATGGAGGTGGGAGTGGAGAAGGGATTTCATGGTCACTTTCCTTTGATGACCTTTGGATCATTATCTAGGTCCCTTGAGTCTGAATGTCCTTTGCAGGCTGGTGAGTGCTTGCTCCATATTTCCCAGATGATGTTCCCAAGCAAGTCTTGGTTGATGACTGAATCAGGACTTGGATCAGAGGAATCAAGGACTGACCCTGAAGAATGGAAGGGAAAAAGCAAGCAAGCAGAGCATTGTGGAAAGGAAATGTAGGTTTGACACAGGATGCCAGTTATTTGTGTTATGCTCATGATTCGTATTTCTCCAGCTGCAGCTGTGGGAGCTTAAAGTAGCACTGTGGTTGGGAACCTCAGCCTGGGGGAAGCAAGTTAGGCTTCTGAGGTTTGCTCTGTGTTTCTGCCCAGGCTGATTTTATTTATAAGCTTTCACCCTAATGTGCCCGTGTGTACTACAGCAACATCACAGTGGCCTTGCTGTTGGTGATGCTGGCCTAGTCATGTTTCCCTGGCAGGCCATCCTGGTCTCAGATTCGAGCAGAGGGAGGTGCCACTTTGGCTGCTTTCTCTCTGTGGGTTTCACCAATCCTGATAATAAGAGAGCTAGAATGGCAGTGGGCAGCATTTATATTACGTCAGGCCAAGTTTGATTCTGGATTTCAAAGGACAGAAACAGAGCCTCACACTTAGTTGATCTGACTAAGGGATTTATTGATCTTATTGTTAGTTTGCAAATCAAACCCATCTAGCAGACAAAGGAAATTGAGGAGGGGAGTGTAAGCCACTTCATTGCCATGCCCAGGTCTTAATATTGCTTCTCTCTGTAATAGTTCCAGCCAACTTCTAGCCCTTACCAGAACTTTTGCAGGCTAATCCCATACAGCCTGGGACCTTAGAGCCTGAGAGGGATTGGGGGATTTATACTGAAATAATTGGTATTTGATGCTTCAGTTTAGGGTAAGTAGACTCCAGGCATCACTGAATCCAGCAATCATGAGTAATCCTAGGAAGGAAGGAAGGGAGGAAGGAAGGAAGGAAGGAAGGAAGGAAGAAGGAAGGAAGGAAGGAAGGAAGGAAGGAAAGAAGGAAGGAAGGAAGGAAGGAAGGAAGGAAAAGGAGGGAAGGAAGGAAGGAAGGAAGGAAGAAAAGAAAAGGAGGGAAGGAAGGAAGGAAGGAGGGAGGGAGGGAAATGAAGGAGGGAGAGGGAAAGAGAAAGGAACAAGCATTTTTAAGTGCCTACTATGTGCCAGACACTGTACTAAGTGTTTTACAAATATTACATCATTCAGTCCTCAAAACAATCCTGCGAGGCAGGTGTTATTATTATCACCATTTTCCATTGAGAAAACTGAGGGAGACAGAGATTAGTGATTTGCCCAGGATCATACAGCTAGTAAGAGTCTGAGATCATACTTGAACCCAAGTCTTCTGGATTCCTGGCCCAGTGCTCTATTTGCTGTACCACTTAATTGTTCTAAATATAAAATAGAGCTTGGCGAAATTCCACTGGTGTCAGTGGATGTGCTCAGCAGACTCAGTTACTTGGGTTTTGTTTATATGTGTGCCCACTCTCTGCAGAAGGGGCCTAGTCTACATTCCATCTGCCTCCATACTGTGCCATACAAAGAAGGCCAGAGGAAAATTGAATCATGACTCTGGGCCTCAAACTCTCCTGGGCAGAGGATTCTGACTCTGAGCTCAGTAACTTTCCCAAGGCTGCTCAGTGAGTTGATGTGAGTATCACCTTCTCCCATGGTAGACTGAACACAGAAATCAGAAAATTTGGACCAGCTGGTATTTGTATATTGGAGGCTGGGGATGGTATTGTGCACTTGGAGGCAAGGAAATGAACTTGGAGGAATGAGTGAAAAAATAAATATATATTGCAAGCGAGACCAAGGCCATTGGTGTGATGACCATGTGAGATGGGTAGCTTCATACAAAAAAGAATTCTATTTTGGGGGTCTATAGACTACTACTCCAGTAGCCTTGACTAGCTCTCTGGGCGGGGAACTTTGTACAGTGAGGATGCCCTTTCTCATCCTTTGGCACTTTGTTTTGGTGAAAATGTGTCTGAAGGAGCTCGTTGAATCTCCCAAGACAAGGGCTTCTGCTGTCTTAACCTATTTACGAGTAATCATGGAAAGAAGCAACAATACATTGAAGGGAGAGTCAGAGTCGTTGCTGAATGTGGGTGATGGCCATCAAAATTTAAGGGGCAAAATTGATTTAGTGCCCCATACTTAGCTCAGTGCCTAGTACATAGTTGGAGCTTAATAATTTTTTTATTAAGTTAATAATATCGCCTTCTCTGACCTTATATAAGTAGCTTTCCTTTTCTTAATACCACCAAGGAAAGACATCTTATTGCTTCAGTGACTTGTTGCAAGGTGCAATGTCTTTCATAAATTAACTGAATTGCACGAAGTTAAATCTAGAAGAGACTTTATGGACCATCTAATTGAGGTCCCTCTTGTTATAGGAGAGGAAACTGAGACCCAAAGAGAAGGGACTCACATAGTCACTAGCTGTGTAACCCTGGGCTAGTCACTTAACCCCTGTCTGCCTCAGTTTCCTCATTTGTAAAATCAAAATAATGATAGCACCTGCCTCCCAGGGCTTTTGTGAGGATCAAAGGAGTTAACATTTGCAAAAACACTTTGCAAATCTTAAAGTGCTTGTAAATGCTAGCTAATATTATCATTATTATTACTATTATTATACATTATGTTATTCTAAACAATATGTTACACTGCAATCAATAACATAACACTGTTTTAACCAACAATATTCATTGTGATCAGTGGCACAGATTGTAAGCAATGACAAACATTGTGTTTAATGAAACATAACATTATAAAACAAATATTGTAACCAAGCAGTCAAGTCAATTAGTAAACATGTATAAAGTGCTTACTGTATGTAAGGCCCAAGAACAGAAAGATAAAAAAGTGGAATTGTCTCTGCCTTCAAGGAGCTTACTTTCCATCAGGGAAGACAACATATAAACAAGCAAATATAATAAAATACATGAAATAAGTACAAGGTAATTTTTTTGTAGGGGGACTAATGGCATGCATCATTGTAACCAATAGCATTTATTGTGATCAATGGCAGACATTGTAACCAACAGCACCCATTCTGACCAGTGGCACACGTCATTATAAGTAATGGCATATATTATTAAAAACATCATGTTATAACTAATAGTACATACTGTAACTAACGGCATAAATCATCTTAACCAATAATATGCATTATGACCAATGATATCATTTTGACCAATGACATCCATCACCCTAATTGTAAGCTATGATATACCACAATCTAACCACTGATGTGCTATATATTTTTAGGAGAGCTAGTCAAGGCTACTGGAGTAGTAGTCTATAGACCCCCAAAATAGAATTCTTCTTTGTATGAAGCTACCCATCTCACATGGTCATCACACCAATGGCCTTGGTCTCACTTGCAATATATATTTATTTTTTCACTCATTCTTCTTTTAACCTATTATATCCAGAGCATAGAGTCCACAGAGTGAAGAATACAATTTTTTGCTCTCAAAAAACTCAGAATCTGAAAGGGGAACTAAGACATGTACAGAGATAACTATACTTCCAGGAGGAATGTGGACATTGAATAATAGAAGTACAGACAAATTACTATGGATATTCAGAGGAAGTCAATATGACTTCCAGTTGATATGGAAGGGAGGAAGTGGCCATTGACTTATATCCTTAAAGATGGAAAAGAAGAGGCAGGATAAAGAGCAACTGTAATATGTTCTACACATACTTTATTTTATAGTCTCAAGTAAACTATTTTATGGAGAATGAATATGAAAGAACTACATGGTGCACTGCATAGAATGCTGGATCTGGAGTCAGGAAGAATTGAATATCAAGCCTCGGGCACTTCCTAGCTGTATGACATTTCTCAAATCAAATAACCACTGTCTGCCTCAGTTTCCTCAACTGTAAAGTGGGGTGGGGGAAATAATAGCACCTAGCTCACAGGATTGTTGTGAGGATCAAATGAAATATTTGTAAAGTGTTTAGCACAGAACTTGGTATATAATAGGTTCCTCCTTCCTCATTTAGAGTCCAAAAAGGCTGTATCTAAATTCAAAACAGTACGGATATCTTTGATTATCACATTCTTCCTCTAAGCAGAGATTTCTTCCATGAATTTGACCCAGTATACTCTTATGGAGTTTTAGGAAGTGTTAAGTAAGGCTTAAATGTACCTTAATTTTTATTTGTCTATCTATATAGATACAGATCTATCCATCTATCCATCTATCCATCTATCTATCTGTCTGTCTGTCTGTCTGTCTATCTGGCTTGGAGTAATAAATAGAGAGCTATCCTCAGAGTCAGGCCCCACCTCTGACACAAACTAGATATTTAACCTTGAGCAAATGACTTTACCTCTCATACTCCAGGAGATTCTGTTTAGACTAAGTTCCAGAGCATGCACCAGTCTGCATTTGGTAGAATGAGTTTTCTCAGAGGAAGTTTCTGCATTAAGGAAATCACAGGTCCTAGTACAAGGTGTGTGTGTGTGTGTGTGTGTGTGTGTGTGTGTGTTCATGTGCATTAAAAAACAGTGTTACATATGCAGTTATTCATTCATTCAGTTTGAATGTGAATTGACATTTGAAGACATCTGAAGAGAAGACATAAATTTGCATTGGTAGAGGGAAGGTCCTTATGTGGAACTTTTCTATATCAATGAAATCACAGCTCCAGTCCTTTTGTTGTTGTTGTTGTTGAATTGTTTCAGTCATGTCCAACTCTTCATGAAACTATTTAGGCTTTTCTTGGCAAAGATACTGGAGTGGTTTGCCATTTCCTTCTCCAGCTCATTTTACAGAGGAAGAAACTGAGGTAAACAGGGTTAAGTGACTTGCCCAGAGTCACATAGCTAGTAAGTGTCTGAGGCCAGATTAGTCCTTATACATACATGTAAATATAGATAGATATGTGTATGTAAATATATGTGTATCTGCATCTATATGTGTATATATACATATATATGTATATAAATATATATAATACTCTTTATTTCAAAATTGAGATAATGACTGGAGCAGTACAGTACATATGCATATGTAAAAATATGTGTAGATGTATGTATATGTATATATGTGCATGTGTGTATATACATATATATATAGATATACACACACACACACACACACATATATATATACATAACATCCTTTATTTCAAAATAGGAATAATAATTGGAGCTGTGATTTCATTGGCATAGGAAATTTCCATAGGAATAACTTCCCTTTACCAATGCAGATTCCTGTCTTCTCTTAGAATATCAGTAATGGAAAGTGACCTGCCCAGGGTCATGTGGTCAGAGTGCATCAGAGAAGGAACTGAAACCCAGATTTTCCTGGTTTTAAGAAAGGCTCTCTAAAAAGTAATACGCTACACAAAGTCTTAATTTCATGATAAAAGACCCATACTAGTAAACAACCGCAGCACGAAAGAAGATGAAAAAAAGCAAATACTGGATGGTATAAAAAGGGTTGGACATGGAAGGAGGAGACTTAGGCTCAACTTTGGTGTCTGACATCTGTGCACCATCTGTATAATCTCTTTCTGAGATTCAGTTCCAACATATGTAAAATAAAGAGGCTGGACTAGACAAGCCTCTACTTAAAAAGAAAAATTTTAAGTAAATGTATGAATCATATTTATGTTTATACTTTTAGTCCCAAAGCCAATTGTTCATTTAAGTAAGTGATCATCAAAGACCCTTGTAAAACACACACAGACCAATACTAAATAACAACAGCAAAGCCTTTTAATTTACTGTTTGAATACCAGAATGTCTTTGTTTCAATGTCAGCCTGACTCCTTGGTGGGAAATTCAATTCATAATTAATTTAATGTTCTTCCCTACTGTGACTATTAGCCATAACATGGCACTTTCCCTACCCTTAACTAGCAAATATTTTGTTCTGAAGACATAACCTGGATAGTCAGGAGACAGCTGAGTGGATTCTGTCCAGAAATTTCTGGAATTTTATCAGCTATTTTTCTTGTAGACAGACGTTCTTATTAGCAAACAACTATTTGTAGCTTCAGCAAGTGATTTGCAACTACTGATTTTCTTTGAGCAGATGTAAAGATCAGGGCCTATTAAGCAAGAAGAGAAAAATAAAACTAAAGGAAAGATACTTTGGATCAGAGGAAACTGGCCCCTAGTCCCCAATTAACTGTGTGTGTGTGTGTGTGTGTGTGTGTGTGTGTGGCTAAGAGACCACCAAACAAAATTCTATTGGATTGTGTAAATCTACTGAATAAGTATTTTCCATTAAACTGTCAACTCCTTGAGGGCACAAACCTAACCAGAAGATAGTCTTTTAGGTCATGAATTCTTCTTCCAAATCAAATGTTCTTTTACTAATCGATAAACACAGAGGTATCAGTCAATTGTGTGACTCTGAAGATGTATTCTACTGTCAAAAATCATTTGTAAAAGCTTTCCTATGCTCCCATATTTTCATCAAGGCTATCTTCAGTACATGTGTAGATCATTCTCACAAAATTTTGTAGAGATGAGAAAATAGACCTATGAATAAGTAGTTAATGGATGTTTTTTTTCCTTTGGGGTGAATAATATCATTTGTGATTTTTTCCAAATACTTAGTAATTTCTCCCTCTTTCAGATATCGTGAAAAGCTTTCCTATGATGATTTCAAAACTGTGTTGTGTGCGGCATGGTTTTCTTCTCAATGCTCTCCATTTGGTCCTGGTTTCATTTTATTAAACATTATTTCCACATCCTCACATTTCCCACTGAGAAGTGAGATGTTAGATCCCCAAAGTAGAGGCTCCACTGTCATTAGTGATGAAGACAAGTCATAATGGGAATTCTGGCAAATTGATTCCATTTTGGAGTCTATTTATTTTCCTGTCAGTTTCAACTATAAACAATCTTGGGATGACCTGGCTTAACTGGGTCTCACACCAAGCATTATGTAAACGTATTTTCATCAACAGCATGAATTAACAAAGCATATATGAAGCACTTCCCATATGCAAAGTACTGTGACATTCAAAACAAGAAGATTTGATATATAATTGATATAATTTGATTTTGATAATTCTGTGAATATAGCAAAGTATCCGATTCCTCCTCTATAAAATGGGGCTAATAAAGGTCAGAGATTAAATGATTTGCCAGGGTCACACATCTAATAAGTATCAGATCTGGAATTCAAACCAAAGTCTTCTGTCTCCAAATCCAGTGTTCTTTCTACCACACCATTTCTTCCTTCCTTTCTCCCTCCCTTCCTTCCTTCCTTCCTCCCTCTCTTCCTTCCTTCTTTCCTTCTTTCCTTCCTTCCTTCCTTCCTTCTTTCCTTGCTTCCTTCCTTCTTTCCTTCCTTGCTTCCTTCCTTCCTTCTTTCTCCTCCTCTCATTTTCAGTATAACATGTATTCTGCTTCTCCTATAACACCCTTATGAAATGTAACAATACCTGAATTATATATATATCTGTATGTATATAGTATATGATGGATAGTAATGGGAGCATTCTGGTCAATTAATGATGAATTTTTTAAAACCAAAACTGGATTTCAGTGCTTTTGTGGGAACATTTCTAAATTCTATTACTTACACCTTTGCTTTAGTAAACAGAAATACTGAATGTGATTTATTCTTTTCTTGAAAAGGTCATTATTGTAACAAATTATTGTGCTACATTACAGATTTAAGCACACTGTGAATCAATTTTCTTATCTGGAAAAATGAAGCAATTGAACTCTAAGATTACTAAGGTCTCATTTGGCTCTAAGTCAATTAAAAGCATCTATGTACCAGGCACCGGGCCAGATTCTTTAAGATACAGATGCTATGGGACATTGGGCTGACTCTTCACAGACCACAGCGACAAGGGGAAGGAGAAGTGGTAGAAAGAGAAGGGATTAGGCATTTACATAGTACCTACCATATGCCATGCCCTATATTAAGTGCACTTTAAGGAAAAAAGAATTGGAGATAGAAATATGGGGAGGAGAGGGTGAGAATTGCAAAGGGTCTTTTTTTAGAGAGAGGCTAATAGGATTATGTTCTTTTAAAAGTGTTTCAGTTTGTTTTTGTAGGGGAATAGCTAGAAAAGGAAAATGTTGTGACCTAGTGACAAGATTGTTTGTGACATTTCTATCTTCATAGTCTCACAAAATCTCAAAGTAGGAAGATAACCTCAAATCCAATCTAATTTAACCCATGACTAAACAAAAATCACTTTTTAATGTTCTTGACAAGTGGTTATTTAGCCTTTTCCTGAAGACTTCCAGTGATAGGAAATTCACTACCTCCTAAAGCATCAATTCCATTTTTGGACCACAGTAATGGTTAAGGTATATATCATTTTATAAAGACAAAGTCTACTGCTCTATAACTTCTACCTGTTGCTCTTATTTCTGCCCTCTGAGAACTATATTGAGCATTACTTAAAATTTCATCAATACTTCAGATCAGTGGTCTCTAAACTTTTTTGATTATGTATCCCAAAAGTAGGAAAAAATTAACTATATACATTCATAATAATATATATGTACTACCATATTAGTCTATTAAGTACCTTACAGAACATGCACAATTTTTAAAAATGAACTTGACAAAAGAAATAATATTTAACATTTTAATTTTTATTTATTAATGATATAAAATTCTTTTGCTCTCATTAAAATATTAGTATGATTATAATAATATTTTAGTGAGAGTGATGTTTCATTTTTTAAAAATCCTAAAAGATTGGGCAAAAGTGTAAATAATTATTTGTTCATGATTAATGATTCAGTTAATCTGACCCATGTAGATAGCCAAAGAAGTGAATTTTTTTTTTTAGATACATCTTTTCAAATCAAAAGATACACAATATATCAATCAAATAATGGGACATAGCGATCAGTTTCCATAACAATTTTCCATTGGAAGTAATATTTCTCAATATGCAGATATTCACTAAACAATGCAAACAATGTAAACAAATCTTTGGTTTCAACTCAGCAGAAAAATTTCAGTATCAGTCTATTCCTACTTCTTTACATGATTCATTTAATAGGTGGTGTCATATCTTAGTTTCCTATTCATGTTTGTCTATTTTAGTTGTGTTTTTGGAGGAATAGAGGCAGCTGATGGTGTGGTGGATAGACCACTAGGCCTAGCGTCAGGAAGACCTGCACCCAAATCTAACATCAGACATTTACTAACTGTGCCACCATGAGTAAGTCATCTATCCTCAGTTACCTCAATAAAATTTCACAAACTAGTTTACATTCTAAACCCTTGTTATGGGTTTGGCTGTTGTGGGTTGGGTGAGAAGGGAATATCTTCCCAACATCGTGTTGATTGATCGCATACCTCTTAGAGTCATGCCATAATCCCTGCTTCCCCCAGCAGGCTGGGGCCTGTCTTTAGAGGCCACAGCATTTAGATAACACTGCAGGATCTTGGAGTGTCTCCAGCTCATTATTTTGAAGATGGATTTGCATTATAATACCTAGCTTTGAGACACAGATCATTCCAGTGGATCATCCTGGTAACTACAGTAGCCTTCTACTATTTCCCTTTGCCCTCCAAGCAAGGTACAATTTCCCTTCACTTACTTTAGAAGGGGCCTTAAATCTGAGGTCTATGAGCTTTAAACTATATATATATATATATATATATATATATATATATATATATATATATATTTTCATAACTGTACTTCAATATAACTGGTTTCCTTGATAATGGTATGTTTTTTATTTTATGCATTTAAATACACTTCTGAAAAGAGGATGCTTAGGTTTCACCATTTTGCCAAAGGGCTCCATGGCACAAAAAAAGGTTAAGAATCATTGCAGTGACTGAATTTCATTAAGTCTCTGCACTTGACTAGATTGATTATGTGCTGGTCTAATGCCAAGCAATGGGTGGGATCACTCAGTGGTCAATTTCCTTCAACCACTAAGACAAATAATTCAGTCCTGATTTGTCACTTCCTTGATCCCACCCATTGCTAAGTAATCAGTTATAAAAGCTGTTCAGAAAACCAAACTGTCCAATTCAGGGTTGATTCATTCATGTCCCAGAAACCTAATGCTAGCCAGAAAATCATTACATATAGGTGAGGTGTGCTCATGCCTTCTACACCAACATCAATTGTCTGCCAAAAGCATTTGTCTCCTGCCTTGTGCCAGGACTGATATACCTGTTGACTTTCGTTGTTAATTCAGAGGCCCTGTCACCAGCCCCATCATGTTTCTACTTGCAAGCTTACTACGAGGTTGGGTTTGGACTTACTGATACTGATGGAGAAATAGCACATCAGAGGTATTACTTCAGCTCTACGCTTCTCCCCACTACTCTCTACCTCCTTTTCTCCCTGACCTCAGCAGTTCTCCACTATCCCCAAGGCCTAGTCTGAGCTTCTTTGCCAGAGGACAAAACTATCTGGACCTTCTCCCAATAGTGAAGTCTAGGTTCATGGCTCTAGGTTATGGCTAAGAAATAGAAATGAGTGGGTTTGTTGGGGGGAACACGGAATAGACATTTATTAAGCAACTATCATGTGTCAGGTGTTGTGCTAAGTGCTTTACAAATACTTTGTTTGATCCTTACAACAGCTGCTATGATTATACCCATTTCATGGTTCAGGAAACTGAGGCAGCTGATAACTTGCCCAGGGTCACGCAGCTAGTAAGTGTATGAAGTCAAATTTGAGCTCAGGTCTTCCTGGGTCCAAGCCCTATGTTCTATCTGCTGTACCACCTAGCTGCCTCTAAAAATGATACAAACTGGGGTGGCTAGGTGGCGCAGTGAATAGAGCACTGGCCCTGGAGTCAGGAGGACCTGAGTTCAAATGTGACCTCAGACACTTGACACACTTACTAGCCATGTGACCTTGGGCAAGTCACTTAACCCCAATTGCCCTCCAAAAAAAAAACCGATACAAACTATTGCTTTATGATTATCCTCTCTCATCTCCTTCCAGAGGAAGGAAACACACATTTATAAAATGTCTAATATATTCTAGGCTATATTTTAAATGCTTTTAAAATATTATCCTTTATAAATATAATCCTCACAAGAACCCTGGGAAGTCAATACTGTTGTTGCCCTCATTCTATAGTTGAAAAAAGTAAGTCAGACAAAGGCTAAGCAATTTGCCCAGGCTCACACAACTAGTAAGTGTTTGAGGGTGAATTTGAACTCAGGTCCAGCACTAGCTGTATGAACCAACTGACATTCTAATACTTGAGCAGATGCTAGTCCTCTTCATTTTGAGTGTTCTTTCCAATGGATTGTAAATCCTCTGTCTTCTGATCTCAATGGACTCTCATTCATATCATCCCATAAATTTACCAACCAGGGGTTCACCCACAGCCATAGGGAGCTTCTTTGTGTTTATTTCCGTACAAAGATGCCTGGATACTTATCTCTCAGTTGTCCCTCACTCTCATTCATGAACTAACCATCATTTTTTTTGGTCATTCATTTCTTATGACATCCCCTATACTACTTCTGTACAATTCTTTGGTTGTAATGTGCTATGTCCTTCTCACGCCCCATCTACCCTTCTCCATTGCCGTTTTTTGTGATTTTTGAACCACAGTTCTCTGGCGACTGTAGCATTCCATGACTCACAGTCATTTGACATTGGGGAATACAAGTTTAAAAGAAGGGCCTTAGTTTCAATGAGAGGCTTGGGGTCGTTAAAAGAACCGTTTAATTTTAAAAAGGCAATCCAACTGACCTCTTCCTTCAATTCTAGGCCCAATTCACTTTCTGTTTGTAATGTTTGTCTGCAGTAGATGGACTGAAGCCCCGACTCTGTAGATTATCCATCCACAGTCATCATCTAGTTTGAGCAACAGGCATTCTTCTACCACTTGTTTTTACCTGGGTAGAGAGACCAAAGTCTTTTGAGTGATAATTGATCTCATTTAGAACACTCTGTAATGTTCCAGGGCTTGATGTGATTAGCACAATGTCATCTGAAACGATGAACCTCTTGAGAACTTCATCATCTCGAGAAGGAATTACTTTTCAATTTGGACTCTATACTGGACATCTTTCATTGCTTTGTCAAACTCCTTTGGCAAGCATACATCATTGAGTGTGTATTTTTTGTTGTTTTATCTGATTTTGATCTATATATGGGAGAAATCTTGTTTGCTCTAATTCATCAAATAATTTTTTATAGTTAACAAATAATAAACATAATGTGATCTCACATGACCTTTCTTCTTCTTCTTCTTTCTTTTTTTTTTTTTTTTGCTTTTTGGAGGGGGGAGGGCAGGGCAATTGGGTTTAAGTGACTTGTCCAAGGTCACACGGCTAGTAAGTGTTAAGTGTCTGAGGCTGGATTTGCACTCAGGTCCTCCTGACTCCAGGGCCGGTGCTCTATTCATTGCACCACCTAGTCGACCCTCACATAACCTTTCAGTCATTTGTGTGATCATAAACATATGGTCCACTGTAAAACATTACTTGGAAAGCCTGCCTGCCCTGTCCTCATTGACAATGCCCTTAATAAATACGTGTAGATCGTTCCCATATAAAAACAGTACAATTTACAATTTAGTGCAGTGCCTAGCACACAGTAGGTACTTAATAAATACTTTATCTAGTATAGATGGGGAAATATGAAGAATTTGTTGTTATTGATGTTCTCTCAGGCCTTTTTCGTAATAATTATTTTCTTCCCATGTATTTCGTATCTTCTTTTTCATATGTGTTGAAAAATTCAATCCCTCCATTTCTTCAGAATTAAATCACCTTTAGCCCGGACCTTCTCTATGTCTATTTGCTCTAGTCCTCTTGCTTTTCCCATCTTTATTATCATCAGTGTCATTTCTTTTGCTTCTAACACCACATCCAGCCTTGTTGTATAATAATCCAAATGTGGTATCTCTACTGAAACTGATAGTGAAAAGAGTTTGTTTTAAGAAAAAAAATCTCTTCAGTTCTTTTCCATTTTCATCTATTAGTGATTTTCCAGTTTTATTTTTAAATTCCCTCAGGATGACTTTGCTTAGTTTCACCAAGATTTCCTTTTTTTTAAATCTATTGCTTCCAGCTGTTCTATTAGATAATATATTCATAATCTTCTAACCCTTCTCCTTAAGTTTTTACGAACAAGTTGATGCTCTAACTGATGTTGCTCTTGGCTGCCATAGTTCTCTGATGCGAAATATGCCAGGAGTGTGCTGACTCATGAGTTTTTTAGGCACTTTGGTCTTCTCATTATGACAATTAGTTTATATCAGTTAAACTTCTCTATGAATTGTAATCAGTGTTGATGCTTATGTCACCATCCACTTCCCATATATTGGTATCAACAATATTTAAGTAAGTCAGGATGAAGTTGCTTTAACAACATACCATATATTTTCTCATTTTTATTATTTCCTCTAGTTTTGCATTAATTTTTGTCTTTGCTGTAACAACTCAGTGGTCTCACTGTCCATAGACAACTAACTCGGGAATGACTCCTAGTAACAAAGTTACTCCCTGTTATTAAAATGGAATTTATTTCATTCTTTTTGATATTATTTTATGCTTACCATGCCTAGTCTTTCGATTCTTTTCTCAAAGATAATGGTTGTGACATATAGATGGGAGACCTGTATGTAATCTACAAATCTTTGGTTTCTCTCGTCTCTCTCTCATCCTTCACTACTAAACCATATTTTTTCCAATATATTTGTACTATACTAACCCCTTTTTCATTGAAGTCACCAAGTATTGAAATATATGTTTATTTTATTTGGAAGATTTTTCATCAAGCTGTTTATAGAACGTCTGCACCTCTTTACCGTCTGCAACCAATGTTGATTCATAAGCTACAATTATTTTCTTGGTGATCTTTTGGCCAATCAATTTGACCAATCAATTACAATTTGCCTCTTGCAGAGCCCTGACCTACGAGGTTTCCAGACATCATGATAACGATTCTGCCTTCTGTTGACAACCCCTTTCCATGTCCCATCATTAGAATATAATCTCCTTCAAGGCAGGGACTGTTCTTTTTGTTTTTCTAACCCTAGCACCCAGAAGAATGATAGCACAATATAGGTGCTTAGTATATGTTTGTTGATTGATTTGGTGGTAGAAGTGACTGGGGGAATCTTGATGGTTGTATTAGGCTGTGGCAGTCCTACACAGTTAGAAGGACTTTTAGTCCTGGTAGCAGACTATGTGCCTGTCTTCCAAGGACCAGTATAGAGAACTGCAGAAAATTTCATCGTCTGAGGGTTGATGCAAGTATTGGCCATGGCAGTTCATAAAGACCATTTACTAATATGTGGATGGAATGTGAACAGCATTACTGAAAGTTGTGCCAACACCCGTGAAATCAGGATTATTTTTTAGCATAATTCCATCTCATCAGCTGGGATCATTTCTTCCCTGAGCCAAATTGTAATTGCCAGACAGGGTAAGCTTATATTTTCCTATCATTTTGTATAGGCCTCAAGATCTCTGGATTTGATTGGTATAGATGATTTGTGGACACTCATTGGGTATGACCTGCAGTTGGTTGTTAGCAATCAACTTCACTGGGTTAGGAAGGTTCCTCAGTCATACTAGAATTTTTTAGTATTGCCCATGGATGTCAAGCATCAGTTGGAACTCAGAATATACTTTCTACATGAAGATTCTTTTTTTAATACCAGTCTTTGTTACAGCCAAATTTGGCCACTAGCTAAAGCAATCTCTGACCAGGACAAAAGTGCCAGGCGATAGAACCATTTGAGGGGAAAGAATTTTAAATAACAGCTAAATCCCTTCTCTTATGAGAAGGGTTGTAATTTTTTATTAAAACTAGAATAGAAAATGCTGATATAAAATTTTTAAAAATAGCACTTGTCACTAAATGCGTAATAGACCCTGAATTATGTGTGGTAAAGCATGTGAGACTTAACCCATATCAGAACATCTTGCTCTTGAGGTCTACTGATTGATGCAAATGATAATTCTGAGAATCTCAATTGCAGACTTCAGTGTCACTCTACCCCCAGCCCCCACCAATCACCAAATGTACTGGCCAAAGCACTGGCCTAGGGGCCAGGAGATACTGGGTTCTAGTCCTGAATCTGCCACAAAAATCCCATGCAACCTTGTCAAAATCATTTGCCTTTGCTGGGCCTTAGTTTCCTCACCCATACAAAGTGAAGGCAATGGATGGAACTCTCTTTAAGGTCTCCTTTAAGTCTAAAATTCTACAATCTAATGTGGTAACTCTTTGGGGGCTACAGAGTGAGATCTGAATGAAAACCTTCAGTAAATTCTCTTTTTCCCCAAGGCCTGGGAAAGTTGAGCTGTATCTTTCAGAGATATTTTAGAAGCCATTTGATTGGATTTGTTTCCACACCCAACCGGAAGGAAGTCACAGGGGCAGATAATGAAGTGGGGCTGAGATTGCTTCTAGGGCAGAGGTTTTTAACTCTATGTGCAACAAGCCAGGGTTCTTTCATATGTCTTCTGTTGTCCTTTGCCTCTCACACCTGGTCAGCTACTTCCCTGAACCTTACAGGGGTCGTGGATAATCTCTGAGTTCCAAATCTGGTTTAAGAAACGAAGACGAATGTTGTCCTTATAAAGCATAATTCATTGGATTTAAGACTTGACTGGATTCAGCACATCAGAGAGGTAAGAAAGTGAGGGACTCTTTGAGAGGGACTGGTTTATAGATACTTATATAAGACCTAGGGCCGGATTAAGATTTTCGGTACTCCTGCTTCCTAGGGCCTTTAGTGGGTGCCTTCCATGGGTATATGGGTTATCAGAATTATATTGAATGATTTTATTTCATTTTAACAAAAATATAATCATGACATTATGACATGTTAATGATAAAAGCTGTCTTTTGTATAGTGCTTTAAGGTTTACAAAGCACTTTTTGCCTCACAACAACCCTGAGAAGTTGGTGCTATTATTATCTCCCTTTTAGAGATGAAGAAACCCAGGCTGAGAAGGGCAAGTGAATTTCCTGATTTGAACTCAGGTCTTCCTGACTATAAGTCTAACACTCTACTATGCCTCATAGCTTTTTTATTAGTAAACACTATGATATGTTAGCCACTCACATGTTAAATGATGATTGCAGAGTCCGAAACCTACTGCGTCCATAGGATAATATAGCCCCAATGAGATTCCTTTCCATCTCAGATGTTCCCTTGTCTTTGCAGAGCTGGTTCTGCCTCTGGCATGATGTAGAACTCATGCACAACAATCCAGAATTCTCTTCTCTCCCCTCTGATGCCCTTTGCTTATCACATCTGATGCCCTGAATCTTATGAGGGTCAAAGATAATTTTTAAGCACAAAATTTGACCTTGGGTAATGAAGAATGTTGTCCTCGTGCTGCAATAATTAGGCTCTGGGTAGATATACCCCTTATTCTTGAAAATTCTGTAAAGTGCTGTTTCAGCATCATTCAGGGTATGTTTAGTTTTTTGAAACTTGCCTGTAACCCTGATGCTGCTATCTGGGTGTGCCTTCCGTACTTCAGTTCACTGTAACAGAAAGAAGAAGGGGTTTCCAGCATTAGAAATATACAGCCAAATAGTCATGATGGTACTAAGATGGTGGGAAGGCTTGGTATCCTTTTGGTCCCAGATAGAATGATTCTATTCTCTCACACATAGTCTTCTAATACCAAGGACATCAGAATGGCAGCTAATTTGAGTCTGTTAGAGCAAGAGACTTCTAGAAAGAACTTCAGGGGTTACCAATCTATCTCAGATACGCAGGGAAATGGGCAAAATGTGGGTAGTCCCAAACACAGGACTATACATCTAGTAAGTAGAAATTCAGTCCATCTCTCCCTATCCCCAAAAGGATGGTCTAAAAGCTGGTGGACCTCTGGGGTTGCCTTATCCCTAACTGAGAGTGGTACCAGGTGATCTACACCATTCCAAACAATGGAGTCCATTCTGAGGCTATCATATATATGTGCTATCATAATAGTTTCTCATTGGGGCAGCTAGGTGATGCAGTGAATACAGGACCATCCCTGGAGTCAAGAAGACCTGAGTTCAAATGCGGCCTCAGACACTTAACACTTACTAGCCATGTGACCTTGGGCACTTAATCCCAATTGCCCTGCCCTCCCCCCTCCAAAAAGAAAATATTTTGTATATATATATATATATACATATATATATATATATATATATACACACACACACACACATATATAAAAGTTTTTAATTTGCTTGCTAGATGTCTCAGAAAATTGGTTTGGGAGAAAATACTATTTTGACTTTTCAGGCAGGTATGCTGGACTGTTCTAGAGCAGACTTAGGTGATCAGTTACTCTAGTCCTTGGAGTACTTTAGTCTGGAGATGGTCTATGTTTATATAGTGCCTTACTATTCCAAAATATTTCATATTATCTCTTTTGAGTCTCACAAACATCCTTCAAGGTAGGGGAAAAGAGTATTCTCTCCACCCTTGCACCTTCGATTTTCCAGCTGAGAAAAATGAAGTATAGGAAGGGGAAGTGACTTGCCCAGGGGGATACAAATAAGTGAAATAAACAACATTTTGAATCTCAGGTTCCTAACTCCCAATTCAGGCTCTTTGGAATTGACCTCTGGGATTAGGACATTAATAAGTGCTTCCCGGGTTTGTTCATCATCTCAAGCTTGGGCCTCAAACTTCCTTAAAAGGAAATCATGAATATAGTCAATATACTTATGTATGAGGGGAAAACCTGCAAATGTCAAGTTTTCTGGACTGAAGTAGCTATTAATCCTAGATTATTCAAATATAAACAACCTCTTCCGGTGTCCCTACAAAAATGCAAAATGAGTACAAATAAATTTCTAACCTCTGTCCCCTCAGCAAAGGTTCAAAGTAGCAAGATTTCTATCTGTATTTATAGCTATCTAGTTGTCCCAGAAATGTCAGAGGTCTGTTATGGTTTTCTTTTTCTGTCTTTGCCATTTTAAAAACTCGATATGGTTCAAAAGGCAAAGTAGAGTACTTTGCAGCCCAAATTTCCATCTGGGTTCCTCAAACTTAATGTAGGTCACTAATTATCTCAGAATCTGTCTTTCATAAATTCTGCCTGTAGGAAGTATAGAGTAATCAATAGACAGATAGTCTGAAAGATCTTATGAGTGATGGCAGATTTAGGGAGAATAAATTTAAGGCCCATTCAGGAATTTTATTTGCAAAGCAAGGAGGTGTTATTTATGATGATAATACCACATATCCCCCACATTGTATGCAGAATAATATGCACATATAATGAATGCATCATGCAGTGCAGAGAAATGTCAGTTAATCCAGATACAGATGAATCATAGTCAAATCTAAAAGAATAATTTATTAGCTATTCCCATGAAGACACACAAAAGGTGATACACAGTTACACATTTTTAGCTGCTTATAGGCTTAGGGAATTGCATTCATAAAAGACCTTAGCTCTGCAGAATCAATGGCTCAATGTGGTAAGGATTAGGACTATTGGGCAGTGGAAAAGATGCTGGGTGATCTTACTACTGGACATATGCCCTCAAGGAGGC
>CM053581.1:143207706-143235761 GCA_028627135.1 Pseudochirops cupreus | reverse complement strand
ATCACATATAGCAAAATATCTATAGCACCAGAGCAGCAGATTAGTGGAAATGAAATATATGTCAATTGATTCAGTGGCTGAATAGTGTAATGAAATGTAAGGGAATATTATGTGCCAAATAAGAAACAACGGATATGAAGAATTCAGAAAAACAGCAAAGGTTCATAAGACCCAATGTGGAGGGAAATAATTTGTGCCATAATACGATAATAATATATGCATATATAATAATAACGTGTAATGACTACAGTACTATAAATTAGAAGAATACTTAAAGGAAGCCAAAGGCTGAGTAACGAACCAGTTTTGATCTTGAAGAACAGGTGATGAAATTCAACTCTTCCTTTCAGTGGAGAGACAGAGGACTTGGGATAGAGAATGTTGCATACATTTTCTGATGAAGTCACCACTTAATTTTGTATAATTTTTTTCTTTGATACAAGGATGAGTTCAATGTGGATATGAGGTGTGGGGGAGCAGTAGTTGAAATTACAGCTAAACTCTAATGAGAATGAGAATTCAGGGAAAAAAGTGAAGTAATCTAGTCAATTACGTGCCCAAATATAGCCCAGGAGATACAGGTTGTAATCCCAACTCCTAAACCTCTTAATTTACGACAACAACAACAATAACCACCTAGTTTAGTCACAACAACTCAGTTTTTGCATTGGTGAAATGAGTTTAACAATGTCTACCTTGAGAATGCATCAAAGAGGTCAAGTGGTACAGCAGAGAGATTATGGGTTCTGGAATCAGGGAACCCAAGTTCAAATTCTGCCTCTGATAATTAGATTACTACCTGTGTAACCTTAGACAAGTCAATGAAAGTTCCTGAACTTTTGTTTACTCATCTGTAAGGTGACTAGAACAAGATGGCCTTAGAGATACTTTCTAGCGCTGTACCCGTGGTTCATGTGGGTTCAATGATAAAAACTAATAATAACTAACTTTGGTATAGTATTTTAAAGTTCGCAAAGCACTTTATATTTTAATCCTCACAACAACACTTGTAGATGAAGAAGCTGAGGTCGAGAGAAGCTAACAGAGGTAGTAGATGATTAAGGTAGGGTGCGCATTCAGGTCTAGCGAGGGGGTACAGTGGATGGAGCGCTGGACCCAGAGGAGGAAGACCTAAGTTCAAAACCAGCTTCGCTTACTACCTGAGCGTCTGTGGGTGTCACTTAAAACCTCTTTATGTCTCAGTTTCCACATCTCTAAAATGGGGGTAATAATAGCACCTGTGTCCCAGGGCTGTTGTGAGGATCAAAGGAGATAACTATAAAGCGTTTGCTTGGCACAAAATAGGTACTATATAAATGTTAGCTATTATTATCTATTTTTATTTATTATTATTATTATTTACTATGCCAAACTAGAAAACCACTTTGAATGCTTGGATATTGGTTAAAATGACTAACTGCCCTTTCAGAGTGACTGTCAACACTCAAGTGCTTTATTAAAGCTATTGCATATATAACATTATCCTCATTCTAGCAGACTTGTTCTAAGACTATCTTGCTGTTAAAATTTCACTAGTCCTTCTCATATACACCCATACTAAGAACTGGAGCCACTTCAAACGCAAATTTTCAGAGTGATAATTTCCACCTCAGAAATGTTCAAACACTACAAATAAGGACTTGATTTACTGTTTTATTGATTGTCCAAATTTTTTAAAGTGATGAAGAAAATTTTAATAATGTAAATTAAACTATTTCTGGTTACATTTTTTTTCCCAGAGGGATGATTGTTAAACACTTACCAGCATGCCCCTATCTATATGTCTTAAGTCATGTTACTACATCATTGTTGTATTTTGCCAAAGACAAATTTTCCCAAGCAAAAATCAATTTTAATGTGATTTTCCTGATATTATAAAGTTTAAATATCCACAAAAGTCCTGTTCCAACATCTCATCATGTCATGGAGATGACTTAAGTTCTAAAATGCTTTATCAGTGGAATCATAGCTCTTAGCAGGTTGTACCATGCATTCAGGAATGACTTTAAGTACATTCCATGCAACAGATTATATTTACTTTCTAAGGACTAGGCTAATTAAGTATGAAGAGTCTCATGACTCTGGTTCCTTCTACAATGCTTAATTATGACAAAATAATTGAGAAACCTATTGACTTGTCCATCATCAAGAGGAGATTCCAAATAGATTCCCCAGTGTACACAAAGACTGATGATTTTGTGTGATTTCTGATTGATTTTCAAAAATTGTGTTTAATTCAATTAACCTGATTCTGAAGTAGCCAGTGCTGGTGTGAAACTTGAAAACTTGAAGACTGCTTGAAAAAAGGAAAAATTTCCAAAGCAAGAATTCAAGAATGAAACAGGATACAATTTTTCGTGGTGACTCAGACGATGACTGTACAACCACAGAAAAAGTGTCTCAAAAGCAATAATGACTGCCAACTGCTACAATAAATGGCACAGTAGACTTGAATGTAAAAAAAAAGAAATTTTAGGGGATAATAATAGCACCCATCTCCCAGAGCTGTTGTGAGGATCAAATGAGATAATAAGGTACTTTGTAAACCTTTGGGGTGGCTAGGAGGCTCAGTGAATAGAGCACCGGCCCTGGAGTCAGGAGGACCTGAGTTCAAATTTGACTTCAGACACTTAACACAAAAAACTAGCCGTGTGACCTTCAGCAAGTCACTTAACCCCAATTGTCCTACCTTCCCCCCTCCAAAAAGAAAAAAAAAGGAAAAAAAATTTTAATTAGCAATTAACATAATTGCAAGGAAAAGTCCATGACCACTCTGACTTTTAGGTTTGTGGATGTTTAATAATAGTTATTGATTTCCTCAATATCCCACTTCTCTAATTTCTTGACTCCATCTACTCTGTCTCTCTCTCTCTCTTTCTCTCTCTCTCTCTCTCTCTTTCTCTCTCACTCTCTCTCACTTTCTCTCTCTCTCACTCTCTCTCTCTCTCTCTCTCTCTCTCTCTCTCTCTCTCTCACACACACACACACACACACACACACACACACACACACCACTAAGGAAAGACAAAAGCATCAATGAAGAGAGAGATAGACTTTCTTCTCCCTTTGCAGAAATCATAAAACAGCATCTCAAAGGGTAGTTGCTTGATTTTGTTCTAAAGAAGGGAGAAAGGCTTTATTTACACTTAAGATTGAAAACTTGAAAGTGGTTTCAATGTGTGAATTAATCCACTTTTTCATAAAATGTGATACTACTACCTATTATTCTTACCAAAGTCACATGGCTGGCCATTATAAGTATAAAATATTCAATGTCCTAGGATACTGCCTGGTGTGATGCAAGTGTAGGTATATGTCCCTAAGGAAGTACTTGATTGTTTGTCATGTAAAATGGTGGTTAAATTTCTGACCATAGAAATCCACAAAACCAAGAAAATTACAAAATGGCCACCAGAACTCTGCAGAAACCCTTCTACTTCTGCAGAGAAAGTATCAGAGTAACTGAGAAAGGGGAGAAGGTGCTAAAGATCGCAAAATTTTTTAGATGTATAAATATTTACTTAATGAGTGAATTTTAAATAAGATATTTGTGTGGTGATCATTAAGTCCACACTGGGCAAAGGTACCACTTTTCTGGTCCACTAAGGTTCGTAAAAAGGTGATCAAACTCAGTTTGTCACTGACTCACCTCTCATATTTAATCATTTGCCAGATCTTGTTCGTGTTAACTCCCTAGCATCACTTAAATCCATCTGCTTCTCTCCTCTTATACCACAACATACTACTTTAGGAACTTAAAATATCTAACATTCTTACAATAAATGAGATGATTAGCTATAAATAAGTTATGGCTAAATGAAAAGATCTAATATAGGCTCTCCTTGGAAAAGAAAACAAAGAAGTCTGTGGGTTGGTTTTCTTGTGTGTCCAAAGACAAGAAACTTCATTTCATGGAACCTTTAGTTCGCTCATCTTGTGGTGTTCCTGATGAACATTAAAAAAAAAAAGATCACTTATGAAGATAATTATAATTCAACATATACATAATTTTCAAAAGACAAGGATACAAACAAATTCTATGAAGCATCTGATAAGATTATTTAAATTACAGTAACTTATACTTTAATAATTGAATGTTTCAGAGCAAAGTTAGGCATAAAGAAGGACAGTGAAAAACATTTTGGTAAATGTCATTTAATAAACAATTAATAAATGATAGAAGCCAAAGGCTCATAGGCCACAAAGAAAATTCATTCCTATGCATGAAGAATTCTTTCTTCTAGAAAAAGATTGAGAGACCATCATAAACATGAGCAATGAAAAATAGAAGGCAAGTTAGACATGGCAAACAACAAATCATCACCAAAAATTGAAATTAACTACATCATGACAGAAAATTACTAGTTACCAATGTGGAAATCATTTCCAAATCAGTTAGCTGTCCGTATATAGTTAGACCATCAACTTATTAAAGAAAAAAATAAAAAATAAACACCAAATTGGAGCAAACGATAAAAATTAGTCAAAATGACATAGTTAAAACCATCCCAATCTAACCTATTTAAACAAGCTATTAATGATAGAAAAAAAGAGAAATGGATAAAGGAACAGACATCAAAATGAATTATCACTATTTCTAGTAGAAATTTAATTGATGTAAGAAAAATACCATAATTAAGAAGTAGAAGAGTCTAGAAAATACCTCAAGAGTAAAAATTTAATCTTTTTATCAAGCAGAGGTTTGGTTGTTGTCCTCCATGCTCAAAGAGGACCAAAATGACAAAATGCCAAGCAGAAATATGGCAGCCAAAAAGGAAAGAAAGAAGCATTTACTAAGTACTTACTGCACACCAGATTGTATTAAACACTTTACAAATTATTATCAAATGATCCTCGTAATAACCCTGGAAAGTCAAGTGTTATTATTATCTCCACTTTATAGGCAATGAAACTGAGGCAGCCACCAATTAAGTGGCTTACCCAGGATCACATACCCAGTAAATGTCTTGAAGCCATATCTAGAGTCAGGTCTTCTTAACTACAGGTTTAGAGATGGTATCCACTAGCCACCCAGTTACCAAGGTAATAATAGCTGTTTAGAATGCCTACTCACCAAAAAGTCTGACAGAAGATAGCAAAAATTATTAGCAGTATCAGCTTATAAAAGAGCAAAAAGATATAGGGAAAAAACAAGTTTATAGAAAGGTTGGTGGATGAAACTGGAATAAAGATAGTAAAGAGATTAAAAAATATAAAGGATTTTTATAACATTTTTTTTTCATCATGACAGTGGTCTCTAACACCACAGTCGCCAGCCCACCATGCCACAAGAAGTAACTATGGCACTAACAAAGATAAAAATGGAGAACACAGATGGACTAGATGAAATTTACACTAAGGAAGATTATACTGGAAACAACTCACTTTTAAGGGTATTGATGAATCCATTCTCAGGATATCTGGGGAAAAAGGGAAATACGTTAAATGATTGGAAAAAATTATTGATGTCATTACTACACATATAATAAGCAAAATGCCAATAACTACCCATGCAGCTATTGGGCTTCCATATACACATTACAATTGTACTAAATTACTTGATAGGGATAACAACAGAGATAACTTTGTTCCTTAATCCTTAGACATACTCTTGCTAAAATTGTTCACCCCTGTCATGAAGAAATGTCCAGCATAGTCTCAATAAAAGAGAGATTCCCTCCAGATGGTCCTATTTGTGAATGGCATTGAGTTTATAACATTACAGAGCCTCCTACATGAGATTTATTGTCACTTACGGGTTGGTACCCCTTCCCCTAAAAAAACCTAAAACAACCAAGGAAGTGAAGAATCTCTATTATCAGGATGATGATGTGTAATTACATGAGTATCCCATAGAGCTGGTCTACCAGAACATAGATCTAAGACAACCATTGCTGATGGTCAATGAACTGAGCTCAGAACTGAATAGGAGGAAGAAAGCAGACTAAATTACATTTGTAAAATTGTTCCAGATATTCAGTGACCCCAGTCTTCTCCTTGAAACAAACAAAAAAATGTTTTTAACACTAATATTCTTCTTATGACATAATATGGCTGAAAATCATGGACTACCATGATTTCTTTGGAACTAAAATTACAGGTCACTCAAAGAGCAGGATGGAGATCCTTTGTAGACACAAATAAGTTATACTACAACTGACAGACTAAATACAAAAAGAAAATGGTAAAAAAGATAACAACAAAGAGATGTATGTCCAGAAAAGGAGGTAGGTTGTTTATGAAATAAAAACAAGCATTAATATTTGGAATACTACCACGTGACCATTATCTCTTCCATGATCCTGAAACAAAGAGCTGCAGAAATAGCAGTGTCCCTGTAGCAGCAACCACACTGGCATACCGAGGATGGCTGCTAGCACAGATTCTTAGATCTGTTTTAGTAGGAAAGATAGCTGTTCAAGGGGTCAACAATCTTTTTAGATTACATTCATTAGTTCAGGGGAAAAATAAGTACCCTGAACTTCAGAGAAAATCCAAACAAAGAAAATAGAGAAAAGATAAACAGAGAAATAAAGACCAACAGACAGGACTTTTAGCTGTCTGAGAAATTAGCACAGGTCAACAGACAGATCCAACTGTCTGACCAAGGCAATACATACATAGTTATCAGAGAGGGAAGTCAGAGAGGGAAGTACCAACTTCTGAGTGTTTCAAAGCCAGGATTCTTCTTAATGGCTACCCCGAGTCACTTCTGGCCAAATCACATAAACATTCTTCCAATGAGTGATCCCTAAAGCAAAATGCTAACCTCAGAGTATATATCCTTTTTTAGAACCGGAGGGCATCACATCCTTCATGACTTAGTGCCTAATCAGAAATTAACAAAAGATGTGAAAACCTTCCTACAAGCAAGCCTCCCCTAAGCAAACTTCCCTTAAGGGCTCCACTATGAGGTCTATTAATGAGTAGAGAAGATCTTATATCCCATTAACATTACAGTCCCCCAGATCACTGGCCAGTCCAGCCTCTAAAACCATCTTCCAAGGAGATCTAACCTCACAACTGGTAGTTTTCAGAGAAAGAAATCCAAGCTATATATAGCCATAAAAGGGGAGCGTGGGGATGCTCCAAGTTGTTAATAATCAGAGAAGCACAAATTAAAGCAACTGAGTTTCTGCCACACACTCGTCAAATTAATAGTTGACAAAAAAAAAAAGGAAAATGACAAATGTAGGACCCATTAATATACCGTTGGGGGAGTTGTGAAGTGAATCAACCATCCTGGGAAGCAATTTTCAATTATGTCTAAAAAGTTACTAAACTGTTTTTATCTTTTGACCAGTGACCTTATACACCAAAGACATCAAAGAAAGAGGGAAAATTCAAGGGTACAAATAATTGACAGCAGCTCTTTTTGTAGCAGCTGAGGACTATAAACTAAGGGATTGTGTATGAATTGGGTAATGGCTGAACTAATTATGGTTTATAAATGCAATGAATGCTATCATGTTGCATGCATTGATGAAACAGATGGTTTTAGAGAAACCTAGAAAGACTTGTATAAAGTGATGTAGAGTGAAATGAGAAGAACCAGGAAAACAGTTTCCACAATAACCACAACCTTGTAGAGACAACAACTCTGAAACACTTTAGAACTCTGATTGATACAATGACCAACCACCATTCCATAGGATCAATGATGTCAGAGTGCCTTCCACTTCCTGGCAGAGAGGTGATTATTGACTCATGGTGCAAAATGAAATCTATGTTGAAGGATATGGCCAATGTGATGATTTGTTTTCTTGACTATTCATGATTTTTTACAAGGGTTTTGTTTTTCTTTTTTTCTTTTTCTCTCCCAATGAGGTGGGGAGGGAGAAGATAATAAATGCTTGTTAGCTTGTTGAATAGAATACATGAAATTTTTTATGAAAAGAAGGAAAAAGACAAAAAGGGACCAGACAGGAAGTCTCCTGATGATCTATATCATCAAATTTATACTTGGTGTGGTCCAGTGGGATCAAATTCAAGACCACCAACCTATATATAAGGATCCCTGTGGGTTGTGTAATGACTTAGTTTTATAATGTAATGTTATCTCTGTTTTATTTATTTCATTAAATACTTCCCAATTACTTTATAAAAATAATTTTTGTTGATGTTTTATTTTTCTTACATCACCATAATATTTGCAGTCTCCTTCCCCTTTCCTCTCCCTAAGAGTCATTGCAATTACATTTTAATCTTATTTGGCCTCAGGAGTATTGTGGAGCCTTATGGCCCATGGGTTGGTGTTTGATACCTCTGGTATAGTCAGATGGAGCACTTTGATTCAAACCTCATTATAAAAATTAATAACTACTTGCAGAGTGAACTGGGAATTCGCAAGAATGAAATTTGTTCAGTTCAATTCCATAGGCACTTATTTTGCATGGGCAGTATACAGGCATGGTCCTATGGTGGGCCCTGGGAGAAACGGAGCTCACAGTCTAACAGAGCATGAGGCATTCTTACAACTCTTCAGCTAGTCATGGTGCAAATTCTTACCATCACAATAACAAGGAATCCTGACTAAATGGTTGGAGACATAAAGTACATAGTGTAGAGAAAAAGGGATATCCTGGGAAGTTCATTAGCCAGGTAAGGTGCCAAGTTTTCTGACCTTTTTGATGATTTCTATTCAAACCTTCATTTGACTATACTTTAGTCCTAGGACTATAGTCCAATCTTAAATACCTCACCTAAGTAACCTTAGCCCTAAGGAATAGATTTGGAATAGACATGAGGAAGGCCACTTGCCTACGGAATAAGAGGGAATTTAACAAATTAAACATGTTTTTCTCCCTTGACTTTAGATAAGCTTGAATTTTCTAAATGCAACATAATTTCTTAAGTAAAAATTGACTAATTTGCCATGCAAAGTCAGAAATCCTCAGTCTCAATTTTCTCCTCTGTAAAAAGAGGTATTGTAGATTAGAGCTAAAAGTGACATTGGAAGCCATCTAAGGCAACCCCTTTATTTTACATGTGAAAACACTGAAATCTAGAGCCCAGCGTCACACAGGGAGTAAACGCCAGAGGGAGTCTTGGACCCACGTCCTTCTGCTTCTAAACCAGTGACCTTCCCGCCCTATCACACTGTTTCTGCTAAAGAGTTTGAACTCAATGAACTCTAAGGTTCCTGCCAGCTCTAAAACTCCACTACAGGGACAGGTTTCAAAATACACACACACTGCTTACGTGCCTAATGGTGCATCTGAAGAAACAAACCACTAATGCTTTGGTTACTGTGTTTTCATGCAACCAAGCATAACGTTTTCTAAAGGGGCCCCAAGCTACTGACTAACTTTTCTTTGTCGGCTGAGAGAACAGGAACCTCTGAAATTTAAAAGTAGTCTTGGCATGTGGTCAGTAATCTCTCACTATCTCTGCTGTATCCCTTACAATGGATAGGGTAGAACCATGAGCAGCAGGTAAAAATGGAAAGATGCAAGTTTAGGCTTTATGTTAGAAAAAAACAATTGGACAATTGAGGATTATTCCAAAGAAGATGGGCTGTTTCAAGTGGTGGGAGGTTCCCCCTCATTGGAGGTTTTCAGGCAGAAGCTAGACAATCACTGGTGAGGTATGTAATCAGGGATTATTTTAGGGATATTAGTTAGACTAGATAACCACTGAGGTCTCTTGCAATCCTGAACAGTTTGTGATTCTGTAAGCAGTTCAAAAAGAAATGCTTCTCTAATCACAGTTCCCCGAGATGCTCTGCATTTCAAGCATTGAGGCCCATTGGGTTTCACATTTTAGACAAAACCACATACATACTCCCCCTTATTCCTGGTTTTTATCCATCCAAAGTTTGCAATTAAACAAAGAGAATAAGAACAGAGAGAGAAATTATATTTACAAAATAAACAAAATTAGAGTTCATAAAATTGTACCTTTTGTCATACTATATCTTCTTCCATCTTTAACACATTCCTTGTGGAAAATATAAGATGGTTCAGAATTTCTTTTCTCTAAGCACAGAACCATGTGGGAATGGAATGAGAGGTAGGGCAGGATCATATATGATCATAGGACACAGGATCACAAATTTGGGGGAACCTTAGGGATCATCAAATCTAATGCCTTCAGTTTATAAATGAGCAAACGGAGATTCAGAGATATGAAATGACTTGTCAAGGGCCACAGAGCTAATAAGTATCCGAAGAGGATGTAACCAAAGGACATTTCAATGCCTTGTTTTATAAATGTAGTTTTTTTAAAGTTTAGTGACACTTTTTTTTATATCATAGTCATTTGTGTCTATTCCACTGACCTCGCCCCTTAGTCTGCCAAAGCCACCATATCTGACAGCATAGACAGTGCTCTACACCCAAGTTCCCTGACTCTCCAAGGACAGGCAGAAGGAATGTACGTTTTTAATGTTAAAGCTTCTATTCTCTGTGATCTGTGGTAGTGTTTTGGTTCAAAACTGAAGTCTCTTCTGATACAATTAAGGTCAATGACTAGACTGGGGCTTGTAATTTCTAAACCTTGTCTGACACACAAAGACCTGAGCATGCCTGACTCTGACAACGTCTGACCCAACTTCTGCCTCCATTTCAGACCATATGTGGTCTGGAGGTCACAGGTTCCCCACCCCTCACCTAACCTCTTGCTGTGGATGTTATAGCTCCCATTTTACAGATAAGTGATGATGGTATAATCTTCCCCACAGGGTTGAAGTGATGATCAAATGAGATAATGTAAACCTAAAGTTTCCTTCCTTTTTTTAGCCCAGAGCCAGCTTCCTTACCCTCTCAGGTAACATGAAGTTGTGAAAAGAATGTTTGGCTTGGAGTTCAGAAACAAAGGTTCTAATCTCGGTTCTGACATATTGGTGGTGTGTCCCTGGGCAAGTCATTTAACCTTTTTAAAATCTCTGTTCAATGAGAGAGTTGAACTAGATTTTCCCTAAGCCCTCTTCTAGTACTAATATTCTTTGAATATTGAAACCCGATTTTCTCTTAGGGCCCTACCCATGAATAGCTCCCTCCTCCCTTTCAAACGTTACTCTAGTACTCACTTTTGCCTGCCTTCTCTGTTGCCATCCTTCATTTTACACCGCATAGGTGTTGACTCCAGAGGCATCTTAGTACTAGAAAGAATACAAATGGGAGGCTGGGACTAAAGTGAATTGACCAAGAATTTCTAGCCAATTTAAGGAGAGACTGTTCAAATTATGATTCCTCCTCCTGTCCACTCCATCTATACCATACACAAACTCTTCATCCTTTCTATTGTTTTCTTTCCTGTGAGTCATGTTGAATTTACTATCAAAATGAGAGGTTTTACCTATGGGGTAAGAATGAAGATCATGCGATAAAGTGCTTTCCCTAGAAAGGCCTCCCTCTTTCTTCATCTCTGCCTGTTGAAATTATACCCATCATTTAAGGTCCAACTCAAGCTCTGTCTCCTTGAAGTCTTCCTTCAACCCCTCCCCACCAGAGATCTGACCTGGGGAACTATGGAACAGCTTAATCCTTAGATATGTGCCAAGACAAACATCTGTGAACGCATCCTTTGAATGTCACGCTTTCTTCTTTAGATTTGTCAAAGCACTTGGAATATGCAATCTCATATCAGAATAATATTTATCTGAGTCTTGTCTCCCTACTAAATTGTAAAATACTTGAGGACAGGATGCTGCTGGGCAGTTCTACTCTAGGGCAGGGAGCACAGCCTCTCCTACTAAGAAGGACATCTCTAGGCTGGTACTGACCATCACTCCAATATCACTTGTTTCTCCTGTACTAAGTGCACACCATGTTCTAGCTCTGAAGCAGCTCAAACCTCCACCCTGACCCCAGCAGAGGCACCTGTGGGTGCCCCTGCACTCATGACACAAGGAGAGAAAGGTTCACTGTTGCACTTGCCTCCCACCCCCACTGGGCCTTCTCTGCCTACATTCATTACACATGATCTCACTGCAGGCTCTACACCCTGCCATAATGGCACTGGCCTATGTAGTGATATACCTTCCCTATCCCTACTGCCTGGTACCCCTAAAGACTCTAGTGAACATGGGAGTGCCATCATTCTTCATTCCTTGTTCCTCATAGCCTCAAAGGCCTGAAAACCTCAGGAGGAAACTCCAGTGTACTCTCTAAGGCAATGGTTCTCAACCTTCCTAATGCTATGACCCTTTAATACAGTTCCTCATGTTGTGGTGACCCCCAACCATAAAATTATTTTCATTGCTACTTCATAAGTGTAATTTTGCTACTGTTATGAATCTATCTGATATGCAGGATGTATTTTCATTGTCACAAATTGAACATAACCCACAGGTTGAGAATCGCTGCTCTAAGGCATCTTTGGTATCCTTTTCCATTTCTGTGCTCCATTCTCCTAACTAAACTGCACAGGCCATTGCTATTTATCTCTATCTCCCTCATCATTCCTCTCAGCAATATGTGCAGTTGCTTAGGGCAATTGATTTAAAGGAGAGGGCTGACCATTGGATGTACAATTGGATTTCATGGATCTGACTCTATCACCTAATCTAGGTGCAGGGAACCTGCGGCCTGGAGGCCACATATGGCCCTCTAGGTCCTCAAAGGGCTGCACTTGAGGAAGTTTGGATTCAGTCAAAGGGACTCACTTGAGGACCTAGAGGGCCATATGTGATCTGGAGGCCACAGGTTCCCCACCCCTGACCTAACCTTACTGTGGATGTTACAGCTCCCATTTTACAGATAAATAATGAAGGTAAAATCTCCCCACAGGGTTGAAATGACGATCAGGTGAGACAGTGCAAAGAACCTGCAAACCACAAAGTATTATAGAAAGGTCCATTGCTAAAAAGGGATGCAGAGCTTCAGAAAGTATACTGCTTGGTGACTTAGATGTTTCCTAGTAGCTGCAACCTCCCCACCCCAATATCCCAAATGCCATTTTTCAGACTCTTCCTCTAGTACAAATGCTGATCCTACTTCTCCTGGTGAAGGCTAGGATGGGGGCTCCAAACAGCTCTCCCTTTCATATTCTCCATTACATCCTGCTGAGCAGATGCTAATTATAATCTGGAAGTTAAGGGTAGAAGAACTTGTGTGTGTGTCGTGTGGGTTGGGTGCTGGTGGGATAGGGTTTATAATTGAGGAAAATTCTGTGGAGACTAAGGGTTCAAAAGTGTTCAAAGCCAAAAGCTGGATTTGGGTTATTAATTGGTATATGGGGCAAGTCATTCACCTCTCTAAGTCCCAGTTCAATCGTCTTTCCAATAGAGATAATCCTATTGTACTCCCTGCCCTCGCGAGACAGTCATGGGGACCCGTCAGTCAACAAGCATTTATTAAGCACTAGTATGTTTCAGGCATTGTTCTAAATGCTAGAGACACAAATGAAGGCCAAAAAAACCGTCCCTGCCCTCAAAAGAGCTCACTTTTTAACGAGGAAGGCAACATGTAAAAAACTATGTGCAAACAACAGCTGCTTCTATTATGTACATACAAGATACACAGAGAGTAGACAGAAGGTAATCTCCAAGGAAACTGGGGGCAGAGAATACATTGAGAGAAGTGTAGGAAGACTAGAATGGTAGAAGGGAGCCAGGTTGTGAATAGTTTCAAATGATGAAGGAAAGATTTTATATTTTATCTTATGAGCATTAGGGAGACACCGGCATTTATCAAATAAAGAAAGGGTGACGTGGTCAGACATACTCTTCAGGAAAATCATTTTGGCAGCTGAGTAGGGGATAGAGTAGAGTGGGGAGGTTTGGAGCAGGGAGGCTGACCAAAAGGCTTTTGTAGTAGTCTAGATAGGAAGTGATGAAAACCTATGGTTATGTGAGTGGAACGAAGGAAAAATAAATTAAAGACTTTATGAAGATAGAAATAGCAAGATTTTACAACAAACTGGATACTGTGACCAGCACGGCTATATGGCCCAGCAACCAGCTGAATAAAAGAGAGAGATGGGGATGTATTCAATAGTCTGTTTATTACAAAACCATTTCATACAGAGCCAAGATACAAGAAAATCATAAAGCTTATATTCCCTATAGCAGAAATTCTTACATAACCAGAATGCAAAGACCCTCCTTTGGAATCAACCACTCCCTACTCCAGCCTAAGGCTAATTATTCATTAAGACTTCATTAAGACTAGGACCATGTCCAGAGGCACAAACAAACAGGGAGTCACAAACAAGACTTGCTAATTAAATACCCTGAAACTTCTTTAGTTTTTCATAGAACCAATGAAAGCATCCATCCAACAAGATTATACTCTTCCTGCATATCTGCCTAGTGACCTCATAGAAGAGGGGAACATTTCCTTCATGGGTCAGGGGACCCCTGAAAGTCTGGTCCACTACAACTGGATGTGGGGGATGAGTGGGAGCAAGGAGTTGATGATGGCACTGAGGTTTCAAGCCTGGATAACTAGAAGAATGATTTTACATATAAACATACATGCACACACTCACATATATATGCATGTATATGTATACATGTATGTATATACACATATATACAGCTATGCATGTGTGTATCAAATCCTCCGTCTTTTGATATATATCATATATTAATTATAAGACATAATATAATTATAATTAATTAATAATATATTAACATATATCAAGAGAGATTGAAAGGGAAAGAAAAGATAATTAGACACACAGTTGCTGATGAATTTACCAAATGAAATAGTATAAAGAAGAGAATAAGGATCCAGGACAGAGCCCTGGGGAACACCCACAGAGAGTAGGACCAAATGAGTTAATGCATTTTGATGCATGTAAAATGTGATTATTACTGTGAGAAGCTATTATTAACTTCTGGATGCAGCCGTGGTTAAAACTATGAAAATTTTAAAAATTTGGGAGGCAACCTTGTTGTTGTTTTTTCCGTCTATTTTTGTGCTTCCTGGTACCACCCAATCTGAAACTGATAAAATATAAAGAAACAGGAGAGCTAGAACTGGTCTGACTGCTCAGTAACTGCTTTTTTTTCATCATGGGGGATCATACTCAGTTAAAAAAAATTCTCTATGAAGCAAAGGGACATCATTCCACAAACATTTATTAACTGCCTATTGTATGCAGTGCACTATGCTTGGACAACAAAGACATAATCCACGCCCTTACTGAGCTTCTAGGCATCAGTATTTTTATGATGACTATGATGTTAGAATGTAAGTTTCTTTAGTGTTAAAAACTATCTCATTCTTTGTACTTGTATCCTCATTACCTAGGACACATAGTAAGTGTTTAATAAATGCTTTTTAGTCTGATTGATTTTTCATATTTTATTCTGAATTTAAATACAAAAAAGACCATTTCTATGTACACAGAAGGACACAAAAAGGATTCTATATGAAACCATCAATCTCCATTTCATCCCACTTACTGTTAGACTGATTGTTAATGTATGAGTCAACGGTACTGATGGCAGCAACTCGGATGAGGAAGATGGTGACCTACGTTCCAAAGACCTGCCTAATTAAGTGACCCTTCCCACCAATCCTGGCTACCTCAGCAGAGAATTTCCTGCAGCTACCTATTAGTGAAACAGATTTCTACTGACCCTTCTGAACTTTACTAAGGTTCAGGGAATCTGAATGATCACCTTGGTGGCAGTATGTGATGAACACAAGGCCGGGAATGATGAGTGTTCAATCCTAGTGCTAGTATCTATTTTACTCATAGCTCACAATGTCCCTAGGCATGTCCCTCATACTATCTTTATGCAATCCTCCCTCCCCTAAACTTGATCCCACTCTCTCTGCCTATCAGAATTCTCAGCATCCTCGTTGAGGCCTTCTTCATGACCTGGTTGGGGATAGGGGTGGGGTGGGGCAGGGAGGGCAGATTTCCTAATGATTACAGCCTTCAACTACTACGTTCTTCTCAGAATTTCAATATCACTTTCAGACAAGAACAATGAAATACATTATCTGCACTACAAAATATGACAATATTAGATCTTTCATTCACTGTCTATGCAATTAAATAATCCCACTGTTAAGTGCTAGTGCATAGAGTGCAGGGCCTTGAGTCAGGAAGACTCATCTTCCTGAGGTCAAATCTGGCTTCAGACACCTACTAGTTGTGTGATCCTGAGCAAGTCACTAAACCCTATTTGCCTCAGTTTCCTCATCTGTGAAATGAGCTGGAGAAGAAAATGGCTTAAAGAGTAAGACACAACTGAAAACAATTGAACAGAGATAGCTCTCATTTATTTTAGGGGCAGTTAGGTGTCTCTCACGTCCTTTTAAGGAACGAAAGTCTGATATAGTCATAATACCATTAAAAGTCCACTCATCTGTAAGATTTCTTGGTTACAAAGCACCTTCCTATGCCAACTCTGTGAGGCGAGACTAGCACCCATTCTACAGATGTGTATAATACACAAAGATGCCACGTGATGTGTCCTGGGTCACAGCACTACTTCGTGGCAAAGCACTGAACTTGGAATTCTAGAAAGCCTGGATTCCCCAGCTTGTTACAGTGTTTTTCAGCCCTCCGTTATGGAGTATGCTTTAGTAGAAAGAACAAAGAATCTGAAGTCCAAAGGTCAAGTCCCAATTAATCACCTGTGTGCCCTTGGGCAGTCATTCAATTTCACTAGACTACACTTTTTTCATCTATAAAACAAAAGGAATAGACCAGATCTGGGCTTCCTTTCAGCTCTAAGTCTGTGAGCTAAGGAACTACGAACCAGGAATTTGGGGCAGGAGACAGAGAGTGAAGGGGAAATGGATAGAGATGTCTGTTTGCAGCTTCTGCTATTTGGCTGCCTCTCTAAAGTTCTGTACCCAAGCCTTGCTATTATCAAAGAACATGCCCACTTCAGAACTCTTGGTCTGTGAAATGCAAAGGGCTGCTTTTGTGAGGTAGTGAGTCTCCTGTTCACTAGAGGCAGACAGACAAGCATAAGTATGAAGAATGTTGGTCCTGGAACTAGGAGAGATCTGGGTTTTGGGGAAGTCATTTAATGCATTTTAACCTGTTTCCTCATCTGTAAAATGGGAATAATAATAACACCTACCTCCTAAAGTTGTTCTAAGAATGAAATGTGCTTTGAAAAGCCTTAAAGGCCTATATAAATGAGAGAGAATAGTCATATTAAGAGATCCTTAGTGGTGGTGGTAGTGGTGGTGTAGTGGTAAAAGTAGTGGTGTGGTAGTAATAGTAGGAGTAGGAGTAGGAGTAGTATTTACAAGTTCGAGAAATGTAAACTTTCAGATACTACATTCCTCTTTACACAGTATGCTCGATTAGTGCTTTCTGACTGATTCTTTATGTCTCTATTGCCCTATCTGTGAAGTAGGGAAAATGATCCTTGGCCTTTTGATCTAACTTCAAAGTTATGGTTTGGGTATAGATGAGATTATATTGTACATTTATTCCAAGGCTCTCAAAGAGTAAACATGTTCAAAGAGATTTGCTACTGACCATGTTATTCTCTCCAATGTACACAATCATCCTATTCTTAAATGAACATGTGTAATCCTGGTGAAGTGTGTTTCAATTCTCCTTAACTTTAGAAAAAGAAAAGGTACACCTTGAGCATATTGAAAAGCATGGATAATAAGAATTATTCCAAAATAAAAAAAGCTTAGGCTAAGCTTTGTGGTTCATAGGATAAGAGATTTAGAAGAGTAAGAATGCTTGCTAGATATTGGGTCCAACCTTCTCAATTTACAGAAGAGGAAATCAAGACCCAGAGATGGTGACTTGTCCAATGTCTCAATAGCCAATCAGTGGAAGGGTCAAGGACTAAAACCCTGTTCTCCTGACCCCCAGTTCAGTATTAAATGCTCTTCTCAGAAACTACAGAGTCTCCTTTGAAAGGAGACATTTTATATTTATATTCCAATTTTATAATGGAAAACATTTTGTCAATCCCAGACACAGTGTGACTCTGTGGTTTCTGAGTGAATTCCTGATTCTTCTTTCTAGCTTTTCTATGTGACATCAGACAAGTCATTTTCCCTCTCTGGGCCTCAGTTTCCCCTGCTCTGGAAAGAGATGGAGCCAGGATTTGAGTCTTGGCCTACAGAATCCCTCCCAGCTCAGTGCTACATCTTAAATGGATAATCTTTGGGGGAGATTAGTGCATATGGACAGAAATACTGAGCACCTACCTCAATGGACTAACGTTCTTCTTATCTGCCCTTTCACCATAACAGGATGGGAATAGTGAGCAGCAAAAAACTGACTAAGGAGAAAGGAAAGAATTGGTGGAATTTTGAGAAGGAGCCTCCGATTGCCTTCCCAAATAAGCCTCCTCCACCTCTGCCTCCATTGGTGAGTGAGCTAGCTTCCAAGCTTAAGTCAGAAGCTGAGAGATGGAGGAAGAGCAGCTCTCTCCAACCCTATGGTGATACTCACTGGAATTTCTTAGTAAGACCAAGGATCTTTCTCCCTCCTTTTAGGGGTATCCCCAGGAGAAGGTATATTTATATGTGAATGTATACATGTATGTATGTGTATATATATTTGTGCATCTTTGGAAGTATAGTGTGGAAACAGCAGCAGATATATAGGTGTAGAGAAAGTATAGATATATGCATGTATATATACTTACATATTTATAGATCTTTGGAAGCATAATGTGGAAGAAATAGCAGAAATGTATATATAATATGCATGTACACATAGCTACCATTATATATATTATGCATACATACATATATATACATCTATACCTATAATTACTTCCATACTATGCCTTCAACAATCCATAAATACATGTGTATATATACATATGCACACATACACATATGTGTGTCTCTCTATATATGCATACATACATATATACCTGCCATTACTTCCATACTATGTTTCCAAAGATCTGTGATTACTTTGGTATGGCTTCTCTCTCATTAATGCAGAACAAAAACCTTCTGTGCCTTAATAGACAGTCCACATGAATTTCTGTGGCCAAAATATTCATCCACTGGTATAGTAGAAAATCTTCGCACATTGAGCTAGACTGGCCTTCAGATGACAGTTATAAGATGTCACCCATTCCTTACCTAAAGCCTTTTTAGCTTAGTAGGACATGCTAGAGCCTGTGAATAGAAGAGCCTTGAAGATCCATATGGATCATCTCTATATGATCATAAGGATTAATGGGTGATTTCAGGGCAGGAGATACAATATAAACACCAGCTATGATTTTCATTGTTTGCTATTTCATGTCTTACATTTCCACTCTTGTAGTAGCATCGATGCAGAGCTGGAAGGGACATCTAGTCTAGCCTGCTCATTTTAGAAAACTAAGACTCAGGTATGCTAAGCGATTTGCCCAAGGTCACAGAAGCAAATAAGGGTTAGAGGCAAGATTTGAATCCTGGTCCTCTGACTACAGAGTTGATTTCTTTCTACTGTACTATTGATGGTATCATTTATCTCTATGAAGTGTGTTTCTTACTGCCAAGGCATAAAGTCTGACTCATAGTTATTGGACTTAAATACTTACTGTTCCTCACAAAAGCAAAGCAAAACAAAATTTCATCTCCAGACTCCATGCCTTTTATATTAGCTGTCCCCCAAGTCTAGAATGCTCTCTCTCCCTCACCTTTACTGCCTCTTATATTCTGTGGTTTCCTGCAAGATTCAGTTCAAAATCCAACTTCTGTAGGAGTCAAAAGGCTGATTTTCCCAGTAGCTAGTACCCTCCCCAGTCAGATCACTGTCCATCTACTCCGTATAAATCTTGTATGTGCCTTGTTGTTTTATCCATTAGAATGTGAAGTCCTTGAGGTATAAAAGTGTTTTTGCCTTCCTAGGACCCTCAACCCTTAGCACAATCCCCAAAACATAGTAAGTGCCTAATAAATGTTAGCTCAAACTGCTGAACAGTGAATTACCTGTTGGGTTTTTTTGTTTCTGTCAAAGGTTGTCTTCAGTCACATTACTACACCAACCCCTGTTCTAAGTCCTGATCAAGGTAAGAATCTTGGCTTTGGTAGGTTGGTTGCTATGTTGCCCTGTTGTTCTGTCCTTTTTTTTTTTTGGCAGTCAGCATAGAGGAAAATATCAACCTGAGTCTCATTGTTTGACTCAACCCAAATCCTCCGTATTTCCTAAAGTTCCTTTTGTAACAAGGCACTGAGCACTCAGTACAAATTCTCATTGTGAGATTTCTGATTTATTTTAAGAAGACACTATTTTAAGGCCAAGGGAAACCAGTTCTCCAGGACTTTCTGGGCCTCACAGAGGAAGGTCAGAGTGGGTAGTCCAGCTCCTATAGTGGGAAATTTGTATTCCAAAGAGGTCGGGTTTCTCCAGAAGAGGGCAGCACACAACAGGCCGAGAGATAGTGCATTAGGGAAAAACTTGAATCAGGAGCCCGAAAGCATGGAGTTGACTAAATTTGTGCCAGCCAAAGCCAGAGACCAGGTATACGTCAGGTGCAGAAACTTCTTAATAGGTCAGGTAGACTAGGTAGCATAGGACACAAAGCAAGGTGTAATTTTGAGGCAAACTAGGAAGTTCAGTGGACAGAGAGTCTTTGGACACAGCAAGGCCACTTCTGAAGCAGGGTACAAAGGAGGGAGCGAGCTGAGACCACATCGAGATGAGTTCAGGCTGATGTGCCTCAGGGGCGGGAAAGGAAGGAAGCCATTTGGTAACTTCTTGTTTGTATTTTTTGCTTTCTTGGGGGGTGGGTGGGGCAAGCTATCTAGGTGCTCAACTCTGTAATTTTTTTTCCCTTGAAAGAATGCAAGTAATTTCATCCGCCTATAAATTCAGCACCCTGGAAAAAGCCCTAATCACCCCAGTCTAGTTGCATGCAGACTCTTTGTATCCTTATCACAACAAACCTGAAATAGTTCTGAAGCCTAATCCTGACCATGACTAATAGGCTAATAGGCTCCTTTTCCTGATTTTACCCATATCATTTATTTAGCTCATTCTCTCTTCCTGCCATAACTCCAGAAACCCCAGAGAGCTGCCATTTTTCTTCTTTATTGCAGAGGGGTACTATGTGGTTGCCCTGTGGGATTATGAAGCTGTGAACGATCGGGATCTGAAGGTGGTGAGGGGAGAGAAGCTGCAAATCTTGATGAGGTATGTTTCCCAGAATGCCATTCCACACAGGGAGTCTCCTACTGACCAACCCTACTTTTGCAGGGGGATGAGGAATGGGGGGATAGTCCTTCATTCACTCATTTCTACCTCCTCTGGTTTGAATTTTCTTCTTGTTCCATGTCCCCCCCTTTTTTTTGTATTTTTTAAAATTTTAAACTTAAATACAAAATGAGAAAAGGAGGAGGGAAAACATTGCCATGCACATAGCAGACCATAAGAGAAGATTCAACATAAAACAAAAAATTTCCATTTCAAGAAAACCTTTATGATAACTACTACACATTGTTTTCAAAGCTGTCCAGTTTTTCTTTGCTTCCTTATTGGTTTTCTTTTGTTCCCTGCTATACTCTTTTTACTTTTTTTTTTCCTTTCCCTCCCCTACCCTCCCTAAAGAAGGCCTCAATTAAGTAGATACATATCATAAATAATAGGGATATACAGAACTATAGACTTATACATATATACACCTATAAACTCATACACATCTATACACTCATATGCATATATATATATATACATATATACACACACATATAAGAAAATTTGTGTGTATGTATATTTATATATGTGACAATACCATGCTTATTTCTACCTGTCATCTGTTTCTCTGAAGCTGGGTAGCATCTTCCTTCATGTGTCCAAGTCTTTCCATGTTTTTCTAAATCAACCAGCTCATCATTTCCTACACCACAGAAGTATTCCAACCTACTCACATCCTACCTAAGAGATTGTCTATAAAAAATTTCCCCCCAATTTTCTACATTCTATTCTTGGCTACACAGGTTTGATTTATGCAAAAAATTTTCATTTAAAATAATTGAAATTTTCCTTTTTACACTTCAACAATGCTCTCCCTTATAACATAGTTTAATGTCTGGAACTGCTATATCTTTTTTTTTCTTGGTTTCTTTGAAGCTCCTGACCTTTTGCTCTTCCAAATGAACTTTGTTATTATTTTTTCTCACCATCCACTTTAGGTGAGAATAAACAGCCTGGATGTTATAGAGGCAACATTCATGTTATCTTAAGGTCAGCTCCAGAGTATTTTATCATTTCCCATTGTATTACATCCCAAATACTACAGGGCTCATCCAGCCTGGCATGCTTGTGTTTCTCCTGAGACAGTTCTCCCCCATTCTCCATGGTTTTGCCCTAATTATCTGGAATCAGGCCAGAAGTTTCTGAATCACATATTTTCATGAATGATTCCACAAAAATGTGTCACAAGCATGTCTGATTTGTACAGAATCTCTTTTGCTTTTTAAAACAATTTGACCTACAAATTAGAAGTAAAATACTGCATGTTTTATTGTATGTCAATACATTTTTTAATTAAAATAAAACAATCTGACATTTTTGCTCATTTTTTTTCAAATTTTGCTTTTACTTTTTACCCATGCAAAAGGTTATCAGTCAAAACTTCTATAGTGAAAAATAGGACCCAAGATTTAGAACTAGAAGGAGCCTCAAAGATCAATTAGTACAACCCCAGCATGTTACAAATGAGGAAACTGGGGCAAGGAGTGGTCCAGTGACGCGCCCCAGATCACATAGATAGCAAGGGGCAGGGTGAGCATTCAAACCCAGATTGTGTTGTTCACTCATGTCTGACTCTTCATGACCTCATTTGGGGTTTTCTTGGCAAAGACACTAGAGTGGTTTGCCATTTCCTTCTCCAGCTCATTTTACAGATGAGAAAGTAAGGCTAGAAGGCTTGAGTGATTTGCCCAGGGTCACACAGCTAGGAAGTGTTTGAGGCCAGATTTGAACTCAGGAAGATGGATCTTTCTGACTCAAGGCTCAGTGCTGTATCCACTGTACCCAAATCCTGACTCCAAATTCAGCACTTCCCACTGTACTCTGCTGTTATTATTTCATGTATGAAGTCACTAGACTGATCATGTCATTTTAACGAAGTTTCTAAGGAGGAAAGTAAAATAACATTTTATCACACTTGAAACTTAGGATCATAGATTTATTTACACCAAGAAGGGACAAGGTCAAGTCTAACCTCCTCATTTTACTAGGGAGGGAACTAATGCCTTGGGAAGGAGAAATGTTGCCCAGTCACATAATTAGTGAGTGACAGAGACTTCCTCTGACTCAAATCCAGCAACTCTTCCCACTAAGCGCATTGCTTCCTCTTCATATCTTATTCTGAAAACCAAACTGCATCTGACTGCTCTTCTGGAAGTCTGGCCTTCAAGTCCTGACCTTGTGACAGAGCAGTTCCTATACACAGGACTGACTAGTTCCTCCTCCTCAGTTCTTTCCCATTCTCCTATCAGGAGCAAGTTTTCCATGAAAGTTGCCCATTAACAGGTAAGGAGACTAGTACCAAACATTTTTGTGTCATTGTCAGAATGTCCCACCCCTCAGTAAATCATAAATAATAGGGTTATACAGAGCCAGCTCATGATTCTATTTTTCATTTCTCTTCTATCTATCACTGTCTCTCAGGATTGAGATCACATTTGTAAAGGGCTTTGAGCTCCCTTGTGGGAAAGCCCTGAAGGCAGGATTTTTACTATATTTGTGTTTTGTCTTTTTCCGCTCTCAGAACTGGAGACTGGTGGTTGGCCAAATCGCTTGTCACTGGAAGGGAAGGCTATGTCCCTAGCAACTTTGTTGCTCGAGTAGAGAGCGTGGACATTGAAAAGTAGGTGCAATTTAATATTAATACTAGCACAGTCTTACCTTGGCAGTTGGGGAGCCGCAGTGGGGGGGAAGTGGCAGGGAGGGATGCCAGATGGAAGAAGTGGAAGCCATTGATTGACCATGTGGATTTTAGATTTTTTTTTTTACCATCTTGATTGCAATAATGGTTCACTGTGATCTTCAACAAATCACCTTGCTCTGCCCAGCTGGCAAGAATGAGAATTGTCCCTGCCCCCTTCCTTCCTGAATATATCTTGTGAAATTCAAGATGGAACTTAGGGTGTGAGGCTATGGTGTGAACCCTCTTGTCATAGTAAAGCTTCCCTGGGGCTTCATATTCCTTGTCGGAATAGTTATTTCCATGGAATTTGAACTCTTAGCCCTGCCTAGAGAAGTTGTTGTTTTTTCAGTCACAAATGACTCTTTGCGATGTCATTTTGGTTTTTTTGGCAAAGATACTGGAGTGTTTTGCCATTTCCTTCTCCAGATCATTTTACAGATGAAGAAATGAGGCAAAGAGGGTTAAGAGACTTGCTCAAGGTTACACCTCTAGTAAGTGTCTGAGGACATACTTGAACTCAAGTCTTCTTCCCTCTAGGCCCAGCATCCACTGCACCACCTAGCTGCCCTTGGAGCAGTAGGATGTAGTAAATAGAGGAATAGATTTAAAGTAGGAAGACCTAGATTCAAGCTGTGACTCTGATTTCCTCTATCCAGCCTCTTCTAATTCAAAATCCTACTGCACTGGTCTTGTATACACTAGAATGTTCAAGAAGCACATTTGCAGATATGGGTAAAGCCAGATCACCAATCAACATATATTAAGTACTAACTTGTGCCAGTCACAGCACTAAATGCTGATGTCAGCAGAACTTTAAATCTGGTTAATAAGGGTTTGGTTTAATAAAATTCAACAATGATTTACTGAATGCCTGACATGTGATGTAGTAGATAGAGAGTTGTGGCTTGGAATCAAGACCTGTGTTCAAGTCCATCTACTGATTGTGTGTGGCAAACACTTAACCACACACACACACAGCTCAGAGGGCAGACATATAGCTCTGGCCCAACACATTTCTTATCTTCATGTGCCTTTAAGTTGACAAAAGTTCCTGTGCACAGAATGTCTCTCTCAAATCAAGTTGTGACTATATTTTAGCTAGTTTCAAGGACTAGTTTCAAGTTATTCCGGGAGGCAGGAAAGTATTACATAGATTCATGAGTGGTGGGGTTTTGGGGGGGAATCCCTTTGGCCTTTGAGTATATAGGACAGAAGCACCAAAGCTTGAAGTGCAATGAGAAAAGCCCTGAAGATTGTGCTGCCATTTGATGGGTCCTCCCATCCCCCCTTCTCTTTCCAGGTGGTTCTTCAAAACAATTAGCCGAAGAGATGCTGAGAGGACACTCCTGGCCCCTGTCAACAAGGCTGGTGCATTCCTTATTAGAGAGAGTGAAACAAATAAAGGTAAGGACAAAGCAGCCCTTCTGAGCAGGGCTGGGCAAAGAGCATGGCTTTGGAAGCCAATAGGTCTACAGAGACCCTGGCCCTGGCTCAGACCTTAACACTGTGAGAGCTTGCTCAAATCACTTCTCTATGTCTCCTTCTCTGAAAAAGAGGGGAGTTGAACTAGGTGATTTTAAGGTCCCTCCCAGCTTTGGCACTTCATGATCCTGGATGTCATTTGTCAACCTGGAGGTACAAAAAGCCAGGGAATGGATTGGGCCAGAGCAAAAGTCTTGTGCCAGCCCTGTGAAATTATCTTTCCCTTCTGTGTGTGTGTGTGTATGTGCGTGCACACAGCATATGTAATATGTACTTGTTTGTACATTGATATTCTTATTGGATTATAAGCTCCTTGAAGTCAGGGACCATGCTTTTGCCTTTTTCTATGCCCCAGTACTTAGCATTGTACACAATACACAGTAGACATTTAACAAATGCTTCTTGACTGATACAAGCATTGCCTGAATAGAGATAGGGGTACTGCATTCCCTTCTCCCTCTAGTAGTGGAACAGGAGGAAGCTGGGTTGGTGAGGAGATGGGGGAGATGGAATGTGAATGTGGCTGAGAGTGAGAGTAGTGGGAGTGGCTCCACTTAGGAGAACTTGGGCTGGAAATGACAGGGAGAAAACAGAAGCCCTGCTTCTAGCCAGAAGCCTGGCTGTGACAATGTCTTGAGTAGCTGACTTTGAAGCCTGGACATCCTCCCCACACCTACACCTAGAGTGTCTACAATACCTGGAGCATCCCTTTAAAATTAGGAATTTTATCACTATTAGAGGAAACCTTGGGTTCAAATCCCAGCTCTGTCATTTGTTGTGTGATTCTGGGCAAGGCATCTGTTCTCTCTGGGTCTCTTTCCTCCTCTGTCAAAAGAAGAAAGTTAGACTGGAAGATATTGGATGTCCCTTCCAGATCTAAATCTATAATCCTTATGGGAATAAGTGCTCAGAAGATAAGGATATCAGCAACTGGTAATTAGTCAGACAAGAAAATCTTGCTAGGGTCTTGAGCTGAGTTTTGAAGAATTGATGGAACTGGTGAAACTCTAGGCAGAGGTCAGGTAGGCAGAGGAAATATTTGGAAAACTCCAATATTGGGGGTGGGGTGGGGCAATTGGGATTAAGTAATTTGCCCAGGATCACATAGCTAGTATGTTTTAAGTATCTGAGTCTGAATTTGAAACCCAAATCCCACTTCATTTACCTAGACATTTAATTTCCTTGAGTTGATGATTTGTTTCTCCCATATGTTTGTTTATTAATTAATTCTCTAGGTGCCTTTTCCCTGTCTGTGAAGGACACCACCTCTGCTGGGGATGTGATCAAACACTATAAGATCCGGTCCCTAGATGAAGGAGGATATTATATCTCCCCCAGGATTACCTTCTCTTCACTACAAGATTTGGTCCAACATTATTCTAGTAAGAGCTGGGTATTGAATTTGGTTCTAAGGAAATGACTTGTGTTTATGGAGAAGGATATATTAAATAAGATTGGGCTTTTTAATTGGTGTCTATGGGCCCTGTGCTAGGTACAAGGAGAACTGGATCCTAGTCCCAGTTCTGGTACTCTCTAGCTCTCCCCTCTTTGCTCTCCCCTCTCTCTGGGCTCAGCTGCATGTACTCTGCTCATTTGGTACCGGTCTGTCAGAAACAGATTACTTAAATCCAAGCAACTCTTAGAGAAAGAGAAATAAAAAAGTCAGTGTTCCCCTTCCCACCACATTCCCATTAACTGAAAATTTGTCACAACCATTCTTACTTAACAAATTGTATAGTAATCATGAAACAAAGCCAACAATCCACAGTCAAAATGTTAAAGCGATACAAAGTTTAGGTTAGAATTTTTTATTTATTTAAAGAGAATAATAACTCTAGATATCAGCGTGACCTGAAGAATAATTTTCCTGTTATGTCAATGATGGCCAAAGGCAGAGAAAGAAATACTGCTCTTGATTAGATGAATCAAAGGATATTCCTTCTACAAGTTGCGGTTACAAGTATTTTCCTGGAGTTTAAGAACTTCTCATTAGAAACTAGTTGGACCTTTGATAGGGATGAAACAATGGATTTTAGACTAGGACCATCTCCTTGGAATGTGATTAAGTACTGACAAGGTTTATTTCATTCAGATAATTCTCAAAGGACTTCCAGCAAAAATAATATTATTTATTAATATTTTCCTTAAAGAAAGAATTGGGCTGGGAAGGAAGCCCTTCATGTGCTTTCACAGTTGTATCATATTATCTGGGATGATGGAGTTGGATTTGATGATCTCTGGGATACTTCTCAGTTCATGACATTAATGATATAAAATTAATAGGAACATGGCATTGCCTCATTTAACATTGTACTCAAGCAGTACTTAGATACTTGGATAGATTTATCATCTCTTCTATCCTGGTGCATGTATATCAAAGAGTCTCCAGTCTCTGTGCCCATTTTTCTCCTCGTTTTTTCCATAGAGGATCTATCCATTGTGGTGGAAGTCTTCCTTGAGGCCAACGATTCTTAACTTTTTACCCTATCAACCCCCTTGACAAAACCAGATCCTAATGTGATTAACCCTAGCTAGAGCCTTCTTCTCAGAATATTTTTAAATGCTGATTACAAAAGAAACCAAGTATATTTAAATACAATTGTCAAAATGCAAGTTCATAGACACTGGTAAAGAACTCCTGTGTCTATCTTTTTTTTTTTAATTTTATCTTAGTTTGCATCATTCATTTCCACAAGATTTTGAGTCACATATTTTCTCCCCCTCTTTCCCCCACCCACCACCCCAAAACAGCCATCCCAGTGTGTCCCCCCTCCCCTAGTCTATTCTCTCCTATGTCACTTTT
>CM053581.1:143184744-143207206 GCA_028627135.1 Pseudochirops cupreus | reverse complement strand
TTCAGCGAGCTTTTGAGATTCTTTTTCCATCTGGCAAGTTCAGCTTTTTAAGGCATTCTTCTCCTCATTGGCTTTTTGGGCCTCTTTTGCCATTTGAGTTAATTTATTTTTTAAGGTGTTATTTTCTTCAGTCAGGTTGTTGACTCTCTTTTCATGATTTTCTTGCATCATTCTCATTTCTCTTCCCAATTTTTCCTCTACTTCTCTTATTTGGTTTTCAAAATCCTTCTTAAACTGATCTGTGGCTTTTAGGCAGTCTTCATGTTTCCTGCTTTTGGTGCAGGAGTTCTGACTGTGTTGTCTTCTTCCTGTTCTATGCTTTGATCTTTTTTGTCCCCAAAAAAGGAATCTAAAGTTGGATTGCTGAGCTTGCTTTGCTTCCTTTGCCTGCTCAATTACTTGACTTTTGGGCTCAGTAGAACTCTGCTTTCAGAAGGGAGAGCTTTGTCCCAAGTCGCTAGGGTTTTGCAGCTGCTGGAGCTATTAGGGGGCTGCCATCTCTGCAGCCCCCACCAGCTTTGGCTCACTGATCACACACCTCAGGATCACCACCCAAGACCATGATCCTGATCCAGAAGGGTTAAGGCAAGAGCACTTAGCCTCTGAATGATCGCTTGGTTCCCCTGCAGTCTGCAGGCTGGGAGCTCTGAAGGAGCCACATGGAGGCGGCTGCAGGGCTGCCATGCTGCTTCTTGCCCTGGGGACAGTCAGCCAACCTGCTCCTTTCCCCTAAATTTAGCTGAGTTCCACTAACCTTTCACTTTGTCCTTGTTTCTTATGGGTTGATAATTCTGGAAACTGCCACAGCTGCCGGTGATCTGCTCTTCTGAAAACTCCAGTTGCAGCTTGTCCTGGCTGCCCTCGAGCTAATGCCAAGGTTTCAGACCAGCTGGTTTCGGCTCCCAGTGCTCTGTGATGAACACTTCCTATCCACCTGCCAGGCTGCCTTCAGTGGGAGCCTTGTTTTTCTGTCATTTTGTGGGTTCTGGAGCTCTAAAATTTGTTTAGAGTCATATTTTATAGGTATTTGAGGTGGTCATGGGGAGAGCTCCCAAAGTTCTCCTGCTTCTACACTGACATCTTGACTTCATCCCCCTATCATTAAATCTTAAGGTGTGGGGGAGGAAGGGGAGGAAGGGGATGTGGGAGTGTCAACAACACAGGTTCTTTTCTGTCATCTCAGTTCCTCTTATCAAGGTCCTAGAATCCTGATGCCTTTCTTTGTGGCGACTGCCTCTACCTTTGGTTCCGATCTCTCATCTTCTTGTGGCTTCCTATAATTTCACTTTCTCCAGCTCCTAAAAGGAGGGAGGAAAAAAAGCTTTAAAATATTTTATGTCAAGAAAGAATTGACCCTTAATTTTAAAATTAATTTTAAATTGACCTTAATTTTTAAATAAGTCATAATAAGCAACTGATTTTAACTTGCCCAAAGTATTGTTTCAGGTCTGGAGGAATCATTTTAAAGGAGATAAAAACTAAAAATGGTTAATTTTTATTAATTATGAATTGGTGTAGTTTATATTAAAATGGAAATAGAAACTCTTCTAAATAGTACAAATAGATTGACTTATGTAAGACTTCTGACCTATAGGCAACTCTTAATTTAGATAAAACTTTTTGTAGCATAACCAAGTTTCTAAGTCAGCTATCTGAAACTCTGCATATTTTTCTATAAAAATAGTAGTTGATGAATAATAGTTGCTCTGGTAGCTAGAATTAAAAACACACCCCAAACATACCCAAGGCAAGCAGTTAGAGGGGCAGAGAGACCTCAGACATTGGGAAAATGCCCTGTGGTAAAATGAGTCTCCAGATTGTAAAGGATTAAAGAGTAAAATGGGCAGGAGAGACAAATGGGTAGTAGAAAAATGAAATGCTTTTTCAAGAATTTGGACAGTGAAAGAGCAGAGTAGATGAAAAATGAGAAAGAAACAGCTTCAAGTTGTTCACCTTTGCACTACAAATGTTTCTCTGTCTTTTGCCTTCTCTCTTGCCCAGAGCCAGGTATGGAAGAGAAATATTTCTCTTCCTTGTCAAGGTTGACTCTTCTACTCGTGTCCATCATTCCTGTCCCATCCAGCAGCCAACCCCTCTCTCCCATACATCTTCAATCTCTCATCCACTAGTTCATTCATTTTTGCCTAAAAATATGGTCAGTCCTTTCCAGTTATTAAAAAAAAAAAAGCCCTGGGGTGTCTAGGTGGCACAGTGAATAGAGCACTGGCCCTGGAGTCAGGAGGACCTGAGTTTAAATCTGGCCTCAGACACTTAACACTTACTAGCCATATGACCTTGGCCAAGTCACTTAACCCCAATTGCCCTGCCTTCCCCTATCCAAAAGCAAAAAAACAAACAAAAAGGCCTTGTCTTTGACCTTCCTATTCCATTCAGCTACTGTTTTACTTCTCTCTTCTCTTTCACTACCCAAATTCTTGAAAAAGTCCTTGATGCCTCTTCCTGCCCATTTTACTCTTTACTATACTAATTGCTAAAGACATAAGGAAAGAAAAGACAGTCCCTCAAGGTGTTTACAATCTAATGGGGAAAACAGTATACAAATAATTACGAGCAGATGTAAAGGATAAATTGAAGAAAATCAATAGATGAAAGGCACTAGCGTTAAGGGGAACCAGGAAAGGCTTTCTTACAGAAGGTGGGTTTTTATTTAGGACTTAAAGTAAGGGAATCTGATGGGTATTTGATGATTGAGGAAACAAAGGTTCAAGCTTCTGAGCATATCAGTTTATTAAGTAATAGTTGCCAATTACATAACAAATCAAGGCCAGGCCTCTTCAGCTTTGGCACTAGACCCTGAATACAAGGAAAGATAGATTTTTATTCATTTAAAAACAATTAACCAAACAAGACCAATTAATAAAAAAAAACAATCAGGATGCAAAATTGGGTAATCTGATTTCTCATTGGAGGAAAGATTAGTGACTTTCCAAGTTGGAAGGGGGAGAACAAAGAAATATAATTCTTTGAAATCAGAAAAAGAGGTGTCCCACTACTCCCCCCAATTGACTGTATTCAATCAAAGGAATATGGAAACATTAACTGACTAACCAGTACAGCATCAGATAAAACATATGGGTTGCTTGAGATTTCTAATTGTGACAAAACTCTTTGCATCAATCTTTGGATCTTGACTAGGTTTCTGGTCAGCATAACCTAGACCCTTATTTAAGAATCGCTAAGTAGCAAGCAGAGGTGGTCCAGCTTCCCAGACATACAGGGCTAGGTTCAAACAACACAATACAATTTTCTCACAATTCTCATAGTTGGATAAAGTTTTCACACAAGACAGCAATTGAACTAGACTCATAACTGAATAGAAAAGGGAACTAAGCTAGATCCAGAATTAAGTCACAAGATAGAGTCAATATGACTCACTCAATTAATACACAAGGAAACCAGGAGGGAGAGTATTCCAGGCATGGGGAACTTCCATTGAAAATGCCCAGCATCTTGAGATGGAGTCAGTTGACAAACCTTTATCAAGTACCTAATATGTGCTAGGTACTGGAGCGTTGGATATTTTTTCTTCCTTCCTTTGCAAGGAACAACAAGGAAGGAGACCAGTGTCACTGGATTGCAGAGTACATGCTGGAGGGAGCACCGAAGGGCACAAGGAAGAGGAAGATATATGAAGACTAGAAAGTTAGGACAGGGCCAGGTCATAGATTGCTACAGAGGATTTTTAAAAATCATATCTATGCCTTGGGATTATCTGACCAATGAGTCGTGGATCACCAAAGAGGGGTAAAACAAGAGATAGAGGCCAATGAAGAGGCTGTTACAATAGTCCAGGCATGAGATGACGAGGGCCTGGGCCAGGGTGGTCCAAGTGTCAGCGGAAAGAAGAAAGTGATTACAAGAATGTTACAAAGGTAAAAATGACAAGATTTGGCAACAGAGCAAATATGGAGGTGAAAGACGGTGAGAAGTTCAGTACGACATGTAAGTGGTAAGTCCAGGTGACTGGAAAGATGGTGGTGTCCTCAGTACTGTTCAGGAAGGTGCTACGAGGTCATTCCTAAAATGAGTGTTTTTAAGTAGGGTGCTGTTCACATTCCCATTCCCTTTTCCCGCCACCTCAAATTTTCCATAGGCCTTTGGAGGATGAGTCATATAACAAACTCTCATAAAGGTTGTCAGCAAACCATTCTCTGGAAGCTGGCTGGTGTTTAAATCCCACAATGCACCTAGTGGAGAAGTCACTACAGAGTTGGTATTGAATAGCAGTAACAGTGCGGCACTTAGAGTCGAGAGGACCTTGGTTTGAATCCTGCCTCAGACACTGACCTTAGGCAACTCATTTAACATCTCTGCATCTCAGTTTCCACATCTGTAAAAAGAGGAGAATAATGGTACTTGTTCCACAGGGTTGTTGAAAGGATCAGATGAAAAAATAAATGCAAAAGCACTTTGTAAACCTTGAAGAGCTATGTAGATGTTAACCATGTATTAAAATGAGGTAGTAAAATCCAAAGTGAGTTCTCCTTCCATCGCTAAGAGCTTTCCAGAAACCCTGATTGTTCTTGTTGCCAGGCCTTTCACTGCTGCTGGAGCAATTATTCTGTGTCAGGAAGTAAGTGAGCCATAAGAAAAACATACTATGAATACTGAGTGTGTATGTGTGTGTGTATGTGTGTGTGTGTGTGTGTGTGTGTGTGTGTGTGTGTGTGTGTGTGTGTGTTGGAGAGAGATAGGGAAGGCAAGAAACAGAGAGCGGGAGACAGATAAAGAGACAGGATAAGACAAAGAGAAAGGGAAAGAGAAAGAGAGGCACAGAGAGACAAAGAAAGAGGGTCACACAGAGGAACAGACTGAGGGACAATCAGAGACAGAGAGATAGACAGAGACAGGAAAAGTCAGAGAGAACTCGGGCTCTCCTAGGGAAAGGAATGAACTTGTAAAGCTGCTGCCAAGTTCTCTTGCAGGTGAGATTCAGAGCCAGGGGAAGCTCTGATCCACTGGTGTATGTGGCAGGGGGAGGGACCTAGAGCTAACAATGTTCCATCCTGTCCTCTTAGATTGCAGAAGGGATGGCCTACATCGAGCAAAGGAATTCAATCCACCGAGACTTGAGGGCAGCTAATGTACTGGTGTCCGAGAGTCTCTGCTGCAAAATTGCAGACTTTGGCTTGGCCAGGATTGTAGATAGTGAATACACAGCCCATGAAGGTGAGTTAATTTCTCCTTAGGCTTTACTGTATGAGGAAGACATGTAAAAACTGCCTACTGTCTCTTCCCTATGCTTCCTGTACGTACCCACGTTCATTTCTCTAGGATACTGCATGATAGAAGACAAAGATTACTCTGCCCTGGTCTCATTTGTTATATATCTAGCAGTAGCTGGGCAGGGTGGTGAGTGGGCTTGTTCAACCACACGTTTTTGTCTCACCCTCCCCCTGCTACTGACTTGCTGCTGAGATAGACTTCCTAATATGAATATGCAGGCAGCTAGGTACTGAACCAGATAGCTCTAGAGGAGAAAGTGAGGCTGCTGACCTTGCACAACCCTACCTGACTCAAATCCAAGTCAACTGCAAGTCATGTCATCATTTCCCTGATGTCATTGTCCTCTTCAAGAACGAAAGACAAACACAACAACATGGCAACCAGGTGGCAAAGTGGAGAGAGTACATGTCCCTGAGTCAGGAAGACCTGATTTCAAATCCAGTCCCAGTTGTGGAACCCTGGGAGCATCATTTAACTTCTGTTTGCCTCAGTTTCCTCATCTGTAAAATGAGCTGGAGAATGAAATGGCAAGCCAGTTCCATATTTTTGCTGAGAAAACCCTACATGGGGTCACAGAATCAGATACAACTAAACAATGTAAGTGTAAATCCTCTATTGTTTTGAGAAGTTGTGTCAAAGGCTCTGTAGTTCTCTGTTGATCAAGCAATAAGCTTTTAATTAATTCTTTAAGCTTTAAAGAAACAACACAAAACAACTCTAAGCCTCCAGACAGAAACAATACTTATGGAAAGCCATCTCAGTGTTAGATCTATCTCCTTCCTCGATTGCCTTCTCTCAATGACATTCCCAATAAGGACACCCTGACTGGCAAAGGCCTACAGTTTGTGTTCATAAACACAAAATAAACATGTTTTAAAAAGTCAAATTCATTAGCAACCAAGCAACAGGTCTAACATTCCTCACACCCAGCTGGCCGCCACAACCTCAGTCTTAGAGTTCTGGTCCCTTTCTTTGTGGCAGCTGCCTCTGACCATGCTACGTTTCCTAGCTGTGTGTGATTTATCAGGATTTCCCTGTAGCCAGGTCTGTGAACTGTCTACAAGCCTTGTCAGGAGCTGCACCCCTCTCGGTCTAATTTTAACCTGAACTGACTGACCTGACATTTGAAGGTCTCCCAGGGAGTGGTGGTCAAATCATTGCTCCTCCTGTCAGATCACTCAAAGTATGTGTCCTTCCTCATAAGGGATTCCCTGAGATGGTCACATTTGTATAAGGTTTTCTCTGATTAGGTCCTGGACTTTCAAGGACCAACTCCTTTACACTTTTTCCTCAGTTAGACATTTACTGTCCCCAGATAATCAACCAAGCAGGTTTCAAATTGACCAATCAGGGCAGCTAAGTGGTACAGTGGATAGAGCACTGAGCTTGGAATCAGGAAGACTCATCTTTATAAGTTCAAATCCAGCCCCAGACACTTACTAGCAGTGTGAACCTAGGTAAATCACTTATCCCTGTTTGTGTCAGTTTTTTCATCTATAAAATGGGTTGGAGAATGAAATGGCAAACCACTCCAACATCTTTGCGAAGAAAACCCCAAATGGGGTCACCAAGAGTTGGACGCAAATGAAAAAGGACTGAACTGGGTATATTTGTCCACAGTCCCAAATTCTATATAGCTCTTTAGTGATTTCAGCTCCGAATTACATGCCGGTCATGCATATCCGAGAAAACATATATAATCAACAAAACAAAGTAATACAATAATAACATCAGTAATAATAGATTATGCCCAGACAACAGCTTACATTATATGCCAATAGATATGAAATTACAGTAAAATTGTGTGTATCTAGCAGGCAAATATGTGTGTGGTACTCAAATATGCCGTAATTACCAAGTGCAACAAGGAACATATGTAATTACACACAAGGCACATCTTACGTTAGTGCTGTCATTTGGCAAGATTTGTGGCCACTTCTCCAGTTTCCCCTGTAACATAAGAGGTTAGTCTGGTTGTGAGAAGACTCGGCCTTGGCCTTCTGAGATCTGCTGACCTATCTACCTCTGTAATTGAACTGTAGTTACTCCTTCCACATCACAGGGGTAGGGGCGTGGTGTCCCTGAGATCTTGAAAATCAGCATAAAAAGTTTTGCCTCCCCCTTAGTACCAGAGAAGTCTGAACTTTTTCTTTTTTTTAATAGGATGTTTACAGTACCTTATTGTAAAATTTTTGATATTATACAATACTGTGTGTGTGTATATATATATATGTATATATATATATATATACATATTTATATTATGTATTTCTGAGTTTCTAAATTTTTTCTATGTTTCTGCTGGCCTTTGCATAGCCTGTGGCTTCCACAAAGTTCCCCCAAAATTCCCCTTTAATTCCTTATGCTGACCTGCGAATACATCAAAACCATGATGGGGAAAATCGTGATGTGGAAGGGATAACTGTAGTTGATGGTATATGTTCATCATAGTGATCTTCAGAACTATAGTCCTTTATCCCTAGATGAGGCAGGGTAAGGGGCTGGGGGTGGATAGCCTAACTGTAGAGTTACTACATTGTGTGGTATCTCTTTTTACCCTAGATGTCTCTATGTCTAAAGATCTAAACAGGATGGGTCAGGCCTAGACCTCTTCCTAATTTGTACTAGTTATTCTCTGTATGTAATAGTAGACTGACTCTTCCTCACTCGAAATGTATGTTTCTGAGCTGTTCAGACAGTCTTTGCATAACTGGTAGGCAGTTTCCTTTGCTTAGATTCTAAGGAGATAACTGTTCATTAGGGAATTCAACTAAGTACCTAATAGACAATAAGTGGCTTTGATGAATTGTTCCCCATCGATCTCAGGGGATATTCTATAAGTAAAAAGCAAAGTCTTTTTACTAAAGGACATTTTTGTGCCAAGAATCCTAATAGACTATTCATCTTTTGTTTGTGTTTTTCATTTTTATATACACAAACAAGTTTATACTTTTTGACAGTGGCAAATTTAGGTTAGAGCAAATCCTGATGAAAGATGACCAGACTGTGAGATAAGCCCCCCATCTTTATATCCACCACCAAAAATGTCACAGCTTAGAGAAACTGGTTGCCACATGGAATATGGTGTAGTTTTCTATCAATCTGTTAACTTTTATGACCCATGAACATTAGTCTATCTTAGCTAAAATCTTTTTCTTTGTTTAAGGTTTTGACAATAAATTTGGGCATCATATCATTATTTGTTTCCATCAGTATTTTTCTAAGCTGGAGTTGTAGTTGGATAGTAAAAGTCTTTCAGTTTATCTCTCAGCTGAGAGAATGTATTAGTTGTGACTGTTCACCATCTATTCATCCTCAGAGATTCCAAACCACATCAATAGATACAAGTAGTCCTTGACTGAACATCAACAGACATAGTATAAAGCCTGTGGGGTCATTTCTGGTCCTTTGGTTATCCATATGTACAAGTCATCAAGCAAAGCTTTCGTAGTTATAGCAAGATTTGCTCTTGTTAGCACTAACTGCTTCCTGGTACCAGATTTGGGATCAGTGCCAGTTGGGTACAATATTTTATCGCACAACTCCAACTTCTAATGTTGCCTCATTAGTAGGGTTCTTTTGGGGAACTGGAAACTGAGTGCTTTAAGGAAGATAGGGAATAAGCATGTATCAAGTGTCTGCTGTATACCAGGCACTGTTTTAAGTGCTTTACAAATATTATCTCATTTGGACAACCCTAGGAAGTAGGTGCTATTATTGTCCTTATTTGACAGGTGTGGAAACCGAGGTAGACAATGGTTAAGTGACTGCCCAGGGTCACACATCTGGGAAGTGAGTGAGGTCTTCTTGGCTCTGGGTCCAGCATTCAATCCACCATGCCACTGAGCTGCAGCATCACTGGCTTGGATCACTCCTCATAGTCACTTATTAGCTGTTTTCTCTCCCTTTCCACTCACTCTTAAGTCTGTATTCTGGCTTCCAACCTCATCATTCAACTGAAATTGCTGTCTCCAAAGTTACCAATGATCTCTTAATCACCAAAACTAATGGTCTTTTCTCAGTCCTCACCTTTCTTTCACTTCCATGCAGCTTTTGGCACTGTTGATCACTCTCTTCTCTTCAATATTCTCTTCTCTCTAGGTTTTCATGGCACTCCTCTCTCATGGTTCTCTTCCTACTTACTGACCACTCCTTCTCAGGCTCCTTTGCTGGGTCTTCGTCCAAGTCATTCCCACTAGCCATGAATGCCTCTGAAGTTGGCCCTTAGACCAATTCTCTTCCCCTTCTATACTATGGATTCAATTATTATCTCTGTGCTGATGATTCCCACATCAATCTATCTAGCCCTAATCTCACATCTCCAACTGCCTATTAAAATTGCATAGACACCTCAAACTCAATATGTCCTAAAATGAATTCATTAAGCTCTCCCCATCCCCACCCTCTCCCCAGCGACTTAACTAATACTGTTAAGTACACCACCATTCTTCCAGTCACTCAGGTTCACAGCTTAGGTGTCTACCTTGACCCCTTACACACATACACACACCCATCCCCCATATCCAATCAGTTGCCAGATTTGTCTTTTATAGTTTGGTATTCCTGGACTACTTCAATAGCCTTCTGGTTCGTCTCCCTCCTTAAATCTCTCCCTACTCCAATCCTTCTGCCACTAAAGCTATCAATCAATGACCCTAAAGTTCAGGTCTGACTTTATCTTTCCTTATCACCTCCAAGATCAAATGTAAAATGCTCTGTATGACATTCAAAGCCCTTCATAACCTCCACTCCTCTGACTTTTTTAGTCCTCTTACACCTTACTCCCTTCCACATATTCTGACATCTAGTGACGTTGGCCTCTTTACTCCAGGCATTTTCCGAAAAATTCCTATTTTCTACAAGAAGCCTTTCCCTATCTCCATTAAGTGCTAATGCCTTCCCTCTGTTGGTTATTTCTAATTTAAAAGATAAATAGACAACCTTGTATATTGTAGTTTCCAAGTTGGGGCAGCTAGGTGACACAATGGGTAGAGCACCCAGCCTGGAGTTAAAAAAGACCTGAGTTCAAATGCAACCTCAGACGCTTTCTGTGTGACCCTGGACAAGTCACTTAACTCTGCCTCAATTTACTCATCTTTAAAATGAACTGGAGAAGGATACAGCAAACCACTCCAGGATCTTTGCCAAGAAAATCCCAAAGGGGATCATGAAGGGTTGGACACTACTGAAACGAAACAACGACGATAGCAACAGCAGTGTACGTGCTACTTCTCCCACTAGACCACGAGCTCCTCAAGAGCAGGGGCTGTTTTGTGTTTTGTTGCCTTTCTTTGTGTCCCTAGTGCTTAGCACGGTGCCTGGCACATACATGGCACTTAAGGAATGCTTGTTGGCTAACTGACAGTCATCTATAGACAAAGAGGAAGAAGGTTGGTTCAATGTAATAAACTGGCTCCAGAGTCAGAAGAACTTTGTTCAATCCTTGCCTCTAGTACTTACTACTTGTGTGACCTTGGATAAGATCACTTAACCTCCCTGGGCCTCAGTTTCCTTACATTTAAAATAAGAAGGTTTCGGGGCGGCTAGGTGGAGCAGTGAGTAGAGCACCGGCCCTGAAGTCTGGAGGATCTGAGTTCAAATCCAGCCTCAGACACTTAATACTTACTAGCCATGTAACCTTGGGCAAGTCACTTAACTGCAATTGCCCAGCCTCACCCACTCCAAAAGGCAAAAAAATAAAAATAAAATAAAATAAGAAGGTTGGACTTAATGGTCTCTAAGATCTGTTCTAGCTTCAAAACTATGATTCTATAACCATCTGTTAAGTGTCCTTGTTGGCTGAGCACTGTTAAGAATGTGGGCCATCCTTCAGGAAAGGAATACCCAGGTTGAGTCTGTTCAATATTTTGTTTCATGGGGCTTCTGTGTTGTTTTTTTCTCTCTCTCATTTCCCACAGGTGCCAAGTTCCCCATCAAGTGGACCGCCCCAGAAGCCATTAATTTTGGAGTGTTCTCCATCAAATCCGATGTCTGGTCCTTTGGAGTTCTCCTGATGGAAATTGTGACTTATGGTCGGATTCCTTACCCAGGTACCCAAATCCTGCAACTCAGCCCAGCAGCCCAGGCTCCCTTCTCTCCTTGCTGGCGTTTTGCTCTTTAGAAGTTTCAGATAGCTAACCATATTTTCTATTTTCAATCTCATCAGATAAGTATTTTGAAGGAAAAATCCATGGCTCTTTCAGATCAACTGTATCTCAGTTGAAAAATCCTTATAATGTGCTCAGATCAGGGACAGGGTCAGAGTTACAATAAAGACCAACTGGATTTACCTTGTCATTTGATGAAGATTCAAGGCAGGACAAGAATTAACTCATTCTTGACAAGAAAGAGAACCCTTTGCATTTATAATTTTTTACCCTATATACTCTAGTAATCCAGTCTCCTGTGAATTGTCATCCAAACTCTATTCCCCATCCTCCATGACATGATTCCTTATTCCTAGTCCCCTCAATCCTCCTTCCCCAAAGTCTCAATCAAATGGTACCTACCCCTTCCAGTGTACCCCCCTGGAATGCCTATTCCATAGATAATAAATTTACCTCCCTCTTCAATCTTTTCCTCTCCCACTCCTTCCATCTTCTGGCAATTCCTGAGACTTGGCTCTCCTTGATGACATAGCCTCCTTGGCCAACATTTCCTGTACTGGATGCACTTTCACTCATTCAACTTGGTTTACTTGTTGAAGTGGGGGAGTTGGAATACCCATTGCCCCTTCTAGGTTATACCTCTACCTGCATCACTCTGTAACCTCTCCTTTAAGGTTCACATCTTCTACTCAATCAAAATCCTGGTAGCTTCACCTACAGACCTCCAGGACAGGTTCTTACTCAATGTGTTCAGAACCTGGTTTACAATCTTTCTCTCCTTCCCAACCCCTGATTTCTTTCTAGGGAACTTCAACATATATATTGACACTTCCTTAATTGCCTTAATCACTTAGCTCCTTCCCAAGACCTACTCTCCATTCCACCTCAACCACACACAAATATATTCATATTCTTTTTTTTTTTTTGGACGGGGAAGGCAGGGCAATTGGGTTTAAGTGACTTGCCCAAGGTCCCATGGCTAGTAAGTGTCAAGTGCCTGAGGCCAGATTTGAACTCAGATCCTCCTGACTCTAGGGCCAGTGCTGTATTCACTGCACCACCTAGCTGCTCTGTACGTTCATATTCTTGGTCTTGCTATCACCCACAAATGTGCTACCTCCATATTCATGAACTCTAATCATAATTTATTGACTTTCCACCTCTCCCTCTGTTTTCCTATATCAACCCCTACTCTTTATCCATGATGTAAGATATATATATACATATATACACACACCCACACATATATATGTATGTATATATATGTATGTATATGTATATATATATATATTTATATATACGCATGTATAATCCCTCAGCTCCTCAGTTCTCGTCACCTGCACTAGACACTTTCTCCCCTTCTCTCCATCTCAACCCCTTGGTAAACGAGATCAACCCTACGCTATCCACTTCTCTTGAGTCTCTGACCCTTTTATGATATCACTGATTTCTCCCTACTAACCCTCGGCTTTGGTTCACTCCCACCATCTGCTACCTTCACTCCCACATGTGTGCTGCTGAACAAAGGTGGAGAAAATCATGCAGCCATTCTGACGGAGTTCACTGCAAGTTTATGTTACACAATCTCAAATGGACCCTCACTACCACTAGGCAATCCTTGTATACTTTCCTTATCCCCATTCTTCACAGCAACCTTTCCAAACTTTTTCATCTTTTTGGAACCTCTCATGAGTCCTCATTTTCCCTGAAAATCTTGCCTATTTTTATAGAAAAAAAAATGAGGCCACTTACCAAAAATTCCTTCATATCCTCTTTTCCTCATCCCGTATCACTCAGATGCCTTCCGCACTGTCACTCCTTCACTCCTGTCTCAAACAAAGAGGTGGCCCTACTTCTTGTCAAGGCAAATCTCTCTACCTGAACAAGCAATCCCATTCTATCCTAACTCATGTAAGAGATAGCTTTCTCTGTCATCCCCACTCTATCGTTTATCTGCAATGTCTCCCTCTCTTATTAGCTCTACTAGTACTGCCTACAAACACGTCAATGTCTCCCCCATCTTCAAAAAAGTGTCACTGAATCCTTCCAACCCCACTATCATCCTACCACTGTTTTGCCCATTGTGGCTAAACTCCTTGAGGTCATCTATGGTAAGTGCCTCTACTTCTCCTCTATCTCTCTTCTCAATCCCCTACAACATCATTCCACTGAAACTACCCTCTCTCTAAAGTTACTAATGATCTCCTAGTTGACAAAAAACAAATGGCCTTTTCTCAGTCTTCATCCTTTTTGACCACTCTACAATCTATGATCCTGTTGATCACCCTCCTCTCTTTCGTACACTCTTCAGGTTTTGGGGACACTACTCTCTCCTGATTCTTTCACATATCTGCTGGAGATGCCTGAATGTTCACCCCTCTCATCTCCACCTCCTAATTTCCCTGGCTTTAAGTCCCAACTGAGGGGCAGCTAGGTGGTGCAGTGAATAGAGCACTGGCCCTGGAGTCAGGAGAACCTGAGTTCAAATCCAGCAATCCCACCTTCTACAAGAAAGCTTTCCCCAATTCCTCTTTACTCTAGTGCCTTCCTTCTGTTAACGGCTTACTACTTATCCTGTGTATAGTTTGTGCACATTTGTTTGTCTTCTCCTCCATTATATTGTGAGTTCCTTGAGTCAAGAACTGTTTTTTTTTTTTTGTATCCCCAGCAATTATCATAGTGCCTGGCACATAGGACACACTTAAATGCTTATTGACTGACCTACTTTAAAGCTCGTTTCCAATAACAGGTCATTCCCTACTTTTGGCCAGTCATTACAGATGGACATCCTTTCTCTGTGCTCTTGTTCTAAGGAGAAATTCCAAAACCTTTTGGTCTCAGGACCCATCTAATACTTTTAAAAATATTGAAAACCCCAAAGAGCGTTTGTTTATGAGGATATCTATCTATATTTGCCATATTAGAAATTAAAGCCTAGGTATTATCGTGAAAATAGTTTCACTTTGTGGACACTCTGGAAAGATCTTGGGGGTCCTCAAACCCCCCACCCCCCATAGTTCCCAGACCACACTTCCAAAATCGCTCATTTACCATCCCTTTCATTTAAATAGGTCCGCAAAGCCTGCAGTTTGTCTTTTAGCCACTAGATGGCAATATTTCACTACTCTCAAAGCCCTTTAGAGATGGAAACCAGACTTTTGCCTGGAACTTGATGGATGAGTAGATTCCGACAACGAAGAGTCAATTCAGATCAGATGAAAGGAACAAAGACAAAGCAGCAGATTTGTTGTTTGCTTGCTCTTGGTACTCCAACTTCTGACACATAAATGCAGACCTGTGGTTAACTCCCAGTTCTGCCACTTGCTACTTATGTGACCTTGGACAAATCATTTGGCGTCTCTAGACTCAGTTTTCTCATTTGGAAAAAGAGGGGCTTGGATTCTGAGATCCCTTCCTGTTCTAGACCTAGGATGACTCTAAACTTTTGTTGATTTTAAGCAGAGAGAACCAACTGATCATTTCAATACTCCATTCGAGTGAAGATATTTCTATCACCTTCTTCAGGATGCTTTTCAATGACTTGGTAGTTTTCTTTGACACTGCCCTAAATCCAGCAGGTTAGATATGATTAAAATAAGATATGACTCTTGCCTTCCAAGGATAGACAATTTAGTTAGGAATACAAGAAACATGCATGAAATAATTAATGAGCAATATAAAACAGTATGTAATTGAGTGTTGAATTGCATGATGATAGGAAGGCAAGGGGGAACGGTGGAAAGAACATTGGATTAGTGGTCAGTGATCTAGGTTCTAATTCCAGATCTAAGCATGCTATGATTCTGACTTAGTAGCTGTGTGACCTTGAACAAGTAACTTCAGTTCTCTGGAACTGAACTGGTACTAGAAACCCTTTCTGGTGCCCTAGGATTTATGAAAGTCTTTTCTCTTTTTCCACCACATCTCTCCTGTCTCCAATCCTATCCTCTAAAGGCATGACCAACCCTGAGGTCATTCGGAATCTGGAACGAGGTTATCGAATGCCTTGCCCTGAAATGTGCCCAGCTGAGCTCTACAGCATCATCAGCAAGTGTTGGCGCAGCAGGCCAGAGGAGCGGCCCACCTTTGAATACTTACAGTCTGTACTTGAGGACTTCTACACAGCCACGGAGCAACAGTATGAACTGCAGCCCTAGCAGATGGCACTGCCCTCCACCTCGATCCTAGCCCTTTAGCAGCACCGAAGAGGCTCCTCAGCTGAGTCCCAAGCACTTCTCTTGACAGCCTCCTAAAGCCTACATAGTTCCTGTCCTCTTGACTCACAGGATAGGGGGACTAGGATCAAAATATTTATAGAGAAGAAATTCTTTCTCAGATGAATAACTTTGCCTGGCAAGGGAGTTAAGTGAAAGAAGATGCCCACCTAAATGGTAGATACTGAGCTGAAACCAAGGCCTCATTATAATAAAGTCATCACTAAAGGAAGCCTTACCAATTCCAAGGCTCTGATAGCACCAGATAGGCAGCCAGCTGTCTCTATTCTCCTGGAAAGAAACCAGGCAGAACTGAGTTTCTCTGGGCATTCATATGGGTAGCTCACAGTCTGGTTTGACCTTGAGCTCAAGTACTTTGGAATATCTTATCCAACAAATACCATTTCTTCATAATTGTAATATGATCTTTTTTTAAAAAAATTGTAATATATGTTACCTTTTTATATTCTGTAATATATGAGAAAATAAAAGAAGAATACAGATTTGTATCTTGTGAACTAGTTTGTTTTCCATAATTGGAAACCCAAAGACAGCATGGTATTATACTGGAAGGACCAATGACTGAGAGTCATTCAAGAGACCCAGGTTCAAATCTTGCCTGCCATTTACTACTTAGACGATCTTCTTAAAAGTCGCTTTCCTTTTCTGGGCCTGTTTTCTTTACTGAAAAAAAAGAAGTAGCCAGATATGATGTTATCTTAGGTTTTTCTTTCTGTCCCGAAAAACCTATGATTATATTAAATGTATTATTTTTCAATCAAATTCCTTGAAAGCAAGGACTATATCTTATTTATCTTTATATCTCAACCAGCAATATATGCTGGATATATTGTAAATATTTAATTATTTGTTATACTTAGCAAAGGTCCTGAAAAATAGTTGGCACTTTATTAAGGCTTATTGACTGCCTACTGAATGAATAAACGAATGCATGCTCTGGCTGATAAGATCCCTTCCCTTTTACCATGATGCACATCTTGCACGTTACATTCAGCAGCTTAAATAGAACACCAGGGGGCGCTCTTGCTTCAAGAATCCTCAGCAGAGGCTCCTCATGTCCTGCGGCTAGAAACACAAAATGTCAGATGAGGGACGCTGGAGGCCACCTAGCCTAGAGGTTCTTCGCCTTTTTCATGTGTGTCATGGGTCCCTTTGGTGCTCTGGTGAAGCTCATGGACTGCTTCTCAGAATAATGTTTTTAAATGCATTACATAAAATACAAAGGATTGCAAAGGAAAACAATTATATTGAAACATAGTTATCCATGGCAAATATGGAAGTGTTTTGTGTGACTTCACATGTATAATTGGTATCATATTATTTGCCTTTTCAATGTGCGGAGACTGGACAGGGGATTTGGAATTCAAAACTTGTTAAAATGACTGTTAAAAAAGAGTGATTTTTAAAGAAAAGAAATATACTTATATATGTATGTTATACACACACACACACACACACACACACACACATGCACACGCACACACACGCGCACACACACACACACACACACACACACACACACACACCCTGGCAACACTTTCCATTCTTTCTTCCTGCACTCAGAAAAGTACATCTATGCCCATTCTCCTACCTCTCCTCTCCCCCCAAGATTGTCAGATAAGTAAATTGAGGCCCAGAAAGTCAAGAGTGACTTGACTTAAGTAGCACGGTCAGAATTCAGACCCAAATACTGAACTTTTCCAACTACCACAGCTTTTTACCATAATAGTCACATCTAGATTGACTGAGAAGTTTGGTCTCATCTAGTAAGAGGACCAGGGAGTCATAATTTAGTCATAAAGGTTAGAAAACCAGCAGAGTCAGGCTAGGCCTTCCCTCCGCTTCTTGCTACAGTTACACCTCCCACCTCCCCAGGTGTCATCAGTTCTATGGGGGTACACACTTTTATCTGTGACCCAGAAGAAATTTTGTTTAACTTAAAAGGCTGTTTGGATCAACTCCCTTTTCTAGAGGCATGGTCTGAACCAGGGGCGTTTCGGGGATGTCTCTACCGATAGAATTAGCCTTCAGTTCTGTGAGGCCTAGCACCATGGTAGGAAATGTCTTCATTCCCTTATCTTCCCAATTATCTCTTTAATCAGCCCTTCAGGGTTGAACAGAAAGACCATGGACAACAATAAGAAGCTTGTCTGGAGCTCTCAGTCTTCTGGGCCTTTTCCACCATGAGTTACCCCAGCAGATCTCAGAACCTGGTGGAGAAATGATCCGATATGGGGTGATAAAATGCTAGGCCTCAACAGCTGAGTTCAATTTCTAGCTTTGATGCTGGCGAGTCACTTCACTTCTCCTGACTCTTAGTTTCCTTCATCTGTAAAATGTATATAAATAATGCTTGTACTACATAGCTCACAGGTTTATGAAAAAAAAGTGCTTTCTAAAACTTTCATAGTGTGGATACTCATTGGGCTTGAAGTTAAGTATTCTGAGTTCAAATCCTAATTCTGGGTTCAAGTTCTGACCTCCGAATTTATAAAATGACCTGGGAGACTGTTAGTTTCTTTTCTTGTAAAATGAAATAACATTTGCTCTACCTCACAGGATTGCTATGAGACATGCTCTATAAAACTATAAAAATGCATTTTTGTAATTATTATTACAGAAAAGGCTCAATGGTTAGAGAATCAATCAGCTGTGGAGCTAAAAGGATCCCGTTTAAAACATTACCTCTGACACATACTGGCTGTGGAACCCCTTAGGAAAGTTACTGAATGTCTCAGTGCTATATGGTGCCAATCTGCATCTGTACAGGGCATTTCCTTATTGGAAGAAAATCACAGGACCAGTCCCAATCTTTGGCAGTAGTGAGTGGGTTTGGAAAAAAGTGGGAGAAGGCCTTTCCTTATCCCAAGGTCTATCTCTGAAAAAACCACTGGGGACTTTTGAGACTAAGGCAATCACTTTGCCCATAATTCCCATAATTTCCATTCTTCAGAGGAAGGGTTTACAATTGATGGGAAAGACAGTGTGGAGGCAAAAGGATAAGAAATTGTTGCTGACCGAAAAAAAGGCCTAATCAGACAGTCTAGATAGGATTACTTGTAGGGAGAGAATTGCTGGGGGGCGGGAAGAAGAATGGGGGAGGACAAACTGATTTCCTTAGGGTGGTGGTGGTCATGGGGTGAAGGAAATTAATCCTTCCTTCCTATCCTTCCTGCTAATAGTTCCCTGGGGTGAGGAAGGGCAAGAGGAAGCTGGGGGGAGGGGATGGAAGTTCTTGATGGGATCTCTGTGCTTGGTGTCCCTGTTAGCTTTTTCAGGGACAGGCCTGGGGACAGGGAAAGGCCAAAGGCACACTTCCCCCAATCTATTATTATCCCCATTGAGCCAGCCTAGATAGTTAAGCAAAGGTTATGTCTGCAAACCATTGACAAAACAGTGACTTCTATGTACGCTTGAAAGTTTGCAAAACACTATTGCACCTAGGACATCGTTTGATCCTCAAGACAACTCTGTGAGGTAGGCATTACAGGGTGGGGTCAGGGAAGTTAAGCGATATATGTCAGAGTATGTGTCAGAAGAAGAATTTGAATCCAGGCTTCCCCTGGCTCCAAGAGCAGTGTTCTCTGTATTACATCATATATTATAAGGGACATGGAGATTTTTAATCAGTGGGAGAGGACTATTTTAGCCCATGAAGCATTCAGGCATTAGAAATTATCCTGAAGGGATCCCAGCTTCTAATTCCCAATTGAACAAAAAGGAGATACAAGCCTACATGTGAAGATAGCCCCAAAACATTCTTCTTCATTCAAAGCAGATACTTTCAGCCTATACGTGAATAGGACCTCCATCTGAGAAGGAACAGACTCTTCTTCCAAAAGTTCTTAAACTTTTTTTTGTGTCATGATCCCCTTTGGCAGCCTGATAAAGTCAGGGATCTCTTCTCAAAATTGTGTGGAGTTTTTAAAAATAAAATGTAATGGATTACAAAGGAAATAAAAGATTAGTGAAAATAAAAATCACTTTTTTTTCACAACCAAGTTCATTGACCCCACAAAATCTACCCTCAGGATCCCAAGCTAAGAATATTCAACTTAGAGGCAAGTAAGAATTGAAGTCAGATTTCTTTCCATGCTTGGATCATAATGAATAACCCCTTAAACAGCCTCTACTTTTTGAAAAGTTAAATTTATGGAGCAAAAATGGAAAAATGGAGAGAAAAAGAAACAGAACTGGAAAGAGAATTAGATTTGAAATCAGGAAACCTGTTGGACCTTATTTCTGTTTCTTAATTTATTATAGGATTATACAAGTAGGGTTGTAAAGGATCTTAAAGGTCATATATTCCAACCCTTTCACTCTACAGATGAAGAAACTGTTGGCCAGAGCATTTTAGTGATTTGTTTCTGGTCATGTAGAAGTAGGATTTGAACCAAGGTCATTCAGTGAGTTCCCCGCCTCCCCCCATATTATGCTACTGTCCCTTCCACATCTAGCCCTTGAATTTCCTCATCTGTAAAAGGAGGGGTTCCACTAGACTATTTCAAAGAGTCTTCCAAGCATAAATTCTGGGAAGGAATTCGGGCCTGCCTTTAGCCAAAATCCACTTGATTCCTAATCAACATGATCTACTTCTATGAAATCTGCCCCTGTTTGTATGATGCATTGGTCATATGTACTGATGACTCCCAGAGCCCATGCAGCCCAGAGAAGCTATAGGAGAATGCTGGGACATTTGACATTTCCCATCAGTGATGCTGTCCTATCCTAAGTTTAGGAGGGAGGAGCTGCCACCCTACATGGCCCACCTTGGGTCTAAAGACTAGGTAGCTATTAGTCAGAAAAAAAGGTGAGTCATTGACCTGAGACAATGAGGAGAATCCACAGCAGACAGTACTGCCCAGGGCACAGCACCTTCAAATTGGAAGGGACTTCAATAGCCATGTAGTTCAACCAATATCCCCTCCAAAAGAACCCTCACTGTAACATCCCTACCAAATGATCAACAGGCCTTTGTGGGAAAACTTCCCAAGATGGTTAATCCACTTTGGATGGTTCAAATTGTTAAACAAGTTTTTCCATAGATTAGCCTAAATCACCTCTTTATGTCTTACTCCTAACTGCCCTCTGGAGCCAAGCAGAAAAAGTTCAATTCGTCTTCCACATGATAAACCTTAAGATACTTGAAAATAACTATCATATCCCCAGCGTCTTCTCTTCCCCACAGAAGACATCCACTATGCCTTATTTTGGCTCTTATGTGGCATGAACTCCAGGCCCATCATCATCCTGGCTGCCCATTTGTAAGTGCCACTATCCTGTCCTGTAAGGAAGTAATCTCAAAATGTTGTCTGGGATCTGTCTGGGATCTGTCTGGGATCACTAATTGACCTCCAGAGGCTTCTAAGTGGTCATCCAAGTAGGAGTATTAATTTTGTCAAACAATGGGATTGAGAGAAGAAGTTATGTTTCCAGATCTTGAAAATATCTTTACTAATTTGTTAAACATGGATTACCAGCCAGAGACCAGATGATGTGTAAGGGCCCTTCCAGGAAGGAACAATTCATTTGCTCTGCTCTATGACCTCTATTACCCTACAGAAACTAACTTGTTCTCATCTTCATTCCCAATCCACTCTCCCTTTAAACTATATTTCTGTATCTCTCTGAATGGAACTTATAATTTTAGGGCAATAATAACTATTTTTAGACACAGAATGATTCACAAGGATTCTCCTCTTCCTTTCAGCAGCTCCCCAAAAGAAGGATATCAGGACCCTATCAGCCATATCTTAGGGAGGAAATAATTGTATGCAATTTTTCTCCTCTCTCCCTTCCTCCTTCTCCCCCCTCCCTCTGTTTCTTTCTCTCTCTTTCCCCACACACACCTCAGAAGCAGCATAACCTTATGGTAAATACATTATATTTGGAGTCAGAAAACCCTCGTTCTAACACTAGATCTGACACTTACTTAGCTGTGTGACCTTGGACAAGTCACTCCTTTCGACTGTTTCCTTATCAATAAATGAGCAAGTTGGACTAGATTGTTCACCAGTTCTAAATCTTGTGATCCTATAAAGATATACCATTGACATCCAATAATTCCTGCATTTCTTCTATACCATGTTGTCCACAGTATATTCCTACATAATATCACTGAATTGGGGTGCCTTCACCAGAAAAAAACTTCTGGATGATGACCATGAGGAAGAGTTTCTCAGGTTATGCAAGAGAGGACAGGGGATCTTTGTCAGTCAAGAATACTGGAAACAGGTTAAGGATTAAAGGAAGTCCAATAGCAATGTTTTCAGAAACGTGTCCAACAAAATATGAATAGGGGTTCTAAGAGAAAATACCAGTGCTTACAATATCAAACAGGAAGTCATACACCTATCAAAATATTTAATATTTGTGTCATTTGGGGAAATAGTGAAATGCTCCAGAATTCTGACTCCCCTCCTATCCTTTTTGGTGTTGTTCAGTCATGTCTGATTTTACATGAGCCCATAGACTTTGTCCACGAGCTTTTCTTGGCAGAGATACTGGAGTGGTTTGCTATTTCCTTCTCCAGTGTGCCTCCATTTTACAGATAAGTAACTGAGGCAAATAGTGCCCAGGGTCACACAGCTAGTAAGTGTCTGAGGCTAGATTTGAATGCAGGAAAGTGAGTCTTCCTGACTCCAAGCCTGGTGCTCTATCTACTGACCCGCCTAACTATGCCTTTTCTATCCTAACTATATTCTATGCACCCACATTCTCCCAGTCTAAAATTTATAGGTTCCATCAATATGCTCAAAGTCCCAAAAGACTCAGTGACCAAATGAGTATGACAACTTACCGTCTTAGAGAAATGAAGTGGAGCTATAGATGGAGATGGGTAGAACAGGACTGGGGAATGTGAGAATTAATAAT
>CM053581.1:143126272-143184644 GCA_028627135.1 Pseudochirops cupreus | reverse complement strand
AGGCCTTCCTGATTCCAGGCCCAAATTATAGGAATTACTCTAGGGTCTTTCTCCAATTGGATTAGAAATGATTTGAACACTTAGCTTGGACAAAACTTGGATTTGAACCTCAAAGAGAACCTAAGAATATCAGAAATGCTGAACTGGACTGAAACAGTAATCCATTCAGCTCACTGCTGTATTCTGCCTGAGAAAAGCAGTCTGGAGCAGCTGAAAGAACTCTGGATTTGGAATCAGGTGATCTGGATTTGAATCCTGGCCCTAATACTCACTAACTGGGCAACTTTGGGATGTACCTGCCATAACTGTTGCTCAAGCTCAATACCAAGAATCTCATCATGAAATCACAAAGACCTCCATCTTATTCTGGGACTGGACACCTCAGTCAAGCATCCACCTCTCTTTCTCCAACATGTAATCTTGCAGGGTTCTAGCTTGCATGTGAGACAGACAGAGAAACCTTGAGTGCACTGTGCCAATCATAGCTGATTAGCTCAAATCATGGTAGACAGCAGAGAGTATGCTGATTTGACTTTATCGATGTAGTCTTCTGGGTCATTCAGTGATGTGTATGTTTTCGTTCAGATGTGTGATTTTATTGGCGTTGGGAATTTCCTCCCCAATGCCAATTGGCACCTGCTTTACACCTTGTGGTCTTAAGAGTGTTGCCTGGGGGCACTGAAAGGTTAAGTTCCTTTTGAAAGTTTCGGTATCTAGCATCTCTCAGAGGCAGGACATGAATTCAGGTCTTCTTGGCCCCAAGGCCAGTCCTCTATCCATGATGCCATGCTGTGCCATGCATACTCATCAAGAAGTTGGGGGAATGTGATCAGCTTCACTTAAAAATGTTCTCAAAGGCTGAGACTCTACAGTTGATAAGACATCAAGGGAAGTTCACCCAAGACCAACACCCCCTCCCCTGCAGGCTTTCCCTATTTGCTTATGTTCTTCTTAGTTATTCAAGTGGCAAATTCAGGAGAATATTTTTTAAATTAGTGGATGATACAAGTTTGAGCTATGAGTGCCCTGGAAAATTGCATTAAATTTTAAAGTATCTTGAGAAATTAAAGGTGGTGCAGTGAATAGAGCACCAGCCCTTGAGTTAGGAGGACCTGAGCTCAAACCCAGCCTCAGACACTTAACACTTACTAGTTGGGTGACCTTGGGCAAGTCACTTAACCCCAATTGCCCTGGTCTCCCCCCGCAAAAAAAAAAGCCAAAAAAAAGAAAGAAATTAAAGAATTGAGGAAAAATAAAAATCTAAGTACAGGAGTGACCAGGCATAGTATCCAGCATGCCTTGGTACTTAAATTCTTGCTGATTGACTAACTGATTAATTGATTAATCAATTCATTCAGAGAAATTCACGTAAGAAGGTTGAACAAATGTTACAGATAGAAAATGGAGCACAGACATTTTTGTGGACATCTATTGGGAAATAAAACCCTTTGGAGATCATAATGGTACCCAAATTAATGAGTACCATATTTCCTAAAGTCAGAGTGATGCTGGGGCAAGATAATCATAGCTAAACATGGATTCCACAGCTTTTCCCTACTTCCTTTTTGGGGGGCCTATTGGGCAAATTAATGGCAGAATTGTCCAAGAAAGAAAAACAATCCTTTTTTTTGGGGGGGGGGGTGAGGTAATGGGGTTAAGTGACTTGCCCAGGGTCACATAGGTAGTGTCAAGTGGCTGAGGCCAGATTTGAACTTAAGTCCTCCTGACTCTAGGGCCAGTGTTCTACCCACTGCACTACCTAACTGCCCCTAACAATACTTCTTGATAGGAAATTAAGAACCCCTTTCTAATTTTTGGTTGTTAATTGGATCCAATTGTTCCAGATATCTATGAGCTTGGCATCCAGTTTATGAATTATCCAAAATATCTGGGCTTCTCCCTCTTCCTGTTTCCTCTTTTGGACTAATAGTAGCCCTAGAAAAGTAACATTGTTGGCTGAACAGTAATTTTAAGAGATTTCTGAGTGTGCTTAGGTTGGGAGTGGCAGGGGAAGAGATGTTGAAATTATGAAACAAAACAGGTAGGGCTTGATGATTTGTGGATTTCAATCACCTTGGCCCACCCAGACCCCCACAGCCACAGACAACTAAGAGTTAACCATACTTAACATGCCTCTAACCTCCTTTGCTGGGCTGTGGGGAGGATCTGAAAAGGGAATGTTTCTAAAGCTTATGAGGAAGACCAGACTAGTTATCCAAAGCCCAGAGCAGCCCAGCAGTTTCCTGGGGAGAGGAGAGGGTGCTTGGGGAACAGAGACAGGGATAGGACAGAAACCTCTGTCCCCTGCAGCTCCAATCTTTTGCTTGGCTCCTTGGGTTACTTGGCCTGTTTAGGAAGCAGAGACTGACAGGGAGCTGATGGGAGCCAGCCCGCCAATGAAGGCTGAAAGCAGATTACTGAAAACAAATGAGGTGGAAAAGGGTTTCTTTACTATAGGCTGACAGAAAGTCAATGAGAAGAATGGGATTCCTTAACTGAAGTGTCTGTCTGTCTGGGCTGCATCCCTCAGACTTGCAGTGTAGTTTAACCAAAGTTTGCAATGATTAGATGTCTTGAACTGGACCCAGGAAGAACCATCAGTCAACTCAAAAGCTTCCTGCATGAGCAGAAAGCAGTACCAGGGAGCCAAATGAACCTGGCACCACATGGGGACAGTGTAGCTCTGAGTTTCTGCTGGCAGGCTCATTGGGCATAACAGGGCTCTCAGCCCCCCAGCTCTGGCCTCTGCTTCTTCCCTCCCAGCTCCAAGGTCACTCTTCTCCCAGTTAAAATTAGTATCTTGCTCATTGCTCTGGACTGTGGACTGCTGATTTCTCATAATCCTCCCAACTCCTGGCCTTGCACAGGGAGACATGGGCTTGAAACTGTGCACTGTGATCCCTGGAGAGGACAAGGAATGAACTGTATTCTGTCAGTTAGTGCTGGTGGTGGAGGTGGTAGTGGAGTGTGTGAGTGTGTGTGTATGTGTGTGTGTGTGAGTGTGTGAGTGTGTGTGAGTGAGAGAGAGAGAGAGAGAGAGAGAGAGAGAGAGTGTGTGTGTGTGTGTGTGTGTGTGTGTGTGTGTGTGTGTGTGTGTGTGTAATATGTGTTGACACCATCAAGTCATGGGATCTGGGGAGATAACAAAATCAATATATTGCAGTTATGAGTGATTGTATTGCTTTTATTTCTTTACTTAATTCAATCATTTCCAAAGGGTTCATATAATTCAGGAATAAAATCTTACTCTCCCCAGCCCTATCCATAGCATTCTTGTGTATGGGGAGGTAACCGATATTTCCCCATTTTACTGAAGGGACAATAGAGCATCTAGCATCTGGCCTTATACTTAATAGTTACTCAAATGTGTTTGATTTAGAGTAAGAAGACCTAGGTTCAAATCTTCCATCTATTAGCTACTACTTATATGACCTTGAGCATGTCACTTAACCTCTGGGTCTTAGTTTCCTCCTCTTCTATAAAATGAAGGGATTGGACCATGTTCTAAGTCTGGCTGCTCAGACCTCTAAGTTCCCTTCCACCCCTAAATCTATAAAATGATGCTATGAAAGAAATGCAAGGTCACCCAGAGAGGAAGTGTTTACTGCCATAGGCAGAACTCTTAGACAGTGTCTGAAGATCTGGTTAAAACTATGCACTTTTGGAGGCAGCTAGGTGGCACAGTGAATAGAGCACTGGCCCTGGATTCAAGAGGACCTGAGTTCAAATCCAGCCTCAGACACTTAACTCTTACCAGCCATGTAACCTTGGGCAAGTCACTTAACCCCAGTTGCCCTGCCTTCCCCCCTCCAAAAAGCAAAAAAAACCCAACCAAACGATGTACTTTTTCTGTGCTTGGTTTAATATGATTTGACTTCCCAGGGTTAGGACAGAATGAAAGATGATGGATTTAGACTGCAATAGGAAGGAGTTAGGTGATGCTACAGGAAATATGTCATTATCCTAAGGGTGGTTCAAGACTTCTAAGCAAGGAGATTCTAGCCTGTGCTGCTTTCCATTGTTTAAGAGTTCAGGCACAAGACTTTCTAAAGGCCAGAGGGTGAATGAGATGACCTCTGGGTTTTTTACTAGCTTTGGGAGTCTATGAGGCTACTGATATTTGGTCTAAGTTTTCTCTCTTAATTCCACCCCATTTCCTCTCCTGATAGCTTCTTTTTTCCAGGTAACCTCATCCTTCTCCCTCTGTGGGCTCTTGCCATAGAGATATATGTAAGCTGTTATCAGTTAACTCCTTTAGTGGAATTGCACTGCCTGAACGCCTTTAATCTTTCCTGTTCCCATGCTGCTCTCCAGACCGTCCATCACTCTGCTTATCAACACTGTATACAAGTGTTTGTGGGGCGTAAACACCAGGGAGGGAAGAGAGGGGTGTGTGAGGTCAGCAGCACATCAAGGAGGGAGAGCAGGATAACGGGAAGATCCCTGGGCACAGCACCCCTAGGGAACCAGCTCCCAAGCACAGCATAGAATACAGAGTGGGGGGAAAGGACCTTGAATCTCTATCCATCCAGGGGCTCCTCAGGTGTGAGGATACCTCCAGGCAAGCTTCCTCCAGGGTTTTCTCTCCACCTAGTAGAAAGCACAGATCCTAGTGAACCCACTATTTTAATCCAACATGAAAGAGCTAGGTTCACTCTTTTCAAAACTGGCTAGAATTTAGAGAAGAGGGACCCCTACTTCAGGGGCACAGTTTGGGCCCCAGTTTGGCCTCTCTCTTACACTGATTGTGCTCCACACACATTTTACTCCTCTTCCTGGGGTGGTTCAAAGCATTATCTCAGTACGGTTAGGGAACATATAAGAGAATGTCACTATTCAAACCCCTTATGAATCGCTATAAATTCTTCATTAAAAGTTTCTGAGGTCTTCTTTGGCAGCTCCTTTTTTTAAGGATTTTCTAAACAAGTTAATGGTGTAAACAAGACTTCAAGGGGCATGTTTAAACTACTTAAGAGAACAAACTGGTACCAAATGTTTCCAAATCATCATTTGCATATAACTTGTATTCTCATTAAAAACAAGTTTTTACATGTTGGTTATGGCTCCCCAGAAACATTGTGTTAGTCTACTTTGTAAAGCTTTTGTACTTTAAAGTAATAAAACTCTATTCCTTTAAAATGCTTTACTTTTTGCTCTAAATGTATCGCTAATGCAGAATGACCTCTCTTCTAAACACCACAGTCTGAATTAGCAAGATATTCAAATCAATAAACATTTATTAAGTTCCAATAGTACAAAGGCCATTGAAAGGGCACATGTTGATTGTCAGCAGGCTCCAGTGCCCTATCTTGCAAATGAAAAGATGCCCCAAAGACATCAAAGTCATAAGGCAGTACACTGGAAAGAAGGCTGGATTTAGATACATAGGATCAGAAAGCTTGATGAATCTTCAGAGGCATTCTAGTCAAACCATTTTTGTTTTACAGATGAAGAGACTGAGGCCACCAGAGGTTAAGTAACTTCCCCAAAGTCATATGTTGTTGTTATTTAGGTGTTTTCAGGTATGCCCTACTCTTTGTGACCCTTTTTGGGGTTTTCTTGGCAAAGACACTAGAGTGGTTTGCCATTTCTTCTTCTGGTTATTTTAAAGACGAGAAAACTGAGGTAAACAGGGTTAAGTGACTTGCTCAGGGTCTCACAGCTAGTAAGTGTCTGAGGCCAGATTTGAACTGAAAAAGATGAATCTTCCTGACTCCAGGCCCAGCACTATCCACTGTACCATCCAGCTGTCCCACTATATAAATGCTAGTATTATTATTACCCATGAGGATCAGAAAGACTTCCCTGAGGAAATGTCTTGACTAAGACTACAAAGAAAACACTTTCTACCAGCAGACCTGTAGGGAGAAAGGACCTCAGGCATGCATACACGGAGTAAAGAAAGAGCAGGACAACTTTGGTTAGGCTCTTCTAATTGTGGGTTCAATTTTACCATCAGGGATAGTTAGGTAGAAGGGTGGACAGATAAAAGTGCTGGGCTTGGAATCAGGAAGACCTAAATTTAAAGCCTTCCTTAGACACTTACTAGCTGTGTGACCCTAGGCAAGTCATCACTCTTCTCTGGCCTCAGTTTCTTCATCTAGAAAATTAAGAAGTTGAATTCAATGACCTTTAAAGTTCCATCCATATCAGTAAGTCCAAAAGAAATTTGATGTTTTAAAAGTATCAGGAACATTATCCGGAAGAAATAGTTCTTGGGGTGGTAAGATGATTGTGAGAAGCATGAAGCCATTGGGTCTAAGGGAAGGTAGAGGAGAATTTAGTCTTATTTCTGACTCTGGCTGTTTTTGGTTCTAATTTTGGTGCTTTGGTTTGCTCATATGTAACATGAGGCAGAAAAAAAATAAAGCTATTCTTTGAAAAATAGGGTCTATAGCAAACTGCTTTATTGTCAGTCTTCGGACAGGCCCATTTTATTGATGGAACACAGTGAAATCATATGGTGGAAGGCAAACTCTTCCCCGAAGCTCAGTTTAAGGCAAAAATTGTTTCTTTCCAAATGGACTTTTATATTTCCAACATCTTTGGAGGTTATTGTCAAGATCTAGAAGAACCTTACATCAAGAAAGTTTCAGACTTCCTTGTTCTCCCAGTGATCATGGAATAACTTTGGCACTTTTTTTGCCTACAGAATTTTCCAACAGTTGTTTGGTTTGATTTGGTTTTGTGATAGGACTAGAGAACAATAGTTGGAAACACAGATAAGAGTAGGGATCATCAGCCTTCACGACCACCAAGTAACGGCCCTGGGGACTCTAGATGAGTCCAAGTTATGGGCAAAGACACTGGTCTCATTGCTGTTTCTCCCACAAGACAGTCAGTCTTTGGCATTTTTAGTGACTATCCACCTTGCCTAGAATACTCTTCCTCCTCATTTCCATCTCCTGGCTTCCCTGACGTCCTTCAGATTCCAGCTAAAGTGCCACCTTCTGCAAGAAGCCTTTCTCAATCCTTTTTAATGCTCATGCCTTCCCTATGTTGAGTATCTCTAATTTATCCTATTTCTTGTTTGCACAGAGCTGTTTGCATGTTTTCTCCCTCATTAGACCGTGAGTTCCGTGAGAGCAGGGACTATCTTTTACCCTTTAAAAAAAATTCCTAGCATTTAGCACAGTGTCTGGCACATAGTAGGTGTTTAATAATTGCTTATTGGCTGGATGATGTGAAAAGAGAGGAACAAGAGGGAAAGATGAAAGAACAAGTTGTATACAGTGGGACTGCCACAAGCAACGCACATACACGTATAGGATTCTGGTATCATGAGCCTGCACCAGGAGTTGGGGCAAAAGTACAAGGAACTAACTGTGTGTACTTAGGAGTAGTTAAATAAATGGTGTTTAGGCTGAAATTTTCTTTGGCAACATTTATGAATCAAAATACACTGAGCCATGATATGGAGGAGCAAACCTGAAGACCTCAATCGCCGCTGGTACCATGGGTGATGAGGACTGGATGAGTCTCTGAGAAAGGTGGAACCCATTTGACATAACAGAAAAAAGAGAGAAAAATTTTCTTAACAGTGATTATCAATGGCCATTTCCCATTTTTTTGTTAGATTTAATAAAAGCGTTTCTATATTTGATGTCTTGTGAGCCTGGATGCTTGCAGGGCATCCAAAGACCCTTTTGCAGAAAGTCAAAGCAGTCAGATGCTGACATGGCCAGAATTTCTCTGGTAGATCAAGAGCCAGGGATATTTTATGAAAGCACTGCCCTCCCCCCCCAATTGTATTCCTGTCTATATCAGCAATGCTTGTGACATAAGATTTACACTAAGATTTCGTGCTAGACAGAGCCTGAAAGATCTTCTGGTGAAGCCCCATTGTTTTACAGATAAGAGCCCCAGTGAGGAGAAAGAACTAACCCAAGGTCACAAACATAACAAATGGTCAAGCTGGGGTTCCAACCCCAATTCTTTGATTTCAAGTCCAATGCTCCCTTTTCTACATTCTCACTTTTCTCCTGTGGAGTGGAGGATGGATTTGAAATTGTAGCAATTGTTCTAGGTCTTGAGGCTGGGAAGAAACTAGGACTCTTCTGAGTTAATCATATTTCTTGGTGAAAGTCCGTTCTAAGAAAACTGTTGCCTTGGAATGAATCTCTCCAAGAATTAAGGGTACCGGAGGTAAAAAGAACTCAGTGGAAATATGGCTGGGGAGGATCTGTTCTCTCTCCTCTGGAGAGGCAAGTACAACTGAGGCCAATTTGGAACCCTCAAGCAACATCCAGGAAAGGATTCTAGCGGGGCACTCTGGGAGAACATCTGATGGGACTGTGATTCAAACCTCAGCTGTGGCACTTGCTATTCAACCTCAGGCAAGCCACTAATCCTTTCCAGATCCCATTTTCCTCATCTGTAAAATGAAGTGAAATAGTTGACTTCTAAGGCCCCTTCCAGTTCTAAATCCTGTGATGCTGCAGTTTTAAAAAGACTCCCACAGGCGGAGTGGATGTGAGCTCTAACGTTCCTGTCCAATCTGGGGATTTTCTGGTCCTTTGTTTTGTGGTTTTTGTTGGTTTGTTTATTTTCTAATCTGCCTGCTGCTCTCCCTCCCTGACCCTTCTATAAAACAGGGTTTCCCCACAGAAGGTAAGATTATGAGGGGTCATTGCCAAGAGGAATCTACATAACTGGTGGCCTGGAACAGAAATTCACAATCCTTTGACTTTCTACTCTTTGAATAACTCTTTCTTTGCTACAAAGTGAGGGATTTTCCATCTGGAAAGTATAAATAGATACTTCCTTTGAGGACCTGATTGCAACATAAGTGTTCATTCTTTGATTCAATCATTAGCATGTATTAACCACCTACTGTATGCTTAGTATAGGACTAGGAGTATGTCATTTCAAAGCTTTCCGTGTAGTTTCTTCCTTTTCCCCACTCCATCCCTTTGGCTACAATTTTGCAACCTTGGTGGTCTCAGGACCCACCACAGGGCTGTCTCCCCACTTGATAACTCATGGATCACAGGGGTCAGTTTGGGGCCGGCAGCTGGTCATGGATCAGGCAAGCTTGCCAAGCTCCACGAAGGAAAGGAGGGAGGGAATGAGTTTAAAGTTCCTTGTGCTCTGGTCTTAGAGAAGCAGGCAGCAACTTGTAAACAGATGCATATCCATAGAATTTGTTGCAAGCTTGAAAACAGCATCCTTGGGGAATGGGGAGAATTAGCTCTTTCCCTCTTGCCATCTTTCCCAGTCCAGATGGTGAAAGTAATAGCTCCAGGTTTTAATGGCGTTAGCCCCTGAGGCTGAGCACTGACAGACCCTGTCTATAGGAGTTTCTGTCCTATTCTGAAGAATTGCAGTGTGGTCTATGAGGTGGAACAGAGGGACCTAGCCCTCAAGAATCCCATTCTATTACCACCACCATTCACTACTCCTGGACATCCCACCATTCACACAACTTTGGATGGTATAATGTATAATGTACACTGATTGTGGTCCCCAACCTACGTAGTTTGAATAACCCAGTCTCAGGTGATCTCACCCAATTGTACTCTGTCTGGTTTCTTTCCAAGTGCCACAGTTTAGGAAGGAAATTAACAAATTGGAGTATGCCCAGAGAAGAGCAATCAGTATGGTGAAAGCACTGGAAACCATGCGTCATAGAAGGATGGAGAGAAGCAAAGACTTGGCAGATACATTATAGCTGTCTTCAAGAAGTAGATGGACTGTCATGTGAAAGGAGTATTTGTTTTACTTGGTCCAGAAGAGCACAATAAAAAGCAATGGTAGTTGTCAAAGAGAGGCAGATTTGGGGCCAATGGAAGAGAAAACTTCTCTAACAATTAGAGATATCCACAAATAGAATGGGCTGCCTCTGGAGATGGCGGGTTACCCAACACTAGAAGCCTTGAAGATGTTGTAGAGAGTATTCTTAGGTAAAAGTTGAACTAAATGTCCTTTAAAGTCAATTAGCCAATTGGCAAACATTTATTAAGGGCCCACTGTACCAGGCACTTGGCTAAACACTGAAGATGGGAAGATAAAAACGAAAGAGTTCCTGCTAACAAGTTTACATTCTATTGGGGGAATGGGTGCGGTGGGTGGAAGCAAATATAAGCATATTTAAGCAAATAAATGCAAAACAGATAAAACGTAATTTTTTGAAGGGAGGAAACACTAGTATCTGGGAAAATCAGGAAGGACCTCATGTAGGAGGTGGTACTTGAGCCACGCCTTAAAGGAAACTCAGGATTCTAAGAGGCAGAGGTGAGGAAAGGAGGGAGTGAATGTATTCCAGATATTAGGACAACCTGGGCAAAGTCTTAGAGACAAGAAATAAAAAATGTTATGCATGAGGAATACCAAGCAGATCAATTTGGCTAGACTGCAGCATGCATTAAAGAGAGTCACATGTAGTAAGTCTGAAAAGGTTGGCTGGAATTGAATTGTGGAAGCCTTTTAAATGACAATCAAAAGAACTTGAATTTCATTCTGGGACCTACAGAGAGTCACTGGAACTTCTGGGGCAGAAGAACGGATGGCCAAATTTGTGCATTAGGCAAATCACTTTGGCAACTGTGTTGAGGATGGATTGGAGAGTAATTGGGAGGTTATTGCAATAGGCCAGATAAGAGGTGATAAAGGCCTGACCTAGGGTGGTTGCTGTGTGAATGGAAAGAAGGGGATGGATGTTAGAGAGGTTGTGGAGATAGAATCAACAAGACTTGACAACTGATTAGATATGGGTAGTGAGGGAGAATAAGGAGCTGAGGATGACTCCAAGGATATCTCCAAAGTTACAAACCTGTGTGAATGGAAGAATGGTGGTGGCTTGGACAAAAATGGGAAAGGTGGGTGGATTTAGGGAGATAATGATTTTTCTTTTGGACACGTCCGCTTTGACATGCCTACATCCATTAGGAAATATCCAATAGGCAATTGATGGTTCAGAACTAGAGCTCAGGAGAGAGACTAGGAGTCAATAGATATATCTAGGAGTCCTCCATATAGAGAAGATACTATACCATGAGAGCGGATGAAGTCACCAAGAAAGTGTAGAGAGAAAAGATAAGGGGAAACAGGACAAATCTTTGGGATATATTTTAGTGTTTAGAACAGTACTTGGAATATATCAGAAGCTTTAAAGAAGTTTATTAACTTATTAGCCAACAGTTAGAGGTGAGGTGTAGATAATAATCCAGAAAAAGACATTAAGAAGGACTAATCAGATAGGTTCAAAGAGAAGCAAGGGAACAGTGTCACAAAAATCCAGAGAGGAAGGAATAGCCAATAACAGAAGGTAATCAATACTGGGAAATACTGCAGGAAGGTCAAGCAAGGCAAGTACTGAAAGAAGTCCATTGAAATAGGCACTTAAGAGATGATTGGTAACTTTGGGAAAAATAATTTCAGTTGAATGAAGGCTAAGAAATGAGAAGAGGGTCCTTTCAACTCCTAAATTCTGTGATTCTGTAACAATTGTGTCTCCATTATCTGAAATCTTGTCCAGGCTGTCCTCCTGTCTGTTTTCATTTGTTTTCCCCTTTCCCACTAAACTTCACCTGCCTGGGCTCTCATACCCTCAGGGCTGGTTCTCTGAGCCTTTCAAGATGACACTTCACTAATTGATTATGCAAGTGTATTAATGGGAGAAGACTTGAATAGACTTCCCTATAGAAACATACCTAGGTAAAGTGTGCATGTTTACAGTGGTCTTCTGAACATATTCCGATCTTTGTTTTCTAACCTAGTGGTTGAGGCCAGGTGGTAGCTGAAGGAATTATCATGGCTAGATCAATAGAACTATATTTTGGGGGAACACCCATCCTTTTGTTTCCTCTCAGATCACATCCCCTGCTTTGACTCCCTTCAGTCCTGGGATCTATCCCTATCCCTACAGCAGAATATATACATATATAAATATATATGTGTGCGTGTATGTATGTATGCATGTATATATATACAATTGTAGGATGACTTCTAGGGTACCCTTTGGTCCAGAGATCTGATTATATACCCCAAAGAGTGAAACACAAAAACAAAGACTCCGTATACAATAAAATGTTCATGGCATAATGTTTTGCAATAACAATGAATCAGAAACAAGATGTCCTTTGATTGGGGAATGGCTGAATAAACAGCAGTACATGAAAGGAATGTTGCTATGTCACAATAATGATAAAATACGAAAAATTCAAAGAAGCATAGGGGATCATGAACTGATGCAGAGTGAGGGAAGCTGAATCAGGAAAATAATAGTCATAATGGCACTACAAAAAGAAAAAACAAAGGGAATAGAATATTATATAATTATAATAATCAGTCTTAATATTAATCACAATAGAGTTGAGAAAATGTTCTTTTCTGGAACTAGGCACCTAGATAAAGCAGTAGATAGAGCACCTGGCCTGCAGTCAGGAAGTTCTGAGTTCAAATCCAACCTCAGATGCTTATTAGCTATATTATTTTAGCAAGTCACTTAACTTGTTTGCCTCAGTTTCCTCTTCTGTAAAATGGGGATAATTAGAGGTGGCTAGGTGGCACAGTGAATAGAGCACCAACCCTGGAGTCAGGAGGACCTAAATTTAAATCTGGCCTCAGACATTTAACACAAAAAAGTAGCCGTGTGACCTTAGGCAAGTCACTTAACCCCAATTGTCCCCCCAAAAGTAAAAATTTTAAAAAAATTTTGAAAGAAAATGGGGATAATTATAGCACCTACACCCCAGGGTTGTTACGAAAATGAGACAATAATTGTAAATCACTTAGCTCAGTGCCTAACACATAGTAAGCACTATACAAACATTAGCTATCATTATGGGGAAGGGAGTATTGCAGTGTCAGACTTGGTTGGTAGGTTAGTGTGTTTTATGGAACTGGTTTCCCCAATCTACCCCCCTTTCTTTTTTAATTCTCTGTTTCTAAAAGATGGCTCCCTGGGCAGGGCAGAGGGAAAGGACACAAATAAAAGTGATGTAAAAACAAAAAAACCCTCTCAATGAGATTAAAAACAAACTAAAAACCTTGCTAGAGGGAGGGCTTGTTTAAGAGAGAAAAAGAGAAATTCTACTACCTGTCCACCTATATAAACCTCAGGTGAAGGCTCTGGGTAGGAACTATGTACATGAGGAGCTCTGTCTCATTACCCAGTGGTAGCTCTTGTGTTTCTCTGCCCCCTTCCTCCTTAGCTTAGAGGCTCCTCCCTTTGTGCTGGAAAAGGAAAAGAGAAGCAGGAGCCGGTGCCCTGTGTCCTCTCCTCAGCTGTCCACTTCTATACACCACAGGGGAGTGGTTCAACATGACCTTCTGCAGAGCCTTGACTTTTCTACCCTACAAAGGACAGAAGGACAAGATGGGGGTGAGGATGGTGAAGGTCAAGGAGGATTCATTGGATTCTCAGCTTCCTCCCCAGAAGAGGTCTCTCTGAGGGCTGAGGGCAAATTAGGGACACGGTAGTGATGTGAACCGGGAGTCAGGAGACCTGGGTTCTTATCCTGGCTCTGCCACTGATTCACAGTGGCACCTTGAACAAATTGCTTTCCCTTTTTAGGTCTCATTAAAATGAAAAGATTAGACTAGAGGAACGCTAAGGTCCCTTTCAGCTCTGATAATCTGTGATCATGTGGAATAGGAGTTTCATTCCCTAAAGCAAGAAAGAGGTTTAGGTCTAAGAGGAGAGGAAGAAGAGGAGGAAGGAAAGAAAAAGTAAATAAACCCCGGACTTCTAGGTCCTGCTCCAAGACAATAACACACTTACTACTTTCTCCTCTATTCCTTGAGACAGCATGGCATCATAAATAGTGTGCTGGACTCAGAGCTAGGAAGAGCTGGGTTCAAATCCTCTCAGACAGTAATTATATGACCCTCATTTGATCACCCAACTTCCCTGGGGCCCCGGGGTCTCAGTTCCCTCATCTGCAAAATGAGGAAGTTGGTCTAGATGGCCTCTGAGGCTCTTTCCAGCTCTAGAGATACGATCCTGTCATCCTTAAAGCCAAGTCATAAAATACCCACCAAATCCTGGTGCTGCAAAACAGTTGCTAAATCCCACCGCCATCTACTTGCCCTTTACCTGTGTTGCAAAAGCAGTGAAAAACTTTGCATCTATCATCAGAGGATCAGCCTCAGCAAATTTGAATAGCCTCATCTCTCACCAAAAAGGTGACCACTAGTTAGTGATTTTTTTCTTTCTTTTTTTGGCCATAGAAAATCCTTAAACTGTCCCCTGAAGTTACACAATCAATATCAATAGAAGGGAAAGCCCATGCCAATGAAATCATGTATCTTTGAACTTGATTTTATCCCCGAGAATTATAACAAGAGACTTTGTTAATATTTTGTTAAAAGTAGGGTACACTATGTCTAGGTCAGAGGTTCCGAGGCTGTAGAGCTCTTGCAATGGACCCATCTCAAAAATGACAGTATAACAAACAAACAAAAAAGAAAAACAGATTCTGCAGATGAATAAATTGTATGTCTTATACAGACAGTGTAACTCTTTACAATGAATACAGAAGCTGACATGGCTGATAATAATGGAAATACATTTCAAAATGCTACTGAGTTTCTAATAGTTTTTTGTCATTATTTTAGTTTCTTAATTGAAAAATAATCACTATCTGGTAGAGGCAGGTCTATGAAATCTTTCTGAAATTAAGAAGGAAAAGTTAGCAATTGTTAATTTATGAAAATTCTTTTGTCACGTTCTTATTGTCACATTTTTAAAAAGAGAATAAGGACTACAAAATACTACCGTGCTGGAGGTTGGCGACTTCCCCTTATGTCCACACTCCTCCCCCCATGCTGAATGGCCTCTTTGAGGGGAACGTGTAGCTCAGCTCTGAAGAAGCTTGGTGGCTGGGTCAGAGTTTACTAGGCCCCAGTCCTTAGAACATGCATAGTGGAATTCTGGTAAAATGGAACCTTAATGAACCTGCGTGATGACAGGTCTTTCTCTGCCTGCCTTGGAATATGTGCAGGTTTTCTGCTTTCTCCTTGGTGACTTTTGAGGAAAAAATTCTGTAGGTATCTGGGAGAGGGGAAAGGTAGCAGTTGCGACAATGGCAGAGGCTTAGTGTGGGTTCCTTATCTTCCGATCAGGCTGTTATGTGGCCATGAGAATGTGGCACCTGTTTTTCTTTTGTGTTTCATTCTTTTCTGGTCTTAGGTAAATGAGTATCCAGAGGTGGAACAAATAAGTTTACAATCTTGTGAGACTCAAAAAGTAAAAAAAAAAAATCATCCGAAATGGCAACTGGAGTCAGTGGCAGTCTGCTGGTAGCCATAGTAGCTGAGTCCAGTGGCCTGGTCCAGAAAAGTGTTTAGCTCTGCTGCTTAAGGGAGTGACTTGTCCATTGGCTATGCAATACCCACAAATGAACTTGATGAGAATTCTGAGAAAGGAGAAAAGTGATCTCAGGAGAGAGGGCTCTATAGTAACCACTTTAAGTTTGAGTCCACTCTCCCCAGGGACCAAGGTATATAAAGGGGAGAGGAGTGTGCTTCTGGTTTGGGATGCTGTTCTACTTCAGCCCTTATTAATCTTCTCAGTAAATATGCATTTGTAAAGGATAACTGATATTAAATGGCTAATTGATATTGGGAAGGTGTTATGACCAACAAATAGATGTGAGGGTTATGATCAACAATATTAGAAACATCTCTCCCCTACCCCAGACCCCTCAGGATTTTACTTAGAACACCCAGGGAAGAATTAGCAGCCATGTCCTGGGAATTCAGTCTAGTCTGAGTGGAGTTGGGAAAGAAGAGTAGAGCCTGTTCTAAATGTGAAATAGCATTTCTATAATCTGCTTCATCTGCTCTATCCAGTTTTCTTTCTAGTACTCCCCAATTCATTCCTTCTGCCAATCAGGCTGATTTCCTCCACATCCTGAATTCCCATGCTCACTCTCACCTCTGTCCCTGGCTCATAATTGTTCTCAAACAATAAATCAACAAGTATTTATTAAGGGCTTACTATACACTAAGCACTGTGCTAAGCTCTACTGAAACAAAGAAAAAGGGGGGGGGGGTTCTCTTACCTCAAGAAACTCACATTCAATAAGGTAAACAACATACCTGTAAATGGGTGTGTGCAGATAGATATGTGTGTATATATGTATGTCTACACATAGACACACAAGATTCATATAAAGTAGATACGTGGTCACATTAGAAAGAAGATATTAGCACTTGGGGTGGGGGTGGGGAGGGTCCTATGTAGAAGGTGGCATTTGAGCTGAGACTTGAAGGAAGCCAGAGATTCTAAGAGTCAGAGGAAGGAGAGCATCCCAAGCACAGAATATGTGCATCCAGTGCAGAGAGAAGGAAATGGGACATAAAGCATGTGAGAAACAGCAAATAAGCCCATATGTATGGACCACAGAACGTGTGGAGGAGAAAAAGATTAATACTGGAAAGATAGCAAGGAGCCAGGTTATGAGGATCTTTACATGCCAAACAAATGTTTCTATTTGGGCCTGGAGACAATGAAATTTATTGAGTGGGTGAGGGTGGATGTAACATGTTCAGATCTGTGTTTTAGGAAATTTTGACAGCTATGTAGAAGATCATTTGACTAATTAAGAGGCTGTTATAGTAGGACAGGCAAGTGGTGGTAAGAATCTGAACAAGGATGGTAAAGAGTAGAGGGAGGAAGATGCATCTCAGAAATTTTCTAGAGAGGGGAAAGACAGTTTGGCAACTGAGTGGGTAGGTGGGGTGAGAGAGAAAGTAAGGAGTTAAGAATGAAGCCAAAGGTGCAAAACTGAGTAGCTGGAAGGATGATGATGCCTCTTTCTTCTGTTTCCTATCCATGTCCTTCAAGGCTCAGCTCAAGGCTCTATCCTCCATTCACTCTTTCCAGGGCTACTCCAGTCCAAGACAAACTCTCCATATTCTGGAATCCTGTTTCTCTTGCAATCCTGTCACAACACATGGGGACATTTCTGTCATCCAGATGTGTATCTGGTCACTGAAGGAGAAAATGAGGCTGCTGACTTTGCATAGCCCTCTCTCACTTAAAGCCAATTCACTTGCACATCATGACATCACCTCCCTGATGTTATGGTTCTCTTTAAGAACAAAGGACAAACAACAATACATGGTTTAATTAAATTGGAATTGCTCTCCACTTAGTGGAAATGGGCTTTGTATTTTTTTCCCAGTTAGACTGTAAAAAAAAAAAAAGGGAACAGATTGTTTTTAGACTCCTATATCCCTCACAGTTCAAATACAGCTGAGGATTCGGAAATAGTTTGTCAACTGACCACTGAAATCTGCAGACAGTCTAAAATATTGCATTCTCAATGTTCTCCAATGCATTCTGAAAGTGGGCTCATGGGTTCATATAATCTAGGACTGGGACAGAATCCCAAAATTATCAAATCTTTGTTTGCTAGAAGAGGAAATTGAGACCCATAGAGAATATAACACCTGCCATTGAGGCAGCATAGTTGTATTAACATTTGAAACTTGGAGTCAAGACAGACCTAGGTTTGAATCCTACCTCTAATACTTACTGTGATGAACAAATAAGTTAACCCTTTGAGACTCAGTTCCCTCATCTGAAAAATAGGTATAATATTTCAGTTACCAATGTTTTAGGATTATAGATTTCAAGCTGGATTATAAAATTATAGATTTCTAATCTCCTCATTTTACAGATGAAAAAATTAGGCTCAGAGAGGTTAAGTGGCTTGCCCAAATTTGGGAAAAATTTTGGTCCAAACCTGGTGGAGATAGGTTTTTGGACCTAGGTCATTTGATTCCAGAAACAATGTACTTTCATTATTCTATGCCGCCTAAAACAAAACAATGTATATAACTGCTCTGGGTGTCAATTTTGAATTATACAAGAAAACAACTAAACTGTTTGTAACCTTTGCCCAATGATCCTAATATTACCTATATTCTACAAGAAGGTCAAGGAAACAAAAGCCCAACATACAACAAAACATTCATAGTATTACTCTTTAAGGTAGCAAAGAATTAAAAAGAAAATAGATGTCCATCGATAGAAGAAAGACTGAAAAAACTCTGAAATAATGATGTAATAAAATATTGTGCTGCATGAAATATTTCTATTCTTTGTTAGTTACTCTTTAAAGTGCTGGAGTAGTTTGGTGTTGAAAGGGCAGAAAAATTCCTCCTGATTTTTCTACTGAAGGACACTTTCCCATATATTTCTTCCCATTTTCACCTTTTTCCATCCTTGCATTGAGGTCACCAAATATCAGAGTGTGTGTTGATTTGGAAGGTCTTAGCAGATTCTTCATAAATCTTTTCCATTACTTCATCCTTGGCAACTGATGCTGGTTAGACATGGAAGACACCAAGGTCAACAACTGCATCTTGAGCCATCACCAGTTGTCTTGATTCTATCCTGCCACTGGACTATAATAAATCGAGGAGAGAGTGGGGCCAATGACTTTGTGCAACTCTGCCTCACTTAAATCCAATCCACACAGGAATCAAAAGACATCATCCATCCCAAAAAACAAAAGACATAAAAAAGAGATGCTGGTACACAAGCTGTATTTATTTTCATTGTGTTCTTTTTGAAAATATTTATCATTACAGAACAATACAGAAATAACCTTGTTCAATGACCCTCTGACAATAAACATCAGGCTAGGCATGAAACAGAGAGATGGATGCTCACCAAATATATTTGTCATGTGATGAAGGTGATCTAGGTCAGGGTCCAAGTTGAAGAAGATTCCCTGTGAATGGTGAAGTTCTGCTAATATTCTTGTTTACTATGACGTTTTGCTCATTTCAAGCCCCAAGTCATTGCAGAGCCTCCTGGAAATCTGTGATCACCCAAAAGTAGTTTGATCTGTCTGTTTACACAGGAAATATCAAGTGGATGGAGACTGTCTTTGCCCAGATTTCACCATGCATTTGAATAGGTGCACTATAGAGCTTCTCCAACTGTGTGTGTGTGAGTGTGTGTGTGTGTATATGTGTCTAGGACAGGAAGTACATGTGGGTAGTGAACTTAGCCTCTATTTTAAAAGGAAGAGAATGAGTTAGATTGCTTTTGGATAACTGCACTTTCACAGACATCAAGCTTCCCAAAACAGTAATGCAAACTTTTCCTAGTGTTTCTATATGATACCACTGCTTCTGAAAAATGAAAGATAAGCATCACAGGGGTGCTAGGTGGTGCAGTGAATAGAGAGCACTGACCCTGGAGTCAGGAGGACCTGAGTTCAAATCCAGCCTCAGACACTTAGCATTCTACTAGCCATGTGACCTTGGGCAAGTCACTTAACCCCAATTGCCCTGCCTTCCCCCCTCCAAAAAGAAAAAAAAAAAGCATCACACAGCAGCCAATGGAGAAATGTATGGTGAATGTGAGGAGGATGTATAACACATAACCAATCAGAAACTTCAAGAAGAACAGAAATAAAGGATACTGTCAAAGAAATGTATAACAGAAAGAGACAATGTGTTGGTTATATGGCAAGAGCAAGGGATGACAACTGCACATCCAGAGTGTGCATTGGCATGCTCTCAACATCAGAAGAAAACAACAAAGGCCCATAGAGCATTAGACTTTGGGGAAAACATAGACAAGAGTCACTCTGAAAGGCCAGATAAGGAGGTGTTTATAATCTTCAGCATTGTAGGGAACTCCCCAAATGATGAGATCACAAAGCCATTATTTGAGCACTAAATAATGCATACAAGGAACTTTAAAAAATGGGAAGAGCAACAGTTCAAATTCATTAGGATCACAGAGGGAAATAAGGAGAATCCAAGAACAATAGAAAAAATGACTACAATAACGTGAATGAAAAGATCACTAAAAAAACAACCGAGTAATTAAGACACCAGTGATGGCCCTGGAGAATATATACTGAAACATACCTCCCTCTCATGGCAGAGAGTCAGGGAACTGACTACTAGAGAATAACTATACATACACACATACACACACATATATGTATCATATGTATATATATATATGCATACATACACATATACATATGCACACTATACCATATATACTAGTGTGTGTATATATACATACACACACAAACACGTACATTCATACATATGTGCACACATATATTTATATTTGAATATCATCACCATATTGGGGCTTCTTGAGTATTTGTAGCTATTTGTTACAAGGACGGGTTCAATCTAAAAAGTGGAGAAACAGCATAGAGCAGCTGACAGAGTACTCAGTATGGAGTCAGGAATATGGGCTCATATTCTGCCTCGAACACTTACTAGGTAAGTGACCCTGGGCAAGTAACTTAAACTCTTTCAGGCTCAGTCTCCTCATCAGTACAACTGAAATAATAATAGTCCCTGCCTCACAGGGTTGTTGTGAGGTTCAAAGGCGATAAACATATGTGAAGGAATTTGCCAACCTCAAAGTGCTGTATGTTTGTTATTGTTTTTTTAATTGTTAATTGTTATCCCAGTTTCTTCCTTGTCTCATGCAGTCTCTTGCCTTTCTCTACCTCCCCCTCCTCAGTGTCTCTTGTCTGTCACTTGGGGACATGGATGGACCACACTGGACCATGGGTCCTAAGTTCATTTTTTCTTGAAGATATCTATGCTGTCCCATCAGCCTGGACAAGGTGTATGTCAGCTCTAATGGATGTAAAACTTCCAACCCTGACATGTTTTATGCATTCTGGGGATGGGGGGGAAGGGGGACTTTGATCTCCTTGTCTGCATACATAAATGAGAGGATTACAGAGACATTCAGAACATGGCACCACAGAAAAGTCTTTCACTGAGGTGCTTTTGCCTCTAATAGATAAGAATAATAAGCAAAAAAAAAAAAAAAAGAAGGAGGGAAAGCCCTGGGGCTATTAAGGACATAAGCCTCTAGGTAACTTAGCCCGGGGTGAAGTGGTTAAGGGATACTAGGTTAGAAGGCTTCCCCTGTCATTATTCTACAATATTGTTTATATCCAAGAGATGTGGATAAAGGAATCTGTCACTTCTGGCATGGCCTTACCTCCCGGGAGATTACAGGGAACTGCCGCTGACATTTGCCAAGTTTTTTTTTGACTGACACTGTGGTGGGGTATGGTTACTGTCAGGCGATTGCTTGGGGCGGGGGCGGGGGGGGGGGAGAGTGCTGGAGGGCAGGTAGTAAGAGGCTGGGGTGGGATATTTTTAGAACACTTGGAGTCTTCATCAGGTCCCGTCCCTCAGCAACCGGTGGGGGGAAGCTGAGGAGGACAAATGTATTCTAATTCTCTGGGGAAAAGGATGCTCAATTAGGTGAGAGAGAGAGAAAGAGGACAGTGTGTGTGTGTGTGTGTGTGTGTGTGTGTGTGTGTGTGTGTGTGTGTGTGTGTGTGTGAGAGACAGACAGACAGACAGAGACAGAGACAGAGAGAAGCACAGACAAAGACAGAGAAACAGAGACAGAGAGACAGAGAGGGGCACAGAGACAGAGATTATCTAAGACTGAGGGAAGTTTAGTGACTTGCCCAAAGTTACACAGCTGAGAAATATTTAAGGCAGAATTTGAATTCAGGTCTATTTGACTCCAGGTCTAGCTATCTTAAGGACATAGGAGAACTTTCCTGAATGCTGCATTGCTAATTCTTTCTCCATTCCTACCCCAAAAGAAATTACTTTGGATGTACTTAATACATAATTCACCCTCTCAAGCTGTCTACTATCATTCATTATCCCCTTGCTCTATAAAAGAACATTAATCCATTTTCAGGACATTGGTGATACTGTTTTCACTTGGAAGTACAAAATTCAAGTTGCTGAGTGTGATTGTGATGAAGCAGGGTGAAATGTTTGAGTATGAGAAGCAGAATGGGAATGAGGAGGACCAGTATAGCGCATCTGTGCAATCAGGGCACATATGTGAGGAAAAGTGACAAATGAGAGTGAAGGGATGGCAGGTGTGGAACTAAGTGGTTTAGGAAACCCTGGAGAAAAGAGTTTATGTTTTGACTGTGGAAGCCAAAAAAGGCTGAGTAATACTTTATATCTAATGAGCATTGGATGTATATTTGTTCAATTGACTTAATAATTTGTTGTTGTTCAGTCCTGTCTGACTCTTTGTTAATCAATTTGGGGTCTTCTTGGCAAAGATACTGGAGTGGATTGCCATTTCCTTCTCCAGCTCATTTTACAGATGAGAAAACTGAAGCAAACAGGGTTAAGTGACTTACCCAAAATCACACAGTTAGGCCAAATTTGAACTCAGATCTTCCTGACCCCAGATCCAGCATTCTATCCATTGTACCACCTAGCTGCCCCTTAATAATAATAACTAGCCTTTATATAGGACTTTAAGGTTTACAAAGCCTTTTACAAATATCTCTCTTGATCCTCACAACCACCCTGGGAGGTAGGTGCTATGGTTATTCCCAGTTCACAGATGAGGAAACTGAGGTGATAAAGGTTAAGTGATTTGCTCAGAGTCACATAGCTAGTAAGTAACTGAAGCTGCATTTGAATTCAGGTTTTCTTGACTATGGGCCTAGTGTTCTGTCCACTGTGTCACATACTTGCTAAATTTGAATTGTTTATTTGAAGCGAAAGAGCATAATACTGGGCTCACTGCCACTACCCAACTAATTGCCCTTAACATTTTTCTCCACTCTCCCCTACCTCCCCCGAATTCCCTCTCTTCAAACAAATAAGCATAATAAAGTAAAACAAGTCCATACATTGTTTGTGGAATGCAAAGAGTATTAATAAAGTTTTTTTAAGTACATACAAGAGAGCAGAAGAAAGTTCAGGATCACAGACATGCAGGAGAGAGTTTTGGTATCACATACAAACCCCTTTTACAGTTTGTTGTTTGGACATACAAACCCCTTTTACGGCTTGTTGTTTCTTTTTGTTTTTTTTTTTTGGTAAGGAAATTTTCATACTTGTTGAAGTTTGTCAATTTCATTAGAAAGAAAAAGAAAAAAGAGTATGTATGTGGCAAGCAGAGGTTGGTGCAGTTAACTAAACTGTATAAGGGGCATGCAATCTCAGCATTTTGGAGATTGCAGTTACAAAGCCCCTGTAGAAGTAGATATCTGCATGCACCAATGCTGAAGCCCCAGTGGTCCCCACACAGAAAAAGAGAGCATTCAGGAAGGCACCACCAATGAATAACAAGCTTGAATGAAGAGGAAGATTATGTGGGGTCTGTGTCTCCTTCCTTTCTCTCTCCCCTTCCCTTCTTTCTCTACCCCTTCCCTTTCCTTCATCTTTCTTTTCTTTTCCAAGTAATCCAATTCCTGGTGCCATCATGGGATAGAATGGAAAGGATCTCCAGGTAGAGAAGTAAGCATGTTCCAAATGCGTTATCATGAGGATACTGGGCATCCGGTGCATGTCCTTAGACAGCTACACCACGTACATTAGCTAATCATATGGTGTTTTCTTCAAATATATGTGGTACTAGGCAGCTAGGTATTGTAATGAATAGAATGCTGGGCCTAGAGTCATGAAGACCTGAGTTCAAGTCTGATCTCAGACACATATTAGCTGTGTGACCTTGGGCAAGTCACTTAACCCTGTTTGCCTCAGTTTCTCATCTGTAAAATGACCTGGAGAAGGAAATGGCAAATCACTCCAATATCTTTGCCAAGAAAACCCCAAGTTGGGTCACAAAGAGTTGGATGCAGCTGTAAGAACTGAACAACAAATGTATGGTGCTGAGCCTAGAGCAAGGCAGTTATTTCCTCAAAGCACAGGTCCATCACTGTTCTCTGGAAGCTAGTTATCTAAGGCAACATCACTAGCACAGACACATATAAAGTGATTTCCTTCTTAGATGAAAAAGCGTCATATTGGTCTGATAATGAGGAGTGCTTATTATCAGGCAGGAATTTAGCACCATGACAATGACTTCTCAATCTACTGGTCTTTCTAATTCCCCTTGCCTACACTGTTTACACTGCTTGGGGGGCTCTCACTATTGTAGTCTTTATTGAATCTTGGAATGGACCTCTGATGTCCCAAATTCAGGAGATACACAGAGCTCGCATCTATACCTTCTTGGAGCTGAATTCCCTTCTTCCTCCTCCATCTTGACCTTCCTTCCTATTGCTATCACATGAATCTTCCTTATACACATTATGTCATTTATTATGTCACTCTTCTGTTTAAAAAAAAAAACTTTAGTGGCTCCCAAATGTCTATTAAATAAAGTTAATTCACTTCTTCCTGCCCTTCTCCCCAATTTGGCACCACTCTACATTTCCAGACTTGTTTCGTGCATACTTGAAATCTCCATAAATGTGCCCTGTGCTTTCACACATTGGCTTTTACTCTTAATTTCCTTGTCTATAAAGTTGTAAAAAAAAAAATTCTCTATGCCTAAAATTCTTTCCCTTTCACCACTTACGTATTGAATTCATACCTATCCTTTGAGACCCAGCTCAGATGCTAGTATTCCAAGAAGCCTGCTGCATTCCTCCTGGTGACTTAGCTCCAAGCAGAGTCCTCACACACCATTTTGTATGCCTCTTTCTAATGCACATGGGTTATTTTGTATCGTAACTATTTGACTGTATTAAGGATGAATGAACAAAGCATTTAGTAAGCATTTACTGTGTGCTAAGCTGGGAACACAAATAGAAAAGTTCCTGTGTCCAAGGAATTCACGTTCTGATGGGGGAGATAACACACATAAGAGGCTTCAGTTGCAAGTCAGATGAAAAGGTCCCGTGGTTCTTAAGGTATAGTGGCAAAGCAGATCGCTTCACCTCTTCTTAATGTTACTTCCACTAAAATGTCCAACGTTGAAGCATTTGACAGTGCCAATGACTTGAGTGACAAGAACTTTCTTTGCTGGGTCTTTGATAAATGTAGCTGTAGCACCTTTAAGAGTTGTTGCCAGGCTGCAGGTCCACGAGGTTTGCTTCCTACGATAATAGCTGAGGGCACTGGACTGGAGACATTGCCATTCCTAGGACTCTTGGGTTCAGGATCCCAGACTGTATCCATGAGAATCTGAGGGGAGATGGTGGCCAAAGCAGTGCCTCCTGTCCCTCTACCAGGGTACCTTTGCTACTTGAGCTTGGCTGGTTTGCCTGTCCTGGTATCTCCCTACCATAGATGAGTTTAACATTGTGGCTGAGTATACACACCATGGAGCGAGCATTACTGATCTTTTACTTCCCCACCCTTAGGGTGTACTGGAACACCAGGCCTACAGTATCAGTCTAGCCCCTATTCTGTGTGTGTGCCCCCTACTAGATTATAAACTCCATGAGGGATCACAGGATCATAGAATCAGAACTACAGGGGCCTTTGGATGTCATCTAGTCCAGCATCTTCATTTAATAGATGGAGAAATAAAGACCCAGGATGGTTAAACATCTTACCCAAGGTGATACACATACATTAAGTAGCAAAGGCAGGATCTGAACCTAGGTCTTGTGACCCCATAGTCTGTATTCTTTCCACTGTTCCACACTCACTCCAAGGGAAGGACTATGGCCTCTACATTTTTTTCCTCTCCCCGGACATAACAGAGGGCTCTGAATAGTGACAATTTACAAATGTTTGTTGAATGAACCAGCCCACCACTTCATAAATCAGTCCTATTACAGTACACAATATTATCCTCAGAGCTCAAAACACTACAATATCATGCACCTCCTCTTTGAAAGACTGATTAGAATAGATTCCATTTATCAAACAAAAGAAGGAATAATCTGATATGAGAGTTTAATAAAAGAAATGGAATAGGACTCAGCTGTCCTAGTTTACAGTCTAAGGTTTCTTCCACTTGATTACTTGTGACATGTGAAGATACCTAAAATGACCCACCATAGGTATGAATGAGACCAGCACTGGAAACCATTCTTTAGATTTCATTCCTTAGTCCACACATTTGAGTCCAGGGGATTTTAGTGGAATGCTCACTGTAAGTAAGAAATATAATGAGACATCCAAAAGGGATAATATAATATAATATAATTAATATGATATAATAAATATAATATAATATAATCTGGGACTACATAATGGTGATGGTGGTTCTCAACCTTTCTAATGCCCAACCCTTTAATACTCATATGTGGGCGGATCTGCATGTGGGTGGACCCTCCTGGAGACGGATAGAGGAGCGGTGTCTCAGTTCCTAAGACCATCGGAAATATGTGTTTTCCCATGGTCTTAGGCGACCTCTGTGAAGAGGTTGTTTGATCCCCAAAGGAGTTGCAACCCACAGGTTGAGAACCGCCGGTTGTAAGATAGTTTTTTTTTTTTAGTCCTTTAAAGCCTGTAAAACTCTTTACAAATATTTCATTGTATCCTCACAGCAATGCTGGGAGATAGGTGAGGTTACTATCCTATTATACAGATGAGAAAACTGAGACAAACAGAGGTTACAACCCATCCTCCACACAGCAGCCAAAACTGACTTCCTAAAGCCTAAGTCTAATCATGTGATGCCCCAGTTCAGAAAATGTCAGCAACTTCCTAATGCTTCTAAGATAAAACAGAAACAATTCCTTGGGCTGGCATTGAAGGTTTTCCGTAAACGAGCCCCAAGCCTTTTTTTATACTATTCCTTTTCACAAATGCTATATTCCAGTCCCAAACATCTCTGTTCTGTATACTTGCAATGACATTCCCTTCTTAATGTGCCTCTCAGAATCACCTTCCAAGTTCAGTACATGTGCCACCTCCTCTGAGAAACCTTCTCAGATTCTCCCAGTGCTCTCCTTGCTCAGCTATTCTTACACTCTCCTTATTTGCATACATGTTGTATTCCTACCCACTGGAAATAGAATGTAAACTCCTTGAGGGCAAGGTTGTCTCTGTATCCTAATAGAGAAAAGAGTGCTTTTCACTTAGGTGCTTCATAAATATTTGTTGATTTGAACTGAATTCATTACCTTTGCTTGGCAAATTACTGTGAATGACTCTTCCTGACCTTCCCAAATCATAAAATGGTAGAATGTCAGAGCTTAGAATATGGAATGTCAGAGTTAGAAGGAAGCCTTAGAACATAGAATGTCACAGTTGGAAAGGGAGAATAAGGAATGTCAGAGTGAGAAGACCTCAGAACTAGAAGTGATTCTACCACATGGAACATATAAAGGCTTTAGAACATGGATTGTTGGGGTGACTAGGTGGTGCCGTGAATAGAAGCCCGGCCCTGGAGTCAGGAGGACGTTCAAATCCAGCCTCAGATACTTAACACTTACTAGCTGTGTGACCTTGGGCAAGTCCCTTAACTCTAACTGCCCAGCCTTCTCCCCTCCAAAAAGCAAAAAAACTTTAAAATAAAAATTAGAACATGGAGCGTCAGAGACAGAAGAGGCCTTAGCAGAGCTGGAAGGAACCAGAGATCATGGATTCCAGCCCTCATTCTACAGTTGAGGAAACTGAGGCTCAGGTTAAATGACTGGATTGGTTTGCTTCAGCCAGTTGACCATCAGCTATGTTCTCACAGTTAAGAAATCTAGACAAATCCAAGGACACTGAGTTGTCTTGGAAATGATTGGGACGAAATGAAGATTACGAGGTGGACGTGTTCCACTTTGCCATAGGCAAAGAATTCCTGCCCCTTCTCTAGAAGGCTTAAAAACAACTGGCCAAAAACAGCATGGGCTTACCTTAAGTCTCCAAGCCTAAAGAGCTGTAAGAACTGGAAGCAGGTAGCTTCCAATTTACAAAGGTCTCAGATAAAAATGGTTGCCCCAGTTGGGAAGTTAGCTTTCTTTTGGAATCTTGTCAACTATACTGAGGAAGAATCAAATTAGTTTCTGAATCCAGGGTCACTGGTAGAAGGATGTGCTCCTGATATGTAAGGTAGAACGTGAAACTGGTTTTCCCTTAGAAATAATGGCACATATGGAAGTTAACCCTATTAACAGCATGCAATCATGGATATTAAACACTTTTGTGGGTTGGCCTGGGAATCTATCTACCATGTATAACATTGTAAGTCAATTCCACAAAACACCTCACATATTTTGTAGTAGAAAAAGAGAGTGCTCTAAATGTGGGAGAAGGTGTTGTAGGGATAACCCAACATATCCTTATCAGTTTGGGATAATTATACAGACTTGTCTGGGAGTGGGAGATAGGGGTTGGAAGGGTGCATGAGATGACCTCAGGAGAATCATTCTGTATTCTATGATTTCTTTATAAAATATAAGTGTCAAAGCTCAGTTACTAATACTGTCTTTTTCTCCACTAGCCAGGAAATGGATGCCACTTCTGACGGTAGATGATTGCCTCCCACCCAGTTTCCTTGAATCCATGGTTCCAATGAATCCATAGCCTTCAAGACATCTTCCCCAGCAAATGGCAGCGCTGGGCTCAATTTCGTAGAAGTTGCACTCTTCAAGAGCCTGACTGCTTCACTGGATCCTGGATTTGGGCCAACTCCAGTTAGTGGATAACAAAACAGCTTTCCTTCAAGTATTCCAAGCCAATTAAAAAAGATAAATTAGTGCAGGCTTATCTTTTCTTCCTCCTCCCCACTTTCTCTTTCCACCCCTACCCTTGAGGCCCTCCCTCCAGGGAGAAAGAGAGAGAGAGAGACACTAGGGCCTTCTGGGATGAATGTTTCCCTTCTGAAATAACTGGGCTCCCTGTGTCTCCCCACCCCCAGCCCTCCAGCACAGGCCCAACTCCTGCCTCTGGGCACTCTTCAAGGCCAGTGATGGATGGTTCTGTTTCTGCTTCATGTCCAAGCTTTGGAGAGTTCCTCAGACTCTAGGACTGGAAGGGAGGAGAGTAAGGAGGCAGACAAGAATTGGGAGAAAAAGACAAGCAGAAATACCACAGGCTCAAAAGAGTTTTTACTTTTAATCCCCAAACCTGGAGGTTTATTTTTAAACTCTGGCCTTGATGACCTGAAGTCATAACAGAAAAGTCTTATTTCCAGAGGGATTTCTCATTAATGAGTTTGTTTGCTATACTGACTACCCAGTGTCCTCGGAGAGAACTACCTTGTCTCATGGGAATTTCAAGAGGCTGCATTTTCCCTATGATGGGGACCCCAACATCTTTCAATAGGTGGTGAAAGGAAATGGGAAAAGTATTTATACAGCAACTACTATGTGACAGTCACTTTTTTTTAACAAATATCCCATTCGATCCTTACAATGATTCTGGGAGCTAGGCACTATTATTATCTCTATTTTCCATTTGAAGAAATAATAATAATAATTAACATTTATATAGCATATATGCCAGGTCCTCTGCAACTACTGTCTTATTTGGTCTTTACAACAACCCTAGGAGGTAGGTGCTATTATTATTCCCATTTTACAGATGAGGAAACTGAGGCAAACTGAAGTTAAGTGACTTGCCCAAGCTCATATATCTAAGTATGTGGAGCTAGACTTAAACTGACTCCAGGCCAAGCACTTTATCAACTGTGCTGCCAGTTACCTTTACATAACTTACTTTAACATTTCCTAAGCATTATAGGGAGAGAGGCCATCTTGGTATCTAAATTGAATTCTCTTGCTTCAGGTTAAAGACATATTTTCTCATTTGGTCTTTGCTGAAGATGAGTAACACTCAGAACCAGAAAAAGCAATCAATATTTGTTAAATTCTTGCTACACATCAGACATTGTGCTAAGTGCTGGATATACAAAGACAAAAGTGAAACACTCCCTGTCCTCAAGGAGTTTCCATTCTATTATGCACATATAATTACATACAAAATATAAACAAGGGAGGAGGGCTACTAGCAGCTTGGAGCACAAGGAAAGTCCTTGTGTAGGGGGTACTAGCTGGCCTCTGAAGGAAGCTCGTGATGCTAAGAAGACAAAGGAAGGAGTCAGTACATTTGAGATGTGGGGGCCAGGTTGTGCAAAGGCCAAGCTACTGGAGTTTCTTAAACAGGGGAGTGACAGAGTCAGGGCTGCGTCTTGGGAATTTCACTTTGGCAGATGTGTGAAGGTTGTTTGAGAATGGAGAGAGACTTGATTGAGACAGGGAGACCCCATAGGAGACAGCAGCAGTAATCCAGGCAAGAGATGATAAGAACCTGAGCTAGGATAGAAATCCCAGTTCTCTCCTATTTACCACTTTTTGCCTTGGGCAAGTCATGTCTCTCTGAACCTTGGTTTCCTCATATTTAAAATTAGGATGGAGAGGGGAGAGGAGAGAACTATAAGATTTCCAAGGGCTCTCCCAGTTCTCAATTCTTTGATCTCTAATATGTTTGCCAGTAAGAGTACTGATGTTATATATTCTGTTTTGCACTCAACCTAGACACTTACGGCATCTCACAATTAGTAGCTGTAGTTGTCAGAGTGATTGATCATAATGTTCTCATTATCACCTCCAGTCATTATCCAAGAGAGGGAAAGAGATCCAAGAAAGGACTGGATAATGTCTAGATTCACTCAGTCAGCCAGGACCTCTGAGCTGAGCTCATGGACACTAGAATACATTTAGTATCCTACTATGTAACTATTCTACTACAAAAGAACTTCCCAGAGAGATGAAGTGGGGTGGAGATCTCTAGTCACAAGCTAACTTCCTTCTACTGCTTCTACCATCATTACTGCAGCAGCTGGCCTCTTGGCTCTGCTATCAAAAATGTTTCTCTCCAAATCCCAGACTCATAGATTGTTGGAGTTGGGAGGGACCTTAAGAGATTATTTAATCCAATCTGCTCATTTCATAGATGAGGAAATTTAGACAAGAGAAAGGAAATTACTTACCCAAGTCTCCTGGTATGGGCAAGGGAGTAGGAAGGCAAGGAACTCTTTGAATAATGCCAGAGGATTTTGAGGAACCTGAAGATAAAGTCCCAAGGAGAGCTACACTCCCCTGCCCTTCCCCCGCTCCAAAAAACAACAACCCAAACTTGTATTACTAATTGAGGCATATGGTCCTCACATATATTCACCATACTTTCAAACTCCTTTAAGCATTATACGTATCTGAACTCATTTGTGCCAGTGGTATTTCAGTCAAAAAACATTTATTAACTGCTTACCGTTTGCTAGGAACTGTGCTAAATGCTGCAGGTACCAAAAAAAAAAAGGCAAAAGACAGTCTCTACTCTCAAGGAGCTTACAGTCTAATGGAGGAGACAACATGTAGACAACTATGTACAACTATGTACAAACTATGTACAAAGATATATACAGGATGAACTAGAAATGATCAGAGGGGAGGCACTAGAATTAAGAAGGGTCAGGAAAGGCTTCTCGTAAAAGTTAGAAATTTAGCCTGGACTTGAAGGAAGCCAGGAAACCCAAGCAGTAGAGATGAGAAGGGAGAAGGTTCCAGGCAAGGAAGACAGCCATAGAAAATGCCACGGAGTATATTAATCAAGAGGGAACAGAAGGACGTCAGTGCCACTGGTTCAAAGAGTATAGTGAAAGAAGACTGGAAAGGGAGAAGAGGGGAAAGAAGGTTATAAAGGGCTTTGAATGCCATACAGAGAATTTTATGTTTGATCCCAGATATAATGACCCACTCATGTTTAGTGAGTAGGGACTGGCATGGTCAGACTTGAATTTTAAGAGCACTTTGACAACTGAATAAAGGATAGACTGGAGTGGGGGAAAATCTTGTGGCAGGAAGCCCAACCAGCAGTCTGGTTAGCATGTCTGGAAATAATCCAGGCATGAGGCAATGAGAGACTGCACCAGGTTGGTGGTAGTGCCAGAGGAGAGAAGGGATCATATACAAGAAATGTAAGAAGGTAGAAACAATAGGACTTGGCAAATGATTGACTGGAAGTGGTGGTGTGTGTGTGAGAGAGAGAGAGTAAGGAGTCAAAAATGGCACTGGGGTTGCAAGCTTAGGTGACTGGGAGGATGATATAATAGTTGATTATAATAAAGTTAGGAAGAGGGAAGGTTTAGGAGGGTAATAAGCTCAGGTTTTGGTCATGTTGAATTTAAGATGTATATGAGATATCTTCTTTGAGATATTCAATAAGAAGTTGGAGATGCAAGAATGGAGGTCAGTTGAGGGGTTAGAATTGGACAAATAGATCTAAAAATCACTTGCATGAGATGATAATGGAATTCATGGGAGCTGGTGAAGTCACCAAACAAAATAGTATAGAAGAATGGAAGAGGGCAGAGCCTTGGAATATAATTCACAGTTAATGGGCGTGATCTGGATGAAGATCCAGCAAAGGAGAATGAGGAGTGGTCAGACAGGTGGGAGGAGAAGCAGAAGAAAGTAGTGTCACAAAAACAGAGAGGAGTAGAGGGTGAACACAAGTGTCAAGGGCTACAGAGAGATCATGAAGGATGAGTTTTGAGCCAGCACCCAAATCTCCTGTCCACTGCTCTTTGCAATGTAAATTATCTTCTACTCAGTGCCCACCCTAATGCTCTTCTGTAATTTTTCCATTTTTCTGTTCCTATTTGTGTTGATTACATTACAAAAGTACACACACATACACACGTACACTACACACACACATACACACACACACACACACACACACACACTTTTGTTCAGTCTTTTCAGTTGTGTCCAACTCTTCATGACCCAATTTGGGGTTTTCTTCACAAAGACACTGAAGTGACTTGTCATTTCCATTTCAAGATCATTTTACAGATGAGAAGAGCAGGACAAACAGGGTTCAGTGACTTACCTAGAGTCACAGTAAGTGTCTGAGGCCAGATTTGAACTAGTAAAATAAGTCTTCCTAACTCCTAGGCCCAGCACTCTATCCACTGTACCACTTAGCTGCCCACATACACACATACATATATATTCTTTTTTCAGTGCCTATTCTAATGTTCTTCTGTAATTATTCTATTTTTCTATATGTGTTTTATATGTAAATATATGCAATATAAATACACATATATGTATATATTTTTAAAATTAACTTAAGACAGGACTGGGGAACCTGCAGTGAGGTCATATATGGCCCTCTAGGTCCTCAAGTGAGGTTCTTTGACTGAATCCAAACTCCATAGAACAAATCCTCTTAATAAACAGATTTGTTCCTTAAAACTTGGACTCAGTCAAAAGACTGTGCTTGAGGATTTAGAAGGCCACATGTGGCCATGAGGCCACAGGTTCCCCACCCCCTGATAAACTTTTTAATATGTGTATATATTGTTTTCTCCAGCTGAATGTAAGCTTCTTGAGGAAAAGGACTGTTTAGTTTTTGTTTTTGAATTCCTAGGGCCTTACACAGTGCCTGGAATAAGTAGGACTTTAAAATGGCTGTTGATTGAGTAATTGACAATTTTTAAATGAAAAGGCATAGTATTCAATCAATCGGCATTTATTAAGTGCCTACTATGTACCAAGGTACTATGCTAAGTAGTGGGGATATAGAAGGAGGCAAAAGACAGTCCTACCCTCAAGGAGCTTACAATCTAATGTACTTTACATCTAGAGAAGAAATATCTGTAGAGGAAGGATTATTCATCTCCAGTTGACCAACTGCCCCATATAGAGCAAGCAAACCAAGCTTAGCTGAAGCACCAAGGCACCTATGGCACAAGAAGTGGTGGCATGTGCCAAGCACATCAGCTCTGCTTCCAGCCTGTGACCTGAAGCCATCACTGAAGGGAGACATTACCCGGGAGAAATGGCCCACCTTTTTCAACACCATCAACACCTGCTGACCACCTGCCTTTATTGGAAGGAAAGCCCAAAATACTTGATAATGGCAATAGCCTCTAGACCACCTGTTGTTGCTACCACATGGTTCTACCACTGTCAAATGGTTCAACATCAGAAACTGATGATTTTGTCAGTGTAAAGCCATTAAACATGACGCATAGTGATCTGCTTAGTCACTATTCCTTGAGGACTATGGTAGGACCTTTCTACCTGACTTGCAACTGAAATCTATGTGCAGTCTTTCCCTATTGGGATGTGAGCTCTTTGTCAACAGAGACTGTCTTACATTTTGTATCTCAAGAGCTTAGCACAATGCTTTGCTCATAAGAATTCAACAAAAGTTTTTTCATTGATTCATTGGTTCTTATATGGGCCCATACAGCACAAGATAGCCCCATCAATCAGAGCTTCCAGGTCCTTCCTCTGAGCTGGCCTATTCCTCAGGCAGTTGTCCTTGACTTGATTAACACCAACTAGAATCTCTCAAGTTCTCCCCAGAGAACAGCCTCAGCTGGAGCAGTCTCATGCCCTTGAGAGGAGAGTGTGAAAAAGTAAAGTTTAGTCTGAAATTCCATTCCTAGGCCTCCCCTGCAAGCTAAGCCTGTGGCCTTGGCCATGCAGAGCAAGCGAGCAAGCTCTGTGTGGGCTGGTCTAGGCAACAACAGCAGGCCAGAAAAAGGAGCAAAGGAAAAAGAGAAAAGCAGTGAGGTAAACAGAGCTCAACTGATAATCTAAGGGTCAAGGCAGCAGGGACCCAGATGCAAAGCTGCCTCTCAAGGAATGAAGAGAGTTTCTGGAATCACCGGGTTGTTTAAATCAATGGGCAATGAATGTTTTCATCAAAGGGTCCTGGAGAGTTGATACAAACCTCTGTGCTGGGACTGAATTTTTATTTATGGAGTTTAAAGCATTTGAAATGCACATTCAAACATCAAACTCCATCACCCTTCAAGACAAGTTACCAGTGACACCTCTTGTTCTGGTTGTTGTTGTAGTTGTGGTTGTGGTTGTTGTCGTTGATTTTCCAACCAAGGACCTCTAACCATAATTCACAAATCTCCCCTTTCATCGTTATCCCTCAGTTCCGCTTTTGCAGGTCCAGGAGCTGAACTGAGTCTTTTGCCTCTGCGAGACAAGGAAACCTCATTAATTAGTGGTTCTGCTGTCTCTCATCCCCAGCTTGCTCCAGGACTCATCGACTTTGGTTCTGCTGTTTTCTTTCTTTCTCTGTGTACACTGACAGAACATTGAAGTTTGTTTTGTAAAGTGGGGAGCAACATAGTACTTCATAGTACTTCAGAGCATTCCCTTCCAGAGAGACCGTGCCTCTTCAGGAGAACAATTCTGTTTCTCTCAACAAAGGAAGGCCTTTCAAGGCAGTGACCAACACTTCATCACCAAGTGATCAACACTGACCACTTGCCTGGCAAACAGGAAGCACTTAATATATGCTGATAAACTGACTGAGCAATCACCAATTCAGATGTTGTAATCATTTGCCAAAGCTTGCCTATGTTGGAGTTTAATCTTCCTCTTTCTGTGAAAAAAGCAAATTACTAGAAGGACAAGATTTGGGCATAGGGGAGAGTTTGGGATGAAAATCTTAACCTACATTTAAAAATTCCCGTGCTGAAAATGCATGTGTCAATTACAAATGAGTCTTTGCTTCATTCAAACCGTCCTGGCAGGATTTCTGTTTAGCAATATTTTGTTGGTTTGAGTTACCCCTTATACTTGGAAGTAGGAAGACTTGCATGTCTTTAAAATGTTTTAGCACTCAAGTTTTTTCAGACTCTCTTCCTCATCCTCTCTGCTTCTGTTCATTGGAATCACTTATCATTGTTTTCTGTATAACCCTCTTTTCTCCATTCTTCACCCCCCAACAACATTAAAAGGAAAGACATAGTAATAAAAGATTATATTTATATAATACTTCCAGGCTTGCACAGTGCTTTATAAAATGTCATCTCGTTTGATCATTCTACCAACCTGTAAGGCAGATGCTATTATTGTCCTCATATTACAGAAGAGAAAATGGGGGCTTAGAAATGTTAAGTGACTCACTTACATCAACACAGCTAGTTTCTGAGGTAGGATTTAAACTCAGATCTTCTTGACTCCAAGTTCAACACTCTATCCACTAGCTACCTGGTTGACTTTTTTTTAATTTCAAAAAACTGGTACAATTTAGGAAAATGAAAGCAGCCCCTCCTTACCTTTACTTCACCAGCAGCTTATTGATGTAATGCATGGATGTCTCCTTGGCAACAGATATGTGAACTAGGACACATAGACAAAATTATCTTTTCTTTTCTAAATCTTCCTTCCAGTATCTATTCCTTACATCCCTTCCACTGATCCCTGACCTTAAGGATCCTGATACAAATGAAGAAGGACCTTCATCTGGGAGTCCTGTGCTCAGGCACAAATATAATATTCATTTAAATGATTATGCTTGTCCTGTCACAGAATATCCAGCTGGAGGGACAGGTCTGACCTCCACTGTCAACCCCCATGTTGTTAAAAGCTTTTGAAGGTCTTGGCATATGCTAGCGGTTTGAGCAGATGTTTGGATGTCAGAACATCTGGGTTTGTTCCCTGAGGATGCTTATGTGTGTGTGTGTGGATATGCACATGTATGTTGTGGGTGGGCAGGGGCAGAGGGGAACCCAAAGTTCATCTGACTCTTTCCCTGATGGGAGATGGGGGCAGGGGTGAAAGAAAGTTGTCCTCCATAGTTCATGAACAACCTCCCCTTCCTCCTCCCACCCCGGCAAGGCAAAGAGCTAGCTGTTCTAACCTCAAACTTGCTATTGCAGAGCTGGGTGGCCTTGGGGGAGTTACTGGCTGTCCCTTGTAAGCTGGGGGTGGTGCTGCTGCTCTGCCCTGACCTGCCTGTCCTCCACACCCTTATCCTCCCCCCTCCAACCCAGGGCTAATGGAAAGAAATGATTCCCCAAGCTGCCTTGAAAGACCTTCCTTTGTCAAGAGAAAATGGATTGTTCTCCTGAGGAAGCAGGATCCCTCTCAAAGGGAATGCTCTGAAGAACATAGAACACTTTACGAAACAAACTTCAAGTTTCCACTAGAACGAGCAGGCAAAGAAAGAAAACAATAAAGTATAAGTTTCTGAGTCCTGAAGAAAAACAACTCTAACTGCATATAACCAGGCACAAAGGAGGATGCTAGCAGCCACAAACTCCAGGCCATAAAGAAGAGCATCCAGAAGCTGGTTTCTAAAGCAAGACCAATAACTCTTATATTGCATGGTTCCCTATCTTCCTGATTTTCTTCTTTAATTGTTTTTATTGTTCTAAATGTAACAAAGGACAAACAAAATGTGCCCTTTTATAATACAAAGTAGAACAGGACTGTACAATGAAACCCCAAATTTCTATCACAGACTGCTTGCTCTCTTCCTCGTAAGTGTAGAATAAATATAAAAATAAATGTAGTTTTCCAAGCTGTCCTGCTTGTCTGTTTCCTACTGGCCATTCTCCTCTTTCCTTCTGTGCATTAAAAAAATGTTTAAGTGATCTGATTTTCTTTTTTCTTCCCCTACCTCATTTTTAGCAACTCTATTGCTATTCTGCCTCCCCCTCCTAACCCCTCACTCCCAAATGTAACAAATATGCATGCCTGAGAAAGACAAATCCACGCATTGGCTGTATCCAAAACTGTTATGTCTCATTCTGCACCTCAGGTGCCTCGCCTCTGAGTAAAGAGGAGAGTTTACATGCTTCATCATTGGTCCTCTGGAACTGTGGTTTGTCAGTGCATTGACCATAAATCTTAAATCTCTCCAAGTTCATTTGTTTTACAACACTGTTGTTATTGAATAAATTGTTCTCTAGGTTCTGCTCACTTCATTTTACAATCAGTTCATTTTTCTATAAATCCATTTATTCATCATTTTTTATGCTATGGTATTTCATTAGGGGAAGGGGGAAGGGAACAAGCATTTATTAAGTGCTACTATTTGCCCATAACTGTACTAAGTGCTTTCAAAATTTATCTCATTTGATATTATTGTATCCTTATACCATTTGTTCAGCCTTTCTTCCATCTGGTGAATATGCCCTAGGTTTCCTGTTATCTTCCCAGTTAAAAAAAATACACATGTGTACATGCACACACACACATACATATACAGTTAGGTAGCACAATAGATAGAGTGTTGCTCTAGAGTCAGGAAGAGCTGAGTTCAAATCCAGCCTCAGACCCTTGGCAGCTATGAGACCTTGGGCAAATCACTTACCCTCTGTTTGTCTCAGTTTCCTCAACTTTAAAATGGGAATAATAATAGCACCTACTCTGTAAAGTTATTGGGAGAATTAAATGAGATAAATTTTTTAAAAATGCTTGGTACGGTGCCTAGCACATAGCGGATGCTATATAAAAAGTTATATATGCTTCTGCTATATATGGCTCCTTTTTCTTTCTTTGATCTCTTACTGACATATTTTCCTGGTTTTTTAAGCAAAGAAGGTGATTCTTTCTCCTCCTGAAGTTATAAGTTGGGCTCAGAAGACTCTTGATAATTTTCCTTCTGGGCTTAGGGCTACAAAGGTACCATTATTCCATTGGAGCAGTTTTACCTATTGAGGTGGCAGAAAGAAATTCCCTGGTATTCACTCAATCATTGATCCAACAAGTATTTCAATGCCTAATAAGTACAAGGTTCTGTCCTAGGCATTGTGGGAGAGGCACAGATAAAGGGGGCAAGGCTCCTGACTCACAATCATAGTAGCATTTCTATAGTGTTTTATGGTTTGCAAAGTGCTTTATGTATTATCTCGTGTGATACTCATAACAAGCTGGGTGGCACATGCTATTATTGCCATTATACAGATAAGGAAACTGAAACACATAGAGGTTAAGTGACTTACCTACAGTCACACAACTATTAAGTGTCTCAGCTAGATTTGAACCGGGGTCTTCCTTACTCTTGGTTGAGTGTTCTATTCATTTCACCACCTGGATGACTGCCTTACAATCCAATGAGAGTGATATGATGAATGTCTTGGTAAATAATAGAATAGAAATCAGTGATGTAGCAGATTGGTGAGAAAGAGAGCAAAGGGTGCTAATAGTAACACAGCTTTTGGGGTGGCTAGGGGCACAGTGAATAGAGCATCAACCCTGGAGTCAGAAGGACCTGAGTTCAAATCCAGCCTCAGATAATTAACACTTACTAGCCATATGACCTTGGGCAAGTCACTTAACCCCAATTCCCCTGCTTTCCTCCCCCCAAAAAATCAAAAGCAAAAACAAAGACTGTCTAAATGTTGTAGGTGCCATATATGTGGAATAATATAGATAAGAGCTACACAGGATGGGCAAGTATGGAACTGCCCATCAATGACCTCCCAGATCCATTAAAGAACCAAATGCAAATCAGAATAGGATAAGTGAATAAAAGCACAACATACTGTGCAACTAGAGGCGGGACAGCTCATTTCCAGCCTAGGAGAAGAGAAATGGAATGGCCTCATGGAAGGCTTCATAGAAGATAGGTAAGCTAGACCTTGATGTCAAGATGACAAATAAAGATGCCAACAGCCAAAAATGAAGGGGAGGAAGTGAGTCAGGAACCTTGAGTCAGGTTTTCTCGAAGCCACATCAATTTCTATAGATCCTGAAGGCTCTGTGTAGATGTTGGTACTTATAGGGTCATAGGATATCTTAAAGGCCATCTAGCACCACCACATCATTTTTAAAATTAAGACACTAAGGCCCCAAAAGGTTAAATGATTTGTCAAATTATCAGACCTGCGATTTGAAACCAATTTCTTTAACTCCAAATCCAGCACTCTCCCCATTACATCTCTTCCTCTGCTGCCATTAATACATCCTGCTTCCATGACTAAAAGAACCTTGAGCTGTTGGTACAAAGGGAAGTAGTTTTTAAGGATGGGCACAATATGTTGTTCTTTGCCCATTTAGGTAGCCACAGAACTTGTGTAACCCTAAGTCTTGGTGCTGTTCCTTTCAGTGTGATCTCAGTATTTTGGGAGCTTTGATGAAAAACCCTGACAGATCTACATACCTGAATGCCATAGTTATTATTCCCCAGTAATCTTCAAACTGAAATCTCCCAGTAGTCTCCTCCTACTTTAGGCTAGTGGTAAAATTAAGTATATTGCTTGTGGTATGATCTTGAGATGATATCTCAGGGTTTTTTAGCTGAGGAGCTAGAAAAATCATTTTATTGGTAATTGCTAGTCTTATCAATAAATTAAACTGCTTGAAAAAAAAATACATCCTCCTTACTGAACCTCACTGAACCCTTACAGAAAGGTAAATGACAATAGGATAAGTCATTTAAACTGACCTTGATTACTAAAAGAGTTGTCTTTAACAAAGACCACCTCATAACATGATGAATCTCATTTAATGGATGGAAAGCAATCTGTGCAATCAAATAGTGAGATGGCACCAGAGTCAAGAATCTGGTCTAGGTCTACTGTGTCTCAGGCCTCATTTTATTTTTTTTAAACATCATATTGCTATGTCTTCTAAGAGCATTAGAAGAAAAAAGTTACTCATAGCACCCAAAGGGAAGAGGAATAGGGGAAAAATCATTTGTTAGCTCCCTGATGGTAAGGATCATGTTATTTTTTCTCTTTGGAAACCTAACATCAAAGTGCTCAGTCTATAGTTGCTTAATAGATATTTGTCAAATTAAATTGAATAACTTGAACATTGTTCATAACTGGACTAGGAACCTGGAGAGTCTTTGCAGAGATGCAGGGTGTTTTATGAAGGGAGACAAAGGATCAAGTGAAAACACAGCAAGACAGGCTAGCTAACATTAGCAATTACTGGTAGATACAGGGGCATAGGAGAGAAGCTGTACAAGATGGCCCTGATAGGCAAAATGCCAGGCAGGCTACAGCACAGCCAATAGTCAGATTCCAGCAGGTTAAGGTTAATGAGGTAAAGGATAACAGTAGAAGGCAGTGGTTGGAATCAGGCAAGCAAGGTTTGTAGAGGTATAAGAATGACAAGGAACAGTATACTAGGGAAGAAGGGAGGGAAGGGGAAAAGTATTTCCATAGCACCTATTATGTGCCAGGCATGATGCTAAGTGTCTTACAAATGTTATCTCATTTGATCCACACAATAGCCATAAGAGGTAGGTGCTATTATTATTCCCATTTAATAGATGAAGAAACTAAGTCAGATAGAGGTTGTAATTTGCTCAGGGTCACATTTCAACTCAGGTCTTCCTGACCTCTAGGCCCAAAGTTCTATCCACTGCATTACCTAGTTGCCTCAATGTTAGTCATTCAGGCCAATAAAGCAGTTTTATACCTTTAATAAACCCAGTACTTAGAGTAACTTAGTATGAAGACATTACTTGGGGGGGGGGCGAGATAAGAGAAAAGTAAATTATTTTCATCTAGTTAGCATCTTAGTCTCCCTATTTAGGATAAAAGTAGAATAAGATGCTTCAGGAGGCACAGGATTCCCCCTTCACATCAAGTAAAGGTTGGATGACCATTTTCCATGTAAGTTGCAGAGTGATTTTTCAGGTATGGTTTTTGACCACTTTCAAAATGTGGAATTCTCAATTCTGTGATTCTGTGAAATACTCCCAGTATGATTTCAGATTTGATTGAAGATGGAAAACCCCAGCACCTTGGATAATTCCATGGGAGGACTCAGTGATCCCAAAATTTCACATAACTCTATAGGAGGGCTTTGGGGAATTCCAGAGTCTTTTGTAGCTCTCCATAGTGAGACTCAGGAATCCTAAAACCTTGGATAGCTCCACTGCAGGGTCACGTGATTACTGGATAGCTTTTTATCTTTGAAGCCACTTACACAGTATAAGGGATTTTCCGTGTATTAAAGTGACCTCATCTAATTATGATGAACTTTGTCACCTGGAAGTGAGGATTCACCCATATCCACCCAGAAATCTTTTATATCATGATTGGATAATATGTTCACATCTTCTAGCCTGATTTGGACTTCTTAGGGGCACTTTATATCCTATTAAAAAAAAGTCCTCCAGGGCAAGAGGCTGATTCAGGCTAGGAAGGTTTATACTGTGATTATCAGAGTTTGAATCCCCTAAAATTCTTATCTTTTCCAATATAGGGATGTGGACCTGGACCTGAGCATAAAATGGGAACTAGACAGGCATAGTTAGAATGTCAAAACACTGAAAAACTAAATGTATTTGTCAAATCACCACTGCATGGAAAAATCGATATGCACTAATGCAAGGTGAAGCAAGCAGAGCCAGAAAAACAGTCTGCAAAATAACAGTGACAGTATAAGTGGAAAAAATCATTATCACAAAACAATTGAAACTGAATGCTGTGGAATTATAATGGATAAACTAAGCCCCTAAGAGATACGAGAAGATGCCTTCCCCTACTTCTTTGCAGAAGTTAGGGATCCGTGGCTGTAAAGCATTGCCTATAATAGCAAATTTTTTTGCTGTACTGACTAATTTTGATGGATTTTTTTCTTATTCCTCTTTTTTCTCTATTTGTTGTAAGGATTGGCTCTGTGTGGGAAGGTAGTAAGAGGAATAGAGGGGAAAATGTAGGGGATGTGAAAATGAAATACATCAATCACAAACTATTTAAAAAGTGAACCAAAGGCTACAGGAATTCAGGGACAGAAGTTGTGTCTCCCGTGTTCAAAAAGCCGCCTGTCACCTTGGGAGTGAGCAAAGTTTTATACAAGGACTGAAGCTCTGTGCTAAGTTTCCTCAGCATTATATCCCCACCCACTGAGCTGATCTGCCACATAAACCCTTCTGAAGTATGTTGAACCTTGGAAAGGTAGAGCAGCAAGCATGTTAAACAAATGCCATTTTATCTCCTGCCAAGGGCATTCCCTTTTCTAATAAAGCACTAAGCTGCATCTTCTCTCAGGAATTCAGAAATTACTCATCTAGACAATAAATAGGCACAGCACAAAGCCATCTGAATGAAATAAACATCAGTTCTTATTATAAGCTTAGGGATGGAGAGGAGCAACAGTCCAGAGAAAGTCAATGAGGGTCTGACTTTCCTAGAAATAAGGCCATATCTAGACAATGTGAAAGACTGGATTGAAAAACTGGCATAATTCGACCAGTAGTCAGTAAACAAACATTTATTAAGTGCCTATTATGGGCCAGGCACTGTGTTAAGTGGTGGGGATACAAAAAAAATTATAATCTATGCTCTTAAGAGACTTACAACCTAATAGGGGAAGATAATACACAAATAAAGCCAAAGGATGGAGTGGAGGTGACTGGGGAAGCTACCCACCATGGGGGCATAGCGGAAAAGTCGGAGATGCCCCAGAATAGTGGCTGCCAGGTGAGAAATGAGATGTTCTGAGCTGAGCTCCACCCTTAAGTGGAGCTTTTACAGTACATGGCTCCAATTTCCAATCAGAGACAGAAGGCATTGAAGTAGGATACAAACACTAATAAGATCTTGCAGGGTGCTGAGGTTTTCCCAATCACGAGCTTCCTGGGACATGGTGGAGAAGTCAAAGATTTCCCAGAGTAGTAAGTGTATGGGAAAGGATTTGAACTCAGGTCCTCCTGACTCCAAGTCCAACATTCTATTGATTATGCCACCTGGCTGCCTCATAATCATTCAAGTAAATTCCCTTTTCTCATATACTATATTGTTTTTATCATATCATTGCTCATTGTAACTCATGGGTCTGGTAATAAAGGGCACTGTTTTTACATCTATTATGTATATGTAAAAATATGAGATTCATGCATTATTTCTAAGGTCCATTTCCTAAAAGCTTGTCCATCAGTACAGTGAGAACTTGTTCTTCAATAGACAGACAGATAGATAGATAGATAGATAGATAGATAGATAGATAGATTCATACATACATACATACGTACATACATACATACATACATACATGAATGATGGTATAGGCAAATAACAAGTTGGACTTAAGGTTAAACAGGAGGAAGAGTGTATTGCCTTCAAGAGTTTATAACACCCTCTTACTGACACCAAGTTTCTCATGAAAGCAAAGGCTTCTGGTTTTAGTATTAACATTCTACCAATGTTACTATATGGAAACAAGAGATGAAACATAATTGTCTCAGAAAAATTTAAAATTAACATCATATAGAGTTTGCTATGTATAACCAATGGGAAACTGTCAAGAAAAAACAGGGATAAAAGGTATCAAGGAATAGTAGGATAGGAAGAGAAGATTGTCTAGTCACATGGCAAAAGTGAGGGATGACAGGTGGGCAACCAGAGTGTTCAGTAATGTTAGGAGAAATTGAGGCAGCTGGGTGGTGTGGTGGATATGATGCTAGGACTGAAGTCAGAAAGACCTGAGTTCAAATCCCAGCCTCAGACACTTACTAGCTATGTGACTTTGGGCAAGTCACTTAACGTCTACTTGTCTCAAGTTCCTCAAATGTAAAATGGAGATAATGGCAGCACTTACCTTGCAGGGTTGTTGTAAGGATTAAATCTAGCCTAAGACACCAGCTATATGACTCTGGACGAGTCACTTAACCCTCTTTACCTCAGTTTCCTCATCTGTAAAGTGAGCCGGAGAAGGAAATGGCAAACCACTCCAGTATCTTTGCCAAGGAAACCCCAAATGGGGAGGGGGGGGGGTCATAAAATGACTAAACAGCTGATGCATTGGTTAAACTCCTTTGGCGGCAAGGTGGATAAGAGTCACACAAGACAAGTGAGCAATTTACATCATAGGAGGAAACTTCTGAATCTGAGGTCACAAATCCATTTGAAATATCTGAATGTTTCCTAAGAATCTATATTCTAGTAAAGTGTGGATAGTATGGTATAATGGAAAGAACATAGGATTTGGAGTCAGAGGACTTAAATTTAAATCCTAGCTCTGACACTTATCTTTGTAACCTTGAGCAAGTAACTGAACCCCTCTAGGCCTCAGTTTCATCATCTGTCAAATGAAGAGGTAGAACAAGATAGCCTCAAAGGTCCCTTCCTGCTTGACTTTATAATCCTATGGCCAGATGACCTGTAAGGTAACTTTTAGTTCTAAAACTGTTCTAGAACATGGGTTCAAAACCCAGCTCTGCTACTGTGTGACCTTGACAAACCTCTTCATGTCTCTGGTTGGACTTGATGACCTCCAAAATCCCTTCTGGCTCTAAATCTATGCTCCTAGGAAAACCAATGAATCGGGGTTTACAGCTATCCTTCCTCCCTATACGAATGGTAGCACAGGCTTAAGATAGGTTTGCTTAAGATTGCTAAACATTGGACAGAAAACTCTGACTTCTAAACTTCTGATACTGAGTTTTGTGACTTCAAGATTCATGGATTTGTAGGACGTTATCACTGGGAAAAAACCTTAGATTTCCTCTAGTCTTACTCTCTCGTTTTAAATATGAAGAAATTGATGCCTAAGATGTAAGTTGTGCATTGAATTTCTCACTGCCACAAAGTAAGTTAATGACAAAACTAGTACCACATACCAAGTCTTCTGGCTATTAGACTTTTAGGGTCAATTTCAAAAAGGTTTTAGATTGGACTGAGATGGGGATATTCAGAGAGTAAGGTACCACAATCCTCTGTCTCTGCACATTCCTGCTCGCTAAAGCAGAACTATTTATGAAAAGCTAAGGGACTTGAGGAGAATCTCTCTCCCTGCAAGTAGTTTCTAAGGGCATTTGAAGAGTCGAAGTTATAATAAGGATGATTTATGATTTTCTGAGCACTGAGAATGGGAGCAGCACTTTGCCCTAACATAGAGCCTGGTCTCAAAGAATGCCAGAATGAATAATGGCCCTTCTTGGAGCAAAGGACATCCTGACTGAGAGGAGGAGGTGATTTAGCTCCTTAGGGCACCAGAGTTTCCCTCAGTAACTTCACTTTCCCAAGATACAGCTTGATATTCCGTTGTCTCTGAAGACTTTGATCTGATAGCATGTAATATATACACCTTGAACAAAGAGCTTTGTGTTTGCTCCCAAGTAGCTGGTCCTTCCAGGAAAAGAGACAGTATCATAAAACAGAAAGAGCCCCGAACTTAAGAGGCAGGGGCTTAGTGGGTTCAAGTTCTGGCTTTGCCATTTGCAAAGTATTGTTAGGTAACTTCTTTACATCATTTAATCTCTCTGAATAATAATATCTTGAATATTTGTATTAACTACCTCCAAAGACTGTGGTTAGGAACAAATGTAATATGTATAGATCATTTTGTAATCATAAAGTAGAATTTAAATGTCAGTTCTTAGAAGCTGAGGGTCGGGGAAAGAGTAGTGAATATAGCCTTTATCTATATGAAGCTCCCAGTATTGACGATTTTTACTGAAATGATTATTCATTCAATCGATCATCTCAAACATTCCCATTGAATTGATTGATTACTTGATCAATTTAGTCAAATCAACTGGTCATTTAGGCTTCAGGTAGACTCTATCTAAACATAAGAGTGCATGGCCAAGAGAAAACTGATTAGATTGGGAGTAAGAAGTCCTGGATCCTTGTCTTGCTCTGTCCCTAATGAGCAAGACACTTCCTCTCCAGGACTTTGGTTTCTCTTCTATAAAATTACCTGGTTGGAATAAATGGTCTTTTAACTAACTTGAAATGATAACATCATATGAATCTATGGAATAGACTCTTTATGTTGTTGATTTAACTATTTACAAGTTATAAATCCATAGGAATAGTGTGGCTGGTTTAATGTTATCTCATCTTCAATACAGCAATAGCAGCAGCAGCAACAAGAAAAGGAGAAGGAGGGACAGCTAAGTGGTGCGGTGAATAGAGCACTGGCCCTGGAGTTAGGAGAATCTGAGTCCAAATCCGACCTCAGACACTTAACACTTACTGGCTGTGTGACCTTGGACAAGTCACTTAACCCCAATTGTCCTGCCTTCCCCCCTCCAAAAAAAAGATTTAAAAAAAGAGAAGGAGAAGGAGAAAGGGAAAAAAGAAGGAAAGGAGGAAAAAAGAAAGATAGAAAGAAAGAAAAAAAAGGGAGGGAGGCTAGAATGAGGAAGGAAGGAAAAAAGAAGGGAGGGAGGGAGAAAGAAAAAAGAGGAGGAGGAGGAGAAGGAGGAGAAACAATAAACAACAATGACAGCTCGTGGTTTAATGGGTATAGCAAAAACAGTAACAGTGACTTGATAACAGTCACAGCCACATCTGTGGAGAAAAGAAGGTCAGACAAGAGGAAACCTTTACTTTAAAGGGTATAGGTTGATCTTACAACACACTTAAAAAGAAAAGGCAACTATGTACGTAATAGAGGTCTACAAGTTCATGTACATTCTTCTTTTTTTTCCCCTCTACAATCCATTCTATTGGTTGTTTAAATTCAGGATAGTAATGAAAACAACATTAAGAAGTGATTGGAGGCCATGGGTAGTGAGAGAACCGTCTCCAGCACTATGCCTGCCTCTGACAACCAGCCAGTCGTTTAGATGCTCTGCTGATCTCACTCAGGGTGAGAGAGAGTCCTTTGCTTTGCTTGGGGAGACAGGCAACAGTGTCATTCTGGTGCCACATTGTCACAGGCAGACCTAGAGGAAATGACAGACCACAAGGAAGGACCCAGACTAATGAAAGCAATGTTTTCTCCCTTAGCTCAAGATGGACGTGGATAATCAGACATTGAAAAAAATTACTGTAAAATCAGGAGACAAGGGGGAAGGGGAAACAGCAGATCTGTTAAAGGACTGATTTTGCTTTTGTCTCTTCAGAGAAGGAAGAGGATGGAGAGTGGAGAAAAGCCGAGTCAGGGGCCAGCTTCCTGGTTTGTCTAGGGTGGGAATTAGTGTAGTGATAACAATAGAAACAGGGGAGACAAGATAAATTTGAAAACTAGGAAGGACAGACAACAAAACAGCAGAGACAGAATTAAAACCTGAGGAAATGTGTTGGAAATTCTCTTAGAGACGCAGGGGAAATTCACTAAGAGGTAAGCAACTTTCAGCATATGTCCAAACTTGACTGTTCTTTGATCTGAGAGATAGGTGAGCAAGCTACTGCTAGAGATGCTTTGGAAGTTTAGAATGTTAGAATTACAGGACATCAGATCTGCATCTACAATGATAGTGGTCAAATGGTACAAAAGGTACACTAAGAATTATGCAGTCTTTAGATTATTCATAAACATTACTCAAATATGAGACCCTCATCCAATGAGTCATAACAGAATTGAATCATGGCCTAAGACCATTTTGGTGTTTGTATCCCCAGCAGTGAACATAGTACCTTGTACATACCAGGTGCTTAATAAATGCTTATTAATGATAGACTGTTGACTGGGACTAATATTGACATTTTCTTTTTTTTTTCTTTTTGGAGGGGGGCAGGTAGGGCAATTGGGGTTAAGCGACTTGCCCAAGGTCACACGGCTAGTAAGTGTTAAGTGTCTGAGGCCGGATTTAAACTCAGGTCCTCCTGGCTCCAGGACCCATGCTCAATTCACTGTGCCACCTAGATGTCCCTATTGACATTTTCACTATAAATAAAACCAAAAGATAGAAATAATTTGCAGCTAAATGGAAAGATGGTACAAATGTTCTACTTGAATAAATAATAAAGGAATCAATTATCTGTATTATGTGTGCAAAGGCATTATTAGTCATCTATTGCAATTTATGCACCAACACTTGTTGCAAATTCTCTCTCTTGAGAGAGAGAAATTTTTGTTGTATTTTATTTTACAAATAAATATTTAAAAAAAATAAAAATATTTTATATTACAAATAAAAGCAGTTTTTAATATGCATTTTCTTAAAAATTTGGAGTCCCAAATGTTCTCCTTCCCTCTGTCCCCTTTCCCCTCCCTAAAAGCATAAACAATTTCATGTAGGGTACATATGTGCAGATGTGTAAAATATATTTCCATATTAGTCATGTTGTGAAAGAAGAAACAGACTGAAAAGGGAAAAGAACTATGAAAAAAATAAAGAATGTGTAAATAGTATGCTTCAATCTGCATTCAGAGTTCATCAGTTCTTTCTCTGGATGTGGATAGCACTTCTCATTATGAGACCTTTGGAATTGTCTTTGAACATTATGTTGCTGAGAAGAGCTAAGTCATTCATAGTCGATCATCATACAATGTTGCTGTTACTGTGTATAATGCTCTACTGGTTCTGCTCACTTCACTTTGTATCAGTTCATGTAAGTCTTTCCAGGTTTCTCTGAAATCTGCCTACTAAACATTTCTTATAGCACAATAGTTTTCCATTACATTCATATTCCATAACTTGTTCAGTCATTCTCTCAATTTCCAATTCTTTGCCACTAAAAAAAGAACTGTTAAAATATTTTTCTACATGTAGGTTCTCCCCCCTCTTTTTATGATCTCTTTTGGATACAGATTTTGCAGTGATATTGCTGAATCAAAGTGTATGCACGGTTTGATTGTCCTTTGGACATAGTTCCAAATTGCTCTCCAGAATAAATGAATCAATTCACAATTCCACCAACAGTGCATTAGGGTCCCAATTTTCCCACATCCTCAAGGGAAAGAAATTTTGTAAATAATTTAGCACCTTTAAGTTAAATCGAAATTTAATATCTAGCATATTGAGCTATGAAAATTCTTGATGACTTCAGTATAAAAGTGACCATAGGAGGAGACTGCATAATATGTCAGAAAATATGATTTGATTACAAAACAAAAAGGGCTTGTAGAATACATATGAGTCTAACATCTCAAAATAAACTTGGTAGTTGGGGAACATGCAAGCATTAAATAGCAGCAGAGCACACACATGAAATGAGTTTTCCTTTTCACAAATGAAAATTATTCTATTTGGGTTTAGAGTTAATGGTAGTGACTACTTATGATATAAGAATCATTTCTAAACCAACTGTCTGAGTTTACTTTATAGCCAACAGCAAAATGGAAGAGGACCTGTAATGGTAATGGAATTTAATGATGCCCCTGTATTGGCTTGGTTTTGGGGTTGAGTGTTAAAATCCAGAGATTGTGAATCCCACCTGTGGGATGGACTTGTTGACTTGAAGAGAGAGGGCTGAAGTGGGAGGAGCTGTGGATTTAGAGAGAAGCCCAAGCAGAGAGAAGCCCAAGTAGAGAGAAGGCCTAAGCAGAGGAGGCCAGAGTTGCTGAGAGAAAGACTGCTGAAGGCCAATTGGAGCTGCCCAGGACTTTTGAGAACTGCCACCCAGAGCTGCTGAGAACAGAGGAGGCATGGCTGTGATGCCGGTATTTTGTCTGTCTGTTTTGATGTTGTTTTGCCAGATTCACCTGTTGGTGAAGGACAGTGCTGCTGTTGTAGAGGTCCTGAAACCTTGCTATTGGTTCAGAAGCCCTGAAAGAGGATTTTCTTGTTGTATGTTTACAGAAATCCTGGAAAGAGGGCCTTGCTGATGTTTTCAGGGGTTCTGGGACTGTTCTGCAGGCATAGAGTGACTTGATGAGGACACTGGCTATGTATATTGTGGCTTTGTTGAGCTTTGTCTCCCCAGGAACAGGGATTGCTGAGTACTTGCCTCATGTCAAGATGAAGACAGGACCTCTCCTTGGGCATTGAATGCTGTGATATCTTCATCTTGTTGTAGCTTGAGGGTGGATGGCCTTTTGTGCTCTCCTGCCCCTTTTGAGAAAGTGCTTGGCATTAATGGATAGTATTGTAATTCAGTTGTGATCCAGGAGTGGGAAACCTTTGACTTTTTTGTACTCTGTGATTAGTCAAATGAACTTTGTTTATGATTGGAAACTAATCTCCGTTTGAGAAGAAAGACTTTGACTGACTAAATGAATGTACTGCCCAAGAATGGACTACATTGACTAATGTACTGGCTAGGGGTGGGATACTTGGACCTTGGTACTTTGCAACTGAATTGAGAACTTACTTGCTAAATGAATGAGTTACACTGTATTTTGATTTTCTCTATTTTGTGAATGTTTTGCCTTAATCTGTCACTGAATAAATGAATTTTGTTATGCTGGTAATACGAACCTTGGAAGTTGCCTTTGCTTGGCATTACAGGACCATGAGTGACTAAGAGTTATTTCTAGGTTTTTTTGTTGCATACATAGCTCTGACCAAACAATTTCATTACTTGAGTCATTATTCATGACTAATATGGAAATATATTTTACGTGACTGCACATATGTACCCTACATGAAATTGTTTGTGCTTTTAGGGAGGGGGAAGGTGACAGAGGGAAGGAGAACATTTGGAATTCAAAATTTTTAAGAAATAACATTGTCTTGTTAGAGCAAAGATCAAAATCAATATGAAATTGTAAGACTAAAAATGAAGAAAAAAATATGACGTACAAATAGAACCGCTCCAACCTGATTTATTTAAAGAAGTCATTAATAGTGAAAAATGGGAAATGTATCTTATCACCATTTTCTAGGAAAGCTTAACTGATATAAATTAGTCACTGTAATGAGTTCAAAATAGCCTAAAAGTGACCTCAGCCAACAAACACTTGCCAAGTAGAAAGACATCATGGTCAAATGCTATGTCAGTTTAGAATATAAACTCATTCATAAAAATCTCATAGAGGAGGATGATGTAATATGATAAACATCATCACCTCACACATGACAATAAAACTTGGTAGAGGGAGAAAAACAAACCAAGTTTACAGAAAGCATGGAGAAAGACTAAATTAAGCTCAAGCATCCTGAGAACTTTTAGGGAGGAAACAGCAAAAAAGAGGACATAAAGCCAATGAAAAAATGGAAAAGATCTGTCAAGATTTCTATTAACAAACTGATTTTTCCATCAATGACAACAAGTTATGACATTTGGACTCTTAACACTATAAGTACTGATAAACTGAATCATCTAGGAAAAATGGTCCTAAAGGAACCAACTTATGGGGAAAATACCTGGAGAATGCCAAGAATATACAGATGTCTATTCTGGGGACAATACAGTTTTGAAGGCATTAAGGGACCATTCATTGCAAGATACATAAAAGAGGGGAGAGGATACCTCACACTTAGAAAATACAACTTGACCAAAGAAAGGCAAGCAAAAATATTAATAACCATAAATACTGATCCATACAAACACCAAATTTCACAAAATATTTATAATAATTTATACATTTATCAGGAAATCTTTGATGAAGATAAAAGAAAGAGACAAAACAGGTTTTTGCAAGGTTTATAGAAGGCCACGACTTTATAGTTGTGCAATTTACCAAAAGAAGTAGAAAATATAGTACAACATTGTGATTACCATCTATTCACTGTAAAACAAAACAAAATGAAAGAAAAACATTTTTTTACTAGATCAAAACACTACCTTTAAATCTCTCTTTCAATAAAGGGTCTCTCATGAATATGCTAAAATAATACAAGATTTTTAAAAGATACAAGTGCAGAGATAACTTTGATGACCCTTTGAGTTGAATATGAGTCAAGACGTAAAAAAGGGAGACATATGCTTGCCAAAAATATCAAAGATAAGAGATCTATTAGAGGATGTCTGGCATAAAGTCCATTTGGAAGAAAGATTGCTTATAGATGATAAAATCCTCCGAGTGCTTCTGGTTGCAGATGACATCCTTCTGATTACAGAACTGTGGGTCTTCCTTCTAATTAGCTCCAAGTTCCTGAGTAATCTTTCATTCATGGCAAGAATGTCAAGTAGATGTGATTCACTTACTCTAGTAGTTCATCAACTTGTTTGTCATAGCGTTAGAATAATTACCAGTTAAATTAATATTTAACAAGCATGATTGTTAACACCCAATACTACCTTTCCTATGACTTCATTATAGCCACCAGCAAAATGGAAGAGGACCATGAGTGACTGAGAGTCATTCCTAGTTTTCTTTGTTGCATACATCACCCTGACCAAACAATTTCATTACTTGATGAACCTCTCCATATTTAGTTCAGGGGGTACACTCAGACAGCAGACCCAGTCTATTTGTCCCCAAGACCATGTTAGAAGCCTCTGCATTTTGAACTCTGCCAACATGGTCCTTGAGAATCACTTCTGTACCACAATAGGGCATCAGAATGTGACTTCTATAATAATGTAGCAAATTAGGTAGTTGATCTTAGCTTCCTTTTAATTACCATCTGTCCCTCTGCCATCTCCTAAGATCTTTACATCTTCCCATTAGCCTTGCATCAATGCCCTCTAAACCCCTGACAGCATTACCTGGCATACTGATATAGCCTAAGGAACTCTAGGCCTTTCTATACATCATGTCATGGCCCTCATAGAATGTCCAGGCCTTTCCATCTACACTGCAGCTGAGATGTGGCTTCCCCAATAAAAGTGAGTTCCCTAAGAGTAGGGAGTACAGGCAGCGAGATGGTACAGTGGATAGAATGCTGAATCTGGAGCCAGGAAGAGCTGAGTTTAAATCCAGCCTCAGACACTTAGTAGCTACGTGACCTCAGACAAGTTATTTAACCTGTTGATCTCAGTTTCCTCATCTGTAAAATGGGGATAATAATAACACCCACTTTCCAGGTTTGTTAAGGATAAAAGTGCCTGGCTCTATGTTAATATAATCATTCTATTATATGGATGTAATAATTATTATTATTCATTTCCCCAGAACTTGGCACAGTATTTGGCATGTAAGTGCTTAATAAATGCTTTTTCATTCATTCATTTATTAACTAAGTGTCTCCAGGCAATGTGCTTGGTCTATCCAAGCCTTTCCCACTAATTCATACCCAGTTCAAACCACAATTGTTGAAAAAGCCTTTTTCAACAACTCAGGACCACATAAATCTCTCCTCTTATTAAGTAGTGATATAACATATGTTGTCTCCACTACACGTTATCATTTAACTGGAATCAGCTTGCTGATTTTTTTTATTTCATGAGTATATGTTGTTCACCCAATTATACCACAAACTATCTGAAGGAAGAAACTATTTCTTATTTTGTACTTTTTATGCCTTGTTCCTTACAGCTTTTGAAACAATGCTGACCTCATAAAAGATCAGTAAAGAGATGCTTAAATGAACCTGCTCCCATCCTCTCACTCCAGGAGGACAATAATACTAAACAAAGGATGAAACCTTCAGAATCACAATGGTTTTCTATTCAAGGTGCTCACAAAGATCAACCAACATGTTGCCATCTACCCTCACCATTTTTTACGTTATTTTCCTTGGCTGGCAAAAGTGATGGAAAAAAAATAGAAAAGTGGCAAAAATGATATAAAAGACGTGTAGAATGTATTGCCAGGTTTGTCCATACATGTAGGATTGGAAAAATGGGGGCTAGGGGTAGGGAATTATGTATCAAGACTAAAGAATATTGGATAGAATAGCCCTGGTGTCATATTGGTATGAAATATTTTTAAAAACTCAAATATTTTTAATACTTTAAAAATATTTTTAAATAGTTTAAAATATTTTAAATATATTATTTTTTAAAATATTTTTTAAAAACTCAAAGGAATATCTCTAGGATATTGGAAACATATTCTAAGAAGTTAGGCACAAGATAAAAAGGCATACGTAAAATCCTATTATAATAATGAGCTTGTTTCAAGTCTAGGAGTAACTTAATGACCCCTAACATTCTCAAGTTTCCCTTATCTGTGGCTCTAGGGAATTCATTTTCAGTCAAGTGAGTCAATAAAGGCACCTACTAGGTTATAGACACTGTACTAAGTGCTGTGAATACAAATACATGCAATAAACAAAAGGAAGTTTAAAAGATTGGAGGAGGCACCTTACAGGCACAGTGGTGGAGTCAATCAGATGGGATGATAATGAGGGTTTTCCCAATAATGAGCTTCCTAAGGCATGGTGAAATCCGTTTGAGAAGTCCCAAAGTAGTGCAGCCAGGTGAGAAGTGATATGTAAGTTGAGCTTCCACTTTAAATGAAGGTTTTGAAGTTTATGGCCCCATACTCTGATCAGAAGGGCAAAGGGTAGTGGTGAAGTAGAGTACCAAATCTTATGGGGATCATTCTAGATGAAAAGTTAGGAGTACAAGCCCAATCACTCTGAGATCTTATTAGGAATACGGCTAAGCCAAAAAAGATGAAAGGAAAAAAAGGATCAATATGTGCAAAAATATTCGTGGCAGCTCATTTTTGTAGTGGCAAGGAACTGAAAATTAAGGCATGTTCATCAGCATAGTACATGCATCGAATGGAATACTATTGTGCAAGTAATAAATGGAGAAAGGGATGGTTCCAGAGAAACCTAGGAAGAATTACATGAATGTTGCAGAATAAACACACACACACACACACACACACACACACACAGCCAGGCACTGTGCTAACTAAGCACCTTATGAATACAATCTCATCTGATCTTCACAAAAACCCTGCATGGTAGGTGCTATTATTATTTCCATTTTACAGTTGAGGAAATTGAGGCAAACAGAGGTTAAGTAATTTAACCAGAGTCACATAGCTAGGAAGTCTCACAGGCTAGATTGGAACTCGGGTCTTTTTGACTCCAGGACCTGTACTCTATCCACTGTATCACTGTCTCCCATATCCCAAATTCCTTACTTTTATCCTAGACCCAGCCTTCCCTTTACCCCTTTCTCATTAGAACAAGCACAGATGCTCTATGGTCATCTATCATTACTAGAGCAAGTCTTTCCTCACCAAGCAAGCTTTGGAGTACATCTTCCTTCCCACATCTACCTTCTTTATCTTCCAGTTGTCAACAAAAATGTATCATATACTATCTTCCAAGGTCCCAATTCCTAATCACTATTTGAAAGAAGTGTTAATATTCATAGAATTACAGAATTTCAGAGTTGGAAGAGACCTCAATGGTCATCTAGCCTAATCTATAACAGAACTAGAAGCCCCATTATGATGTATGTGACAAATGTCATCCACCTTATGCTGGAAGACCTCCAAATGGGCAGAACCCATCACCTCCTAAGGTAGAACCCACCCCCTTCTAAGGAGACCCATTGCATTTTTAGTTAGCTCTAATGGGTAAGAAATATTTCCTGAAAGCAAGCTTCTTTGCAACTTTCCCCTTCCCCTCCCTATTGCTCCGAGTCCTGCCTTATTGAACTAAACATCTTGTCCCTTTTTGACTTTGCAGCTGTTTAAATATTCTAAAATAGCTATGTGTTCCCCATCCCCAGTCTTCTCTTTTCCAGGATTAACACCCCCACCATTCTGACTAGGAGCAGGATTATCCCATCCCTATTTCACAAAGTGATCAGGATCAGAAATCTATTCCACCAATTTCTATCACTGTCCCATAGGATGATATAGGGGTCAAAGATTCTTCCTTCTCTATCCCAAATCTCAGACCTCTCTACATTGGCCTGAGAGTCCTCCCATGTGTGCCATCAACCTCCCATGTGGAAGACCCGGCATCTCATGATGACTGAGGTAGAAAGTTCTGAAAGTTCCAAGCGCTCTATAAAAGAAGATTTTGGGAGGAATTTATTGCTATTCCCTCCAGACTTCCAGAGGGTAGAGGCAACTGAGGGAATTGAGAAGGTATTGAGTATCAAAAACTGAGTCAATCACCATGGTGATGAGATTGCAGGTGATCAGTTTATCCTAGAGGGGGCATGATGTTTGGTGGATTGAAATTTTGCAGGGTTGCTCATAGGAAATGAAATGTGCTAATAATCAATGGAGTCTTATCCTTGTCCAAGAATATGCTCAATATGAGGACCCTTAGTGATGGGATCTTGGATCCATATAACTCAATTCAAGTTCAATAAAATACTTACTATTTGCAAGGCACGGTGTTAGGTGTTTTCAGCAGACAGGTACCTTCAACAAGGACAGCTTTCTCACTGATGGTAAATCTTTTGACTTGAAAAGGCTACAAGCCAAGACTAAAATGGAGAGAAAGTTGGTGGGTGACTTTTTGTTCACAGACTATTGTGATCTCAATGCAGCCTCTAAGGCTGAGATGTAACTGAGTCTGGATTGATTCTCTCTGCTTGTGCTAAGTTTGACTGGACAATTAAGAAAACAGGTTTTCCATTAGCCAACACCACACCATCCCTATGTGGAACCACTGGTTGCAGGAAATGGAGAAATTGTGAGCATTGTAGATATGTTCACTTACCTTGGCAGTATACTTTTCAAGGATGTACACAAAGACAATGAAGTTGATGCATGCATTGCCAGAGCTAGCTCAATGTTTTGGAGGCTCCAAAATAAAGCCTCCAAAAGATCTACAGAGTTGTGGTGCTGATCTCATTGTTGTATACCTGTTAAATCTGTACAGTCTACCTGCCCAGGAAACTGAATCTCTTCCATCTGAATTGTATTAGTAAGATTCTAAAGATCACTGGCAAGATAAGGTACCAGACACTGAGATCCTTCCTTGAGCTGAACTGCCGAACATTCAAACTGTACTGCAGAGAGCACAACTCTGATGGTCTGGCCACATTGTTTGAATGCCAAACATATGTTTGTCTAAAAGACTATTTTATGTAAAATTCACAAAGAAGTCAGAATAAGTGAAACAAGGACAATCTCTAGATCTCTCTGAACTTTGGAATGGATTTTGAGATATGGCAGACACTGAGACAGGACCATCCAGCATGGTGCACCTGCATCAAAGAAGGCACTGTGCTCTATGAATGATGCAGAAGTGCTGTTACTCAACAGACTATTTGTGCCTGACCTGTGATAGAACCTTCTGAGCTCTTATTGGTCTGATCAACCACAGTAAAAATAAAAACAAAATGAAAGAAATAAAAACAAACCCACCACACTTTACCTTGTATACTGACACACTGTAACTTGGTTCCAATATAGTGGTGTCCTTTTGGTCCTCTCAGTTATGAATTACAACAACCACCAGCTATTGGGGTTACAAAGACAAAACTAATACAGTTCTCCTGGAGCCTACAGATCTATTGTGGGGATATAACATCAACACAGAAGTATTGTATGAGATAATATGAAGGAGAGATAAATAGTAACCAAGGCAATCAAGAAATGAAAGGAAAAGAAAAGGAATTAAGCACCTGTTACGTGTCAGGGGGTTTAGGGGTGTTCAGGGAAGACTAGCACATCTGGTATAAGGGCTGGCTGAACCCTTTTCAGGGCTGCTTATCCACTTTTGGTGTCCACCTGGCACTCAATTGTCACCTGTGACTCCAAAAAGTTGTAGCATGAACAGCACCCACAGGTGGGTAAGTCATCTTGGCAGATGGGCTAAACCAGGTTGAGGGTAAATGATGGGCTACAAACCCATTGTTAAATTGGGGACTGTCTGCCCCAAGCATGTGAAGACTTTCACTAGTGGAGTGGTCCATTGTATTGGTAATGGAATTTGGAGATGCCCCTGTATTGGCTTGGTTTTTGGGTTGAGTGTTAAAACCCAGAGCTTGTGAATCCTACTTGTGGGATGGACTTGTTGACGTGAAGGAAGAGGGCTGAAGTGGGAGGAGCTGTGAATTGGGAGAGAGTCCCAAGCCTAGAGAAGGCCAGAAGGACTTTGGGAGAGCAGTATCCAGTATCGTGGAGCCTGAGTTGCTGAGAGAAAGACTGCAGACAGCCCATTGGAACTGCCCAGGACTTTTGGGAACTGCCACCTGGAACTACCAAGAACTGAGGAGGCATGGCTGTGATGCCGGTATTTTGTCTTTCTGTTTTGATGTTGTTTTGCCAGATTCACTGGATGGTGAAGTACAATGCTGCTGTTGTAAAGGTCCTGGAACCTGGCTGTTGGTTCAGAAGCCCTAAAGGAGGATTTTCTTGTGGTACCTCCACAGAAATCCTGGAAGAGGGCCTTGCCAATGTTTTCAGGGGTTCTGGGACTGTTCTACAGGCAGAGAGTGACTTGATGAGGACACTGGCTATGGCTTTGTTGAGCCTTGTCTCCCCAGGAACTGAGATTGCTGAGGGCTTGCCTCGAGTGAAGATGAAAGAAGGCCCTTTCCTTGGGTATTCAATGCTGAGCTTAACTTTGTTGTAACTTAAGG
>CM053581.1:143095463-143125772 GCA_028627135.1 Pseudochirops cupreus | reverse complement strand
TAATGGGGAGGGAGGAGGGGAGCACAGGTATGAGGTGATTAGGGCTTAAATAAGATTGTGGAAAAGAGATTGTAAAGGAGTAGATGTTTAAAAGAAACATGGTAAAGGTAGACGCCTCAGGGTTTGATGCCTGACTGTATATGGAGGTCATGGGCTGGGAGAACCAAGAATGATTCTGTTGGGTCCTGGGGGCCTGGGGTGATTAGGGTAGCACCGACATCATGGGGCAAGTCAGGACGTGGAGCTGATCTCAGACAGGAGAGAATGACACTGGTTAGGCACAGGTGTCAGTGGGACAATCCAATGGGCACATCCAGTAGGCAGTTAGAGGGGGCAGGGCTGGAAGATAGAGCAGAGCAGTCAGACTTGGGGATGTAGATTTGGATATGTTTCATTTTCCTCTCCCCAATTCCTGAGAGACTTCTGAAAAATACTCCTATAAATTCAGCCTGCCAATTCACACAAATCCCATCCATGTTCTCTCCTCCCTTCCTCTGCCCTGCTTGAGGAAGTGGCAAGTCAACAACACAGAAAACCTGTGGGTTGTAAATGAACCTCTAATTGTATATTATTTGTTGGTCCTTGTGTTAGAAGTTTATATTCCTTAGAAAATGTCAAAAGTGGGAGTCCTACAGCCTTAAGGCAGGTCTAAACTCCCTCAGAATATTTGGAGCATGTCCAGAGCCCTGCTCTCCCTCTCACCAAGCAGATAACAATGACCTTGCTAGTAACCTTGTGGTCTTGGAGAAGAGGCACAACTTCTACAGAGGCTGTCGAATTGACGGTCTCTCTCTGTGTTGGGATCTCTCCCTGGAAGCACCTGGGGTTTTTTGACGTCAGATTCTGACTTCACAGCACAGGAGGTCCATAGCAGTCAAGGAGTTAGTGAATAGAAAGATCTGGCCTTTGGCAGAAAAAACAAAACAATTCAACTTTCCCCTGGTTCTCTCTCTCTCTCTCTCTCTCTCTCTCTCTCTCTCTCTCTCTCTCTCTCTCTCTGTCTCTCTCAATGTCTCTCTCTGTCTCTCTCTCTGTCTCTATCTCTCTGTCTGTCTCTCTCTCTCTCTGTCTCTCTCTTTGTCTCTCTCTCTCTCGTCCTCCCCCCTCTCCTTTTATGTATTTCTACATCTTCACCCCAGAGCCTTTATAGTCTAGAGAAATCCAGAATGCCTTTTTTGCCTGGAAGTTACCAGACTCTGGTGGGGAGGCTAGGGCTTACAGTCATGCTGTCAATATGATCCTAACAATAACTGATGGTACTAGCCCTATTTATTGGTATGGGAGGCCTCAAAATTGAACTCTTAGTAGACCATCACCTCCTCCCCCACCCCTAGTCCCACTATTGCCAGAAGATGACTTGAAGTCCCTAGAGATACTGCTTCTGCAGTGTCTATCATCTCCCTCCCTCCCCCTACTTTGCTTACTATAGCCAATCATTGACCGAATCTTGTTTTTTCTACTTTCATAATATCTCTTGTGCCCCTATTCTCTCCTCTGGCACTATGACCATTCTAGTGCAGCAGATCTCATCACTTCACATCTGAACTATTGCAATAGCCTGCTGATTGATCTCTCTGCCTCAAATTTTCTCCCCACTCCATCCTCCCATAGCTGTAAAATTGGTCTTTCTAAGAACATCGTATCATCCCCGGCCCTTCCCCACATTTAGTCAACTCCAGTGGCTCCCTACTACCTCCAGGAGCAAATATAAAATCCTCAAAGCCCTCCATAACTTGACTCCTTCCTACCTTTCTAGTCTTCTTATACCTTATACCTCTTCACATACTCTGCAATCCAGTGGCAAAGGTCTCCTTGGTGTTCCTTGTAAACGACACTCCATCTTTCTACTCAGGGTGTTCTCACTGCCTGGCTCCAATGCCTGGAACTCTGTGTCATCTCCACCTCCCGACTTCTTGGCTTCCTTCAAGTCTCAGCTAAAATTGCACCTTTTCCAGTTTCCCATAACGCTAGTGCCTTCCTCTATTAATCATATCCAATTTACCGTGTCATCTCCTCTATTAGATGCAAGCACCTCAAGGTCAGGGATTGTTTTTTGTCTTTCATTGTATCCCTAGAGCTTAGCATCACTGCTTGGCGCATAATAGGTACTTAATAAATGTGAGCTGATTGGCTGTTCTTCCCTGCCTGCCAAGCTCGTGTGTGTGTGTGTGTGTGTGTGTGTGTGTGTGTGTGTGTGTGTGTGTGTGTGTTTTGAGGCAGAATCAGGTAAAAAATCTATTGCTGGGTGAGAGACAGTGTGGGGATGGTGCTAAGAGCCCTGAACCAGGAGTCTGGAGGCTTGTATTTTAAAGTTCTAGCTCTGATACATCCTAATTTTTTATCCTGGGGCAACACATCCCTTCTCTGGGCCTTAGTCTCCTCATTAGTGACATTAAATGAATGGCTGGACTGGCTAGTCATAGATGGGATGAAAGAAACCTTGGAGATCATCTAGCTCTAGCCCAGCCTCTTTACTGTACAGATCAGAAAAAATGAGACCCAGAAAAAGAAAGGGACTTATCTAAGGTTACACAGATCATAGATGCAGAAGTCAAGGTTTCAACTTGGGCTTGGAGTTGCTAAGACCCTTGTTCTGTTTACTCTCTGACATGATTATTAAGCTCCCCTCCATCTCTAAGATTCCACAGTTCTGTGATTCCTGTCTTCTCTTCTTTCCTAAGGAGCTCATTTTCTTCATCTGTTCAAAAGGACAAAGAATGTGTTCTTTTTCCATTTTTAATAAAATTTAAATATTTAAACATTTAAATTAACTTAAAATTTAACATTAAATTTAATTAATTTAAAATTAAATTTAAATTAATTTAAAAATTAAAATAGCCTTCCCAGAACAGTCATTGTTCAGGGCTTCTTTCCATCTCAGGAGAGAGAACAATGCACTGCTGTTTGTACTGAGCAAAGAAGCAGTGGGCAGGTGTGCCAGGCTCCTTGTAACTTTCTTTCTCCCTTTAGCTGGACAGCAGGCCACCTCTACCAGGTCCAGTCACTAAGCAAACTATGGGAAGAAATCTATCAGCTGGCCCTGCCCACTTTTCTTGAAACATCTGGGCATTGGTACAGATACTGGCTTGCAGATCAGCTCTTTCTTGCCCCTTCTTTGGCCAGCCAAGTGAGAATTGACCATGGAAGGGTGTTCTGATAAAGTTGTATGTTGTGGTTTGTGAGGCATGCAATGAGATTTAGTGTAGGGGTGTGTGTGTGTGTGTGTGTGTGTGTGTGTGTGTGTGTGTGTGTGTGTGTGTGTGTGTTGGGTAGAAGTGATTGGGGGTGGAGAAAGGGGAGCTGTTTGATTAATGGGTGTCCTGTGAACCTGCACATTTGCCCAGTACTACATTCCTGGGGCTTTCAGACCTGGGGCAGCTTGATAAGCTGAGACCAAAGTCCTCTTTCCTCTCTAGACTAGAGCAAACAGGGCTAGCCACTAATCCCAACTCTAGGCTCTGGGCTTGTCTCTCAGCAACCAACCTGACAAGTGGCCTTTCCTGGGCCAATCAGGATTGGAGCCAGGGTCTGGAGGAGGCCTGGCAGCCCAGCTAAGGTGGTGAGAGGAAGGCAGTGGCTCCCTAGTGCCCGCTTATACAAACATTCAACTTCTCTGTATGACTTTTAAGGACCTCAGTAATCTTACACTTTTCCCAAACTAGCTGTATTTCTAACTTGAGCACATCAGCTTGAAATAAGAAGATATTGGTTCAAATCTTGGCTCTGCTGGATGACTTTGGGTAGATCATTTCTCCTACCTGTGGATCAGTTTTCCTAACTATGGGATAATAATTCTTATCCTTATTGATATTATTTTATTTGTAAAAGATAATTATTAACAAAAAGAGATAATAATTCTTATCATGCCTATGCTACTGGATTGTTATAAGGAGGTGCTTAGTTTTTAAAAAATATTTTATTTTTTCCAATTACATAATTTTTAATATTCATTTTAAAAAGATTTGAGTTCTAAACTCTCTCCTCCTTCCCTCTTCATTGAGAAGCCAATTTGATATAGAGTATACATGTGTAGTCATGCAAAACATATTTCCATATTAGTCATATTGTGAGGGAAAACATAGATACCCCTCCAAAAAACCCCAAGAAAAATAAAGTTTAAAAATAGTATACTTCTATCTGCATTCACACTGTCAGTTATTTCTCACCGTAAATCTTTCAGACTTGTCATATCATCGTATTGCTGAGAACAGCCATCATTCACAGTTTGATCATTGGACTATATTGTTGTTATTGTATATAATGTTCTCTTGGTTCTGCTTACTTCACTTTGTATCAATTCATGTAAGTCTTTCCAGGTTTTTTTGAAAGCATCCTGCTTATCAGTACTTATGGTACAATATTTTTACATCATAATCATATACCACAACTTGTTCAGCCATTCCCCAATTGATTGGCATTTCATTTCCAATTTTATGCCACCAGTAAAAGAACTGCTATAAATATTTTTGTACATATGGGTCCTTTTCCCTTTTTAAAAAAAATCACTTTGGGATACAGACCTAGTATCGCTAGGTCACAGTTTTATAGCCCTTTGGGTTACAAACCAAATTATTTTCCAGAAAGTTTGGATCAATTCATAGCTCCAGCAGTAGTGCATTATTGTCCCAATTTTCCCACATCCCCTCCAATATTTGTCATTTTCTTTTTCAGTCATGTTAGCCAATCTGATAGATGTGAGATGGTACCTCAGAGTTGTTTTAATTTGCAATTCTCTAACCAATGGTTATTTAGAGCATTTTTATATGACTGTAGATAGCTTTGATTTCCTTATCTGAAAACTACCTGTTTATATCCTTTGACCATTTATCAACTGAGGAATGACTTGCAGTCTTAGATTGACACAATTTTCTATATATTTGAGAAATAAGACCTTTGTCAGAGAAACTTGATGCAGATTTTTTTTCCACAATTATGATTACTAACTATGTATTTCCTTCCATTCTATTGCCCTACCCCCACCCCATTTAGAGGAGGTGCTTTGTAAACAATAAGGCAACTGCACAGATGTGTGCTAGCATTCTCATTAATTACTCTACAAAATGAATCTTCTGCCCCTGTCAGACTTGTCTTCTTGCTCTTCCCTGAACATGCCCTGCTCATTCCTCCCTGTGTTCATGCTGTTCCCCCTCCTTCTGGAATGTCCTCCCTCCTCCCCTTTGAATCTTTAAGTTCTTCCCATCTTTTAAAAGGCAGCGTAACATGATAGAATAAAAAAGAGTGCTGGACCTGGAGTCAGGAGTCCTGGGCTTGAAACTTAGATTCTCCAGTTACTTCAAGTCATTGAACCTTAGTTTAATCCCCTGTGAAATGAGCCTAATGATACCTCCACTCCTGATCTCACAGGCTAGGTGAGGAAAGAACATTGCAATTTCGGAGTTTTGCACAAGGTTATACCACTAGTGAGTACCAGGACCAGAAACAAAATCCAGGTCTCCAGAATACTGGTTCAGGGCTCTTTGTGCTCCCCTCCCCATCCTCTCGCCCCTCCCCCATTTGTGATGGTGGGCTTCTGACCCAATTCTGCTTTTTTTAAAAAAAGAGCTTAGTAGGCCAGCGAAGGGCAGTCAGTCACTCAGTGTCCTCCACTCTTTTCCCCTTCCCTTTCCTTCTTGCCGTTCCTCACATATGATATTCAGTCTCCTGCCTTTACTTATATTACCTCTATACCAATGCTTCCTCTCCTTGACCCCAGCTTTTAGAATGCCTCTCTCTATTTAAAGTACCAGGCACCATGCTAGGTGTTAGGGATACAAAAATGAAAGTAAACTCGGTCTATACCCTCAAGGAGCATACAGTCTAGCAGGGATGGGGAACCTGCCGCCTCGAGGCCACATGTGGCCTTCTAGGTCCTTGGGTGTGGCTTTTTGACTGAGTCCAAATTTTACAGAACAAACCTTTTTATTAAGGGGATTTGTTCTGTGAAACTTGGATTCACTCAAAGGGCAGCACTTGAGGACCTAGAAGGCCACATGTGACCTTGAGGCTGCAGGTTCCCCACCTCTGGGGGGGGAGGGGACTAGAGAGAGGAGATAGCATGTATGCATACAGGTATGTAAGATATAGATGTTCCCTATGGTGACGTTTATGAAAGAGTGACCAGGGGACACCATTTCTCACAAGGGGTACGGGTGCTGGGCTCATGAAGATCAGGCTCAGTCCTGGGGGTGTCTGACTCTGGAGATCTTCTTGCACTCTGGCTCATTGCCTCCACACCAGAGTCGAACTCCAGAGAAAACATCACAGATTTGGCTCATGTCTAGGGTCTTTCCAAAGGGGTTAACAGACTCCCTTTCCAAAAATTAGATAATGTGTATAGTACAGCTACTTATTTCCTCTACCACATAAGACTTGCTTAAAAAATAAAAGGCTTATGAGTATGCATATTGATAAATAGATAAAACATGAAATAGAAAGCCATCACTGCTGTGATGTCTCTTGGGAGGTGGAGAGGTGTGAGATACTCACAAGATTTCACTTTCATCTCAGTCCACAGTATCCAAACAGCAACTTTCTGGAAAGTGTCTCCTCACTGACATCTCATTCCCCCATGTAGCATGGAGGTAAGGGAAGGGTGTTGAGTAGTAGAAAATAAAGTCAGAGGAGCCATTATTGATAGCAACAATAGTTGTTCAATTCCAACAATTATAATGGGAATAATAATAAAAATAATAACTGACATTTATAAAGGGCTGACTATGTTCCAGGAATAGCTAGGAAGCATCTGAGGCCAGATTTGAACTTAGTTCTTCCCGACTCTAGGTACAGCACTCTATCCACCACCTCAACACTACTATAAGGAGAAGCCACGTTGTTGTCGTGGATTGATAGATTAAGCCTTTGTTAAGTGCTTCCTACTGTAATAAGTGCAGGGCAAACAAAGAAGAGAACCCCTGCCCTCAAGAGGCTAACATTCTAATGGGGGAAGACAACACATAAGCAGAGCTAGAAAAGGCAGAAGTAGAATGGAGGTCTGGGCCTAGAAGGCAAAACTGACCTATGGGAGTTCAGCAACCCAGGGGCAAAGTCCAGGTTACTTGTTCAGGCATGTCCAATTCTTTGTGACTCGATTTGGGGTTTTCTTGGCAAAGATACTAGAGTGTTTTGCCATTTCCTTTTCTAGATCATTCTACATATGAGGAAACCGAGGCAAAGAGGGTTAATTGACTTGCCCACGGTCACATAGCTACTAAGTGTCTGAGGTCAAATTTGAACTCAGGTCTATCTGACTCCAGGTCCAGCACTCTATCCATAATGCCACCTAGCTGCCCCAAAGATACTGAAGTGGTTTGTCATTTTCTTCTCTAGTAGATTAAGACAAATAGAGTTTGTTACTTGCCCAGGGTTACACAGCTAGGGATTATCTGAGGCCACAATCAAATTTAAGTCTTCCTGACTCCAGACCCAGGTTCTATCATTGAGCCAACTAGCCACCAGGTTACTAGTGGGGAGAAAATGGAGATGTTTTTGATAGAGAAAGCAGGAAGGACTTGTATGTGAGCGTATAGAGCCCCCATATAGTCATACTCAGGGGACTTTGGGATTAATGGCTTACTAGCTTAACACTTTGTTAAGTCTTACAAAAAAAAAACAACCCAACAACCCAAGAGCCAAAGTAGGGCAAGGGGACCTTGTGTACAGATAAGCTAAGAGAGCTTTAAGAACAATTACAATAATAGTCACTAATAATTCCACTACACTTTACAGTTGCAAAATATGCCATTCCCATTATCTCCCTCGAACCTCCCTACAACCTTAAGAAGGGCTTCCCATTTCTATATTTTTTTCAGGTTTGCAAAGTGCTCTCCTCAACATTCCTGTGAGGGAGATGGTACAAGTATTATCATTCCCATTTTACAGATGAAGAAATTAACCCTAAGGGAAAGGAAGTGACTTTCCCAGAGTTTCTCAGCTATTGAGTAGTAGGAGCAGTACTTGGACTTAAGATTTTTTACTCTTTCACTTCTTCATAAGGATCACTAAGCCCTTGGGCTGAATGGGAACCATTCTTGTCCATCTTCTTAACTTTATATTAGGATTGGATAGCTGTTATGATAGGATAGCTGTTCCTAAGCTATTCTAGACACATGGTAGGAGGAGATGAGCAAAGAGAGAAGGAAAGGGAATTAGTTTTTGAAATCTTTACTAAAGGGAGTTAATGCTGTAGCTTACCTTGGGAAATCTATTGTCCTTGTTCTATCCCAGCCCCAAGTCACCTACTCCCTTATAGATATGAGGTTACCAAGAACAGCCCCAAAGGCAACAGCTTGTATCCCTGGTTACCTCTGCCTAAGCAGCTCCATACTGTTACATAGATAACCAGAATTCCCACTTTTAACCTCTCCTACCCAGGAGGACACTTGGCTCTCCCTCCATATCTCTCCCCTACCTTCTACCCTCACTCCATGGCTTTCCATGTTCCTGTGGCTTCTCTTGTTCTAGAGGCCAGTATCTTCTGTTCTGCTCTCGGAACATCCAATGTCTTTCATATTTCTTTTTCCCATTCTTTTACATTCTCTTTGTCCCACCTCTCTTCTCTCTTCCATGTCCTCCTCCTTTTTCTCCTTCTCCTCCTTACTATTATAGATGGTATAGTTGAACAACTCCAGACAGGAGTTGAAGGACACACAGTAAAGTGTGAAAAAGCAGAGGTGTCACTTGCCAAGAGGGCCCAAGTAGTTATTTTAATCATGTGGAACAGCCCCCTTTTCATGGAAAATTTTCTACTCCAACACCTGTGGCCATTAAAGGAACCCTCAGCTCCATTCCACCCTGAGGTCAGGGGTGTCAGCCTCACAGCCCTGGACAGCAGCCAGTTTAGGTAATTATCCCCGCTGCTTTCCCTCTCCTTCTTTCCCCTCCCACAAGCCTATGGTGAGAGCAGTGGGAGTAGTTATTTCTCGATTTCTGCCCTCAGCACTTGTTGGCAGGAATGTCTGTGGGGCCACATCTTTCCATCTCCTTTCTTTCCTCCCTCCTTCTAGCAGTCATTTGAAATTCAGGGGAGCAGGATGAAGGAGTTTCTTAGGTTATAGACATTCTTTTTCTCCAACCCTACAATTCATATAATAGTAATATTCAGAGCTGGGAAGGACTTTAGAGATCATCTTGTCTAATTTCTTCAATTTTCCTGTTGTTCCCTAAATCTGGAACATTGAAAAATAAACTGGAATTAGAGGTGTTGACCAAATGCATCATCAAAAAAAAGAGAAATTGTCAACATACTACACATTCCACTATCTCCAAAGCTATTCTTATGAAACTGAATATAACAACATTTGAAGGAGCTACATGTGAAACTTCATTCTTCTTTTACTGCTTAGAAAATAGTCAGAGGACATTGAATACATTTTTTAAAAAAATGTCCTGTAGGAGGAACAGGGGGAGTTCTCTGATTGTTAACTATATCTATAACTTCCTTTTATGGCCCAAGTTTCTTTGTCTTTAGCCTTGTCTAGACTAGCTCAGTCTAGCCCAATACATCTCAGTTTAACCCAGTCTAAATCAGCCCAGCAAAGCCCCATTCAACTTAGATCAAATTAGTCCAGTTCAGCTCAACCCAGTCCAGTCCAATCCAGTCCGGCCCAGTGAAGCTGAAGTTAGCCCGGATCAGCTCAGCTCAACTTTATTCAGCTTAGTGAAACTCATCCTAAATCAGATCAGATCAGTCTAGTTCAGGGCTTCTTAAACTTTTTCTACTTGATACCCCTTTTCACGGTTTTTTGGCAGCATTGGTTGGTGTTGTGCGGCCTGAGGGCATGCGTAGTACAAAGCGTGCATGTTTGTGTTCAGAACCAAGGCTTCAGTGTGTGTGATGCAATACAGACAAATGCAGGCAGAAACCTCGGATTCATTACGAATTTGATTTTTTATTAATTTTTGGTCATTGTGCTTTCAGAAACTTTTTACTGTTGCCCAATTTTTCGCAACCCTACATGGGTTGTGTCATGACACACAGCTTAAGAAGCACTGGCAAGTCCATCACAATCTAGCTCAGTTCAGTTCGCCCCAGCCCGGTTCAGATAGGAGCAGCCATGGCTAGGAAGTCCATTCTAACAGTTTTCTCCTATTTTTTTTTTCTGACTAGCAAGAGGAAAGTTCGGATAGTGATGGAAACAGAGACTTAGAAGAAGTGGCAGTGACTTGGGTAGGGACTGCTTTGGTGACTTTGTCCTCTGTACATGCTGGTTTTCACAAATGGCCTATCTCAACCTTACTCTTGCTACAGTTTAAATTCATTAAGTCAGTCCAGTTTGGTAAACATTTGAGTGTCTACTTTGTACAAGACACTGCCCTCATTGCTGAGGGAGATACAAAGATAAATATGACACTGGCCATTACATACATGAGCAGCTTCAATATGAAGGAGAATAAAAGTCCACGAGAGAGGTACAAAGTAAATGCTATGGGAATTATTTAGAGAGAGAGATAGCATTTATGTCTCCTGAAAGGCTCTGTGCAGAAAGTAACATTTGAGCTGGGGAGTAATGAGCAGATTTCAGTACACAGAGATGAAACAATGTAGTGGTAATGGTGGTGATGGGGAGTGGTATTATGTGTGTTTATTGGAGGGGGAAGGTTTTAGGTATAGGGAGTATTGGGAGAAAAATGGTACAAAGTCAAGAAAGTCCAGGACATGTCTGGGGAGTGGCAGGGGGAAAGTACGGCTGGAGCTTTGACTCTGAAGAAGGGACTAATATTAGGTAAGGGCATCAAAACAGGTTTTCAAATTGTGAAGAGCTTTGAATGACAGACTAAAGAATTGACATGATTTAATTTGGAGCCAATGTGGAATTTTGAGCAGGGCAAAAACATGATCAGAGCTATACATCAGGAAAATCAATCTGACAAGTGATGTTTATGATAGACTGGAAAGGTGGATGGAGAGAAGAGAAACCTTCTTTTGGGAGAGAGAGAAGAGAAACCAATAGGTGGTCACCACTGTTTGTGTAATAATGCTTTAATTGTTAAATGTCCTCAGCATTCTTTTCGAATTGACCCTTTTACCTGATCCTTTTGTTATTTACTCATCAGAACTCAAAGGACCCAAGGGATAAAAGAGGATAAAACAATATACCAATAAAGATTTATTAATCTCCTGATGATACAAGGAAAAAAGTGAAATAATTCCTGCCCTCAAAGAGCTTACATTCATTAAGGTAGAGACAAGAACATACTGTATTTAGGCACATATAAACTGTGTAGGATACAGATATGAGGTAATTCTGTGGAGGCGAATTCATTAGCTGCTGGGAAGTTCAGGAAAGGTGTCATGTAGAAGGTGATGTTTGAGTTGAACCTGGAAGGAAATTTAGGGATTTCAAAAGGTGATGGTCATAAAGAGGTGCATTGCAGGTATGGAACACAGCAGGAACATGGGAGATGGGATGTCATGCATATGAAACTGTAAGAACTTTAGGGAAAGATCTGGAGATACAGTCTGGAAGAGTTCAAAGTCTTGGAGTTAGGAGCTCTAGTTCCAACTTCTGGCTCTGATACTTAGAAGGTGAGTGACCTTTTCAACCTCAGTTTCTTTATATATAAAATAGGGACAGGAATATTTGTACTAGCTACTTGTCAGGGAGGTGAGAGAAGGGCTTTGTAAAGCAATACAGAGATCTGAGCTATCATGGGCTATACTAGCATGTTAGAGGACTGGATTTGGAGTCAGTGGACCCGGGTTCAACTCCTTACTCCTTTCACTATGTGACCTTAGGAAAATTATATAGCATTTCTAGGCCTCAGTTTCCTCATCTGGAAAGGGGGGAAATTGGACTGGATGGTATTCAAGGTCTCTTTTACCTCTAAATCAATGATCCTATAGGTATTTTCATTGGAGGATTATTTCAATCCCATGAACCAGCCTTATTCCTAGATGAGGAGAAAAGACTTTGATGTCTTGCCTCTGGACTGAATTGATTGAATAGAGAGCCATGAAAAGTCTCTCTGGCTGAGCCCATTGTTGTTCCAGAGTTAACAGCAGCAAAGAGGGAGGATAAGGATCAGGCAAAAGTCAGGAATTATCAGAAGGCCTGACTGGGGAAAGGGAACCAATCTTAGAACCTGGGAATCTTAGGTTCCTGGGTGATTCAGGGCCCTCCAGATCATTTAATCTACTCTCCTGCTTCTGGGCAGGATGGTATCCATAGCAGCTGCTCACACCCTTATTTATTTTCTTTTTCTTTTTTTAAAAAAAGTTTTATTGAAACCTTTTGTTTTTATATAATGATTATTGCTGCATATTCACAATCATCCTCTTCTCCTCAGAATCAAAGTCTGCCTTGTAACAAAGAAAAAGTTAAGGAAGAACATCGTGCTTGACAATGTGTGCAAAATTCTGCCTGGGAGGCATTCTCATTATCTATTCTGCAGTACAGTTATTGGTTTTTTAAAATTTAGTTTTTTAAATTTAGATTTAATTATTCTGAACTTGACAAACACAAATATAAATATTTCCATAGACAAAGACCAGAAAGATTGTGTATGAAACTGAGAATTTCATTATGTGTAACTCATTTTAAATATGTGCATGTATATAGATGTACACACATAGGTATATATACTTAGTATACGTGTACCTACATATGAATGTGTGTACATGTGTGTGCAGCACACACACATACTTAACTCGTGTTAATTCCAAAGTTTTCTTGTTTGTATGTGTTGCCCTCTGAATTTCCTTCTGATCCTTTTTGTATATTTTTTTAATTGAAACTTTTTTCTTTCTTTCTTTAATTTTGGCATCAATACCTCTGGCTCCCTTTTTCTTCCAAATTCTCTCCACCTCTCTCCACCCCTCCCCCCAAATTTCCTCCCTCGTAACAAGTTAGCATAGCTAAGCAAAACACATCCACAACTGGCCATGCCCCAACATATATGTCTCATTCTGCACTTCAGTCTCCTACGTCTATGTCAAGAGGAAGGAAGCATGTTTCATCATTGGTTTTTTGGAATGTTTATTGTTCATTACATTGATCAGAGTACTTAAGTTTTTTAAAATTATTTTTCTTTACAGTTTTAGTCTTTGTGTAATTTATTCTCTTGGCTTTGCTCACTTCATTTTTCATCAGTTCGTATAAGTCTTTCCAGGTTTCTTTGAAGCTATCTCTTTATTTCTCATAGTATGATAATATCCCATTAATTTCATATACCATAATTTGGTCACGCTATTCTGGTTGATAGATACCCCTTTAGTTTCCAGTTCTTTACTATGACTGATTTCTTTCAGGTCTCCTCTAAAACTTCACCTTCTATAAAAAGCCTTTTCCAGTCTCTGTTCCCCTTAATGCTTAATCCAATTTATCAGTTTATCCAATTTATCAGCTACATCTACATCTGTATCTTTATCAATATCTATCTATCCATCCAGCTATCTCACTATATCTATCCCTTGTTTGTATATAGTTTGCATATCGTGTCCCACATTTTATTGTGAATTCCTCGACCACCATGATTATTTTTACTTTTTTTTTTTATCCTTAAATCTTAGTACAGTGTTTGACCAATGGTAGGCACTTAATACATGCTTGTTGACTTGATAACAAAAGAATGATACTATGAATATTTTTGTATATATGATCCTTTCCTTTTTCTTTGATCTCTTTGGCACATACACCTCGTAGTGGAATCTCTAGGTAAATGGGTATGCAGAATTTAGTTATTTGGGGTTTAATTCCAAAGATTTTTCAGAGTGGCCCACAAAATTCATAGCTATACCTACAGTGCATTAGTGTGCCTACCCTTCTACTTAGTAATAATTGCAAGGCTTAAAATTTGCAAAATGCTTTACATAAGTTAATTTATTTTTAAATTTTTTCTCCAACAAATTTTATTTCCTTTTTTAAAATCTTTGCTAATCTGATAGTTGTGAATTAGAACGTCAGAGCTATTTTGATTTGCATTTCTCTTATTATTAATGGAGCATTTTCTTAATGCAGTCATTGATAGTGTACTTTTCTTCTTTTGAAAACTTCCTGCTCATGTCCTTTAAATATTTATCTATTGGGAAATGGCTCTTAGTCTTATATATTTGAATTAATTTTCAAGATATCTTAGATATCTCACCTTCATCAGAGAAAATTGATGTGAAGATTTGTCCCAGTTAAATGTTTCCCTTCTAATTTTAGCTGTATTGATTTTTTTGCACAAAAACTTTTAAATTTCAAATAATTAAAATTATACTTTTTACCTTCTGTAATCCTCTCTATCCCTTGTTTGAACTCTTTCTTCCCCTACTTATTATTGTGAAAGGTATTTCCTTCTTTGTTTCTCTAATTTGTTCACGGTGTATGGTGTATCATTTTTTTTTTTGTCTGTCATTAAACCATTTGGAACTTCTCTTTGTACATGGTATGAAATGTTGACCTGCCTGATTTTTGCTGGTCTGATTTCCAATTTCCTCAACAGTTTTGTTAGTTAGTCCTTGCTCCAATGGTTGGGGTCTCTGGGTTTCTCAAGGAGTATGCTACTGTGTCTATTTGTTACTCTATATTGTATATACCTAATCGTACTACAGATCAGTTTTTGACACGTACCAAATAGTTTTGCATCTCCCATAATGCCTTTCCAGATCTTCACCAATTTGCAGTATAATCTGAAATCCGATACCGCGCACTACCACTTACCTTCCCACTTTTCTTCATCATTTTCTTTGAGGTTTTTGACCTATTGTTCTTCTAGGTGAATTTTATTTTTTTTCCCCTAAATCAATACTGTAATCCTTTGGCAGTTTGAATGGTGTGGCCCTGAATTAGCAAGTTCCTTGACCAATTTTTCCGGGTTTTGGGTTTTTTTACATTTTCTTCTGGATTTGTTTTTTTTTTTCAGTCTTCTGATTTTGTTCTAAAGTTTCTTGTCTTTTAGAGTCATTGAATCTTGTTCTCAATTACTTTGGTAAAGTTTTCTTCTTTCTCATCTAAACTATGTATTATCTTTTCATCTCTTTCCTCTGGATATATTATTTAACTTATAATTCCATTAAAAAAATGTCTTGCTTCATTTCTTCCAGATCCTTATGTTTAAGTAACTTTTTCCCCTCTAAAGAGCTGTTTCTAGTTTTTCTATAATCTTCTTCTAGGATTACCTCTTGGGTATATTTGTCCCACAACATTCCTTCAAAGAACTCTGTTTTCTTCTGTTTACTTATATTTAGGGCATCTGGCGGCACAGTGGTTAGAACACGAGGCCCAGAATTGGCAAGACCTGAGTTCCCAATCTGGCCTCGAACACTTACTAGCTATGATAACCTGGGCAAATTACAACCTCTGTCTATATCAGTTTCCTTATCTATAAAATGGGGGTGATAATAATAGCATCTATCTTCCAGGGGTATTCTGAAAATAAAATGAGATATTTGTGATGGGCTTAGCATAGCGTTGGGCACATAGTAAGCTCTTGTTTAAATGCTTGTTTCCTTCATGTCTTCATATTGTCAGCCTCCCTTCTTGCTCTCTTGAATGAGGTGGTCAGACACTGTTTGGTCTTGACTTTGATTTCCTGGGCTTCTGTTAGTGGATTCTACCACCTCTGCCGATAGGATTGCATTCGGAGCACGGGCAGCTGTCAGTGTCCCTGCTCAGAGTTCCGTGGTAGGCTTTCTTCAGTAGGGATGCTAATGAATGCTTCTGAGTTTCTTTTTGGTGTTTGGCCCCTCTTTCTCTGCCTTTATTATTGGTTTTTCAACTATTCAATTCAACTTCCATTTAGTGGTCGTTTCATTTATGTTGTTGTATCCATGTGCATCATTCATTTGGTTCTGTTTCAGAGGGAAATTATTCTGTATAAATTCATTTAAGTGTTTCTCTGAATTTCTAATATTTGTCATTTCTTACTGCACAATAATATTATGTTATGTTTATATACCATAGTTTGTTCAGCCATCCCCTAATTAATGGGAATCCACTTGTTTCTTGGTTGTTGTTTTTTTTGCCACCACAAAAATATGTCTACAGATATGTTGGTGTATATTGAACCTTTGTTTCTAGCCCTGTTTCTAAGGAAACTTCACACCTCGATTATTTTCTGGTTGGGTTAGTTGGGTTGGATATTTGGGGAAGAACCAAAGAATTTAGCATGTAATTAAGTCCTTTAGTAGCTGGGCCATATACTTCAGAAATACAACCAGTGAAGGGTGGATGGGAAGGGGAAGATGGAGCCTCTCATTGACCCCATGAAAGAATTCGCATCTTTGTAACCTAGGAAGGGCATCTGCCCATGATGACATTCCTAAACTCAATCTGTTTAGGAGAAGCTTCTCAGTTTATTCTAAATTGTACTTTGCAGCAGGAGAGACTTTTGTTAGATATTAAAAAGCAGACTGGAATTTCACTATAATGCTATCCCCATGACCCCACTGTTATGGGCAAAACCATGTTAGAACAAAGTATTTACATTAATTTACACTAATAAGCCTCCTTGGTTTGAGGTACATGCCTTCCAGGAATGCCTGCTCCTCATATATTTTGCCTATTGAAATCCTACCCATTCTTGAAGTTCCAGCTCAAAGGTTGCCTCTTCCACAATGCCTTCCTGGATTTTCACTAGTAACCATGCTCTTTGTCCTTCTGCTGTCTTTGTGCTTCTCATTTGGCATTTGTATACAGATTGTGACAATAAAAGGCCATCTGTGATGTTACTTATCTCCCATACTAGATTATAAACTATTTGAAGGCAAAAATATCTCTCACCTATGATTATAAAAATACAGGCCATTTCTCACAATAGACAACTAATAAATATTTACTGAATGAATAGTGGATGCAGGATTTTAACAGGTAGTATAATAATGGAATCCCACTATATTGTCTGCTAGTAAGGTTTATATTAACAGCTTACATCTTTCTATAGCACACCAAGATTTACAAAGTGCATTTTCTCTCAAAAAACCATGTGAGGGAGAGAGTATAAGTATTATGATTTCCATTTTATAAACGAGGAAATTGAGGTTCAGAGACTTAAAGTCATAGCTAGCATCAGAGGAAACATTCTTCAAGTCCAACAGGGTTCTTCCCATAGCTCTGTTTTCTTTTTAGATTTCAGAAACAAATTCCTGACTATCTCTGAAGAGACTGTCAAGTCTCCCTTAAATTCTATCCTTTTCTCCTCTATCCAGGTGTAATCATTTGCCTCTTCTGAGTGTGTGCATTGGGCTGTGCCTGTCCTGATATTAGTTCCCACTTGAATAGAGAATAATATGAGAAAACTCTCACTGGGCTAGAACTTCCCCTAGGTATGAGGTTCACTTTACTGTATTCTGACTGCTAATCAGTCAATCCACAAGCATTTATTAAGCACCACTCTCTGGGAGCCACTGTGCCATGTATCAGGGATACAAAAACAAAAATGAAAAAATTCCTGCCCTCAAGGATTTTTTTATAGTCCAGAGTGGTAAATAATGTGTGGAGGCTTCCCTTACATGATTGATGAGGATTTCTTATCACCACACTGCCCTATCCTCTGTTGGACATCCCTTATTTTGTCTGCCTTGACTCTATTGACTGCCTGCTTTTGTGATCAACTGGTTCTCTTCATTCTCTCACTTGCCTAGTGTGTTCACTACAACATCCAGCATCTGGATGTTTAAAGAATATTCTTTCATTGGGCTGGCACTGTTGCCATAGCTACAAAGAGATATAAGCCTCATTTTTTGTCATTTTGAAAAATAGCTTTGGTGTATATGAATGCTCTCTGTTCTCCTCAGAACTGGAAATGCTATGAGGGGCAGGCACCATGTCTTTTTTCGTTTGTTGTGAACAGTAGTCATAGCATATTGTGGGCATTTAATGAACTGATGAATGAAAGGCATGGATATTCAGTCATTATAGGTTTTGGGGCATTGTGGGACAGGGGCCAAGGGAGGGAAGTGAGGAAGGACCAATGAAAACTCCAGGTTTGCTGAATCCTCCCCCTATTTCTCTGTTTCCTCTTGCCTCCTCCCATCCCTTTGTTGTTTTAAAGCAGGAATGGGGAGTATATGTGTATATACATACATATACATATATATATGTGTATATACATATATACATATATATTAGTCACTAATTCATAGAAAAAATCAATCAAAATCAAATGGTAAAAAAGCAAATGAACTTAAGATTTTATCTATAGATGTATAGTGCTAGTTCCCTTTAAAAAATTAAGATCAGGGACAACAAAACACCAATCTCTAACCACTGCATACAATAAAACAACAATTCAAACATTTATCAGGCACTCAGTGTGTACAGAGCTCTGGGAATAGATATGGTTTAGATAAGATAGGGTAACTGTTCATAGAGCTTATATATTACTAGGCCTAATAAATAAATATTCAATTGCTTTCTATTCTATTAATTTCTGTTCTGGTTAATTCATGGAGGGAGATAAAAAAAAAGAAGGGAGCCATAGAAATGCAGTAGACATGGAAGAAGGAAATAAAGAGGACTTCATTAATTTTGTATATTCATGACAATGACAGAAATGCATCTTAGTGGGCATCTAGATGGGTCAGTGGTTAGGATGCTAGGCTTGGAGTCTGGAAGACTCATCTTCCTGAGTTCAAATCTGACCTCAGACATTTCCTAGCTGTGAGACTTTGGGCAAGTCACTTAACTATCAGTTTCTCATCTGTAAAATGAGTTGGAGAAGGAAATGGCGAACTACAGCAGTATCTTCACCAAGAAAACCCTAAATGGGATCACAAAGAGTTGAGTGTGACTGAAAAACAACAAGAGATCTTAGTAGCAAAGTCCAATCAAAAAGTCAAGAGGCAAAATCTCTTTTAAAGATTTTTACTTACACATTTTCAAGATTTTACTCACATACATGTGCCTAGCCAGATTTGTTTTGTTTCCCACCTCAGATTTGGAAGCACTAATGTTCTTGAAACTCTTTTCCTCATTTTCAACGTAGAAAGTCCTCAATTAACTACTTTGGCAAGGGAATCTCAACTATTTTACAAAGTATAAATATATATTATGGAATAACTCCTCCATGTTATGGTCCTCTGTATTATGGCTAGTAAGGGCTAAATGCTGTGTTGCAAATTTGCAACTATAAGCATAAGTAATGACTTAGGATCAGAAATTTTAGAGCTGGAAAGAACTTCAGAGAACATATATTCCAATCTCCTCATTTTATAGATAGGAAACCAGATCCCTAGAGGGAAGCACACAGATAGTAGATAGTGTGCCAGAATTAAAAGCCAGGCCCTCTAACTACAAAACCAGTACTTTCCCATGAACACGTCTTGGAATTTGCCCCAGGACCAGATGGAAACAAGGCAAGGCCATATTTAACTTTGGGGCTGGAGATTTCCCACCCCTGTTGAATTGTGTATTGCAATTTAATTCAACAAACATTCATATTTGTGCCTACTCTGTGCAGGAAAATCGTGGCATAGTGAATGGAGAGATGAATTTGGAGTTGGGAAGAATTGGATTCAAGATCTTTCTCTGGCCCACTCTAAGTGCATCATCATGGGCAACTTAATTTCAGTGCCTCCAGACAACTGACAGGCTATAAGTTGCTGATCTATATCAGTACAAGGGGTTTCCATATCAGTTATTTCTTACGCTAATGAAATTGTAGGTCTAAGTTTTTTTTAAAAGGCTGAAGAATGCAAGGTGCTATAATAAGTACTGAACACAGTGATATTTCTCTGATTGATATATGATTGAACTTGATGGCAAGATTTGATTCATCTAATATGTCACAGTCAACTAATATGATGCTGGTATTTATCAGTCTTCAGCGTGTAAAGGGTCTAAATTTAGAAAGTATAATTAGACCGACCTGATCTTTCTTTGTAAACTTTGGAGCATGATGTAAATGCAAGCACTTCTTATGTGATCTTCCAACATTGAACTCTGAAGCTTCAAGGCAGCTTGGATCAAGGATTAGGGATGGATGGGGATGCACAGAGAAAGCCAGAGCCCAGAATAGGTTCAAGGTCAGAAGTATTCCGTTCAGTTCAAAAAAGGCATGTAGATGGGACAAAGAATCCCTGGAGAGGCTCCCTAGCTGAAATCTCAGGTTTGATGTTGTTGTTTAGTAATTTTTTTCAGTTGTGTCTGACTCTTTGTGATCCCATTTAGGGTTTTCTTGGGACTGTAGTTGTTTGCCACTAGCTCATTTTACAGATGAGGAAACGGAAGCAAACAGGGTTAAGCAACTTGCCCAAGATCACACAACTAGTAAGTGTCTGAGCCTAGATTTGGACTCGTGAAGATGAATCTTTCTGACTCAAGGCCCAGAGCTCTATGCACTGGGTGGTACCACCCAGTGCCCTAAGATCTCTAGAGAGGATTGGTAAGTAGTCATGAACATGTATTCAACATTTCTTTGTTTCTCTGCCATCAAGACATTACATTTAAATAAGCCCTCAGTTTCTCATTAAAATTTACGTATGCATTTGGACTGGAACATACAGGACATTAGGGAGAATAATGGGAAGTCAGATTGGTAAGATAGGATAGGTTCAAAGTACATTATGAAGGGCTTTCAATGCCAAATAGAGGACTTTTGTTTTTTTATCCTAGAGACAATAAGGAGCCACTGAAATTCCTTGAGAAGGAAAACAATGTGGTCAGATTTATGCTTAAGGAATATTAATTTAGTAGCTATATGGAAGATGAATTAGAAAGAGGAGAGACTTGTATCAAGGACATAAAAGAGGAACTATTATGCTAATCAAGGCAAGAGGTGATCAGGAGCAGAACCAGGATGAAGGTCATTTGAGAGGAAAGGTGAGGATGGATGTGAGAGATGTGGTGGCAGTAAAATCAACAAAACTTTCATTCATGGTATAAATATTTATTAAACACCTACTGCATACAGAATACAGTGCTAGGAGCTGGAGAAATCAAGAAATAGCCCTTGCTTATAGATGAGTAGGCACAATATCAGAGAAGTGAATATGGGGCTGGATTTGACCATGGGAGTGATACGAGAAAATGATTGCGGATTTAATGAGGTTGGAACTATTTCCTGCTGAAGATTCTACTCAAGACCCTACAGAGAATAGGGATAGATGCTGATCAACTCAATCTTCCAAAAAGTTTTCACCAACTTATAGTCTAAATCATTAGTCAAATGTCATTGTCTACATCCCTAACACTAGGGATCCCTTTTCAATCTAACTTTACCTAATCTAACCTGACCTGTCTGCCCTTTTCTCTCCAGAGGACCTGGGTGTATAGACAGCAGAAGCTGAAGTTATGCTGTGTGTGTGTGTGTGAGGGGCAGTTTGTCCTCCACTTCTCAGAACAGGAAAATGAGGCAGAAGGAGGGGAAATTCCTTTCCTGAGGTCATCTAGTCAATGAATGGGCAGAATCAAGGATGAATTCTGAGGCCCCACCACCAAGACCAAAAATTTATAAAACTCCATTCGATCACCAAGTAATTGCTTCCATGCATCCTAAGGCCCACTGCCCAAATCCTATAGACCCTCCTCCTTTCATTCAGTTGGTGTCTGGAGCCTAAAATTGGAGGTGCCTGCAACAGGTCCCTTACTAACCAATTCATAGATACTAATCTTTCTATGGATAACCTACTGAATCAGACACCCTATTTCCCAATGAACTACTCTCCTTTACTATCTCCACCCCCTTCTTGCACCAGACTCTTCTTGGTTCCTGTTGATTACATGTGGATTTCTTGGGAGCCAGGGGATATAGGGGTTCTCAATTTCTATTCAGCTTGTTGCTCCCTGAATAGGCCCACATTTTGATCCCACAGTTGCCTGTTGCTGCTAGAACCCTCTATCACCCTCTGACTCAGCTGACAAGGGGACAGACAATGGCATTTTACATCAACCTGGGATATCAGGAGCCGGCCTTATCCAGCAATGTTTTTCTATTAGTCTAACACTCCATTGTGCATCCCCTTATCAGCTGAAATGTTGATGTAATGCCTGGCTTAGAAGTGGTTTTGAGTAGCTCATCTTATTGGGGGAGGGGGAGGGGCCCGGAAGAGCCCATTTATCAGGATTCTCATGAGAATTGACCCCTTCCCTCCTCCCAAAGGGTGGTGGGGAGTAGAAAATTCCCAGCCAGTCCCTGATGCTTACTGTTCTTTCTCTGACCCAGTGCTTCCCCCTGCACTGCCCCGCCCCGCGCCCCCCCCCCCCCCAAAGCACTTAGGCCCACCATAAGTAGTGGGTTGTTTTATAAGCCTGGTTTGAATTCTTGGGTCCTAGCTCTCCTATCCTTCTTTGGGGTTTCTACAATACTCTACTACATTACATAGATGCAAGAACGTCCTTAGTGTTTTCAATAGGAAGGAATATGAGTGTCTTTGTTAAGAGCATACTTGGAATTTCTGAATTACTCTGTCATGATATTTTAAAGCTTTATCTTCTCACTAACATTTCCATAGCCATTTGCATGCAATCAAGTCAGTCAATCAACAAGTATTTATTAAAGGCTTTCCATGTGCCAGGTACTGGCTGGCTGGCTTATCTTCTCAGCTGGTACTTAATGATGGGGATTGGGTCTTTCCTTATGGCTCCCAAAGTGCCAAGTATAGGTTAGTTACTTAATTGGCTTTAAAAAAATAATCCTATCATCTTCCAATAGTCCTCTAAGGGAAATCAAATTATCATTGGGTCCATTTTACAGAAGGGCTAGCAAATATAAAGAGAAAAAGGATATCCATAAATGATATTGTTTACCGAATTCTTTATAATGTTCTAGGCACTCCATCGCATGGACAGCTAGATGGCACAGTGGATAGAGTGTCAGACCTGGAATCAAGAAGAGGAGTTCAAATCCAGTCTCAGACACTTATTAGATATGTGACCCTGGGCAAATCATTCAACCCTTTCTTTATCTGTAAAATTAGCTAGAAAAGGAAATGGCAAACCATTCCAGTATCTTTGCCAAGAAAGTCCCAAATGGGGTCATAAAAACTCAAACATGACTAGCAACAACAACAAAGACAACACAACTCCATAGCAGATCAAACAAGCCATGCAACATCAAACTTGTAGCAGACGCCTTTAAGGTACATGGGGCCATATTAGTCACTATGAATGGATGGCTAGCTACCATTTATATAGAATTTAAAGGTTGACAAAGCACTTTCCTCAAACCAACTAACCTAACCTGGCACAACTGGTTATGTGACTAGGTTAAAGACCCAGGGCAGCTTCCAGTTATTGATATTCCAATTTTACAGATGATGAAAGAGACTCAGAGATGTTAAGTGACTTGCCTATGGTCAGAATAGAAGAATAAAACATTGTAGTCCCTGCCTCCTGCCTCCCTGTCTCCCCTCTCCCCTGCCCCCCCATAAACCTGGGACCCAATTTTCCATGAGTACACACAGCAGTGGGAAGAGTAAGTGCATATATAGATCATATTATTGAAGAGGCATGCACATGGAATATATAAGTGTGAGATGACTCAAGTCTCCAGTGCTGCAGGACTTTTCAATCCTTTATCTTCTCTTGGTTTTCTCATACTTATATCTATCCCCTGGACAAAGTGTTTCTGCTGGGCAGTTTGCTCAGGAGGGCTCTCTGGCTTGGTCTCTTCTGGGGAGTAACTTATCATAAGATACCATAAAAATCAATGAATTCAAAGTCCCCTGGTCAACCCCATACACACACACACACACACACACACACAATATGTATATACGTGTGTGTAAGTACGTATACTTACAGATACAAGATAATTTTTTTTGTATGGGGAGGGTACTAGCAACTGAGGAGGTAGAATGAGGAAAAGTTTCATGTAAAAGACGTTATTTAACCTGAGTGTTGAAGAAAATAAAGGATTCTAAAAGGTAGGGGTAAAGGGAGAGGGTATACTAGCCATGGGAGATGGCCAGTACAAAACTGGCAGGTAGAAAATGGAGTGTCATGAATGAAAAATAGTAAGAAGGCCAGACTGACTTTTTGTTGATTTATTTACTGAATTCAGGAGGGGATTAATGTATAATGATGAAAAGATTCATGATATATTTTAAATATTAGTGAAACCTGTTACTCTTTGCTGTCTCTGTAAGACCATCTCATTTTCTTTTTCAATCATACAGCATATAATGTTGATGATGTGTTTCAGAAACTTTATGAGCTGAGGTCATCATTGGTAAAATAAAATAGCCTGCCTATACCCTTCATATATCTTTCCATTGCCTTTTGGGTCACCTGGGATTGTGATTCTTCTGGGATCTTGATATTCTCTGATTTATGGTCATGTAGGACAGACTCTAAGCTATCTCCAGTAAGCTCTGGTTTATCTATGGTAAAACATGAGGCAATTCACACAAGCTTGCTGGAGCCATGCATAAAGAATGAGGTGGTATGATAGGCGTGTGTTAGCTAGATTGAGTTTGAATATGTCTGAAACTTCCTTTGGCTTAATGCAGGAAGACTTTCTAGAGAAGGTCAGCTTTAAAGGGGAGTAGTTTAGGCTGGACAGTGAAAAGAGATAGGATATTTCACCTATGGACTAAGAAGGTCAACCCCAGGACCTCAGGAGAAAATAGCCAGGAAGGATTAGAGGGAGTGAACCATAGAAAGGGGTGGTCCTCTTCCTCTGAAATTATCATCAAATGAGAGATTATATGTAAAATGCTCTGCAAATTTTAAAGAGATAAACGTGAGCTATTATCATTGGTGTGGGTAGAGTTCAGGGCTTGGCCTCTGATCCCAGCTCTGTCTCTACTAATGACTTCCTGAATGACTTTGGTTCTTCAGCTTTAGTTCTTCATTTGCTTTAGTTTAGAATTATTTTAAGAGACCATAAAGAAAAAATAATCTTAATGCAACACCAGTGCTCAGGGATATTAACAGTATTTTCAGTGAACCTTTACTAAGACAATTTGTCCTTCTCCAGGTATGTGCTTCAAGACTGATCACCTTCTCCAGTACTGGGGAGCATTTTCTTTTATCCCTTCAGATACATTGGGCCAGAATAAATGCATAAAGCATTTGTCGAGTGTTTATTCAATCAATCAATTAATAAACTTTTATTAAGTGTCTCCTATATGCCAGGCACTGTGCTAAGCATTAGGTATATAAAAAGGGATGAAAGACAGTATCTATCCTCAAGGAGTTTATAATTTAATGGAAGAGAGAGCATGCAAACAAATCTATACAGAGCAAGCTATATACAGGATAAATTGTGTGTTTGTCCTTCATTTTCAAAGAGAAGCAATGACATCGTGGGATAATGTCTTGACTTGTGAATGAATTGGATTTATGTGAAACAGAGTTGCACAAAGTCATCAGCCTAACTCTCTCTTGCAAAGTCTTCAAAGTCCAGTAGCAAGACAAAAGTCTTGATGACTGACAATGGCCCAGGATGCAAAGGATGACTTTGGAATTAAGAAGGGTTAGGGAAGATTTCCTGTAGGAGGCATAATTTTAGTTGAGATTTAAAGGAAGCCAGATAGGTTGGTAGTCAGAGTGGAAGAGGGAGAGCATTTCAGGCATGGAGGACAATCAGAGAAAATATTTGGAGCACAGAGATGGGGTATCTTGTTCATGGAACAGCCAGAAGGCCAATGTTGCTGGATCAAGGAATATGTGTTGGGGAATAAGGTGTAAGAAGACTGAAAAGGTAGAAGGGGGCTCATTTATGAAGGGCTTCGAATGCCAGAGTATTTTGTATTTTCTCCTGGAGGCAATAGGAAACCTTTGAATTGGAATAAGGGAATTGAATAGGGAGGTGCTATTATCTGATGGCATGATGATGGTGTCCTCTACAGTAACAGGGAAGGTAGGAGAGGAGAAGAGTTTAGAGAGAAAGAGAATTGAGTTCTGTTTTGGACATATTGAGTTTAAGAAGCCTATTGAACATCCCATTCAAGATGTCTTAAAGGGAGTTGGAAATTCAAGACTTGAGGTCAACAGAGAGATTGGGGCAGGAAAGGTAGGTTTGCATATCATCAGCATAGAGATATTAATTAAACCCATGGTAGCTGATGAGATTACCAAGTAAAGTAATTCAGAGGGAGAAGAGAAGAGGATCAGCATGGAATCCTGGGGGACATCTATGGTTAGAGGCTATAATCTGGAGCAAGATCCAGCAAAGGAAACAGAGAAGGGGCAATCAGATGGGTAGGAGGAAAATGGGAGAGTGGTATCATGAAAACCTAGAGAGAAGAGAGTAAGAAGGAGGAGAGAGTGATCAACAGTGAAAGGCTGTAGAGAGGTCAAGAAGAATGAAGATTAAAAAAAAACTATTAGGTTTAGCAATTATGAGATCATTATAGACTTTGGAGAGATCAGTTTTGGTGGAATGTTAAGTTTGGAAGCTAGATTGTTAAGGGTAAGAAGAGAGTGAGAAGAAGGAAAGTGGAGCCACCTATTGTAGATAGCCTTTTCAAAGAGTTTAGCTACAAAGGGCAGAATAGGATAATAGTCAGCGGAGATGGAAGGATCAAGTGAGGGTTTTTTTTCAGGAGAGAGGAGATATGGAAGGAAGTAGGAAATGAGCCACTAGAGATAGAGAGATTGAAAATAGGTGAAAGAGTAGAGATGATAGAGGAGGTAATCTGTTGGAGGAATTGAGATGGAACGGATCCCTTGAACAAGTAGAGGAGTTGGCCTTGGTAAGAAGTAAGGCACTTCATCAGGTGGGACAGGGTGAAGGAGGAGAGAGTGGCAAAAAGCATTTTAATGATAGGAGATGAAAAAGAGGAGAAAAGAGAGAATTCATGGTGAACAGCCTCAATTTTTTTTGAAGGGAGGAAGGCAAGGCAATTAGGATTAAGTGACTTGCCCAAGATCACACCGCTAGTAGGTGTGATCAAGTGTCTGAGGATGGATTTGAACTCAGTTCCTTCTAACTCCAGGGATGGTGCTGTATTCCTTTAACCACCTAGCTGCCCCTACAGCCTCAATTTTTAATGTAATATATGAGCCAAGATTCTCAGCTGAGAAATTGTGGGGAGAGAGAGCCATGGGAGGTTTGAAGAAGGATAAAAATGTTTGGAAGAGTTGCTGTGGAGGGTGGAATAATGAAATGATAAATTAGATATAGTAGTATTACCTAGCAGCAATGAGGACCTTATGTAACAAAAATTTGTAGCAGACCCAGTCAGAACGGTTGCATGATTTTCTTTGCCTTCATCCAGCAGCACATACGTAGGCACAAAGATGATAAATAGTGGGAATGATCCAAGGCTGAGACATACATGGATGTATTTTGTGACATGATAAGGGGGCTAGGGATTCAAGAGAAGAGGACAGTAGAATTAAATTGTTTCATCAAGGAATCAAGATGGAAGAGGAGAAAATGGCTAGTGGCCTGGGATAGAATTGAGGGGTCAAGGGATTAAGTCATGGTGCTGATGAAGAATAGGGTTATGTGAGGGAAGGCAGAAGGAGAGTGTAAGTAAGTATGCTCTTTTCTCCTCACTGCCACTTCTAGACTCTCCTGCCACCATCAAACAACTCTCTTGACTCTGGTCTTCTAGATCACTCTATGTAGAATCTTGCTACAGTCAAATACTTGCTCCCAGAACATTCTCCCACCTTCCTCTAGGAACTCATTGCCTGGATCACAGTTCTCTTTTCTACACCAACTCCTGATTTTATACTTGGGAACTTCAACATACATGTTGATGTCCTTTCAATACCCTGGCCTCCCAAGTCATCAGCTTCCTTCCCTTTCATGACACGCGTCTTTACTCCATGAGATGGTTATACCTTTGATCTCATTATATTTGTTCTATTTCCTTAACCTAGAACTCTGAAATTCCTCTCTTTGATCTATTCTTTCATCCTTACTTCTCCCTCACTCCTCCTCAACCTATTGTTTATCATCTTGATTTTCATTCAACCAGTCCATCAGCTCCATTTTAGCTTCACTTTCCTCCCTTCTTAGTCCTGATCCTCTAGTTAATCAGTTCATTTATCAGTGCTTCCTTTCTTGAATTGCTTGTCTCCTTGTCCTGTTGTTGTTTATGTCTTGTCAAACTCCAGATCTGGCTTACCACCATGATCAAGCAATCGATGCTTCTACTTATGTGTGACTGAGCACATTGGAAGAAGTTTTTGAGCTGTACTGGCAACAGTGATATCTGCTCTCCTCTTGGTCCTCACTGAATGATACCTACTGTAAATGGATATGCTGTGAATGAAGATCCAGCAAAGGAAATAGAGAAGGAGCTATCAGACAGGTAGGAAAATGAGCAAGGAGCAGTGTCAAGAAAGCCTAGAAAGAAGAGGGTCTCAAGAAAAAGAAGGTGATCAAAAGCGACAAAAACTGCCAAAATGTCAGAAAGAATGAGAATTGAAAACGAGTCACTTTTTTTTAAATGACGAGATCATTAGTGCCTTTCAAGATAGCAGTTTTAGATGAATGACTGGAAACAGTTATGAAGAGAGTGGGAGGAAAAGCAAGTGTTAAGGCAGCTAGGGGACTTACAGAGCTCTGGGCCTGGAATCAGGAAGACCTGAGTTCAGTCTAGCCTCAGATATTGTGATCATGGGCAAGTCACTTAATTTCTATCTACCTGTTTCCTCAACTGAGGAAAATGGGGTTAATAATTGTAAAGTGCTTAGTGCAGTACCTGGCACATAGTAAATAAATGTGCTAATGATATTCAATTCAATAAAGCTTTATTAAACATCTACAAAAAGAGGCAAAAGACAGTCTCTACCCTCAAGGAGCTTACAATCTAATGGAGGAGACAGCATGCAAACAAATATATAGAAAGCAAACTGTATACAGAATAAATAGAAAATAATTAAAGAGAAAGCACTAGAATTAAGGGGGGTTAGGGAAGGTTTCCTGTAGAAGGTGGGATTTTAGTTGGTATTTAAATATACTAATGATATTAGGAAACTAAAACTTTAATTAAAAGTTTAGTTTCATTATAAGCTTAGGATAAATGATCAGTAATCGGCACTAAGAGGTAATTTGTTAATGTCCTTAACCTGAACCATAAAAGTCCCCTGGAGGTCTTAACCATTAGTCTTCTATGAGGTCTCCTAGTCGTGACTACTACGTCATGGCTAGGATAGATTCCTGCATTCCCACACTCAGATATTCAAGCATCAATGTTTGCTGGGGAGGAGTCTTGAGAACAAGGCTGGTGAAGGAAGCCTTGTCAGAATGTTCCCTCCTTCTCAGAAGAAGATGCATGACTTCTGACTAGGTAGAGAGGGCATAGTGTTGCCATAATCTTGTCATGAGCATCAATATAACTCATGCTTACCTTTGGGAAAACAGGTTGGTGTTTATTTTTCTTGAGGAATCAATGTTTATATTGCTGAATAATCAATAAAGTTTAATTGCATGCCTTGATGACTATAAATCTTATTCATGTATCTTCTGCCCAATAAACATGCACAAAGATAAATGGGTTTTTACCTGTACACCCTGCATGGACTGTGGTATGGTGGAGAAGTAGGGCATAGGAAATGAGTAAGTGGAGGTTAGGGTATTTAGGAGAGTATCAACATGTGTACTGAAGTCCACTAATATGAGGGCAGAGTTAGTGAGGAGAGAAAGTCTGACCCATGCACTGAACTCATTGTGTCTTGGAGCTCTGTAGATAATAGCTATCAGAGTCTTGATTGAGACCAGCTTTTTTTCATGTTACCTTCTTCCAACTTACTTTGTTTTTCAGATAGAATTGATCATTAGTTACTATCCCAGCTCATCATTTTATCTTATTTCTGTGTATTTGTATAAGCTGTCCCAATGCTCCATACACACTTTCTCTCATCCTTGCCTATTAGAACTGTTACCTTTTTTTCCCCAAAGTTCTGTGAAGCCTAGAGAGATCTAGGTAGCATAGGAGATAGAAGACAGGACCTGGAAACAGGAAGACCTGAGTTCAAATCTAGCCTCAGACACTTATTAGCTGTGTGAACCTCAGTCTTTCTCTGTTTCAGTTTCCTTAACTTTAAAATGGGGATCAGAATAGCATCTACCTTTCAGGGTTGTTGTGAGGATAAACAGATAATATTTCTATAGCACTTAGCACAGTGCCTGATACAGCTGTTTGTCCTTCATTTTCAAAGATTATCAGTGACATCACAGGATGATATCCTGGCTTGTGTGTGAGTTGTATTTGTGAGGGGGAGTTGCACAGTCATCAGTTTCACTCTCTCTGTTCCAGAGTCATCAAAGTCCAGTGGCCAGACAAAAGGCAAGATGGTTGGTGACAGCCTGGGATGCAGTGAATGACCTTGGTATCTTTGATGTCTGTCTAAGAATTAAGTGCTCCACAGCCTCTGTGTCAGCTACTTTCATAGCCTTTGGAACAAATAGTTGTCATATGGATGTAATGCCAAGCAAAGGCAACTTCCAAGGTTCAGATTACCAGCATAGTAAACCCCATTTATT
>CM053581.1:143078310-143094963 GCA_028627135.1 Pseudochirops cupreus | reverse complement strand
GTGGCAGGAGCTTTGTTACTCTGTCATTTTGTGAGTTCTGGAGCTTTAAATTTGTTTAGAGTCATATTTTATAGGTATTTGAGGTGGTTATGGGGAGAGCTGCAGAGTTTTGCTGCTTCTATGCTGCCATCTTGACTTCGCCCCCCTCTCCAAACTTTTTTTAATTGAACACCCTTATCAGAAAAATTTTTTATATATGCATATATAATATATATATATATATGCACACACACATATGTAAAATAAAAACATTTCCTTCTGGTTTGGTGTCCCCAACATGATATTCAAGCACTATGTGGAAATCAGCATGGTGGCCTACATATCCTTTGCACCACACACCAGCAATCTGGTAGCCATCATGGATGTTATCAATCAGAACAAGATTTTGGTTGATGGCCCCTGCAATGGTATGGAAAGGCAGGCCATGCTGTTTAAGTGTATGCTACTTAGAGACTTCATGCTCAAATTCTCACACAGTGCTCATCAAAAGTATGTCCGGGCTGCATGGGAGAAAGAAAAGATCAATACAAAATGGAAAGCCACAAAATGGGCCAAGATCAAAACCAGAGAAAGGAAAGCTAAGATGACAGATTTTGACTGTTACAAAGTCATGAAGGCCAAGAAAATGAGAAACAGAATTATCAAACATGAAGTGAAGAAGCTCCAGAAGGCATTCACCCAAAAGGGGTATCCTCAAAAGGGAGATGCCCAGAAGGCACTTGCCACAAAGGTCTCCACCAAGAAGATCCCCTCGAAGAAGGCTGAGGGTCAGAAGGCAGCCCCCAGTCAGAAGGGCCAGAAGGGTCAGAAAGTTTCTGGCCAGAAAGCCCCAGCCAAGAAGGGATCCATTCAGAAGGGACCTCCCCAGAAGACACCCACCCAGAAAGCAGCTGCTCCCAAGGCCAAAAAGTAAGAGACTGCCAGAAATCAAATAAAGGTTTTGCTACACACAAAAATAAATGAATGAATGAATGAATGAATAATAAACATATATTACTATACTAATATTACATATATCACATATTACACAAAAATAGACATTTTGATGGAAGAGATAAAGATGAAATAAATAGTTTAAAATAATTTTATTTTATTTAAACAAAAAGACTTTTGCTCTCACTAGAATATAATAATATTTTTCAAGAGAGCAATATGATTGAATAGCTTCATTATATTATGGAGATAAAATGAACTTATAAGTAATAACTGTTAATAATCAATTATTCAATTAATTTGACCCACGTAGCTAGCCAAGCAGGTGAATTTCAATTTGAAAAACCATTTTCTCCCACCAGAAATAGAAAGTTAGGCAATGTTCTAGCTCTCTATCATGGCACACAGAGCCAACCAGTAGGCGCTATAGTGAGGTGATGAAAAGATGGCAAGGAGGGGAGAGCAGGTATGTACTGAGTGTGGGTTGGAGAAAGTTTCCCATTAATGTCTACACAGCTGCCATGGGCACCTGGCTCATGGTTATAACTACCTTAAAAGACCTTCTTTGGCACAGAAGAAAGGGAGCTTACTCAGAGGATCAGGCCAGCAGCAATGGAGGGAAGAATGAGAGAGAGACTATTGGGTGGTAACACATAAGAGAGTCATAGAGTTGTGTTTGAGACAATCCCAGTGATTAGCCACCTTGTATCTCAGCTACAAATTTTTCCTCATTAGTAATTGAAGGCTTCAGTAGAGCTGGGCCTTTATTGATGAAACTCAGCAGGTTGGAGTTCTCTGGGTGATAGTCCATGGAAGGTGTAAACCATATTGGTCCTAATTCTCCTCTCTATAGAAGAAATTCCTTCAGATACTTGAACAAAGTAATGATATCCCCTCTAAGTCTCCTTTTCTAAGAAAGAATGAGTTCAAACTTCAAAAAAGCAATGGATTGTCTTGTGTGTGCTCTGGAGTATTTCCATGTCACTTTGGAGACCATTGTCCTGAGGCATTCAGTTTGATTTTGGGAAAGCTCTAGCATAGGAGTTCTCAGAGTATAGTTTGAGGGACCCCTATGGTCCCCAAAACCCTTTCAATGGGTCTGCAAGGTCAAAACTATCTTCATCATAACATTAAAACATTATTTGCATATTAAAATATTCCTCCAGAAATTGGGAAAGAATTTTTACAACGAGTGTTTCTGATAAAGGACTCATTTTTAAAATATACAGAGAACTGAGCCAAATCTATAAGAATACAAGTCATTTCCCAGTTAATAAATGGTCAAAGGATATGGACAGACAGTTTTCAGAGGAAGAAATTAAAGACATTTATAAGCATATGAAAAAATGCTCTAAATCACTATCGATTAGAGAAATGCAAATTGAAACAACTCTGAGATACCACATTTCACCAGTCAGATTGGTTAAGATGACAAAAGAGGAAAATGATAAATTCTGGAGAGGATGTGGAAAAATTGGAACACTAGTGCATTGTTGGTGAAGTTGTGAACTAATCCAACCATTCTGGAGAACAATTTGGAACTATGCCCAAAGGGCTATAAATAAGTGCATACCCTTTGACCCAGCAATACCACTTCTGGGGCTATATCCCAAAGAAATCACAGAAGTGGGGAAAAAAAACCCGTATGTACAAAAGTATTTATAGCGGCTCTTTTTGTGGTGGCAATGAATTGGAAGTCAAAGGGATGCCCACCAATTGTGGAATAGCTAAACAAGTTGTGGTATATGAATGTAATGGAATACTACTGTGCTATAAGAAATGAGGAGCAGATGGACTTCATAATAACTTGGAGAGACTTATATAAACCTATTCTGAGTGAGGAGAGCAGAACCAGGAGAACTTTGTACACAATTACAGACACATCATACATGTGATGACTAACTTTGATAGACTGGACTCCTCTCAGCAATACAAGGTTAGAAGACAACTCCAAAAGACTCATGATGAAAAGGGATAGCCACACAACCAGAGAAAGAACTACAGAGTCGGCAGATTGAAGCAAACTGTTTACTCTATCTTGTTGGTGTTTTGTTTTGTTTTATCCCTTCTTTTTCGTTGTTCAGCCAGTGGTTATAATCCTTTACAACATGACTAATGTTCAATGTGAAGGTATTTGTAGAACCTGTGTTTGATTACATGCTGCTGTGGGGGAGAGGGGGAGAAATTTTGAAACTTAAGAGATTGTGGAACTGAATGTTGTGAACTAAAAGTAAATAAAAAGACATCAATTATTATTACTTATATATATGTATATATATATACACACACACTGTTAAATTTACATTCTTTTATACAGATACAATATGTAATGTCTCAGCCACTGCAAAATTCCATGATTTAAGAATTCTAAGCTAGTGCTTAGCCTTCCATCAGGGTCATCTAAGGACTGTGCCCATCAATATCTCCAGAGATGGAGGTTCTAAAGTTTCTCTACAACACCTCAAAAAAAATGAGAAATGTGGTTTAAAAATGGAGGAACTTGGCAGGTCAGTTCAACTTTTGAACAATTTCCATGGGGAGATTATGCTCCTTCAGTAAGGCAGGGTAGGGGGAGAATTAGAGAATCTTCCTGGAAAAAGAGATAAAGATAATTTCATATTCTTACTAGTTACTAAAGGATTCAGTGCTATTGCCTTGAAGCCATCCCAGTCCTTTCTCTCTGATAACTTTCCATAATGGGGGCTAGTATATCTCATATATGAAGAGCAGCTAAGCAGCTGAAGGGTAGAAGAAGTCAAATTCAAGTTAGCAGAAGGAAAATGTTCAAAAACAGGAGATTAGTATTCTAATCCATCATTGCCCTGATCCCATTATTGTGAATATGGCCATTCTCAGCTCCGGGGATATTATCTGAGCCAAGCATAGCAAAGACATGAAGCTAAAAAGCACACTGCTGGCTGTGACCACTAGATAGACTGATCTACCCCACTCCATAAGAATGGACACATTCAGTCATTCAACTAACATTTATTAGGCATTTACTAAATATACATCTCAGGACTTCATGCTGTGAATGATATAAAAAGAAGTGGTCATCAAAGAATATATAATCTAATCTAGTTGGAGAAACAAAAATGCAAGAGAAACCAGGAATCAGAATCAAGTTAACAGGAAATAAAGAGAAACCATAAATTTGTGCTTCTGGTACTTCTTGCTCCTGGTGTTTCTAGCTAGAGACCCTGAAAAAGCCACTTAAGACTCAATTTGCTCATCTGGAAACTGTAGAAAGTTATAGAGTAATGGATATAAAGCAAAGTGAGTAAGGAAAGGGTCTCTGGAGGATATGAGTCATACGTGGGTTTATAATGGAAATAATATGCCACTCTAAATAAAAGACAGCTCGGTGCGATGGCAGGTAGAGTGCTGGATTTGGAGTCAGAAATACCTAGGTAAAAATCCTACCTCAGATATTTAGTAGCTGTCTCACCCTGGGTGAGTCATCTAACATCTCTGTGACTTAAGTTCTCTATCTGTAAAATTAGAGTGTTGAACTTGTGACCTCTAAGGCCCCTCCTAGTTCTAAACTAGCGAGCCTAAGACAACCAGAATCACCCAGAAACTTGTGTTTAAACTCCCTTTCTGTCCTCTTTGTTTTTTTACCTCCCCATACTTATCCTTCCTCCTTATCCTTTCTCTAGGACACTTAAGATCTTGGGGCTAGAGGGTTTTATAGCTGGAAGGAACCTCAGAAGTCATTTAGTCCAGTCTTCTTATTTTACCCAGGAGGAAATGGAGGGGAAGAAGGGAAGTGAGTTGTATGTGGTTAGTAAATTTAGGTAGTAAATAGCAGAGCCCCCGACTAGAACCCAGAGCCTGATTCCAAGCCTAGTTCCTATAAGTCTGCTGCTCAGCAGTATTTTCCTACTGGCAGAATTATACTTGTATTATCCTTTCCCCATAAAATTCCTGAACCTTAAATTGCCAGCTGGAAATGTAAAAGATATGAGACGTTTTTCCCCCTAAAAACACTTTTAATCCAAGGAGGAAAGATTGTATGCCAGCCTATTTTAAACTTTTAAAACTTAAAGAGCTCTCTGTGGGACAGAAAGATACCCTACCTGCTCCCTGCTCCAGAAGGTAGTCTAAACAAGCATCTCAAGACAGAGAGACATTTTACTGCCAAGACAATTGGAGATAAGGAAAGATCATCTGTCTACTAAAATGACTCCAGTTGAGTCTGACCTGTGGCATTGGTAGAGTGACTTTAATGTCCACTGAGGCCTGTGCTCAAGTATTATAGTTTCTAGATAAGAACCTTGTTTTTATAGAGGTTGTCAGGAGAAGTAGGGGGAGGTAGGGGGGACCCGGAGCAATAGTCACCACTGTAGATAAGAAGAATCTATATTTTGTTTAACTATACCTGTCCCAGCTAGAAAATCAAATGAGCTGACATCCATCAAATCCTTTTCTGATTTACATGAATGCCTGATTTCCTTGATAAGGAAAAGTGTAAGTCAACACTGCTCTGTTGTAATTGGGTGTTACCTGCCCAGATAGAGGACTTTATCTCCAGATCCCTTTGCAGGCTCCCTGAAGTTTTATCTACCTTCTAGGCGTGACCAAATTGTCCCCTTTTTGGTTCTGGCCATTCATAAATAGATCCTATAGAAATGTCTAGAAGTTACCCCTGCCAAGAGTGAAGGGGGAAAAGGGATGGCTGCAGAGTAAACACATTTGTTTCAATACATGTGTCTAAGCCTTATTCCATTCTCTATTACACCTGATAACATTACTACACTCTGCCACTTATGGTAAAGTTGAAATCAATGAAACTCTGCTGTAAAGTACATCCTAGAAGTAAATTGATTAAGGTTTCCAACTTTGTATTTTTGTGAATTCAAATCCTAATACCCTCCTGGAATTCAGTTTTTTCATCTACAAAAGGATCAGCCAGATGAATGTCAAGTCCTTTCAGTGCATACTTGTACGAGGCCTATGCCTCAAAGAGAATGAAGAGGAAAAAGAACTATATGTACAAAAATATTTATGGCAGTTCTTTCTGAAGTAGCAAAGAATTGGAAACTAAAGGAATTTCCAATTAGGAATGGCTGAACAAATTCTAATATATGAATTTAATAGAATACAATTATACCATAAGAAATTATTAAAGAGATAGGCTCAGAGATACCTAAGACCTATGAAAATCCATTCAGAAGGAAATGAACAAGATCACACACACACACACACACACACACACACACACACACACACACACACATACATCAGTAACAGAAAGACAAACAACTTTGAAAGAGTGAATATCTCTGATCAATAAAATTACCAACCATATTTATAGAGGACCAATGATGGTTGAACCCACCTCCTGATAGAGATGATGGATTCAAGATGCAGAGTCAGACAAACACAGTGTGGGAATTTGTTTCTATTTGACTATGGTGTATATGTTACAAAGATGTTTTTCTTTTTTTCTTTTTAAATGAGGGGAGGAAAACTTTATGCTTGCTAATAGAAAAATAAAATAAAAAGGGAAGGAAAGGGTGGGGAAATCCTTTCAGGACCTGAAGAAAAAAGAATTCAATGAATATAAAACCTTAAATATCAGGACATTTGGGGGATGAAATTTTCCATCTAGCTGAGTCATGTGTAGAACTTAGAGTTTAGCCCTTTAAGCACCAAACCTTCATGACCAAATATTATTATTATGATTGTTATCATTAATTACCTGAAACAATTTTATCAAAAATATGATGCTTTTCCCTGTCTTAAGTAGAGTACACTGAATGTAATATATTTTTTTCTTGAGCAGAGTCATCTGATGAAAATTAATTAATATCACTGTAATATCTGTGTAATAATATCATTGAGATGTTATCCTACTGGAATGGGTAGAACCTTTTGCCCTCACATTTAATGGTCTTTGACTCCAGAGCCTTGTGAGTTCCTGTATTACTGATTTTTTTTTCTCTTATTACCTCCTTTGTTGTCAGGCTTGTCAGCTCTCCCTTCTACAAATCCAAGTACCTGTCTTTGACAGTCTCTCTCCTCCTTTCTATAATCTGCTATCTCTAACCTGTGATAAAGTTGGAAATCAGATAGCCAAGCTTGCTATCAACATACTCAAATCAAAAATAACTGTCAGCAAGGGCCCAGCAGACTGTCCTGTGAATGACATGCATGAGCTTTTAGTTCATGGACTTTGTAAAACCTATTTTTGGCTGCTCAGCAGGCTTTTTTCACTTATTTCCTTTGTTCCTGATAGGGGTAGTTATCAGATAATTGGGTTTCAGATAAATGAGATGCTATGGTAAAAACAATAATGATCAATCACCATTAAAGACATTAAACTAACTCAATGAATTGGCCTTTGGAAAATTTTTTTCACCTCTCTATTACTCAGTTTCTTCAACTATAAAATGAGGGAGTTGAACCAGGAGGGCCTTTCAAGGATTGATTCTCCATGCTTAATCACATTTTATGATTTCTAATTTATATTATGAAATATCGACTCTTAGAACTAGAAGAAACTATGCAGATCATCTCATCTAATTGCTCCATTTTATAAATGAAGCAACTGAAGCTAAAAGGGGGAAATGACTTGTCCTAAGTCACGAAGCAAATTAGTACATAAAGAATTAGAATCAATCAGTCCCCAACTGTGGATAGAATTAGTCATGGGTATTTCAACTCACTCTCCCAGTGACTAAGGAGTGTTTGATGCTACCTAATGATAACAGATTTAGAGGTAGAAGGACCTTATAGGTCAGTAAGCTCAGCCCCCTAATTTTACAGATGAGCTAACTGAGACCTAAAGAGCTCTCTTGTTTGGGGTGGGATTGAAACCCATGTCTTACAGACTTCTAGTCTACCACTTTATCCAACACATCTCAATTTCTCCAAAAGTGTCACTCTCTCTTCCCTCGTGAGTCTTCATAAGCCTTTGGTTGCAGTTCCCCCAGACTCCCAAAGCAGATGTATGAGAAGAAGGAAAAGGGGAGATGACTAGGAATATGAAGTCACTCTAGGATCTTCAACTCTCCCTACCTGCTGGTGGTGAAGTGATTCTACCTCCACTAAGCCACTTTAACTCTCAAATTTCCAAGTATGTATTTTATAAAAAGTCAGAGCCAAAAATAATCTTTAAAATTGTCCAGGACTACCCTCTCTGTTTACATATGAGAAAAATGAGGTTAAAAAAAAAGACCCATCAAAAATCACACAGCTAGCAAGTAAAATTTGTAAGATAGTCTAAGTTAAGAATTGTATCCTTGGACTGGTCAGGTCAGTTACCAGGAAAGAAATGTCATTCTATGATGAAGATGACTTACAAGTTTCCAGTTAAGATCTCTTGTAACCAAAAAGGGAAATAATGCTCTCTGGGAGTTAACCTTCACTGGAGGTAAATAAACTCCTGTCCACGTGACCATGCTGAGGTGCTGAGCAGGGCTCTCTTGGAAGAAGAACTGGGTTCATTCACCTTGCTGAGGGAAGACTTTACTCCCAGAAAGAAGTTGACTCATTATAGGAACTGGTCCTTCCCCTCTTGCTCTAACAACACCCATACTTCTTGGAGTTTGAGGCAGAAGGTTACCATTTTAGTCAGATACAAGTTTGATAGATAGGGGAGAATCAATTAGAGAGTCATTGCATGGGTAAGTCAGAGTTCTTGATGAGTCTGATTAAAACAAATAGAAAGAAAAATGATAAGAAAAGTAAGCATGTTCTATGATGTAATATTGCATGTGATAATAGTAGCTTAGTGTACCAGAAAGACAGCTATAAATAGAACAAAAGAACTGAGTTTTAATATTGCCCATAACATTTTCTGATACTGAAGAAGTCAGGTGACCTCTCTGAGCCTGTCTCCTTGCCAGTTAAATAGAGTTAATAATTCTCACCCTACCTACCTAATAAGATTGTTGTAATGCAAACATTATGGATTTTAAGAGATTTTTAATGTTTATTGATATAGTTTGCTTTTGTATCACCTTTATTTCCAGATGTATGTTTTACCTGTCTCCTTGCCAAGGAGTCAATTCTTGTAATGGGCCATTACAAAACTGAAAGAATTATTTAAAATTAAATTTAAATTAAAAATTTAATTAAAGATTAAATTATTTAAAAGATTTTAGATTATTCAATTGAAAGAATTTAATAAAATTAAAATTTTAATTATTAAATGAAATAAAAAAGGAAAAAAGCCAGTTCAACAAAATCGACCAACATAACAACTTAGTGTGACTATTTAGGCAATGGATGGTACCCACCCTTAGTCTTCCACCTCTGGAACAAAAAGGAGGTACATTTTCTCATCTATTTTTCAGGGATAAGCTTGATCATTATCGTTATACAGTTGGGGGGGGGGCTGTTTCTGTTTTTCTATTTTTCTTTTTTTTTTTTGTGGAGATTGTGTCCATTGTTTTTCCTGGCCCTTCTTAATTTCCTATCATAGTTCATTCAAGTTTTATCATTTTCTCCAAAATTCTTCATATTCATTGTTATTTATGACAAAGTAATATTCCATTTAAATTTATGTACCACATTTTATTTAGTCATACCCCTATGAATGGGATTCTTTGTTTCCAGTTTCTTTTGTAGACCACAAATTAATACATAAATGTGAGTTATTTATAATATAAATGGACAAGGCTAATAGACTAGCAAATCAATCAAACAACAAAAATTTACTAAATGCTAATAAGCAATATGTTCCAGGCACTGTGCTAAGTTCTGGGGCTACAAAGACAAACACAAAACAGTCTCTGCCCTCAAGTAGCTGACATCCTAAAGGATGAGACAACACATTTTTATGTGAGTATCTACAGAATGCTCATGAATACAAGGTAATTTGAGAGGTGCACTAGCAGCAAGAAGGACCAAGAAAGTTTTCATGTAGAAGATGGCGCTTGAGCTAAGTCATGAAGGAAGACAGGAATGCCAAGAAGTATAGAGGAGGGAGTGCATTCCAGGGATGGAGGATAGCCAGTACAAAGACAGAGATAGAAGATGGAGTGTCATGTGTTCAAAGCAGTGGGCAGGTCAATATGGCTGTACTAAAGAATGTGAGGACAGTAATAAAACATAAGACTGGAAAGGTAGAGAGGAGTCAGGCATTCAAAAGATTTAAATGTCAAACAAGTGCTTGTTTTTATTTGATCTTTGAGTCAAATAGAAGTCACTGGAGTTTATTAAGGAGGAAAGTGACATGACCAGAGCTGTACCTAGAAATATCACTATGGGATTTATGGGGAGGATAATTTAGAGTGAGGAAATACTTTAGGAAGGGAGAACAAATAGGTGGCTTTTGCAATAATCTCTATTGAAGGTGATCAGGGTCTCAATTAAGGTGATGGCTATGTGAGCAGAGAGGAAACAAATATGAAAGAGATGTTATGGAGACAGAAAAAGAAATGACAAGATTTGACAATGCTGTGAACTTAGTGGATACGGATTTCAGCAAGTGACTAACACTCACAATATCCTCATGGATAAGATAGAGGGATTTGGCCAGGATGGTAACATGGCTAGTTCCATTCATAGTTGGTTGAACAACTATACTAGAGAGTGCTGATTAGTGGATTAGTTCATGGGAAAAGGATTCTAGTACTCAACCCTATCCTGTCCAACATTTTGATCAACCATTGGGAGGACAAAGATGATGCTCTTGTTTCATTTACAGACGACATAAATTTGGTAGAGAGAGCTAATACACTAGAAAACAGAACCTGAATTCAAGAAGACCTCAAGAGACTACAGCCCAAAACTAACAGGATAAAATTTAGTGGGGATAAATATAAAGCAATATATTCATAGTAGGTTTAAAAAATCAACTACATAGTTACAGAACAGGGGAGCAGAACTAACCAAAGTTAACAGTAATTCATATGGGAATGGGACAGGGGTTTTAGTGAAATTTTAAGGTCAATGAATCCACACTGTGATGAGACAACCAAAAATGTTATTTTGGTCTGAGTTATATTAACAAAAGTGTGAAGGCCACAACAAGGGAAGTGATACTACTCCAGATGGGATATGACCAATTCTGGACACCCCATTTAAGATAGAACATTAATAATCCAGCATATGTATGTAGAGGCAAGCAACCAGGATGCTGAAAGTCCTCACAGTAAAAGAATAGTTGAAAGAATTGGAGGTATTTAGCCTGAAGATTTAATCAGGTAAAGGAGAAAATAGATTAGCATTATCAAAATATTTGAAAGATGATGATATTTGGAAAAGAGATTAGACTTATTCGTTGTTGCAGGGATAAAGGGAGAAGAGAAAAATAGAACCAATGGTGAATGTTAGAAAGAGGTAGTTTTTTGGCTCATGATAGAAAAGAACTTATGAACAATAAGAGCTGTCCAAAAAAAAAAGATATACCCAATAAAATAGTGAATTTTCCAATAAGAGAAGTAAATGGTTGATTGACACCTATCAGCAACACTGTAGAGAGAATTCCTTTGTTTGCTAGGAGGTTCCCCCCCTTACCCCAAACCTTCAAGTTTTTTGTTTTTGAGATGGGTGTTACATTTGAGTTCCAAGTTGTTTTGCTCCCTACTCCCCACCCTGCACTACAGAAGGCCATCATTTGATATAGGTATATGTGAAACTATAAAATACATAGTTCCATATATTAAGTCTTTCTCTAGAGGTGGATAGCAACTTCCTTCCTTTGAAGTTAATTTGAATATTCATATAACTCAGAATAGCTTAGTCATTCACATTTATTCTTCAAACAATATTGCTGTTATTATATGCAATGTTCTCTTGGTTCTGCTTGTTTCACTTTTCATTATTTCATACAAGTCTCTCCATGTTTTCCTAAAAGCAACCTGTTCAGCATTTCTCACTGCAAAGTAAGTAGTATTCCATCATAATGACATACCCACAATTTACTCATCCATTCCCCAATTGATGGATATCTCCTCAATTTCCAGCTCCTTGCCACCACAAGGAGAGCAGCTAGAAATATCTTAGGACATACAGATACTTTTCATTTTTCTCTGATCACCTGGGGAAACAAATCTAATGGTGGTATTGTTAGACTAAAGGGTATACATAGTTTTATAACTCTTTGAGCATAATTCCAGATTGCTCTCCAAAATGGTTGAATCAATTCACAGTTCCACCAACAATTTAGTTATGTCTCAATTTTTCTACATCCCCTACAATAGCTGTCTTTTTCCCCTTCTGTCTGGGCCAGCCAGACTTGGGGATTCCAGGGGCCCCAGAGTACCTACCGTAGCCCTGCAGTTGCGCACGGCCGCCCCAACAGCCCTGCAGGTACTCTCAGTCACCCCGACGACTCTTCAGAGTTAGAACTCTGGATATGGACAGAATAGTCCGACACACCTCAGTGGAATGGCAAAGTGTCTTTATTGTCTTAAAAATCTCCTCTTGCTGCTGCCCCCCAAGCCTTATTTGCCTGCCCCTTTTATTCCCTTTCCATCTGCCCTTTTGTCAGGTGTCCTGGCAACAGGGTCCTGATAGGCGGGGAGTGCTTCTCCATTGATGGTGCATACTCAATGCCCCCGTGTTTGACGTGCAATCATTGAGGCAGAGTACACACCTGGATGTCTCTAACCCACCTCAGGTTTTCCTTGTCAGCAAGGGCACACTGATTTAGGTCAGACATCTAGGTAGCTCTGCGGGGCCCTTACACCCTTCAATCACTTTAGCCAGTCTGATAGGTGTGAGATGGTATCTCAAAGTTGTTTTAGTGTGCATTTTTGTAATCAAAAATTATTTAGAGTATTTTTTCATATACACATATTTGTGTGTGTGTGTGTGTGTATGTATGTATATGGGGAGGGAGAGAGAGAGAGAGAGAGAGAGAGAGAGAACTTTGATTTCTTCTTCCAAAAACTGCCCATTCATATCCTTTGACTATTTATCTACTGGAGAATGACTCATTCTTATCAATTTGTCCAAGAAACTGTCTATTTCCCCCAAATTTCCTACTTTCCTTCTAATCTTGGTTTCATTGGGTTTTATTTGTATCTCACCAATTCCTAAACTGTCACTCCACTAGAAGATCTAGAACAATGGACACACAACTGGAGTCTAATGAACAATCATATTTTTCCTGTGGTTTCATTGTGATGACTCATAGCACAGGTACCCACATCCCAGGACAATGTTGTTGTTGGTTTTTTTCAAACTGCATCTCATAGTTTTAGACAATTGTAAACATTTTAAGTGTACACTAATAACAAAATGAAATTCTCACCAATAACAGGAAGTGGTGACTTCAGCACATCATCTATCTTGCTTAGATTGATTATGAAAGTCAGCCTTCATTCTCTGAGTGAGCATTAGCTGGCAACAACAAACTTGAGCTTCTGAATATGAAAAGAAAGCCAGTGAAAGTTTGGAGCCTGCCTGAGTAAAAGTCATGCTGAAATGACCAGGTTGAGGGATCCTGTTGGTCACATGATGAAGAGTCAAAAATGCTTGATAGAAGAAGAGAGATGAAAAGTCCACCCAACCTTCTTCTGAGGGCATAACCAAACTTAATAAAGCTCTACTGATGCTATATAAGACTAGTGCCCACAAATAGAAATTATGGAGTGAAATTATTAAAAACAAACAAACAAGGATATCTTGAAAGAAGTTATGAGAAGCCACTCCCTCCCCATCTCTCTGCAAAGGTATAAGGCCCACAAGTATTACACATTGCATAATATATTCAGATTTTTTTCAACATATTAATTAGTTACACTGATTGTTTCCTTCTTTTCCTTTCTTTTTTTGTTCTTTAAAAATATCCTTTGAATAGGGAATGATGCACTGGGAGGGAAGAATACTGGAGAAAACTGTGATGATGTCAAAAGTAAAATTCATCAGTAAAAACTTATTTGAAAATGGACCGGGGGGGGGGGGGAGAAAGAAATGAGTTAATGAGGTAAAGGAAAAGAGATTTTTCACTTTAACAACCATAAAGACTTCCAGGAGAAAAGACAAATGTATTTTTGCGGGTAGTTCAATAGATATACAATGGATAGGTGAGAATAGAGAGCTGGAATTCAGGGGAGAGTTATCTTGGTTTAACTTATATTTAAGCTTCTGATAATGTTGTATTTTTGTCCTTCATTCTCAAAAAGGACCATGACATCAGGAAGACAATGACATGACTTGCAGTTGACTTTGATTTGAGTGAGGAAGGGCTGTGCAAGATCACCAGCCTCACTTTCTCCTCCAGAGCCATCTGGGTTCAGCCACCAGATATTCATCAGGATGACTGGAGATGACCCAGGATTCAACAGGAAACCCTAGCCCTTTTAAACAAAGGTCTTTTCAGGTTCTCACTTTGAGTGAGGTAATGCTCATTCAGTGAATAGACTACTTTAAAAGATGAGTGGAGGGATGGCAAAAAAAAAAAAGTCATTCTGGGAGAGGGAAGACCCTCTGGGTTGCTGGCCAAAAGAGAAACAATTACTATTTACATTCACTCTGAGCCAAGAGGGTAAAAAAAAAGAAAATAGCCAGTAAGTGGTGCTTGGGCAGGGACCTATTGTTCAATCTATGAGCTCCAGAGTGAATTGGGTTTAAGATTTGATCTTTGAGAAAGAAATCTAGCCAGTAAACCCCAAGTGAAGTAGGCAGCTTTTGGCCATCAGAATTTACCTTCCTTTGGAGAGGTGAAGCAGAAGGTGAGGGAGAGAGAGAGGGAGAGGATGGGCCAAGTTACCCAACTGGCTGGGTCCCCATTCAGGCAGTTCAGACTACTCACAGGTGGTATTTGTTCTTCATTCTTGACGAGGCCCATGACATCAGGGAGATGATGACATGACTTGCAGTTGACTTTGATTTGAATGAGGGAGGGCTGTGCAAGGTCACCAACCTCACTTTCTCCTCCAGAACCATCTGGGTTCAGCCACCAGATATTCATCAAGATCAGATTCCCATTCCTCTCAGACTAGAAAGGCTGACCATGATTTGCTGTCCGGGGTCATGTGACAAACAGGAGAGCATGCACAGTGGCAACCCATCCATCAAATTACAGGGTGGGCACAATAGAAACTAGTGGAAGGCGGGTTAAATAGGACACAAACAAAGCATTCCTTATATCTTTACTTTCAACATCCTCTACATTTTCCGAAGTGCCTGAAATCCTTTGGTGGGCCACAAGTGGCCCACGGGCCATATGTTGTGCAAGCTTATTTTAAGGGATGGGTTTCAGTGACTGGAACTTGCTCCCAAGTTGAATTGCATGGCCTGGACTCTTGGAAGGAAGTACTTTCCTGGAAGGAACTATTCTCTATGCTGGCCTCTAAGAGTGAACCAGTAAAATCTGCTCAGTCCTCTATGGGATTATTTTCTTCAACAGAATTCCCAATGTCCATAGCAAAGGATAGGCTTCAACAGAATAAGGAATATAACTAGTAAGTAATCAATGACTATGTTATGCCCCACTTAGCCTATAAATTCTGAATGACAGGCCACATCATCACTCTAGGTAGACAAACTTTCAGCTAATCCATGAATGACAGTAGGGTTTGTTTTGTCTTAACAACCTTAGATATCTCTGAAGAAATACTTTTGGGGTTAAATCCAAGTCAAGAAATCACAGATTTGAGGGTGCAGCCAAGATGGCAGTGTAGAAGCAGTAAGATTTTGCAGCTCACACATAGCCACCTCAAATACACATAAAATATGACTATAAACAAATTTTAGGGCTCCAAAACTCACATAAAAATACAGAAAAACACATCTCCCACTGAAGGCAGCTCAGCACCAAGGGCTCAGAGTAGCTTGGCCCCAGGGTGGCCAGGACAAGCCGCAGGTCGAGCTTCAGGAGAGTAGATCAGTGGCAGCTGTGGCAGTTTCCAGAATTATCAAGCAATAAGAAACAGGGACTAAGTGAAAGGTCAGTGGACCTCAGCTAAATTTGTGGGAGAAAAGCAGTCCAGCCAAACTGCCTCCAGGGCAAGGAAGCAGCAGAAGCAGCAGCCCTGCAGCCACCTCCACTTGGCTCCTTCAGAGCTCCTGGCCTGCAGACTGCAGAGGGGCCAAGAGATAGTTCAGAGGCTAAGTGCTCTTGCATGAGCAGCCTGGATCCAGATCGTGGTCTTGGGTGGTGGTCCTGGTGTGTGTTTTCAGTGAGCCAAAGCTGGTGGGGGCTGCAGCAGCCTCCCAATAACTCCAGCAGCTGCAAAAACCCCAGCGATTTGGGACAGAGCTTTCCACCCTGGAAGCAGAGTTCCACAGAGCTAAAAAATCAAGTAATTCATTGGCAACATGAGCAGGCAAGGCAAGCAAAGTAAGAACAGCAACCCAACTCTAGATTCCTTCTTTGGGGACAAAAAGGAGCAAAGTATGGAACAGAAGGAAGACAACACAGTAAGAACTCCCACACCAAGAGCTTCCAAACAACATGAAGACTGCCTAAAGCCATAGATCAGCTTAAGAAGGATTTTGAAAACCAAATAAGAGAAGTGGAGGAAAAATTGGGAAGAGAAATGAGAATGATGCAAGAAAATCATGAAAAGAGAGTCAACAATCTGACTGAAGAAAATAACACCTTAAAAAATAGATTAACTCAAATGGCAAAAGAGGCCCAAAAAGCCAATGAGAAGAAGAGTGCCTTAAAAAGTCGAATTTGCCAGATGGAAAAAGAATGTCAAAAGCTTTCTGAAGAGAATAATTCCTTCAGAATTAGAGTGGAGCAAATAGAAGCAAATGACTTTATGAGAAATCAAGATATTATTAAACAGATCCAAACAAATGAAAAAATAG
>CM053581.1:143063351-143077810 GCA_028627135.1 Pseudochirops cupreus | reverse complement strand
GGATAGGAAGGAGGGACATATAATCAGTCTCTCACAATATGTCCACTGTGGAGATGTTCTGCATAATTACACATGTACAGCCTGTATTGAATTGCTTGTCCTTCCAGTAGGGGTGGGTGATGAGGGAGGAAGGGAAAGAATCTAGAATTTAAAGTTCTATAATAAAATGTTTAAAATATATATGTATATATATATTATTGTTATTATTATTAACTATATCCAACTGGGAATTAAGATATACAGGCAGTGGGGTAGGGAGATCCATCCTGCCCTACCAGAAAGTCAGAGGGGCAATGAGGGAGGACATAGGAGAGAACAGATTGGGGGAGGGGCTATACAGTGGGATTGCTGTTTTGGAGTGGTGGGTAGGGGAAAAATGGGAAGAGAATTTGTAACTCAAAATCTCATGGAAAGTGTGATGTAAACAAGAAAATAAATTAATTAACTTTAAAAAAAGAAATCACAGATTTGGAGTCAGAAACAGTCTTAGTGCTCATCTGGTCCAACCCACTAACTTCCCAAGTGAAGAAACTAAGGCTCAGAGTGGTAGTGGTTATATTTTTGGATGGATTATTTGTAAAGAGTGGATGATCTTCCCCTTGGGAGGGACGGGAATAATGATGTGCAACAGCACTTTATTGTAAATGCTAAAGGGTTTCTGAGGTGACTGGATTCTTTCTCAGACCCTTTCCTCCCCTCACCCCATATCCCCATATCCCCAACAACCAGAACACAGTCAGATAATGCCATAATTCTTTTGCTGTTTCCTTTGAGAGATTCTGACTCTATATTATCATAGAACTATCATATTATCTATATTATCATATCTATATTATCATCCCAATGAAATGGAAATTTTTAAAGGATTTGTATGTAAGTAAGGTACATTCTACCAAGTATAATAAACAACAATATTTGTCCACCAGGGATTTAGAATATAATACAGGGTGTCCTAGTTTTAAGAATCCTTGGAACTTCCTGTCTAGAGAGATGACATATATTTTGGGGTGGAGTTTAAGTTTAGAGATGCTTTGATGAAGCCCTGCTTTGTTGGTAGTTTTAATTGAATATCTTCTGGGAAAAGGAAGTTAACTTTGGTCTCACAGGGGTATGTCACGCGGTCATTCTGGATCCCAGTTTACTTTCTGGATTGTCACAGAATTTGTGAGTGATTTCATCATCTTAGATCTTGGCCAAGGGCTGACTGAAAAACCCTTTTAATTGATACTGCTTACTGTAAGATTGCTCCAGGATGTGGATTCTTAGCAAGGATAACCAGACTCTAGAGTATATCTTTGATGACAAGCTGACAAGCAATAGAAAGAATTTTGGATTTGGAAGTCAGAGGACCTGAGTTCTAATTTTGGCCCTTTTACCTAAATTGAGCAAATCATAAAATATTCTCTGAGTCTCAGTTTCTGATAATGAGATAATGAATAAAATCACCTTTGCAGCCCACCACAGGGTCTGAGAGTACTGTATCTGCTATTTGTTCTCTACCCAGGCATTCAGATCAATTAAGTTAATTCCTGGAGCAGCCTGTCTCTCATGAGAAGGGGCTCCCTCTTCTCACACTCTTTATTTAGCTCATTAGGTCTCCCACCCGGTGCTCCTAGTGATAATTTTAAATACTGACTCAGGTCTACCATCTCCTCAGAGAGGTAAAGTACAAAGGTATTTGATGTACAATATGAAACAGACAAATAAAAGGTAATTTATTCATATATACCCCCGAAATGCTAAACATTAAAGCCTTACAAATGCACATTAACAAAGTAGAATTCAGTAAATAAATTTATAACTAGGGGTACAATCTAGTGCAAAGAAGAGACCTAACCTTTATCAGAATATGAAGCATTTTGTGCAATTGCTGATTAGACATTTTACCTTTGATTTTGATAATGCACTACCACTCTCCTCAAAACGCTAACCTTTTCTGAATCTTGTGCTCAGTCACTTCCACGGTCAACCATTCCTTCATCTGTAGAAACCAAATGTTCCTTTCCCTGCTGTAACTATCTGAACAGGACCCCTGGACCTTTCAAACTGGATCCAGGTATCTCATACTACTAGTTTACTGGAGATCAGAAAAGAACAAAGAGAAAAGAGGCAACTCAAGACCCAGACTCAAACTTATCCAGGCAAGACATGGCTTTCAATCTGTCAGTCAACAAACACTTATTAAAGGCCTACTATGGGTCTGTCGCTGTCCGAGGTGCTAGGGACACCAAAAAAAAAGAGGAAAAAGATAGTGCCTGCCCTCAAGGAACTTACGGTCTTATGGGGAAACAATATGAAAACAAATATATACAAAGCAAGCTACAGACAGGATAAATAGGAAATAACTGACAGCAGGAAGGCACTAGAATTAAGAGGGGTTGGGAAAGGCTTCCTATAAAATATGGGATTTTAGTTGGGACTTAAAGGAAGTCAGTGCAATGAGGAGGCAGAATTATTGAGTATGCTCATGGCCACATGGAAGCCATGGGGGAGAATAGGGCCAGCCACCCCTGGACCCATGGGACTCTTGGGATGCAAATCAAAACAGTCTTGCAAGATTTTTAGCCAGAAAGGAAAAGAGGTGAGAGGATGGGCCATTCCTTTTTTATAACCACTGAGTGATCAGCTTCTCTGAATCCCTAAAAAAGAACAACATTCAAACATATTTCACAGTGCAAGTCTGTTATAAGTCACACATGGCCAGAAGCAAGCACCCAAAATCTTTCAGGTGGCCATCCATAATCCAAAATAGTAACTGAGCATGCTCCATTGGGGAGGAGAGGAGACCTCTTACATACTACTCACTTGTTGTTGGAAAGTTATCGTTAATACAATAAAAATGGACTAATAATACAACAGCAAAAATACCACCTATGTGGCACTGGAAGGATACTCATGTAATATTGTAAGGTAGACTTTTTTTTCATATCATGCTGATGCCGTTAGATTTGTCCCCTGAAAATTCCTATATAGTTCGCCTATCCTTGAAGTCATACTTAGCTCATGTTGGTCATGTGTCTTGCATGACCCCTGATTGGATTACTTCACCAAGTCAGTCAATCCATCAATAAACATTTATCATGCCCCTATAATGTGCCATACGTTATTATACTGGGTGCTGAAGATATCAGGACAAAAAATTAAACAGTCTCTATCCTCAATATGCTTATATTCTACTGGGGAGAAAACATGTGCATAGCTAAGTATATGCAAAATATATTCAGGATAAATGAATGGCAATTATTTTCCCCTCAGTACTAGTAACTCTGAATGGGTGGGAAAAGGGCTGTACATCAAGATGATAGGACTATTAGCAGAGCTTTGGTCTGCGAAAGACAAACCTGGTCATTTTTGTAAGAAAAAATGAACTCTGCTTTCTGTATTCCTATACATCTCATCCTCAAAGGTCAGGAGGGTCCATTTACAACCCTGCCAACATACACACATTCTCTCCCTCCCTCTCTCTCTCTCTCTCTCTCTCTCTCTCTCTCTCTCTCTCTCATAGCTACAGAGAGCCAATGGCCCCCACCTGGACCTTCAGAACCTCTCCCCAAATTTATTGCTGACATGTTCCTACTCTTTCTCCATAATCAACTTTGAAACTGACTTGTACAGGATGTCAGATAGTCCACTCAAACTGATGATATGATCACAGCAGGATTAAAGGACTTTCAGCTTCTCCCAGGGAAAATGTTTGCAAGGTGGCTTGTGGGAATTAGCACTGAAATACAAATCAGAAGATCTGAAATTTTTATATATTTTTAAATATGGGGGCGTGGGGAAGAGGGAAGCCCCTCCCCCTATCTTTTGAAAAGGAACATTTAGAAACTGGAAATAGGTATGATACTTGTTTCAGCAACCTTTTTAGATCATTTATTTTAGGAACATAAAAATGTATTCTATTTCATATGGTTTGCTCACAAAATTACCATGTTTGGGTTTTCAATAAAAAAGCATACTTTCTCTCAGCAACTTTTTGGATATCAAAGACCAAGAAGAACCAAGTTTTAACTCATGCTCAACTTCAAAACCTTTAGCCTTACTCTTACTTCTCCCTGTACTTTGTCCTTTAGAAACAAGAAACTCCTCCTACTTGTTCAAATCGATATAGGAATAAATAGATGCTTTTATAGGGTACAGAATAGTAGGGGAGAAGGAGAATAAACATTCATTAAGCATCTGCCATGTGCTAGGAATTGTGCTAAGCACTGCACAAATATTATTTCATTTTATCTTCACAACAGCCCTCTGAAGTAGGTGCTTTATTATCTCCATTTTGTAGCTGAGAAAACTGAGGCAAATAGAGATTAAATGACTTTCCCAACTAGGAAGTATCTGAGGCTGTATCTGATCTCAAATCTTCCTGAGTCCAGGCCAGGTCATCTCCTCCACCACCTAGCTGCTGCTTCAATACATTAGAAAAACTGCTAGATCTGGAGTCAGAAGATTTGGGTTCAAATCCCACCTCTGACACTATCTGTGTGACCTTGTACAAGTTACTTTGACTCTGATTGCCTCACTTTCTTCATCCATTGAATTGAGGAGGGGGACAACTAGCAGATCTCTGATGTCCCTTTCAGTTCCAGATCTATGATTCAATGGTTTGTCAACGTTGTTTCCATTTCCAGTCCTCTGAGGAAGGCAAAAGCATCATTTCCAACTTTTAGAGCAGAAGGCTTTGAAAAAAGCAAAACAAAAACACAACCTCTGAATCCTTCCTTCCTCTCTTGAGAAAATGGTCATGCCTTCGTATCTCCAAAGTCAGGAATGCGTCTTGATCTTATATGCAGAAGGTATACAGAGATGCTTAAACTCTGTATACTGAATTGACATGATTTATTTCTATAGTTTCAAATACATACTTCCTAAATTGGGGGGTGGAGTGGGGAGAGGGAGTGTGTTTCAGTGGGAAAACTGAGTAATAACATATGAACACACTTTGTGATAATAACAATATCTTAAACTCAGGCGTCATTTTACAGCTTACAAAGCACTCTCACATGCAGTCAATATGTGGGCTGGACTCTATCCTAGGTCTTCTCTCTCTACCCTCTTTCTCTAAATGACGTACTTTTTCTGTTGTCGTTGGTTGAATTCTTGTAACTACAAAGATGACTCACAAATCAACATATCTAGACCTCATCTTTCTCTAGAGCTCCAGGAAGACATCACCAACTGGTTGCTAGTTATCTTCACTTGGATGGGCCATATGCATCTCAAACTAAACCTGCTCTATTTAGTTTCCCTCTTTCTGTCATGAGAACTACCACTCTGCTCTTCATAGTGGTGCAAAACCTACCGAAGGAGTCTCACCTTCAATTCTCCACTCTCACTCCCCACCCCTTATCCAGTGAGTTTCCAAATCTGCTGCAATCTACCTATAAAACATCTTTCTAAGGTGTCTACTCTCCATTCATGCCACAGATACTTTAGATCAGGCCTTCATTATCTCTTGCCTAGCCTATGAAAACAGCCTCCTAATTGGTCTCCCTGATTACATAGGCCACACTCCTATTCTTAAGGTACAAGTCTCACCATTTCCCTGGTCAAGACACTTAAGTGACTCCCCACTTCTTCTATCCTGCTTAGCATTTAAAGCCCTTCACATTCTGCCTCCAACTTATTTTTTTCCAGGCTAATTATTCATTACTTTCCCTCACCCATTCTCTAAGTTACAGGTGAACTGGTCTACTTGCGCTTCCTGGTCCACAACATTCTATCTTCTGCCTTTTTCTTCTTAGCCCAGGTAAGCGAGCATCTCAATGCTCATAATTCTTGACCTCCTTATCGCTTGGTGTCCTCACAATTCAGGTCAAGAGGTCCTCTGCTGACTCTCCCAGTTGTTGGTTCCCCTATCTCTTAACATTCTCCTTTTCCTAACAAATTACTTTGTATTCATGCTGTATGTATTTTTTATTTACTTATCTTTGAATAGATGCTATCCCCTCCCACCCTCAACAGAACGTATGTTCGTGGAAGGCAGACATTGTCTCATAATTGTGCTGGTGTTTGTGCCCGGACAGTGACTGCCTTCGAGTGAGATTATTCACTTATCAGTTATATATTTGAACCCTGTAAAGTAGAAGTAAAATACATTTCCCACTGTCACATTTCTAAAAGTATAGTATAGTTTAAGTCAAGATAAAGAATTCCTGGAAAGAGCTGGGTTCTGGCCCTAGCTGGGTGACTCTGTGATCTGAGGTAAGTTCCTTCCCTACCAGGCCTTAATTTCTACTGTGTAAAACCAAGTTTGATTTCATATTAAGATCCATCTCTAACATGTTATAATTCTATGAATGAATGAATAGAATTACAGTTTCAATAATTAACAATCCTATAAATTAATGGATAAAATTCTAGAAAAAAAACATAATGAAAGAATGTAAAAAGAATCTAGAAAGAATCTTGGCTCAATCCTGTTCTTCTGGCTCTTCTGACTTCCAGTCCAGTTTTTCTTCCCTTATGTGATACTGCTCCATTCATTAAATAATACAAAATGTTTCTTTTTAAAAAAATCTGTACTGCAAAAAAGAAGACAGAAAAAAATCTATAATTTTTTTTTCTGTTATTTCCCCCTTTTTTTCCTAATCCCACTCCCCAATCCTCAGTGACATGTCTCTAGCCACGGTCAGCTCTACATTCTCCGTGAGAGACTGAGCATGTAATAACCTTTGCTTCCTGATCTGTAAAGTAGGAGAAATATTACACCTTTCACAAGGTCATGGCTGAGGTAATGAGGTACTGTGGGTGGCACGGTAGAAAGGGCCATGGATTCATAGTCAGAAGTCCTGTTTTTAAACTTTGCCACCTGTACAATCTGTGTGACCCTGAACAATTCATAACCTCTTTGGCCCTCTGTTTCCATGCTATAAAATGCGGGAGTTAGGCAAGATGACCTCTGGGGACTATTTTGACCTTAAATCTATAATCCTATTAAGTGCTATACAAACATAATAATGTAATAATTTACAACTAGTCACAGCAGCCCCACCCATACCCCCAACGACACCATTTTGGAAAGTGCCAAGTTTAGACAAGAGGGGAGAGCAGGACCCTGGAAAGCCTGTGGGGGGTATATTTGGATACAGATTGGGCTCTTCAAAATATATTATAGGCAATAATCCTCAAGGGAATCCCCTACTAGGTCATTCCTTATGCTCCTATCACAAGTAGAAACGCAGCCTAGAGCTTTGCAACCACACAATTTAGTCCCCAGAAGGGAGAAAAAGAGCTGGGGTCAAAGGAAAGTTTTTCTGACTAATAATTGCAATTCATGTTTTACTTCAAGGTTTCATTTCACATTCTTGTTCTTTTGGACCAAGGTTTTCTGACTCCCCAGTTCAGTGTTCTCTCCAGTACACACTATGCCACTGAGTGATCTGATGAGTTAGGCGTTCCTCTCAAGACCATACACTCCTCAGAAGGAATCAAAAGCAGCCCTCAGTTTGCTTAAAAATGACAGACTTAGTATAGGTCCAGAAGTGGCATTATGGAAGACCAAATGCCCTGCCTTTCCTTTAAGTCCATTTGTAAGTTTTTCCTTCACCCCTGAATGCATCAAGGGAAGCCCTTGTTGAATTACTGAACCACTTTTCTTATCTATTTTTCCTGTTATCTAATTCTCGGGGAATTGCTGGGAGCTCTGAGGGAGCAGGGAGATACTCTCTGCTTTGGAAGTCTCTCCCCTCCTGATTTCCAGAACACACTGGAGTCACCCTGATCCGGTCAGTACCAGATTCCTGGCTTTGCACAGCAGTAAGAAGCAGCGGATCAACTTATCCATTAGGGTGAGCCACCTTCCTAGCTTTTCAGGAGTCGCGCCTTTCCTCCTTGTGAGTCCATCCCTATAACTAATGGTAGAGACAACTAAGAAAGGAGGGAAAACACTAGGAGATCTGCAAAAATGAAAGACAAGGTCCATCTAAGGCCCCCTCACGGAGAGGAGAAATCTCGGTGGGTCGGAATGGACAGCTCTGTAGAGCCTCTTAAAGATAAAGCTGAAACACATTTTGGGGTATGGCCAACATGGGGATTTGTATTGTTTGACTATCGCTTTTTTGTTATAAGGGTTTTGTTTTGGGTTTAGGTTGGTTTTTTTCCCCTGGGGGTGGGGGAGGGAAAGGAGAAAAAAAATCAATGCATGAAAATAGAAAGTGTAATTAAAAACAAAATATTATATTTTAAAATACAATGTTGTAAGAAAGAAAAAGAAGGGAGGACTGAGGAAGGGGCAATCAATAGGCATGCTGCTACCATGCAGAAGGCCATTCCCTCTGGGCAGAACAGTTTGTATTTCCAAGACAGGAAGACCATCATTTCTCTCTCTGTCTTTGTCTCTGACTCTCTCTCAGTCTCTGGCTCTCTTATTTTTCTTAACAACCCTAAAATGTTTTAATTTCTCTTTGCCCCTATTTAAGCTTCCTCCCCTTATTTGATAAATGGACTTGAAGCAGGATGGTTTCTTTGGGGGAAATATTTTTTTTTAATACAATAAGGACATGAAATCAATAAAAGGGTCACTTCTGTTTGGTCAGGTGTCTTAAGGGTGCTAGAACCTTAGCCCCTCTACATAAAAACCAGATTGTTTGCATTTTCATTACTGTTGGGCTTGGAGTCAAAAATCTCTTTGGAAAAGTTATATAACTCTTTCCCCCCAGCACCGCAGCCCAGCATTTCTTTCCTATGCTCCCTAGTTTGAAGGCTGCTTTTTTTGTAGAGTAGTTAGTGAGCAAATTGGCTACTTAGTTACTTAGCTAGCTAAGTAGTTGATCAGTTAATCGGTTGGGAGGTGGAGAGGATGAGGGTTTACAGCCTGTATGTAGGACCTCATAAGATCCCAGAATTGACTTTGATTTTTATTAGTTCTGTTGAAAAAAGGATCTGTCTCCCACCACTACACTGAACAGAGTGACCTTGCTTAGTAGCGGTAAATTTGTTTTATTGAAGGGGAGGGGAGACAAGCACAGAGTTCTCATTTTCTCCAGAGCCCTCCATTAGCTGCAGGATATTTTATTAAATAGGCAATGTGGCCAAGAGAGGCTGCACAATTCAAAATTACCTCTTTTCTCTGAATCCAATATTTTGAATACTACCTCTCAGCAGTTAACTCCTCAAGAGTTCAGAATAAAATACAAAAGAAGATGGGATGAGGGATGGAGGGACTGTGATAAAAGCAGGGAAAAAACATACACATTCAAAAAATGGTGGATATTTGAGTTCTACACAGAGCCCCCTGCCCCAGCTAATCAATATAATATTTCATCTTATAGAGGCACTTGTATAAAAATAGGCAGCGAACATAGCTCAGTACTTCTGAGATTGAAAGTAATTAAAATCCTGGAATTCTTTTTTGCAATCTGGTGTGATATACTGGGTTGTACAGTCTTTTGGATCCCTGAGCAGTGGTACAAATCTCAGTTGTTCTCATCTAAGAATAGGTCACTGTGCCCTCTGGGTTCTGCTGTTCTCTGAACTCTCTAGCACCAAATAGTGCCTGGATCCATTGAAGACAAAAGCAAAGTATCCTAGGGAAAAACTGATAATCTGCCTTATTACTTTCTCCTTCTCGTAGGATTCCCTATGCTTTCTCAATTCATTTCTAACTTCTACCTATTGCTAGACTTAAGAATATATGCGTGTACGTATGTGTCAGAAAATGTGTGTGTGTGACAAAGAGAGAGACAGAGAGAGACAGACACAGAGAGAAATAAGGAAAAAAGAAAGTTCCCATATGAGGAAAGTGTCGCAATCTTAAACGAGAAATGATTGAGTTTTTTTCTAGATCATGTAACTAATACACATTTTAAAAAGTCATTGTTACTAACGTCCCTTTCTATTTCAACTTGTTCTGTTGAAATTTACATTCTTGAAACCAGTTTTCAAAAAGAAACTTCTGTTTAAAAAAAAAGCTTTGTGCTGAAACTCAGCTCCATGAAATTATATTGAAATGGAAAGGAACAATAATTCAATCAGAAACGGAAAGGAATAAGAATCAAATTAAATAGCAAAGTAGATACCTCGCAAACCTTCAGGCATTTTATAAACGCTAGGTGTAATGGCTATTTTTTAAAATCTATGTTAGAGTGACAAGATGCAGGAAAGACTTAGCCTTTCACATTTAGGGAAATCCTGTTTCCAGTAGAGGTGAGTGGGCAGGGAGAAATGCCTTCAGAAACATTAGAGTGCGTTGGGTGTGGAGGGATATTTAGAACCATAACTTTATTTTCTGTTCCATTTCTCAAACCACCCACCAGATTAAAATTCAATTGAACAATTTGTTTCTGGAAGGTTTAGAATGACTATATAACTTATAATGGACAGCGGATGTGAGACATAACATAGTATTTTTGCAATTTAGAAAGCATTTTCGTCTTCTAGGATCAAAGTGTGAGGAAACAGGCAGCAAAATAGCCAACAGGCAGTTTTTTTGTATTTCGGGGAAAGAAGCACCAAAAATGAAGCAATATCCTGAAGACAAATGTCTAAACAGTCTGAAAATATTTGAGGCAATCATCTGGAGAATTCAAGGAAGATTCTTTTCACTGAAAAATCTAGACTTAGATGCTCTCAAAGTGTCGTCTGGGAACCCCTGCCCACACCCTTCCAAGGAGTCCTAGAAGTCAAAATTTTTCATACTAAGACTAATACAGGTAAATACCTATAGATAATAACCCACATAAATAAAAGCCGTTTGGGTGAATCATCAATAATTTTTAAGAGTGCAAAGGAGTCCGGAGACCAAAAAAAAGTTTGGTTTTTTAATTTCGTTTTTGAGAATTGCTGTCCTAAAGGCAAGACAAAAGTAACTTTTGTGCTTGAGTTCATTGACTGACTTCTTTTCACTTTGCTGCGGATCGGAAGCTTCTTGGAGACAGGACTGGGACCCAGGGGCACTTAGAAAGAAGCTTAAAGTAGATTTATACATCAATGCAGACACCCATACAAAATGTAGAATGGAAAAACAAAACAAAAACAAAAAAATGTAGAACGGAACATATATCCCAGGATGGATCCCCTCACAAACAGAATAGAGCTCCTAGAGATCTAAAATCAATAAACCAGGTGGCGTCGGTCTCCCGGGTTTGACCCGGAGAGAGCTTAGTGATAGGTATCGGAAAGATGAATAGTAGAGTGGAATAAATGGAGTTTCCAATAAGAGTGGGAGGGGGACGGAGCTGGAGGATGTAAAACATACTTCCCTTTTTTCTGCGTAGAAGTGGAAGACTATGGGGGAAGAGTGTTGCATACGTTGTCCGACATTCTTTGTTTGGCTGCTTTTCATTGTTAAAGCAGAGGGCAAAATTGTACGTTGGCAAGTATAAACAAAAAGTGATGTAAAAATAACAAATATTAATTAAAAAAACATTTCAAAAATAAAATGTATGCTTTAGTGGGGAAGGAAGGATAGGAAAGAAAAAAGAAAGAAGGAAGGAAGGAAGGAATGAAGGAAGGAAGGAAGGAAGGAAGGAAGGAAGGAAGGAAGGTGCCCAGGTCAGGGAATGTTGTCAGTCTCTGGCTTGCTGTCTGCCCTCATGGTTCCCTAAGTTTTCTTCGACTGGGCTAGGAGCCCTGGCTCTTCTAGAGAATTCAGAAGCAGAGACGCAGCCCTTTAGCAGCTTTGCCCGTCCTGGCAAACACGTCGGGGTGTACGGAAGCTGAGTAGAGAGTATCCCAGATGTGAAACCTCTAGCTGTCCCGCGACCACGAGCTTCCAGCTTCAGTTCTGGGGAAACCCGGAGACTAGAGATAAGGAGAAAAAGCAGGAGCAGCCTTCTAGACGCCGCCAACAGCGCGGCGCCAGCCCAGCCCCAGTCCAGCAGACCCCGGAGATATTGACAGGACATGGAGAACAGAGGGAGCCCCCTGGTTGCCTGCTGGCCGGGAAGACTAGAGCAAGTGGTCCTTGGGGAAGTAGAAGTAGTTCCCCCTAAAAAGCTCCTCGCAGCCGGAAAGGGTCAAGAACTTCCGCAGAATGGACCGAGTCTTGGTGAGAAGCTTCTAGCTGCTTTATTCCAGCCTCACTGCGCAGCAAGTCCTTTAATTTCGCTCCACCCGGGAATCCCCCCTAAGCTTTATCCAAATGCAACCTCTCATTGGATAAATATTGTGTGCTACTTTGATTGAGTATAGTGATAAAAATAATGAGGATGAAAATGTTATCCTCTGAGCAATCCGTCTGCAGTCCTTGACACTGGAAGCCTCTTTACTTAAACGAAGCTCTTTAGGTCCTTACAGCCTTGAAACAACTTGAGTCATAGAAAGTCAGATCTGCGAAAGAGATCTTATAACTCGTACGACTTCTCATTTTACAGAGAAAACTGAGTAAGGGAAAGAAGGGGAATTTGTCCAAGATCACATAGCTTGTTAGTGGCATTGCACGTGTGTCTAAAATGTAGGTTTCCTGACTCCTAATCCCATTCATTCCCTTTTTCCTTTACCAGACAGAAGTAGAAAGGACAGGCATGCCTTTTTTTCAGATGAGAGTAAGAGGTTCCCCTAATAAGTGGCAGTTAGGCTAGAACTCAGGCTTTCCACCCCACTGCTAGGCAGTGTTGTTCAAAGAAACAAACTGGGGGTGGGGGGAGCGGAGAGGGAGTCCCCAGTGGATACGGTGGGAGGAGCTAAAGAAAGTACTGACAAAAGAGCTAAAGAAAATGAAGGTGAGAAAAATTAATAAATTAGAGATAAAACTCAGCCTTTTCCCCCACGGGAAATCTAAGTAGGGACCTAACTTGGCATCTTTTCCAAATGTACATCTTACAGATTGAGACATCATGTAGAGAATTCTTTCTTCACTAAGGATAAGAGCAGCTGACACCGAAGGTGGGCCCAGGCTCTTAGGAAGCATGAAGTAATGCTTGGCTGGCACATAGTTGGGTTTCTATAAAGCCTTGTTGGGATTGGTTGATTTGAGCTTGCTTTTCACTAAAGAGGTATGATAATCTTTTTCCTCCTTTAGGAAAAGGAGGGTTTCCTTCTACATTTGAATGAAATGTATGAGTGTGTATGGACCTTTGGGGCCGTTACAATTACAATTACGATAAGAGGTGAAGGGAGGACCCGGGTGATCCAACAAGCACCTAAGTCAGAACCAACACACGCTCGCTAAGGGCTATATATTCAGATGTACACCATTGTTTTATTTGCTTGTTATCCTGGGCGTTTTACCCAGAGAAAGGCACAAAGTCTTAAGTATAAGAAGTTAAAATATCAGCTGAAAGACCTTGGGGAAAGAACTTTCCTCTCTCTGCTTCTCAGTTTCCTTTGTAAAATGACAGCGTAGCACGTCCTACTTGCGACATTCAGTAAGGTCCTGGTAGGAGTCATAACATCATAGGACTTTAAGCTCGGAAGGATCTTAGAGTACATTTCTTTTTCAGCACCCTCATTTAACAAAGGGAGAATCATGCCCAGAGTAGCAAAGGAGTGTGATCTTCCCGGGATGCCTCGAGAAAGAGGAAGGATGTTTGCTCGTTAACTAAAATAAACCCAACTAAACTTAATTATGCTTTGAAAACCTACTTAGGGAAGCAGAGGTGGGAGACCACAGGTCACTTCCTCTCCCCAGGAAGCTACAACTATATGACTGAATGGTAGCGGCCTCCACCGTGGTCTGAGGATCTTGAATTGGATTCATCCTCTAGAACTGGGTATATCTGACCTTAGAGATAACTATTCAGTCCTCCGCCTCCTTGTCAGAAAAAAAAAAAAAGAAATTGGGGGCCAAGGAAGGGAAGTAATTTGCCCAAAGCCACACAGTGAAGTGACTGAGGAATAATGCAGAATATGTCTGTACGGATTCTTCCCCGGAGTTTGCACATGGTCCAGGCTCAGAAATCCGAGCAGGCCTACGTGTAGCCTCACCCGCTCGGGGAAGTGGGTTTAGGGTTTGTGTATATGCGTCTCCCCTTAATCTCTCAAGTGGTCTCAGAATTCCGCAGGAAGCGGCGCGGAATGAGCTAGGCGCTGGGCATGGCAAGGAGAGAGCGAGAAAAAGGAGAGGAGCTTGGGTATCACAGGCAGGGAAGGAGAGAACCTTCGGGATTTTTCCCACCCTTGGTCATTGCTTTCTAGGATACTAATGAAAAATTCAAGATTGAGCTGCATTCTCTCCGGTAATAGAAGGGTGCAAGATCAATATTTCAGTAAATGCACCCTACTTTTCCTAGGCCAGTGGCCACTAGAAAGATATCCCCGAAGGCCACTACCCCCGCCCTCTGTGTCTTCCCGCAGCCACTGAATCCTTGAACCAAAGATTCAGGAGACCTGAATCTCCTCCTTAACCCTGGGCCCTCCAACACAAGGGTCCACTTTTCCCTTTCGGCCGCGACTTTTCCAGGACCAAGGGATTATTGCCAAATGCAAGATTCCGAGACGTCAATCCCGATGGAAAGAAATCTCCCAGCGCTGATTTGAGCGGAGAACGAGCAATGGGTTTGGGAGGGACACGTGAGATTAAG
>CM053581.1:142966450-143063251 GCA_028627135.1 Pseudochirops cupreus | reverse complement strand
CGTCAGGGAGGGCGGAGGGGAGTCCGTGTAGTTAGGGAAAGTTTCGGGGCACCCTTAAGCATAACTCCAGCAAAGTCGGTGCAGGGCTGTGGACAGCGCTCGGGCTCAGCGCCGGTCCATCCAGCCATCCGAGTGGGAATCAAAAAGGACTCCCAGGGTGCTCTGAGACCCGAACGCCCAAGGAAGGAAATTTTGTCAGCATTTTTTTCTGTCGGATGATTCAGTATCGTCTCTTTTTCTTCTCCTTGGGTCTCCGAATTTTTTTCGGATTGTTATCATTTTGCTCCCGTTTCTCTTCTCTATCCTGTATTTCTCCCTACCCTATTTCCTTCTCTCTCTGGTTTCTTTCACTCACCTGTACTTAGAGGATGCAAATTGAGTCTCTTCTTCTTTTTTCGTTCTTTTGCCTTTCATTTCCTTTCCTCTTCCCCTGTACCTTTGTGTGAATATTTATTTTCTTCTTCCGTTTTTATGTCTATCTTTGCTTTCCTATTCTTTTTTTTCTTTCTTCTATAGATTTATCACACTAGGTCAGAGGATCTCACAACCAAAAAGTTATCCTATATGATGTCTACTGGACCAGACAAATACATTAGTCCCTTTTAAAAATATACGAAACGGAACAAAAAAAAATTTTTTGTAACTGCTCTTGCTTGACTTTCCCAACCCCAAGCCTGAACTACTTAGTTGTAAATTCATCTTTATTGTTGTTGTCCTTCTTTGAATGCAGCCGAATCAACATGCGGTGTATTACAACAGCAGGGATCCACTACCGCCTGTTAGCTTATTTAATCAGTATTTTTTTAAGTGTAAAAGTGTAGACCAGTTAATTTGCAATTATGAAAATGGAACTACTTGGAAATCTCTTCTGGTTCCTTAAGGATTTCTCAAAGTTTGCAGATTCCTCCGCACTCTAAACAGCAGATTCCAAATAATTTCCAAATGACTCAGTTGCCCATTGACCCAATTTAAATATATATATATGGATATACGAATATTATTGTGCATGTATATGTATGTGTGTATAGGGGGACCTGAAAAAAAATGAGCTGGACTGTTTCCTGCCTCGAGTTTATGATGACTTCCTATTGACTCCCGGGATTTAACAGGAAATTGATACGATATAAATAGATAATTTCCTTTTTTTTTTTTCCTTTTGGTTCACTGGCCGTTTCATTTGCCTTCCCTCAGATCACAGGAATTAACTTATGATAATGCTTGAGCAATTAGCTCGTTTTGACAGATGAAAAGTTTGAGACAATTTATAAATGTATATGTGTAGTGTGTATGTATACATGTGCCACAGGTGACAGATAGATGCTGGGACTGACTGGATAATGTCAAAGAGTACTTCTAGAACAAATATTCTAAGATTCTATAGACATGTCTAGTGAGCCTAGGAGACTCTAAAGTCCTATGATAGACTAAAAGTTTCTTGGGGGCGGAACTGTGTTTTATTTAACCTTGTACTCACTCTCACCCTTCACCCTTTATCCCTCACATCCAAAGGCTTCACATTTAATTATTTGTTGACTTAAGTCAATGAATTGTTTTCATTATGGAATAGAGGCCTGATCTGTTATATCATCTTTTTAAAATATGTTGTCTTTTGCATTCAATAAATAAGGAATTAGGTTGGTTACATTTGATCAGATCAAGCCTAATTAGATTAGATAAGGAACTCTAAAGGCAGCATAACTTTATTAGACAGAGATCTGGAAGAGTCAGGAACATCTGCATTTAAGTCCTGAATCTCATACATTCTGGATGTGTGTTCCTGAGCAAGTCACAACCTCTCAGTCCCCCCAAGCAACTAACTCAGCAAACTAATGGGGAAGACAATGTGCAAACAACCATATATAAACAAACTATATACAAGATAAATTAGAAATAATAACTGTGGGGAGGGACTAGAATTGAGAGGGACTGGGAGAGATGTCCAGAGAAAGTGGAATTTTAGCTGGGACTTGAAGGAAGCCAAGAAAGCCAGGAGGCTGAGACGAGGAAGGAAGGCACTCCAGGAGTGGGGGACAGCCTGTAAAAAATGCCTAGAGTTGGGACATGGAGTGTCTTGTGGGAGGAGGAACAATAGAACAACATGGAAGTCAGAGTCACTGAATCTCATAATATGTGGGGCTGGAGAATCAAGTGTGGGGAAGGTGGAGGGGTAGATTATAAAGAGTTTTGAAAGCCAAACAGAAGGTTTTATATTGGATCATAGAGATGATAGGAATCCCCTCAAGTTTATTGTCATTCCTTAGGGAAATGTGCTCTGAGGGGAATGTCAACTATAACTTAAAATCCTGGGGAATTTCCTGGAATGATGAGAGGTTAAATGGCTTCCCCAGAGGTGAAGAGTTAGTATCAGAAACAATACTTGAATCCCAATGTTCCTGGCTCTGAGACATATTCGCTATGCCAGTGTTACCTCTGTGAAAGACATTATGAAAAAGAAATTAAGCAGCTGGTTTGAGATGTTAGAACTGAAAGGGGATTTAGACATCTGATACAGATCTCCTTGTACAAATGAGGCAGCTAAGACCAAGAGACTTACCAAATGTCATATGGATTGTAAATGAGAGCTAGGATTAGTTTCCCAGGCTAGCATTCTGTCCCTCTGAGAGAGAAAGTCCAGAAATATCCTTAAGTTGTCTTGGCTTTTCATGGAAGACCATGGAACTCCTGAGACATTACAGTAGGTCTCAGCAGCTCCTTCATTCTCCTTTTTGTGATAATTTCCTTAGTAACCTCCCAACTTCTTACTACTAGAGCAGTCAGTGTCTGCTGAGGTTTTCCCCAGTCCTGATAACTTGCTTTCTCTCTATCTAATCTGGATGACAACATGAACAATCTATTAGACCTCAGTATTTTACAAGGGGGTTGGGTAGGAAGGGGAGAGAGAGGAGGAGGAGGAGGAAGAAGAGAAAGAGGAGAAAAAGGAGAAGCAAGGGGAGGAAGAAGAGGAGGAGGAGAAGGAGGAAGAGGAGGAGGATGGATGCACACTAAAGCCCAGAATAAATGCCTAGCTGTTTCTGTGGACAGTGAGTGGGGTTGAGTCCTGATCTCAAAGCAGTGAAGTTTTAGACTCCAGGGTAGTATGTTCAAAACATGTCCAATTCTATGTAATCAGTTTTGGGGATTTTTTGTTTGTCTGTTTTTGCTGATGGTAGTTATTGTTCTTCTGTTAAGTTATAGCAATAATAATAACTGCTAGGTTTCCAAAGTGCTTTACAAGCATTGTTGCATTTGATCTTGACAATAATCCTAAGGATAGGTGCTGTTATTATCCTCATTTTAGAGATAAGGAAACTGAAGCCCAGAAAAGTTAGGTGATTTTTTAAAAATTTAATTAATTTTTCATTATATTTTAAGTTCTGAACTGTCTTCTTCCCTCCCTTCTCCTCCCACACTAGAGAAGATCACCATTTGACACAGATTTTATATGTGTGTGTATGTGTATATGTGTATATATGTGTGTGTGTGTGTGTATACAGAGAGAAAGAGAGAGAGAGAGAGAGAGAGAGAGAGAGAGAGAGAGAGAGAGAGAGAGATACCATGCCATGCATGCTTCTGTTTATTAGTTCTCTGGAGGTGAATAGCATCTTCCTTCATAGGTCCTTTGTAGTTGATTTGAATATTTACAATATTCACAATAGCTTAGTCATTCACAGTTAATCTTCAGACAATATTGCTGTTACTGTATACAACATTCTCTTGGTTCTGCTTATTTCACTCTTCATTATTTCATGCAAGTCTTTAAATGTTTTTCTAAAATCAACCTGCTCCTCATTTCTTAAAGCACAATAGTATTCCATCACAACCATATACCACAACTTATTCAGCCATTCCCCAATCAATGGGCGTGCCTTCAATTTCCATTTCTTTGCACCACAATGAGAGTTGTTATAAACATTTTAGAACATAAAGATTATTTTTCTTTTTCCCTGATCACCTGGAGAAACAGACCCAATATTGGTACTGCTGGGTCGAAGGGTATATACACAGTTTTATAACTCTTTGGGCATAATTCCAGATTCCTCCCCCAACATGGTTCATCAGTTTACAGTTCCACCAACAGTTTATTAGCGTCCAATTTTTCCACCTCCCCTCCACCATTTGTCATTTTCTCCTTCTATTATTTTAACCAATCTGATAAAAAGTTAGGTGATTTGCTCAGGGGCACATAGCTAATTAAATATCTGAAACAGGATCAGAATTTTTTCTTTTTTTCTTTTTTCTTTGAACTTTGTTATTTTGAACTTGATGAACATCAAAAAGCATGAGATTTCCATATATACAGAACAGAAAAAAGGACTGTACATGAAACTATTAATCTTTATGTAGAAGTTTCATTTTTAAAAGAAAATGACAAATTCATATTTCATAAAATTAGTTTCAAAACTATTCCATATCTCCTAAATTTGACTCAATATTTGAACCTAGGTCTTCTTATTCCAGCATTCTATCATGTGCTTATTATAAAACAGGCAAAATGTTCTATGTGGGATCTCATAACCATAGATATTTCAAGAGACCTTAGAGGTCACTTAGTCCCACTCATTTTCCATTTTGTAGTTGAGAAAACTGAGACCCAGAAAGAAGAAATGACTTAGCTAAATTACTTGGCTAGTTAGGGGAAGGGGGGAGGGAAAGAAGGTCTTCTGTCTCCTGGGTCAATGTTCTTTTCCTGCAATTACAACAGTAAAAGCACAACTTTGGCATTAGTACTGAATTGAAAGACAAATGGCTTGCACTGAGATCTCAGTTCTATTTGTTGTCTGTGGATATATCATTTCCTCTCTACGTGGAAATCAGTTTCTTTTTTCTGGACCTCACAGTGTCTACTGCTATTGACCACTCCTACCTTCTGGATAATCTCTATTCTCTGGGTTTTCAAAACACTTTTAGTTCTTCTACCTGTCTGATAGATGCTTTTTGTAGATTCCACCTGAACTATTGAAATGACCTTCTGATTCATCTCCCTTCATCTAGCCTTTCACCTTCCTAATCCATCTCCCCTGAAGCTACCACATTGATATTCCTAAATCACAAATCTAATTATGCCATTCCCTTCTTCAAGTGAGTCCCTATTGTCTTTTGGGAAACATGATATTTAAAGTCCTTCACAACCTAACTTCAAACTATCTTTTTCAAACTATTTAGTTATTACTCCTTGCATACAACCTAAACCTAGCCAAACTAGCACACTTGCTATTCCCCACATACAACATTCTATCCCTCACTACATTTTTTTATTCTGATGCACAGTGATGCAGGTGTCCCATAACTGGAAAACTACCCCTCTTTAGCTCTGCCATTGGAACTGCCAAGAGTTCAAAGCATAACAGAGTGCCACCTTTTATTAGGAGCCTTTCACAATTCCCCTGTTCCTTGGTGCTGTCCCCTTCCTTTCCCAGAATCAATTTTTTAAATATTTTGTACTTATTTATCTATACACATGTTGTTTCCTCCTCCTCTCCCCCCAGTAAGATGTAAGCTCTTCGAAGTCAAGGACCATTTTGCTTTTATCTTCATTCACAGTACTTAGAATAGTGTCTGACATGTTACAGATATTTAATCAATGCTTGTTGAATGTTCTTATTACTGTAAAATGGGAGGGATTAGAGCATCTCTAAGGTCTCTTCCAGTTCCTTCAAAGTCTCCAGAGCCTGTGGGCTGATGAGCACATGGTTCCCAGGTTTAATGTGAGGAAGAAAAGACAGAAGCCCCAGAAACTGTTAGCCTCAGATCAACAACATGCATGGGACCCAGGGTAGGATTATAAACTCAGTCTCTTCCTCTCGGTTCAGAGTGCCCTGGACACTACCTGCTGTGGTAAAATAATGAGCTTATCATTCAATTGTTTTAAAAAGAAAAACTACAAGAGTAAGCCCCTTAGACAAGGAACTCTTTATCACAAAGTCAAGTCTGGGAAACCTTTGGAGCCTAATGGGATTCAAATTGATTTAAATTGACTTTTCAGTCTAGGTCTTCTTGGCAAAATGAGGTCCAAATTCGAGTCCACTATAACTTTAGCTAAGTTGGGATCCTTCTTCTATAGAGGCTCAATGCTCCTGTCCCCAAAAAGATGGTAATACCCCTTTTCCCCAGGCTTTATGAGTAAAATACAAAGATTTGTCAATGGATTTTAACTTAAACATTTAGATTTGAGAAAATGGAGTTTAAGGCTGACTACAGATAGCTATCTGGGAAGGATAAGCGTGTGTGTGTGTGTGTGTGTGTGTGTGTGTGTGTGTGTGTGTGTGTGCGCGCGCGCACGCACACGCGTGTTTGTACATGTGCTTGTATATGAATGTTACCAAGTTGAGCTGTGGAATTCCTGGAGATGGGGAGGAAATGTAACAGAAAAACAAAACAAAAAAGGAGAGAAAAACATTTTTTCAAGACCTTTTTTCCCTTTACTTTTCAAAACTTGGAGAGAGAAAAAAACGAAGAAAAATTTTACTTGCAAAGCTCTTTAAATTTCCAACTATAGCAAACTTGATGATATTTTGAACAAATCAAGTGTCATGTAACATAGCTACATGTTCCTAAACTAAGAAAGAGCTTTAGGCTTACAGAAGAGTTGTTTTTTACATCTGTGGCTTCAACATTTCCAGAAGTTTTACATATCCAGCAAGAAGCAGGAGGATTTGGCCAGAATCAGGCCATGCTAGGCTTTCCAAGAAACCGCGACTCTATCTTTTTTTGGGGGGTGGCAAAAATTTATGACCTTCCTGGAACTCAGCATACTGAAGGAAGAATAAATGAACAGCAGAGCCTGAGACCCAGACGAGAATTTTCACAATTTGTGGGAGTGATTTTTCCACATAGAGATTTTTCTTGTCTTTAAAAAAAATGTTTTTACAACTCTCCAGATCTTCTCTGAATTTTGCTTGTAGCCTTGAGTGTTTCTGAAATAGAAAACAATGGTCTGAGTTCTTGTAACTTTTCCTCTCTTTAAAACTCCCTTTGCTGGCAAGGGAATAAGGTGCAATCTAAGGCCAGGTGTACATCCAGCTGCAGAGAAAGGACAATTATTCAGATCTTTCTGTCCTCCCCATTAACCAAAGGTGGAGGAGATTAAGAGGGGCCTGTAGGGAGAAGAGGAAAAAGAATTTATAGGGATAGCAAAACTGAAGTTTCTACGGAATAACAGGATGTTAAAACTTGAGAACTTGGGGATGGAGATCATCTAATCCAGGGGTGGGGAGCCTATGGCCTCAAGGTCACATGTGACCCTCTAGGTCCTCAAGTGTGGTCCTTTGACTGAATCCAAACTTCACAGAAAAAAAATCACCTTAATAAAAGGATTTGTTCTGTAAAACTTGGATTCAGTCAAAAGGCTGCACCCAAGGATTTAGAAGGCCACATGTGGCCTCAAGGCTTCAGATTCCCCATCCAACCCTTCCATTTTATATGTGAGAAAACTGAGACATAAAAAAGGGAAGACCTTTGCCTCATGTAACATAGGGAGTAGAGACTCAAACCTTCATCTTCAGACTCCAAGTCTAGGGATCTCTCCTCTCAGATTTCATGCTGTCTCAGATAGACCTGGAAGGGCCTTTCATGGAACAGAGAAGATTTTGTAAGGATAAGAAGTTAAACCATGAGAGTAAATGGAGAGATCAGAAAGAAGCAGCAACAACAATAATTTAAGTACTTTACATATAATAGCTAGCAATAAAAAATAACTAGCATTTAGATTTGTGAAATACTTTACATGAGTTATCTCATATCATTTAATTTGATACAATAGCCTTGTGAAGCAAGTAAGTATTATCATCTCTCTTTTGAAGATGTGGACTCAGCAACGTGCCCACATTCACAAAGCTCCATAGAGTTAGAGGTAAGGTTTAAACTCAGCTCTGTCCTGCCTTCAAGTTTAATGCTTTTCCCATTATATTCCCTTGCCTCTGAAAGGCAGCTTTTGGCCTTTTTACAAACACAGTAGACTCTTTTTTAAAAGCCTAAATGATGTTAATAACATATTAATTAGCTAAAAACAAATGAATAGCATATTAAAGATTCATCCATCCTACGAATACATATTGAGCTCTTGCCATTTGCAGAGAATTATATAAAAGGAACTACCAAAAATTTGAGATAAATAGATCAGTATGTCAATGCATCTGTGATGTCATTGACTTGGATTTTCCCTTCAGTGGTACGTATTATAATCCAACCATGTTCTCCATTCCTGTATATGTTCCTGTCAATGTCATTCCATAAAGGGTCTACCTAATACACAAAGGCATTTCCTCTAGGACTTTTAATATTTAATAATAAGAAGAACTAGCATTGATATAAGACCTGCTATGTACCAGGTGCTTTACAAATATTATCTCATGTGACCCTCACAATAACCCTGGAAGGCAGATGCTATTATCATCCCCATTTTACAGTTGAGGAAATTGAGGCAGAGGTTAAGTGACTTATCCAAGATCATGCAGCAAGTAAGTATCTGAGAATATATTTGAATTCACATCTTTCTGACTCCAGACACAGTATTCTATCCACTGGACTACCTAGTTACCTATTTTATAGTTAACAGCACAACATTCAGGGTTTCCATTTGTAGATTCATCACTCTCACTAAATGACTGGCCTGACTATTCACCTACTCCTACAATCTTTTGGATGATGCTACTTGCACCTCTTCTTAAATATGTCCTTATCCATAAAAAGCCATAGGCTACTTATCTCTATCATGTGTCTTTTCATTGCCTTTTCTTCACCCGTAATTTTGATTCTTTGAATATTGTAGTATTCTATGATTCACAGCATATCATAGCACTAGAAGAATAGAATATTGGCATTAAAAAGATAGGTTTTTATTTTTGTGTATTTTGCACAATTTCCAAATACAGCCCAGTCCATTTTCTTCTTCCTTTTTTGCTCTTAATGTTTAGAAATTTTTAGGTTCTTGACATACACGTGAGAATAACTTACAGGAAGGGAGGCTTTAATGGAATTTTGCAAATGAGTAGATTCTGAACAGCATTATTAATAGCTGCCATGTCTTACCACTTGGCAAGGAAATTATGTGTTTCTATCTGAGTGTCCTGGGCTCTTTATCATGGTAATTGCCTTACATGAGTTGATCTTCTGTAGGAAATGGTGATAATCAGAGTTACTGTCTTTATAAATATCTATTTTCACTACCAATAGCTTGCTTGAAAAGGTAAAGTTTGAGCTATAGTAATAGTATACCATGTCTTCTCATCTTTATCCTAATCTGGTGCTGATTTTGACCTTTGCTCTAGCCAGTCAATGGTTTGATTGTCCACAGACAATTAAGTCTGAATCGACTTCAATCTTATCCTTCCTCTTAAGACATATCAATTTTTTTTGTGATGTTGTTTTTTGCTCATCATCTACAATCCCTTCTGATCCTTTTCTAGAGGAAATTATTTACATATATAGATGTTAGCATTCTGCAGGCCTTTGACCTCTGAGTTTAATCCCAAGCTATGCTTTCCAATATGTTTTTTACTTTCCTTCTTTGTGCACACCTTGCATTGGAGTCACTGGGCATCAATGTACATGCTGAATTGGTTTAAAAGATTTTTGTCAAGTTCTTCATAGAATTTATTGAACTTCTGATCCTTTGCAACAGATGTTGGAACAGAGGCTTCAATAATCTCCATTGTGGGAATTTGGGGTTGTTCTTATTTTTTTGCTTCTATAAATGATGAACAATTCAAGGCAGGATGATCAATTGCCCCATGAAACTGTGTTTCTTGTTGAATTTGGGTATATAATGAAAAAAATTTTGTTAGCCTCTCGAAGATTACCCATAAGTCATTGCTCTATTTGCTTGCAACTCCCTTATGTCTTTTGGTACCATTTATGACGAGAATGTCAATATAAATGTGCTTTGTTTACTCCAGTACCATAACTCAGTGATTATTGGGTAAAGTTCTAGAGTACCAACAGAGGAATTTATGTTTATAGATATTCTAAATATTTTTTGTTTCTTAGGACCCTCTGGGTCCTTTTTGTCAGTCTGTCACTGATTCTGAAGAATTAAAAGGGAGGGGGGTTGAGAGGATTAAAGACCCTTTTATGTTTTTCTCTGTCTCATGGATCCAGTGGATCCATTTTGACTGGCAATCAGAGGTAAAGTGACTTTCCCAGGGTCTCAAAGCCAGGTAGAGTTCAAATCTGGATTTGATCTCATGTCTTCCTGACTCCCAGTGCTCTATCCACTGAGCCACTGGCGCCTCTCATGGATCACTCTAGCCAAAGAATTTATTGCCTTGTGATAAGCTTCTATGTTCTTAGTGAGATTTGCCTGTCCTTAGACAGCAGATATAATCTGACACTAAATATATTCATGATAAATTAGTATTTTTTTTAAATCAATGGAGTTCCAAAAACATGGAACCATGGAGTATTTAAAGAGACCTTAGAAATCATCTAGTCTAATATCCTCATTTTATAGATTAGGAAACTCAGGTCTGAGAAGATAAATATATATCCAAAGTCACATAGCTATTAATGAAAAATGAGCAAAGTAATTTTTAAAATTTTGTTAAAAGAACCTTCTTAGAGGCTGGCCTAGCCCATTTTTATGACTGATTTTAAGTAGGTTAATAAGTATACAGGCACTGTTTTAAACACAGCCAAATAAATGCTGACACCAGTTTATAGATATAGCTGGTAAGTAGCAATAAGGAATTATTCATCTCCTATTTATCTTCTAGTCTCTTCAAAGTATTAGCTAAAACTGAAACAAATGCCAATTTAAAAGCCTCCTAATATATAATACCGAACAGTTAATATCAGCTGGTTTACAGAGCCATAAATTAAGAGAAGCAAACATTTTCAAGGTTTTAAAAAATTTAACAAATCCCACAAATTTGGAAAAATGAAATACATTTCACAAAAACATTTCTCACATAAGAGCTGTATTTTAAAAACTAATCTGCAGACTCCCTTGTTCATTCACTCATTCATTCATTTGTTCAAGTATTGAGAAATCATATAATAGCAAGAACACAGAACTGAGAATCTGGACCCCTGGGTTCAGGTCCCAATACTAGCATTTTCTGTGCGACCTCCAGTAAGTCACTATCCTTCCTTGGAATTCTATAAAATGAGGAGATTGAATTATCTCATCTACAACATCCCTTCTAGAAGTGTCTGTGATTCTATGATTTAGGCCTTCCTGTATCCTGGTCACTATAGTGGACACCAAAAAGTAACAGACAACATTTAGTTGAGGAAATAAGACTGACCCACATGATTATCTCACTTTCATCAAGCTGAGCAAGCCATTCCCTGAAAAACTGAGTAGGTGGTATGATGCTTAGAATCAGAGTGAGTAAAAGAACTATGTGTCTTGAAGAAGATGAGATTTAGTGTGAACATTAAAGGACTAGAGCTTCTTACAGGCTGGTGAACCTGAAATACTCAACATACACTTGATCTGGCCCCATAATCAATTTTTCAATTGAAATTTAACAACCAAAATGTTTTTTTGCAAAAGCCAAAGGCTTTTAACCAGCCTGATGTGTTCTATAAAGAGTCTATTAGAAACCAAAAATGAATAGAAATAATTAGGATATTCTTCACAAGCTAGATTCCATATATCCAGCTCTACGAAGTGTTACAATGCACCTAGAGATCATGTGATCATGAGACTAATCAGTATGGCTGCAGAATAGATCAGCCTGGTACAACAGAAGGAATGGTAGATTTGAAGAAGACCTGTGTCCTCTTCCTCCCTGTGATCTTAGATAAATCATTCAACCACTCTAAGCCTTAACTCTTTAGCTGTAAATTAGGGTTAGACTAGATGATCTTTGGGGTCCCTTCTGGCTGTAAAACTCTGATCTTCAGAATGGAACAGAGTAAAAGATAATTTGTCTGAGAATGAGCTCTAATAAATCCTGTAGCATCCCTGCTTTCACTCAGAGAAACTGATTGGTATGATTCCCATTTTATAGATGGTGAACCTGAGGTACAAACTTCAGTGTCTATTTTTTTTTTAAAGTAATGGACCACCTAATAAATAGATGGGTCCATAGCTGTCTGGACAAGAATCCTTAGGATTGTCTTAGGAAATATCTGATTCCAAAAAGTTCTAACTCAACTTTTGCTACATGACCTGTTCTGTGTCTTTAAACATAAAATCCAGGTCCTTGTGCCTCATTTTCCTCATTTCTATGGTGAGAACATTCACTCCATCCTGGCATCACAGAGCTAATGAACCACTATGCATCAATTGGTTAATGCCATCATTCTATATTTTGACAAAATTGAAACTTGCCCAAGGTCACACAGCTGTCTTGTGACCAGGACTCCCGATTCCCAGTTCTCTAATCCTTCCATTTTACCTTGCTGCTTCCTGGAGAGTTGGGAAGGTATCCAACTAAGCAACTTCAAAACCCATGGAAGTATAGAGACAGTTGTTCTGAGTACATTTCCCTTCTGTAAGCATATAGTATTTCTTTTTCCCCCCCATCAATTTATTATTTTCTTAGTCACAGACATAAGAGTTGAAAACAGGGATAACTTCATTTGAATATATGCTTCTCAAGATAGATTACATTTTCATGTTCTTCTTCTTAAGTAGGCAAAGATCCATTGTTTGGATCTTCATAAATCTAAAATTAGGGTTTATTCCATAAGATGATTTTACCCAAATAACAGTTACCCAAAATGACCTAGGTAGTATGTTATGCAATTAGCATGATCCCCACTTTACAGATGAAGAAACTGAGGTTTGGGGAGATTATGATTTTCTACAGTATTGGGTTATTAGATGTCAAATGTGGAAATTGTCCCCAGGTCCTTTGACTCCTAAAACCAGGGTTCTTTTCATTATACTCTGCTTACTTAATCTTAATTTCTGTCACTATCGTTATGAAGAAAGATTAGCTTTGGGATTTGGGTTAATAGAGACATGACATTTTCTAGCCAGAGACATGATATTGCTAAGCAAAGACCTGCTTTTTCTGTTTCATCTAAAAGCCAGAGAGACATGTGCCTGGCTCGATATATGCAACTTGGGATCATGGTCATTGTGTTCTGATTGTGTTCATCCTTACTGTGGTACTGTAGGGAGGAAAGGGTATTGAACACATACTAGGAAGACTTTTCTGTGCATCAGGACTCTATATTTGTGCAGAGTGGAAGAGGCAGTGCCAAATCAGCTTTTTTAATCATATCAAAAATCATATTCACTGTCCACAACAACAGCTTTCCCCTAAGAAGGAAAATGATGATTTGTAGTTTTCAGGAATAACCTTGATATCTCAGTGTTTTCTCTGGGCAAGTGGCTTGAAGTTTTTAAATCTGATTCATATTATCCTCAAATGTATAAATTTCAGAAAGTATTGAGTATATTCAGACTACCTTACTGAGATGGATTTCACCTGTACAAGTTGATTTATACCCCCTTCCTTTCCCTCTGCAAACTCAGTAGTTTTCTAACTTTCCTCTGTTGAGACCTAGCTAGAGTGAATCTGCCTTAAAGAGAAAACAGAAACTACTTGATTTGTGATTGAGAAGGGAATATACAGAGAATATCCCAAAAGCCTTAGTGAAGTATTAAGTACTTTAAGCACTTAACACTGCACTGAGATTTTTGGGATGTGCTGTATATGTGTCCTGCCTCACAATTGGGTAAGCTCCTCCAATACAAAGATAGGTTTTTTTCCCCCTTTATTATCCCCAGTTCCCAGTATAGTTCCCAACAACATAGTAGATGATTAATAAAGGTTTGTTGATTATCACAGAATTTTAGAGTGAGGGAGAACCTTAGAGATATAAAAGTATAGCTTCAAAAATAAGATAGGTGATAATCCTACTCTGTTGTATGTTGCATGAGACTTTTCCTGGTCCCCCCTAAATACTAGTGCTCTATTACCCTGAAACACATACCTTGTATGTGTTCTCTATGTAACTCTATATGGGCATGTGGTCTTCTAGAAAGTGTCCAATCAAAGCAATTTCAAAGTCCACTGCAAATATAGAAGCCCTGACTAGGCATCTGAAAACATTTCCCCGATTCAAACCTATACTGGGTTTTCTTTTGTTTCCTTAGACCTATTCTTCCATTTGTCAGAGATGTAAGAGTTGAAAACAGGAATTTGAAAACAGTTCATTTGAATGTTTGCTGCTTGGGATACATTACAACTTTATGTGCACCTTGGGTCAGGAGCCAAAGAGCAGACCCTCATTGAAGGCAGGAATTGTATTGCTTTTGTCTTTGTATTCCTAGCACATAGCACTGTTTGACATTAACGCAGTCCACAATGCATCTTGTTTAACATTAACCACACAGTAGGTCCTTAATAAATGTTTGATTGGTTGCCAAACAATCCCTTTCTCAAGTCCTTGGCACTACCTTCAGCCTTTCCTCTCTACAATCTATCTTCCACAAGCTGCCAAAATAATATTCCTAAAGTCAAAATCTGACCATACTACTCCTCTGGTCAAGAATCCTGTGTGTGTGTCTCTCCCTATTACCTCTAAGATATAAGCTATAGGTCACTTAAAACTCTTTACAAGCTTGCTCTAACTATCTTTCCAGACATTTCACATTATTCTCCTTTATGTATTTTACATTCCAACCAACCTGTTCTACTTTCTGTTCCCCAATCTTGACATTTCATTTCTTGTCTGCATGCCTTTGCACAGGATATTATCTCAAATGCCTGAAATCTATTCTCTTCTAATTCCCCCTTCTATGAATCCTTCATTTCTTTCAAGGCTCATTTCAGTCACCAATTCCCAGGAAACTTTTATGTGCCTAATTGTTAGTACTCCCTCACTCAAGTTATTTTCCACTTACTTTGCTATGTAAATATATTTCTCCATACTCATTCTTAGTAGGAGATAACTCTTTGAGCAAAGAGATTAGTTTTTATGTTGCCTTTTCAGTATCAGGCACAATACTTACACATTTTTTGTTGTTGTTGTTCAGTCTTTCAGTCTTTTCCAACTCTTCATGACCCCATTTGGGGTTTTCTTGTCGAAAATGCTGGAGTGGTTTGCCATTTCCTTCTCCAGCTCATTTTATACTTGAAGAAACTAAGACAAATAGGGTTAAGTGATTTGCCCAGGATCACACAGCTAGTAAGTGTCTGAGGGTAAATTTGAACTCAGGTCTTCCTAACTACAAACCTGGCACTTCTATTCACTATGCCATCTAACTACCCTTCCATAGGTAAGATTCAATAATGATCTATTCTAACTTTCCAAAACAAACACACACACACACACACACACACACACACACACACACACACACACACTGACTCCTCCCCCATACAACATTCCCAGAGGAAAAGGGACTTGTATTTATTAATTATGTAACAACCAAAAGAGAATCGATCAGTCACTCAACCAATAAGCATTTATTAAACACCTACCATTTGTAGGCACTGTGCTAGGTATTAGGGATACAAATATAAAGATTTAGCTCCTTCCTAGATGTGACTTCGAACTTAAGTTTTAAAAGCCTAACTCGGTCATTTTTAATGTACAGAAAACATCGATTTATTGTTTCCTTTTGTTTAAGGTATTTTGCAAGTAGAGCTTTAGGAATCCTTGGAATAGTCTTATCGGTAACTGGACTATTACTAAGCTTATGAAATAAAGACCTAAGACACCATCGGGACACATGATTTGATCCAATTGCTTTGCAGGCCAATCAGCTAGAGCCTCATATAATGTTGTATCTACCTTATCCAACTAGACAGGATTCTAGTCCTGCATTCCAAGGGGTTAAAAGTGGCTTCTGCCTGCTTCCACTAATACTTCAAATAGGATTGAAGCATTTAGAAATAAAAGTTCTTTTCTAAGGCAGGATAAACAACAACCTGTAACTTTGTTCAAATTCTTTCTAACCTGCATTGATATTGCGCAATAACAAAGATACTGAAATCTCGTGGAAACAAATAATCGGCAAACGCCCTTCATTTTCCAGAGAAGTAAACTGCAACCCAGAGAAGTAAACTGCAACCCAGAGAAAAGTTGATCGACCCAAGGTTCCACGGATAATAAGTAGCGCGACAGGATTTGAACCCATGTTTTTTCCAGTAGTTATGGTTGCTTCCCTGAAACCAAGAGACAAATAGAAAGGTGGGACTGACCGCGGAAAGACAGAGAACTATGAACGGAATGGGAAAAGAACTGAGGGACAAGAATGTCTAGAAAAGCCTAAAAGAAAGGAAAGAAGGAAAAAAAAGAGGAATGAGAGTTAAAAGATGATGAATAGGGAACGAGGGGCGGGATAAGCTACTGAGAATAGAGAGAGAAAGCAGGAAGCAAGGAAGGGGAGAAGAGGCTGCTGGAAAAAAAAAGTCAGACGAGAAGAGCAGGAAAGGAAGGCAGGAAAGCTATAATCTTCCTGGTAAATTGGGCTTCTTGCATAAGGCGAGAGGGTGGGGGTGGGATTTTCCTGTTCCAGGGCTCCCTGGACCGAGCTGCCCCGGGCTGCCGTCTTCCCTTTGGGTACCCTCTCTGCGTACCGGCCTGGAGGCTCGCAGGGGAGGGAGGGGAGTGGGTGGGACTCAGGGTGCTGACCCCGCAGCGCCGTGCAGTCTGCGCCGGGGCCGGCAGCGCCGCGCAGGCGGCCCCTCCGCCTTGCCTCAGGCCGCCTCGGGTTACGCAGCGGCCGTCAGCGCGCACCTCATTAATAAGATCTGACAGGCCGCCAGCCGGGGCCGGGGCCCGGGCCCATCCATCAGGCCTGGGGCGCGCTGTAAAAGGGCTGCGCCTGGGGAGCCGCGCTTTGACGAGGTTAAGCTGGACTTGGCGCACAGCCCGGGAGGCCGCGGCTGGCCGACAAGCTCAGTTTAGGAACCTAGCGGAGGCGTGGGGCATCCTCTCTGGTCGCAAGAGCCAATGAGCCTTCTTCGCTTACTGCACCTTCCGCTTTAAGATAGGGAAGAGTATTGCCGCAGTGCCGACAGGAAGGCTTTCTGAAGGGTGAGCCTTAACTTGGTAGGGAGAGAGAGAGGACCATTCCAGCCAGGGGACTCCGGGACTCCCGGACTCAGGGCTCCGAGGTCCAGTAGCCAGCCCCAAATAGTTGGTTAGTCCTGCTGCCTGGTGTCTTTAAGCCCTTATTTCAGAACTGATCATGGGGATGTATGTGAAATCAGAATTGTATGATGTTAGATGTGTGTACCTAAAATGTGTTCAGTTGGGCTTTCTTTTGATTTGGTTCTGTTTCAATATAGTAGATGATGATCTGTTTCAATATAGTAGATGATGATGATGATGATGATGACGACGACGACGACGACGACAGAAACTGTGTAACAAGTCTTTGTATGTTGCAGAAATGTCTCAAAAAACAGGATTAGGATGGTCAGAATTTTCTACCAAAAGGTCTCTATCTTTCAAAAACTAACAGAAGATAAATCCTCATACATGCATACATAATACAGATCTCAAGCTGTTCTTGAAAATTCTATCAGTAAACTTCTGAAGCTAGAGTACTATCATAGATAAAACTGTTGCCCACTATGGCACAGACATAACTGATGTTTTTTTAAAAATAATAATCATAACATTTTAAATAGATCTTACCACATAGAATACTTAAAATCTGCAAGTTATGTGGAATAAAAATCTTTGAAAATACAGTCAGTGGAGGAAGTCAAAACTATGTTGGACTAGAATGAGGAAAATAAGACCCCTTCCTCCTGTCTATTTTTGGTCTATTATCTAAGCGGTGGGCCTATAGAAGACAAATTTACTTCCCAATAAATTGTTTTCATTACAAAAAAATGCCTTTATCCAACTAATCACCAAATATTTCTCAAATGCTTATTATGTACTAAGAGTCGGCTTGGCCATAAAGTATCATATTGGCTTCTGGCCCCTCAGCAAGTCACTCAACCTATCTGTGACTTAGAATCTAAGTTGTCAAGAAGGTACCTATTTGCACTGGTAGATGAAGGTTCCTCACCTGGGACTTTCTTTAACTAAAGAAATCACAAGTCCAATCCCTATCTCTGTGTGCTAGATAGTATGCTAGGTGCTGAATCTAGAAAGATCAAAAGAAGAAACATTCATTCCCTCAAGAAGAGTACATTCAGTTGTGGGAGAAGGGTTGTTTGTAAAAGAAAGGTCGTATGCTTATATCAGTACATACAGAAAATACAAATTATGCCTTGATATTAGTCAGAGGAGTCTTAAGTATAAATGCTTGTCATAGGACTATTTCGACCTGAAGCCCGTCCCCTCCAAAATGAACACAAGATCATAAAGAACAAACAACAATGCCTTGTTACACATTATTTCATTTAATACACTTAGGAGAGGCCACAATTCCTGATGACCAGCTATTTCTCGTCTTCAAGAAATGATGAAGTCCTTTTCCAAAACTTAAGATTCAGTGGTACTGTGATGATGTGTAAGGCAGAACAAAAAGGGTGAAAATAATGCCCACAGATTCAATTAATAGGGTCCCTCAAAATCATAGAACACCTTTTCTCCACGGAGTATAAAACAGTCCTTCGTATATATAACTCTGAGTTGATCATTCAGGTTATGTATTTCCATTCTTTGCTTCTTCCCACCTTGTAGCCTTCCCATGACTTAATGAGTACCCCACCAGAGAGGATAGATAGAAAGAGAAAAAGAGTATACTGGCATCTAATAGCCTTGTTTATTGGGGGAAACATATTTTTGTTTAGTTAATGGAGGAAATTAAACCCCCGCCCCTGATATAGAATTTGGATTGTCTCTAAATTTCTATGTATATGCCTCCAGTACCACTGAGACAACTGAATATTATTATTTTGACAGCCACAGAAGGGGTCTGGTATTATTATTCTCATTTGACAATGAAAACAGTGGCTTCCTCATTGTACAGTGACAATAGTTACAAGCAGTCAATGACACAATCACCAAAGAATAAAGCCGTTCACCAGAGAGCTTTCTCTAGTGTGCAGCTACAAAATAATAACACCTTCTAAACTGTATGTGATCTATCTGGCCACTACCGACAGTAATAGCCCTTTGGTAATGTAACTACAATAAATATCATCCCACTTTACATTTATACAGTTCACTAAAGTTATCCTTTGATGCCTCATATAAATTCTCAAACACCAGCAAAGCCCAAACTCTGCCTGCACCTGCCAAGTTGAAAAATCTGAGTATGGTCAAGGAAGACTTGTCCCTGAAGGATCAGCCTAGCTAAGAACCTAGGGAGTTGGCTACCAGGAGAGAAATCTTTCAGCCACAGTAGCCCCAAATCTGAGTAAGTTCCTTGAGGGCAGGGAGTGTTTCTTTTTTTTTGTCTTTGTATCCCCCAAACCTAGCAGAGTGCCTGGCACATGTATGACCTTGAGGTTTGTAATACTTTCAAAGTGAAAGTCTGTGGTGCTTTAAAATTTACATAGGAGTGCTTGTCATATACACTATCTCATCTAATCTCACTCCCTTTGTCCCTTAGAAGAGACAACACAGCTATTAGGAACACAACCGCTCCCTCTTAGAAATAGGCCAAGGAGGCCATAGTCCATGCCAGCTGAGGACCAGGAGCTGGAATTAGATTGGTCCCAATTAAATTGGCCTTCTGTAAGCCACTCTTCCCATCCTTTCCCCTAATTCAACCAGCTGGGCAGAACAAATTTTGTTTATATTAGAGAGCCTTCCCATGGTTGCATATCAAGGTCATTGTTCATTTTCTTAAGTATTTCTGGGGTAGATGGGGGTTTCAGGGATTCATTTTTCTTTTTTTTAGGTAATTGAGTGAAATGACTTCCCCAGGGTCACACAGCTATGTAAATATTTGAGGCTGGATTTGAATTTAGGTCTGCCTGACTCCAGGGCTGGTGCTATATCCATTGTACCACCTAGCTGCCCCTGCATTCATTTTTAAATGTTAAAATATTTATATATATATATATATATATATATATATATATATATAATATATATATATATAACACATATATAAAAATATATATCAAGGATTGTAAATTACTTATAAGCCTGCAGATTTCTGATAGTATGGCTGTCATGGATATGAGAAAGCAATTCCTAGATTCTAGCTCCAAAAACTTCATGATTCTTCTAGTCCCTAAATGAAGCCAAAGAAAGAGGGTAAGACCCTGTCAGATGGCTTTTGTCCTGTTTCCATGTAGGCACGAGGTATTTATATAGGTTTTGTGATTTACAGTCATATCTTGTCTAAAACCATTGGTTCTGAGGAAACCTATGGTACCTAGATGAAACAATGTTATAGGAAGAGTTAGTACCCAAGGAAAGATTTTAGAAATGGCCAATGGACCTAAAGATGTTACCAGCAAGACAAGATTTTGCACTTTACTGTAAGGCTTGGCTACATATTATGAATATAAATAATGAAATCAGCTTTATAATTTATAAAGTGCCTTCCTTGCAACAAAGCATTTGAGACTGATTGTGTAAATATTATTACACTGTGATATAAAAATGAGAAGCATCAGTTAAAATCTACAAAGGCCGTAAGAACTAGAATGTAAGCAACTTTAGAATAGGGACTACTTTGCTTTATTGTCTTTATATCTCCTGAAATAAGGCCTTGTACATAGGAAGTACTTAATAATATTTTGTGTTCAGTGCATTGAATTCAAATATAAATTGCACAACTGAAGGCATTTTAAAATTTCCTGAGATGGGAGTCAAATGCTGTAAGTAATAGAAATGGTGGGTTGGGAGGGTGGGAAAGGAATACAGTCCTGCCACAATCTCAGATGTATCTCTTTTGTATGTTGGAGCAAGACTTCACAACCTTGTTCATTTTGTGACCTGACTCCATTTTCAGATTTATTTGTTGTTGGGGATGGTGATGGGGAGGAGGCTCAGCTAGAAGAGACAGGTGAGCAGTTTCATAACCACTGATAAAAACTTGAGCCAAAGAAGGAATAGGAGGAAATGCATCTGAAGCTTGAGAACCTGTGAGCTCCTTGAGATCAGGGACTGTCTTTTGCCTTTCTTTGCATCCTCAGCACTTATCACAGTGCTTGCACACAGTTGGTGCTTAATAAATGCTTATTGACTGGTTGAAAAACATACTAGCTAAGTCTTTGAAGAACTTTGATGACTAGTAATGTAGGGCAACAAGGTATAGTGGAAAGAGCACTTAAGCTTTAGAGTACAAAGTGGATTTCCTATCTCAGTTCCTCAACTTAGTAGCCCTGTGAACACTGAATTTCTTGTGTCCTCAATTTCCTTCCCTGAAAGTTAAAATCAATAGTATCTGTACTACATGCTTCACAGGGGCTGCTGTGAGACAGAAGTTTATAAACTTTAAAACACTATTTCTTTTTTTTTAATGACTTGTTTATTTACTTTTAGTTGACAAGATTCGGTTCCACAATCACTTGAGTTTCAGATTTTCTCCCCTCCCCCCCATGGTGGCGTGCAATCATGTATAGGATCTGCAAATGCTTTCACATTGTACAATAGTTTGGTTATATAGAAGGGTTGTAACCAATGAGTGATCACTGGGAAAAAAAAGCAAAACCAGACATGGAAGAGAACGATACCGAAAACACTTTTTCAATATGAGTGCGTTCCCCACCCCCAGATGGCTGTGGCTCAGTGTCTTAATTACTCAATTCCATACCTACCTTAGACATGATCACTTTCTGCAAAGTCCAAGCTAAGCTATTGGCCATCTTAGCGGATCTCTCTTCAGAATTGCAATTTTACCTTCTGGAAGAGACCCACGTGGTTCCTATGGAGTGTTCTGGTGTGTGATTAGCTAGGCCACTGTAAGTGAAACAACATCAACTCTCTGTACTCCAAGCACCAATTATTCAGTTTGAGGATTTTCCGGGCCCTTTGTTGCTCCTATTTTACTCTGCCTTTTGGCTAGTTCACAGCTCATTTACACCTCTGCCAGAGAGGGCTCAGGGGGAAATAAAAGAGATAAGGTTTGGGCTAGACTACTTTTCAGCTCTTAGCTCTATTTAAAAAATAAAGATTAGGTCAAGTTAGAAAGTTGAAAAAATGAAGTTTAATAAATTTTCTGGTGATTTCATTTGTCATTATTTACAAATATCAAGTACTTGTCTCCTGAATAGGATTTCAGAGAGTGGAATATAACCTCTTTGTGCCCTGGATGTTGTGTTGTTGTTGTTGTTGTTGCTTTTTGGTTTAGAGTGAATATTTATTTGAAAATGAATGCTAATAAGTAATATGAAGGAATCCTGTAACAACCTAAAATTTACAATCCCTTTCATGGAGAGGCTAGTTACTTTGAGAGACAGAGAGAGAGAGAGAGAGAGGGAGAGAGAGAGAGAGAGAGAGAGAGAGAGAGAGAGAGAGAGAGAGAAAAGAAGAAGAAGAAGAAGAAGAAGAAGAAGAAGAAGAAGAAGAAGAAGAAGAAGAAGAAGAAGAAGAAGAAGGAGAAGGAGAAGGAGGAGGAGGAGGAGGAGGAAGAGAAAGAAGAAAAGAAAGGAGAAAATAAATAATAATAGCTAAATTTTGTTTAGCAATTTTGCAAAGATATTTAATTATCTCCTTTAATCTTTACCATAACCTTGTAAGGTATGTGCTATTATGACCCTCATTTTACAGATGAGGAAACTGAGGCTGAGAGAGGTTTAGTCATTTTCCTAGGGTCACACTTTTAGTATCTCAGAAATGATTTGAACACAGGTCTTTCTGACCCCAACAAATCTAGCATGTTTGAAGGGGGGGGAGGAGGAAGAAAAAAAAAATCTAAATCCCTGCAGATTCTTTCCATCCTCCTAACCTTTCCACAACTTCCTGACAGACAAGAACTGTTTTACAAAGTCCTTAACACCTTTTTTTTTTTTTTTTTGCATCTTCTACTACTCTACCATCCTGATCCCAAGTTCTCAAATAGAATGGTATCTGGCCTGGGCTGCTGTCTTTAGTTAGGGATAAGGCCAGGCTCATGTGGCTAAGACAAGGATTTAGAGCTTCCCAAAGAGCTCAGTACTCAGCTCTTTGGGGGTAACTCCCCTAAAAGGGGATGGGGAGAGGGGGAAACTAAGTGAATTCACAGCCACAACCTGGGCGGATGGAAAGCATCTATGACATGTCTCCCAGGTATTTCCCATTGAATTTTTGGGTAGAAAATTCATTCAAATAAACTTATTTTCCTCAGGACCCTCCCTGCCTCCATCTCTTTTCCCCCTCTGCTTTCCAGGCCCTCTTTGAAGCTTATTCCTCAAGTCAGTCTCACTTTTCTTCTGGAATTTCAGAACCTCCTTAGACACTGAGTTATGTAATCAAGGGCAAATCACTTTATCACTCTCAGTTTCCTCATTTGTAAAATGAGCGTCAGATAAAAACCTCCCTCATCTTGTGGGGATATAATGAGTTAGTAAATGTAAAATGCTTTGAAAACTTTTAAGTGTCATGTAATTGTGTTGTTGCTGCTGCTGCTGCTGCTTCTATATTGAGGCAGCATCTATTGTTGGCACATAAATATTGTTCATCTAGGTGTTGAAGTGGGTAGAGTCCTGGACCTAGAGTCAGGAAGACTTGACTTCAGATATTATCTCTGTCACTAGCTGAGTTAGCCTGGACAAGTCACTTAACATCTGTCTGACCTAGTTTCCACAACTGTTAAAAAGTGGGGGAGGGTGGATAATAATAGCACCCAGCTCCCAGGGTTGAGTGAGGATGTGAACATTTTAAAGCACTTTGCAAACCTTAAAGTGCTGTTACAAATACTAGATATTATTGTTACAACGATGGTGGCTCATCCCATCCTGCTTTTGCTTCTAGGTCAGGTTTCCCAGGGATGTTCTGTAGTTACCGACCATATATAGAATCATAGGATTACTTTGTTTGTTAGTCTGTTTCATCTATTCTGATTTTTTTGCCCTCCATCCCTGAATTCTAGCTGACTGTACCTTTCTCCATCACTCCCTTCACCTCTCCCCAACCCCGCAGAGGACCGTGCTTATTTTCTCATTCTGCTCCACTCGCTGCCGCCACCCTCATCCCTTGACCCCGAAGCCAAGAAGAGCCTCCCTTAGACAAAGTTTTGGTGTAAAATTTTACTTTAAGAATATACATTTGTCATGGTGAATTAGTTCTGCCGTTAGTCGGTGAGATCACCGTATCCCTAGATTTCCTTTATGGTAAAAATGTAGGGCCAAAATCCATTGCACCTGGAGTATCACACGTGGATCAAGAGGATAAGGAGGAAACAAAGTGCGGGTGCGTAGGGGTGGGGGATGTCCATTTTTTAATGGAAACTGGTCACCCAGAATTAAGAACCCCTTCTCAGAGCAGTCCCTCTGCTAAGCATTAGAGCCAGGTGCGGCTTCCCGTCCCTTCCCTTTGCCAGGATTTCACCTCCACCTCGAACCTGCGGTCCCAATTTCCTTGCTTCCCAGGTCTGTGTGTTCCTGGGTCCTGGGACAAACCTGAGCCTCAGTTCCTCGGGCCTGCACTAGCCCTCAGTCTTAACCGTATGCCCTCCCTTGCCTCCACACTAGAGTTAGTAAAGAGATTTTTCTTTGGGGGAGAATTGTGGGAGAAGTTCCTTCTTCCGAAGTATTGAGATTATCTTTTTCAAAAATTTTGTGCCTTGAATTACTCGGTAAAAGATGCTCTTCTGATTGTCACCACTTAAAGTATCACGACTATATAATTAAAATTATTTCGATCCTACTCTACTACTTTTGTGTGACCTTGAGCAAATCACTTCTCTATTCTCCTCAGTTTTCCTATTCTGTAAAATACGGAGATTGGACTACATCATGTCTGAGGTTGTTTCCAGCTCTTAACGTTTCATCTTATGAAAAGGACAAATTAATACGGGACTTTTTCATCACGGGAATGCCTTACAGCACAAATGCATAAAAGATTGTCTTTAAAAAAAAAGGAATTAGGGCTCTAACTGGAGGTCTGGTAGGGATTGGGGGAAGGAAGGGGGAATAATTTATTTCTAAAGGGTGTGTGTATGTGCGTGTGTGTGTCCGTCTTTTGTCTTCACTGATGTAAGGAACTCTGTCTACCAGGTAGACCGGAAACTTTTCACTAATTTAAATGACTTGCCCAGAGGCAGTCAGCATACGACAGAGGCTTGACTTAAACCCAGATCTTCCTGATTTTGAGATAGGCTTCTTCTACTCATTTGGCCTCTCATTTAAATTATTATGTAAAAGGTGATATAGGTGTTCCTATTTTAAAAAATTATTTGGGGCACGAGTAAAAGAATCAGAAAATCCAGGCTTCTAGCCTCTGCGTTGCCACTTGATCATGGGCAAATGACGAACCTTTCTAAGTGGATTTTCCTGTGGTCGCCTTGCCTCCTTCAAAAGGCCACTGTGGAGACCAAACGAGGTAATTCATATGAGAATGGGTTCCAGGCCCAGGGTTAACTTAAATCTACCCCCAGTCAGGTTCCTCTATTTCTCCTTTTAACCTGTATTGTATGTAGTGGCACTCGCGGGGAGTAGTTCCTGACCCAGAAGGGATCCAGGTCCCTAGACTCAGACAGGTAGGACAGAACCGAAGCCGCTTTCTCCTTTACTCCCTTCCTCCATGACAGTAAAAGCGGGATTATGTCATTTTCGTTTCACTTCACCCGAAATTAGCCGGATTAATGGGAGACCGCGTATGGGATGTGTTGGGGGATGAGGAGAGAGCTGACGATTCAGCAGTGACAAGACCCCTCCCCCCCCTTCCTCGATGTTACCCCTGGGTATGCAGGGGGCACAAGATCAGCTAAGAAGAAAAAAGAGTCCTCCATTTCTATTCTTTCGTTTTGTATCGATTAGCATCCCTGTGTGCCCGTTGGGTTTAGGATTTAATAGAGTCACCTACGAGTTGACTATGTGATCGAGTGGCAGAGACTGACTTCAGAGCAGGATACACATGGCAGACCAGACCCTCTAGGAAGTTAAAAAGGGCCTAGCGGCAAAAAGCCGTGGGTTTACCGGATTCTATTTCCTAAATTTTCTCTATCTAGAGGTGACTTTATCCACACAATTCTTCATAGTCTTATTCCGAGCGACGAAAAGGTTCCCTTAGGGTACTTCTGACCCCGAGGATTCCTAGGCCTCTGAGTTCTGTGGGGTTCTCCGAACCGGTCTGTTGAGACTTGGACACTTACTTTACCGTTCTGATCGCATCCTTGTCCTTCCCTGCCTTTAAATTTCTAAATGGAGATGGACATCCTGGATTTATAGCCAAGAAATAGGAGAAATGCAGGCAAATCTCGGAAAATGTTTTTTTTTTCCAAAAAAAAAAATTACCAGAATGGAATTTTTGTGTCCCCAGGGTTATCCTTATTCGCTCCCCGCCAGTACCTTTCCCCAATTTCCCCCAGGTTTCTTGTAGGCTATTGATAACAGGTCTGACTGAGCAGCTGCGAGTCACAGACCGACTCTAGCACATAGTAGGTACTTTTTACAAGTTTGATGGATGGAAATACAAAGACCGTGATATGTGTGGCATATTTCAGCTTGTCTTGGAGTTTTCCCCAAAGCAAAGCCAAACACAGCTAGTTTGTTAAGAACCTCTGTGATTTGATCACTGGGCTATTTTAATTAAAGCCTCTTTTTAGATAGAATTCTTATTATTCCTCGACTGCTCCATCGACTCGAGGGAAGGGTTGTTATCGAGCCAGGAAGACACCTTACGACCCACGCACTGAGCGCTTCCCACGCACTGAGCGCTTCCCAGGTTTTTCAGATTCCTAAGTTGTTTTTCTGGGGACCAAGAAAAGACCAAACCTTCCTCCATTCAGAGCCTCCAGGTAGTTGATAAAGTGAACACGAAATCCTTGAAATGTTTCCCGCTCCTGGCAACCGCCTCGAAATGTTTCCTAAAAAGGAGAGAGAAAACCGTACTCGAGGTGGGGTGGGGTGGAGTGGAGGGGTAGAATGGATAGATGGGAGTTAGGCAAAACAAAACTAGAGTTGAAATCAGTAGCCTAGTCAGTCACCCCCTCGGTAAATTTTAGGCCATGGAGTTGCCTGCGGAATTCAGATATGGGTGTCCTGAGTTCAGAGGGTTAACTGAAGTTGATTGGACCCAAATGATTTCTTTCTCTAGATTTGATCTAGAAAGTCGTACAAGGCAGCTCCTTGATCCTCTGTTCTGTCTCAGCCACTGCAAGTCACAGTCTTCCTAGAACCCGGGAGGAGCTCACAGAACTCTCAGCTCCTGTGCATATAGCCTTCATCCTCACCCTCTCACATACCCCTATTGTGGAGAGCATGAGAGATGGTTTATCACCTCTGCTGCCAATGAATTTAGGAGGGATCCTCTTTCAGTCCCATCCAGAAGTCTTGGTGATTCCTGGAGAGCTCGGTGGCATTTTTATTCCATAAATTCATAGAACACTAGAGATGGAGGGGACTCTTGGAACCATCTTGTCAAACTTCTCTATGCCCAAGTTTCTGCGTGCTGCACTATAGTGAGAACAGTAGCTGTCAGAAATTGTGCTCGAAGCCTCACAAATCCACGTCTTTTACGAAAATAGTATCTAATCACCCCCACATACAAAATATTCGGCCGTCCTTTCTCCATTAATATTTCTCTTTTACTCCCCAGATTCTTGGGTGGAGAAATTGAAGGCCATGAAATAATGGTATAGCACTTTGAAATTCTCCCCACTGAGAAAAGGGAACAATAACACACACACACACACACACCCCCCCGCAAAAAAAGAAAAATCAATAATTCGAAAAGTAAGTTTCGGTTCTTTGAGCATTGACTCCCTCTCTGCCTTCCATTCTGAAAGCACTAAAAGTTACTGTTCAATGAGAATCTTCGTGGCCAATGCCATCTCGAGTTTCTGGGCCTGTCTTGATCCCAGGCTCCTTATCCTCCCTTGCTATGGCTTGGCCTCATGGGATTTCTCAGGGAGGCCCCCATCCACCCACCCACCTCCACCCGCTGGGACCTTCAGCATAGTGCACTGACTTGGGTATCCCAACTCTGCCCAACTCCAGCCGTTTCATTACCTGGAGAAGCCCTGTCCACTGTACAAGGGCAGACTGTCAGGGCTGGACCTTCACTTAGTCTGTCCAATCCCAGACCAGGATCTCGAGAAGCTCTGAGTTTTGCAGGAGCTGTGCCAGTAGTATTTTAACTTGTAACTTAACTTTTAACTTGATCTGAGAATTTAAACACTTGCGACTGTACTCATATTGACATGACTTACAGGAGGGTAAAGTTATGAACAGATTTCAAGGGAGAATACTTAAACACTGGGAGTTTCGCTTTAATATATGAACAATATCCCCTCCCAAACACACACACACCCGGAGAAGTTGCTTGTCCTTAACTTGTCGCATTTTCCCCCATTGTGTTGAGTAGCTTTGGAGCTAAACTGCATAGATTTTTTCCGTTTCCATCTGCCCTTCAGTCTCTCTTCCTGCAGAGCCATCTATGAATTTAAATGAATAAACCTGCTTTGGGTTTGGGAAGTTGTGTGTCTCTCACCTCAGCCTACCCTGAGATCCATAATCCAGATAAAAACTCCAAATCCCTAGGCGAAACTCTTTCCAGTGGGAAAGTTTCCCAGTGGCGGGACTTTTCTGCCCCTGTCGCTCCGGGATGGCCACTGGTCTCAATCTGGCTTCCACACTTCCTGCCTTCTACCCACCGTCCACCCTCCAGATACAGGCCAGCCCAGAACTTTTTACCCTCTAATTGAGACGCTGTGCTAGCGGGAGTCTGGGAGTGGTGGGGGTAGGAAAGGGAAGGGAAGGGAAGGGAAAAGGTTGGGGATGTTGTCCCGGGTAGGAGAAATGTATTGGGGGGGAGGGGCGCGTTACAAGCTGAACCAAAAGGGTTGAGAGCCAGATCTGCGCTGTTATCTGGTGCCGAAGGCTGCGGACTAATCGATGGGTTATTTTTACGCGGTAATCCGGCCTTGTGATTGCTCTATTAACCTTTAGACCTGTCTGAGGGGACTATTCAACTCTCCGCCCCTAAACTCAGAGGGCCTCCGAATCATTGACACGGCCGCCTGGACAAAACTTACCTGGGCACTGGGAAGTGGGAAGCAAGGAGTGGGGGTGGGGAGTCTTCTTCCATCCCAGTCCCCACTCTCCCCCCACCCCTTCTCAGGAAAGCTGCCTCCATATGAATAGCAGGACCTTGGCTGGTGATAGTGGGGAACACACTGGAATTCAAAGGGGAAAACGTGGAGGGAGGAAGAGGAGAACCAAAGGACTCAGGTTTTGCAAATGGTACCAATAAATGTGTATGAATGTAAATGTATATATGCACACAAATATATTCATCTTTATGGAAGTATGTGTGTGTCTGTGTGTGCACGCGCGCATGCATAATCTTTATGGTGTATCAAATGCGGAAGAGGGTGAACTTGGGTCCTCAGCGAATCTATTAGCCCCGGAATTGTCTCCCCTCCCTTCCCCTCCTCCCAATCTAGACCTCTACGCGTCTCTCCAGCCTGCTAGGAAGGGGGGGAAAAGTATCTACTAAGGGCCGTCCGACATTACGCAATTTCTTTTCTCCCTCCATCCTTTTCTTCATTCACTAGCAGTTGGAAGCCGGGGAATACAGCTGTTCTCGGAGACCATTCAGTTGGTAGTTCAGTTGGTAGTGATTCGCAGACACGCAACCCCAAGACGGCTGCTCCTGGAGTCACTTCCCGCCCCCTTTCCCCTTCCCCAATATCAAAAGCTTGAAGGCTGCCTAGGTAAAGCCAAGAGATTCTCTGAGAATGAAGGGGAGGATAGTGAGATTATCAACACTAATAATGACCGTCCTGGTGTTGAGCGTAAACCCCGCTGGTCCCAGGCACATATTTGAGTTTCCCTCGGAGATCCCCCCCAACTGGACTTTGCCTGCAGTGTGTATTTTTTAAACAGCATCACAGTCCGGCGCCAGCTGACAGTGCAACCGATACTAGGCCCCTCCCGCCCCCTCCCGCCACGTGACTAGACCAAACCAGTCACAATCTGAGAAGCAGGGAGGGGGGAGTGAGGAGAGGCGGAGAAGGAAAGGCTTTGGAAGCCCTGGGATAGGTACTCTGAGGAAGCCTGCAGGCTGACAGCTAGAACCCTTCATCCCCGAGACTTCCAGGCCTCCCACTGTTTTGGGCTTCCACCGCGGGCCGCGGGCAGACCCCGACTCTCAGCTCTCCAAAAGCGTCCAGGGTACGTCAACCAAGGAGAAAGATCTCACCCTTCACAGGTCGGTAGACTTTTCCTTACCTTCTTCCCTACCCTTCCCCCCCCCACCTTTTCCTTCAAAAAGCTATAGTTTAGTCTAATCGAGTTTTCCCTGTGGGTAGAATAAGACTCGAAAAGTAGAAATGCACCCTTTCCTGAGCCACCTGTTCTTCCCCTCCCCTTAGTCTCTCCACCCACCTCCGTAAATTCCCCCCTCCCAAAGTGCTTTCTAAGCCAGCCAGAGTTTTTCGAGTGTCTTTTGCATTTTCAATTGGAAATTTGAGAAATCCAGGGAACAGTTTTGGAGGGATATTTAAGGGCCCTTTGTAGGACCCTTTTCAATTCATAAAACGTCCCCCAACGCTCAGAATTCCACTTCCATATTTACACTATTCAACAACCCCCGACAGACGCCCAAAAACAGACGTGTAGATACAGCACACAGATGAATTTTGTTGATAAATGCACACGTAGACAAATGCAGACGTGTGCACCCTTTGGCTATGTAACCTACCTACCCAAGCACACCCTGCCGACTCCAACCTATGGCAGATCCATACGTTCACATCCTCACCCTGACGAGTGATCACACACAAATAAGGTGTCTTCGCCCTAGTGTGCTAACAAGTTCTAACTGATATTGTTGGAGGGGGGATATCTCGGTAGCCCAAAATTTGACAGGATGCCGGTGGACGCTAACTGCAAACCTGTAAGTCCTCTTCTAGTTCCCCTGCCTTCCCTACTTCCACAACACCTCACTTGACAGCTAAAATAACCACACACACCATCCCAATCCTCAACCACCGCCAATCTCCATAAAATAGCCTTGAGCAGAACTGAAGGAGAACTAGAGGTGGGGGGTTAAGAGGAATTTTCACACACATTCGCCCTCACTCACCTCCAGTCTCTGCTCCTCTGGTTATCTGCTCTTATCCCAAACGTTATCTCCCTTGGCTTTGGGCGGGAGATTCGCTCCGGTGGGGAGTTAGGCTGAAGCACTCCAGTCAGACTTTTAAAAGCTGTGTGTGGGTTACTTTGGCTGGGCGCTAGGGAGTGAGCAAGGGAGGAGACACCAACTTCTGCACGCTTAGTATTTTATGTGTTCCTACAAAAAGGACTGATTTGCGCAGTTGGGGTGGGAGGGAGGGCACTTATGACAGCTGGGATTACAGGGACATCACTACCTTCGAATCTCTTGCTTTCGTATGTATTTGTGTAGATGGAAGCAGCTGTTTGTGTAAGCCTGAGTATGTGTGCATATGCCTGTGAGTTCTTATGTCAAGAGTATAGTCATTTCTAGGATAGGAAAAAGAAGACAAGGAAAGGAGAGAAGCAAAGAGAAAGACTAAGGGTGCTTGTTGCTTTTGAGTAGGTACTAGAGGTAGTGAGAAATAATAAGATTGCTCGTGTAACCTTGGGCAAAATCACTTAACCTCTCTGGGCCTCAGTTTCCTCATCTTAAAACTGAAAGGATTGAATTCAGGGGTTCTAAATTTGAGTCCGTGAACTTTTATTTTTAATATTTTATAATTATTTCAAGGTAATTGGTTTCCTTTGTCATCCTATGTATTGCATTTTATGCACTTAAAAACATCCTTCTAAGAAACATTTGTAAGCTTCACCAAACTAACAAAGGGTCCATGATGAAAAAGGACTAAAAGCCTCTAGACAAAATTATCTCTAAGGTACCTTTCAACTCTAAATTTGTTACCTTATAACCCATGGGGGAGGGGGGAAAGATGATAGAACAAATCATTTAATGCCTACAGGAACAAAGTAGTTTATTTTGACCTCTGAATGTAGGGAAATGATTGCTTCAGAGAATCAGAAAACAGGAGAGAATAAAAATGGGATCAGGATCATTCTTCCTGCTTCCTGAACCAGACATGGTTCATACTTCAGGCACTTTTACCCTGATTTTGCCTTTGTTTTTCTTTTCTTTTCTATTTAGAGAGAAATATTTATTTTGTTTGTTGTCTTTAAAACAAATATTTCTCTCTAAATGATTGTCCTAGGTAAAATGTTAACTGAATTGACTTTCCCAAGGCAGTGATTGAAAAAGCCCTTAGGTGTGGTTCCCCTCCTTATTCCTATAGTTCCAATAATCCTCCTCTATGAAGCCACGTAAGAATAGACACATGGGAAAGGTAAAGACAAAGACGTGGGTCAGTTTATTGAATTATGGATCTTCCATAAATGACATCCACATCTTTATGTACAGAGAAATTGGGTTAAAAGAGAGTTGAAAAAAAGATTTTCTACTAATGATCCAAAATTTAAATGTTAAAACTGTAATCTCTTTTAATATTGTTTATCATAAATTGAAAGTTTCAAGAGAATTGCCCAAATAATTGAGGTTCTTGATTTGAAATTTAATAATGAATGGACAAGAATCTCCCAGAATGAGAGAGAGCAGAGGGAGTAACCACCCACACCGACAGGATCACGTATCCAGCGAAAAGTGCCCTAAGGTCCATCTGCCCTCAAGTTTATTCCCAGAGATCATTTATTTCTCTCCTTCATTTCAAAAGGGGGCAGAGGGTTGAAGACCAGATCAAATTCTTAGTACCTATCTTCTCAACCAAACTTCTTATGCTTTGACACCCAAGAGACAGATAGTTTGGGAAACACTAATGAATTGAAAGAGTGCTTTGAAGGAAAGCGATAAACAATCCAGACCAAGTGCCAGTAAATTCCTAGTGCTACTCCATTTTCCCTAAACCGCAAGTTATCTTTTCAAGCAGCTTTTACAAAGCATTAGGGCTTCCATGTCACAGATTCTATTGCCATATCTTAGAGTAAACTAATGATTATTTAAATAGCACTTTATATAGGATGCAATGTACACGCTTCCTAGGATATCTGTAATGTTCCTACTAGTTCATGTTTTTAGGAAATCTATTATTCCTATAAGCTTACTTAAAACGACAAATTGTTTTTGTTTCCATCCCCAGAGCCTAACACAGTACTTACTCATTGATTGAAAATAAATGAAGTCTTATATAGATTGTTCTATTATTTGTTTGTGGAATTAAATAGTATCTGTGTAATCTTGGGCAAGTCAAATTAACCACTCTGGGCCCCAGTTTCATTATCTCTAAGGCCTGTTATAGCTATAAAATTCTACATAAATTGATATAATACAACAAACAAATTAGTGTTGTAAGATTAAGTACTCCTGTGTGTGGTCTTTTATAACCACGAGAATTAACTGTGCCTTTGGAAATTAATAATTTGAATCCCAGATCTTTCAGACCTTTCTAGTTCAAGTTCAGACCACAAATCTAGTTAGCATTAGCTACCACAAGTCTATCAGGCATCTAGTTCCACAACTGCCTTTCTCCCCCTGTGCCCTTTCCGAAAGCCATCGTGGAGACTTTTCTTATGGTACCGGGGGAAAAAAGCTTTGCGGAGAGGAGGGCTGGGTGAGAGGCCCAAGGGCTAGGGAAGGGAGACCACAGTTATTCCCGGAGTCTGGTAGCCCAGGGACTTCCCCCCTCTCACTAGGCTTTTAGAAGCCTAAACCACAGGGAGTTTGTTTACCTTAGCAGTTTTAGAGTAGGGGAGGAATAAAAATCAGAAAAAGAAGTGCCTTTAAGTTGAACAAATAAAGGAGTAAAAACTAATCGCCATCAATCAATTACATTTGTGAAGTAAAATCGTAGGGCTATCAACCAGTATAAAAATGAAATCAGATTGTTGCCCTACGCAAGCCCGCGGGGCGGACCCTGAAGATATCCCTTTGGATGCTCTCAGTCTGCACCAACGAACTCGGGGGGGGGGGGTCGGGGGGGGATTGTAACGGAGCACTTTAACAAGACAAAAGCCGCCGCTCCCGCGGCTCTCAATGGGGGAAGAGGGGTGGACTTTAAGATTGAGAAATTGGAGAATTCGTTTCTTATTATTTCTATCTTTCTGTATTGCTTCGGGAGGCCGGTGGAGGAGGGGAAGGATAATGCTCAAAGATGATGGTTTTCCCCCTGCTTGTTTCTCCCTCTGATATCAGGAGAGTCCTGTTGGCAGCAGCGGTGAGAAAACTCGGAGATAGCTCAAGCATCAGCGTTGGACACGAGTTGGGCAGAAGGGTGCCTCCGGCCCCGCCCAAGGCCGGAGAGCTGGAACCCTTTGAGGTCAGAGGACTCGAGGCTCCAAAGACCCCAACCCAGCGCAATTGAAGGAATCTATCTACACTCCTCTCGTACTTGGACTTTCTCCTCCCTTGGGTTTTCCCCTGGGGAGCAGAAACCTACTTACTAGCTGCAAACCAGGAAAATCTCGAAGGCGCCTTCTTCGACCCATAGGTTCTACCTACCTCAGGCCTACCTTGGTCCCCTGGTGACTTCAATTTGCTATAGAAAACCAATAAACAAAGGCACCCTAGTCCTAAATTGGATTTAAATTTTATTTTAAAATCATAAAAAACAATTTGAACTTTGAACACCTTAGTTTTTGTTCTTTTTTTTTTTAAACCATCATCCCCTCCCCTATTCCGTTTTTGTGGATTCTTTTTGAGGGGAGATTAATCTCTGACTCTCGGAGAAAAAATAGGACTTGAACAGGGGAGCTCGTAGACGTCACAGAAATGTACCAGAGTCTGGCCATGGCGAATCACGGCCCCCCTCCCGGGGCTTACGAGACCGGAGGTCCTGGAGCCTTCATGCATGGAGCAGGGGCAGCCTCCTCCCCAGTCTACGTGCCCACTCCCCGAGTGCCGTCGTCCATGCTGGGCCTGTCTTACTTGCAGGGCGGCGGATCCGGGACGGCCGGATCCGGACCGGGAGGCAGTAGTTCCAGTAGCAGCGCCGGGGCAGCCCCCTCGGGGAGCGGGCCGGCAGCTCAGCAGGGCAGCCCAGCTTGGAGCCAGCCCGGGCCCGAGGGCTCCGCTTACACTCCCCCACCTGTATCGCCACGCTTCTCTTTCCCAGGAGCCACTGGCTCTCTAGCAGCGGCTGCAGCAGCAGCCGCAGCCCGGGAGGCAGCCGCCTACGGCACCGGAGGGGCTGGAGGTGCAGCTGGCCTCGGAGGCCGAGAGCAGTACGGGCGACCCAGCTTCGGGGGTTCTTATTCCAGTCCCTACCCTGCTGCAGCCGCCGCTGCCGCTGCAGCCTACATGACAGCTGCAGACATGGGAGCATCTTGGGCCGCAGCCGCAGCAGCTTCCGCCGGGCCCTTTGACGGGCCAGTCCTGCACAGCTTGCCCGGACGGGCCAACCCAGCTACAAGACATCCCAATCTAGGTGAGTGCAAAGTGGTGGCTCTGCCAGCATTCCAAATCAGCAAGTTTCCACTACCGCCTTTCTACAGATTGGAGGCCTTAAAAAACCAGGGCTCATCCCTCTTATAGTTGTTAGGGAGAACTAGAATGGATATTAAAAATAGGTCTCCAACTATATGTAGTAATGGGAAGAAAATTGAGTGCCTTTCTAACCTGATTCCACTCTGGAATCAAGGGCCTCAGAGAATCCAGTCCTTCATTCTACAAGGGACATGGGGAGAGGAGGAATATCCACTCCCTGGGTTTTCCAAAAGCTGACCCTAACCGGGAGTCTAAGAGCTACCTGGTATCTAAGGACTCTAAAGGAGAGCTGGAGGAGGAAGCCAATTCTGATGGAATAGGAGAGAAGTTTTCTTCAACCTGTAGAATTGGACTGTTGTGATTTTTTAGGGGAAGGGAAAGTTTGTTTTAACTTTGGGGGAGGAACGGTTGTCTGGACTCCATGAGTGCCATACATGAAAAGGGACACTTGAATATCTCATCTTCACATTCTCTTTCCTGGAAATCTTAGGGAGCACACCTCGTCTTCCCAAGTGACTAAATTTAAGGAAGGGATGAATGGGAAAAGATTCTTGCGGAATTATTAAGAAAACGCGTCTGAGGCAAAGTAAAAAAAATTAATTAAATATTTTAAAAAGAGGGTAAGACTTGGAGTAGGGAGACTGCTGGTTTGATCTAGGCCTATCTTATATCTCGACCCACCCAGTCCAGCCTCCCCACTCCCAGCCCAGAGACACTGGACAAGTTGCTTAATTTCACTGAGTATCAGTTTCCTTCTTCTGTAAAAGGGAGCTATTACGTGCCATATAAAACTTTATTAAGCGCCTGCTAAGCTCCAGTCCTATACTAATAGTATCGCTATGGCTGGGAAGTATAGATTGGATGGGCGTCTCCAAACTCACTCCTGCCAACTCGGAGAGCCTTCGGAACCACATAAAGTACGCTTTAAAAGAATTAAGTCGGGCGGCGGCCCTATCTGAGATGCTGGGTCTGGAAGCCGTAGAGGGGCCAAAATATTAATATTTTTCACCTAGCAAAGTCACCACCCCTCCAGAGATCTTTAGAAGCGTTTCTATTGATTGAAATATAGCTTCCGGACCACGCCTCGTGAAGCTAGTTAGGGGAACGTGGACTGTGATGGGAGTTTTCCCTGTACCCCAAACCTCACCCACGCGGGCTACTGGTAGAACCCGGTTTGCTGCCGCGGTGCCTTTCTGGACTTTCTTTCCGTTGTTCTTGCCTCCCAGACTGAACTCCCTTAGAAACTTTGGCGCGTAGTTCTCTGGGGCACATCTTTCTACCATTTGGTGAGGGGCGGGGAGGAAGGATTGGCCAAGTTGCCTGGCACGTCTGTGTGGCAGCTGCTTTTCCTGCCCTCGAATTAACACGGACTTGTGGGGAAAACGCCCTTGGGAAGAATGGAAATCAGTTTAAGAACCCTATGCTAAAACCAAGGCCTCTGAAGGAGTTAAACTTTTAAGATGCAGTCTTGGATATGATAAGATTCAATCACTGTTCTTACGTTAATTACTGTGACTGGGAGAAAAGCTGCGCTTCTTCTCTGCCTTAGTTTACCCTAGTGGTGGTAGAGTATATTAGCGGGTGTCAAACACAAATAGAAAACGGAGGTCATTAAACCGTACTTAAGGATCCCTGCAGACATCACATTGACTTAGAAAACTATACATTAATGTTGTGTTCTATTGTATTTTTATTTATTTTGTTAAATATTTCCTATCTGCATTTTAATCCGGTTCGGGCTGCACTCGAGAGTGTTTGAATCCTCTAGAGTAGATGATAAGGGGCTGTATTACCTGCTGTTCGGTCAAAATAACTCACATTTCACACACCGCCTTTTACTCTTCACCTGATCCCTAAATAGCCCACTGAAAAAGTATGACCCACACTCTACAGAAAAAGAAAGCGAAGCGCACTGCGGTAAAGTGACAGTCCGATTATAGGGCTAGAAAATGTTAGGAACTGAGATTAGAACTCAGGTCTTGAAGAGTGTGAAGCTCTTTCCACAGCACTCCACCTCTGGTTCAGACACGCTGGGACTTTTCTTGGGTTCATTTTTTGTCGGCTTCTCTAAAAGAAATGGGGATATGTTGGTGGTGGTTTAGTCTTTAAAAGACGGTAGAAGAAAGAACAGTAAATGGTTGAGTACTATATTTAAACCTGGAAAACAAAAGAAACTCGCTTCAGGTTAATTTATTTAGTGAACAGCCTTGACCTGAGAATTTAGTATCTACCTGATGCATAGCCTTTTGTTCAGCAGATTAAAAGAAAAAGGGGATGGACCCTTATAAACTGGAAGTGTCGTTGAAAATTGGCATTTGAGACACACTCCCCTCCGGGCATTTATGCCCCAGATTAAGATCTGTTTTGGATATATTGTTTCTTCTAAGGCTAGGTTTTACTGGCCATTTAGTAACCGAAATCCTTTCAGTTTCTCGCTTGCTCTATCCCAACTTTCACAGCCGCTTTTTACGTTCTAAACCACTGAATGAATGTATGTGAATTGCCTGGGGGCTTCCTTGTATATTCTGATCTCTCCTACTTCGGTTAAGATCAGGATAGAGAAAAGGCCTTTCTGGCCTGGAAAAGGGCAGTAGGAACTCGAATTCAAGTGAAATTGGCCACAATGGCAGGTTCTGTTGAGTTGGAAGGCTCAAGATCAGACCTTCTGGGTTAGGGGGAGGGAGTAACTTTGAGGCTCCCATTCCCAGATTTAGGGTCTAATCCTTAGGATCCGTAGTGAGAGGGAATAGCCCTTATTGTACCTCTCCCTCAAAGCTTTATCTGGGTAAATGGATTATGCGGGTAAGGTCGGTAATTTCGCAGGCTAGGTAAATGGAGTAGAGCGTAGAGTTTCTGGTCTGATGTGGTGGCTAGGCTGAAGCCCTCTCAGTCTCTTCCCTCTGTATTCTAGGGTCTGCAGTGTAAGAAGGCCAGATTCCCTACCCCTCTGCCACTTCCTTCTTCCCCACTCTGTGGGCAGTTGTAGGACTTCCGGCAGATTAGCCTCGAAGTGTGGGTTGAAACCTCGTGCCGACCTCTATTAAAAAATGGACCGAGACAACTGTGTAGTTTCTACTCGAAACCGCTTCTGTTTTTCTTGGGTTGATACAATCCTACCATGAGTGCCAGGAGGTATAGAGTGAGAGGAAATCCTACCTCCAGCACTCCTTTAGTTTTTACCTTGGTTTCAAACCCATGGACTCAGGAGTTAGAACGTAACCACGACGGAAAAACTCCAAACTCTATGACCCTAGGATAGAGCCATTAGAGATCTACAAAAGTGCCCGGGGAAGTGCACGAGACTCGAACCTGTAACCAGTTAATATTGTTCATCAGTTGTGTGCAGATCCATATTACTAATTGGAATACATGGTCACGTTTGAAGAATGTTAAAGTAACTTTTCCCAGCATTTGCTGTTGGAAATGATTATCCATCCTTGGAGATTATTTTTGAGGTTTACACGGGATACTACTCTTAACAGAAGTAGATACTTTAGGGATGCCCAATATTATCAATTAAGTACAGTCATCCTAAACTGGTGTCCCTGTTTTGGAAAGCAAATAAGGATTACCTTTTTAACCGCTTTTCCCCTTTCCTTTCCTTTTTTTTTTCTTAAAAGCACAAGTATTATCCTCCTTTGTGTTTGGTGCAATGAACAGTGCCTTGAACACATCCAGTGCTTACTAGATATTTGTTGAAATGAAATCCCTATCCATTGACTTTCAGGTCACGAAAACTGTTGGAATCTCCATGTCATGAAATAAAATGTTAGTCCTGTGTGAATAGGTTGGAATAAATACCTTCAGTGTTACTGAGACATCATTTGATACTTGTGACTGGCTGCCTCCCATTACTATTTATCTTTTTAGATAGATATTCTATCTTCTCGCTGAACTATAAACTAGAAAGCAAGGATTGGATCTTAAAACTCATGGTATCTCCAACCTAGTTCAAGTGCCTTGCAAATATTAAATACTCAATAAATGATTGATAATAAATGTCTCAAGATAAGAATACATTTAAAGAACTTTGAGTTTTGGCAGTTATGTTGCTCCAGTATAAAAGCACAATGGGGGGGGATGTTAAATGTACTACCTTTATATAATAATAGCTGATTTAATTTGATTTGACAGTGATGTTTATTATTCTACACATAATTATAATCAGAGACAGTGTCTCACTAACCTTGGAGTAGGGAAAACCTGGGCTCAAGGTCCGCCTTTGCTTTTTATTATCTTTGGGACCCTGGGCAAGTCTTATAGCTCCCCAGTGCCTCCAAGTCGGCTCTCTAAGATTGTAAGTTACCAATGAATTACTAATCTTCATGGTGGAGGGAGTTTTCACACAGTGATGAAATAACACCCAAATAAAAACAAAAAACTTCTTGGGCTCCTGATAGTGGGTTAAACATGAAAAGTTAAAACAAAAAAAGATTTTGACCAATTAGTGGATGAATTATTACCATCATCAATCTATTGTTACTCACATTTAAAAGTTTACAAAGTACTTTATGTATTCAGTATTCTCATTTGATCTTTACCTTCAACCCACCTTTACTTTGAATGAGAGACAAGGCAATTTTTTTAAATACACCACCACACATAAATTAACATATATGCCAATGTAGTTGTGTATGAGATTAAAATGTGACCTAAAATTTTTTTAAAAGGTGAAATTCACAAGCAATAATTATAAAATTCTTCATTTATGTTGGGAAAACACACATATTTAAGCAATAAGTATAAGTTGGAAGAGAAGTGGTACTACAGAAAATCATGGGAGCTTTATTAAGATCTAGAATCCAGATCATGGGGTCGGGTAATGATTCCCTTCTACCCAATTACTTCTGGGCACCAAACTTTAAAGTAGAAATTGATAAATTGGAGAGCTTCTAGGGGTGGGTGATCAGGATGGAGAGAGTATTATAAATTATGTCCTATTAGGAATGATAAAGGAAATAGGTGATATTTAGCCTGGAAGAGACCATGGCAGGGAGGGGTGGGGGAAGGGTCATGAGCAGGAAAGGGGAGAAAGTAATATCTGCCTTGAGATACTTAAAGAGCTATCATATGGAGGAAAGGACTAAACAGAATCTATGTAATCCTAGAAGGCAGAACTGGGAACAAGAAGTGAAAATTATTGAAATGTGGGGAAGAACTTAATATTAGTCCTGCCCATCCATTTAATTTGTTGCTTCACAAGAGTTCTGAGTACCAGCTGGCTTGATTAATACCTGTGAGAGACAGAGGAAACCTGCATTGGGAGACAGGTTGAATTAAAATGATTCGATGCTATGAATTTAACATGGGAAACTATTAATGTGTGCTTATCATGTCAAAATATTTTGGTTCTGATCTAGTCGATGATCATAATAGATGTGTAAAAATACTCTTATAAAAGCTTTATAAGATTTTTTAAATACATTTTTATAAAATTTCTTGGGAGTGTAAAAATAATACCTTAGTACTTTAAAATGCAGTGAGTTTTATTAGATTTGGAGGAAATGGTTACCATAGTGGAATTACTATCAATAATGTGTTGTATGATGTAAGTATTGCAAAGAGATAATAAGGCTCATTTACATATAGGGAAACATAACATCCAACCCTCTGAGGATCCAAAAGAAACATTTAAAGTGTCAGTTAAATTGATCATATGATAAGGTATATTTGTATTATCAATCAGATCCTGTCTTAATTAGGCACTTAGGTGGCAGTCATGAAGACCTTATTTCAAATGCAGCCTTAGACACTTAATAGCTGTGTGATCCTGAGCAAGTCACTTTACCTCTGTTTGCCCCAATTTCCTCAACAATAAAATGGGGATAATAATAGCACCTGCCTACCAGAGTTGTGAAGATTAAATAAGATAATATTTGCAAATCACTTGACACATAGTAGGTACATAATAAATACTTGTTTCCTTCCTTAATCATTTGAAAGAAGCATTGTTTGACTAACACAATGCTACTTCATATTGGTATGTCCATGGTCTTAGAATAAATCTCTCAAATCTCCCGACTCTTTTTAGAGCTGGGGAAAAAAAAAATTAAAGCTCAGCTTCCTCACTTTACGGATGAATAAAGATCCAGAGAGTAGAAATGGCATTTGCAGCTTTTCACAACTTGTTAAGGGAATTGCTGCTGATACTGGAAGCCTATCCAGTGGTATGTCCTTACACCTGCAGATCAGCCAAAAGCTGCTGTTTTTCCTTAATTCCTTTCTTAGAATGGTCATCGTACAACTTAGGCTCTAATCACTCCCATCTCCCCGAAGCTTCCTTTGATTACTCTCAATCTAAGGTGATTTTTCACTCTTTGGAGAACTGATAGGTATGACTTAATATAATAGGAGTGTAGTTATATGGGAAATGGTGTGAGAGTAACTGAGTAGTTTGCTTGATTAGAACAAGATTTCTCCTTGTGCAATTTGTAGCTTATTTAATTTCAAGCTACTTTGCTTAGTGGTTCAAGGCATCAATGTTCAATTATTTTAAAATATGGAAGAATAATACTACCTCCCTCAGTTTGGTGTGTTGTGATGGATCCAAAGAACTCTCCATTTATAGCTAGTTTAAAATTTAATACATAGTGATAACCTGTAATATGTTTTTAAAAGCCTTAAAAAAATATTTCTTTGAATTTATAAGGCAAATTTATTGAGGGGAAAAAACACATCCTGTGTATGAACCAGCTCTCTGGGAACTTTTTTTTTTTTTGGAGCTGAGCCATACGTACCCTTTTCTCATATCCTTTAGTTATCCTAAACTTTTGAATTCTCTGCCTAGTGTTTCTTAGTAAAGGAGAACTGGTCTAGAAGATTAATTGTCTATTACTTGGCTTTTGAGGGGTTTGTTTATCCATTAGGGGATTCTTTTATTTACCAGAGGTTTAAACTTTTAATCTATCAGATCCTGGACTCTATCAATCCTTATTTTGATTTTAAGGTAAAATTTTAAAATAATAATGTCAGTAATTTATGAGACTTTATCAATTTAATCTTTTCAATGTTGTGATTTTGTTGTAAGTACAACAATTTTGATTTCTGTTGGAAGCATGGCAAAGTTCACCGGCTCTTTTTAGTCTTCTGCACCCAGTCCAGCTTCTATTATTTGCATGGAACCCAAGGGGCATGATAGGGAAATCGACATGCCTGCTCACCACAGTTAAAACCATTCTACTTTTGCAAATTGAAACTTTTGCAAATGATGTGCTCAGGCCAAGGGCACAAAAGGAATTAAAAGGTATTTTCTGACCATAACTTATATGAGAGTTAGAGTGAGGGAATCTAAAAGACAGAGAATAATCAGCTTAAGAAGTATAAAAATGCCCAAGGGCTTCTCCAGCTATCTGATTGTGGTGAAAAGGACTATGGGGAGAGGTTGCTAAGAGCTAAACAAACTAAAAAACTGGCAGATGTCTTTTCCTGGATCCACATGGTAGCCAGAGATCAGGAGATGGTAGCCAGAGATCAGGAGATGGTAGCAGAGAGCAGCAAAAGCTGCAGGGGGATACCCCACATCGGAGCAATGAAAGCTTCCAGTAAAGATCAGGGACAGAAGAAATAGAACAGGGGACCTTGGTTCATGGTTCTGATTATATCACCAGATAACATTCTTCTACAGTGTTAGAAGCATAAGTAACACTGAAGATGTTTGTGTGTACTCTGGTCACATGTGCTGAGAGCCTAGGGCTTTGGGAAGATTCAGAGATATGTAACATTCTGTGCCCTGAAGGAATTCGATATTAAGGTATATTTTTTTCTAGGAAAAGGTCACTAATAATGACAGAAAAGTGTCATATGTGTGTGTCCAGGGCTCTGACTTCTATGGACGGGACAATTCTCCATGGTGGGAAAAATCACCTTAGGCTGGAAGTAATCAAAGGAAGCTTCTGGGAGGTGGGATTGATTTGATCTGAATCCTGAAGAGAGATAGTATTTAGATAAAGGAAGTAAAGGGAAGAACCACAGGGGAGCAGGGAAAGGGGAAGTCATTCCCATTATGTTGCAATTTCCTCCCACAAGGAGAGAAATTATGGTTGTCTTGAAAATATGGAGTCTATTGTCTCTTTCCTAATTTCTAATCTCTAGTCGCTGACCTGGGATTGTTCCCTCCTGCAATGACTAAGCAAGCTCAAATATTCTTTATTGTTCTTGTGCTGTTCCTTCTGTAAGCACTTTATAGGAGAAGCATACTAGAGTGATAAAAGATATGTATTTTTTGTTCTTTATTGGGGTAGGGGAACATAGTCATTTTTTTTCTGCGTCTGAGGGGGAGATTAAAATACTGTATGGTTGTTTGGTTATATTTAGCTCTAGGTACTGGTAATGGGCTCAGATGACTAACCATAATGGATTCAATATCATGTTTCTTTCTGTAGAATGAAAAAGAACTCCAGAAACCATAACTGCCAGAATTTGTCTTGACTACTCTATGATGCTGTGGTCACTTAATATATGCCTGATAGTAATTAGAGGCAGCAAGGCTTGCTTAGTGGATAGAATGATGAACTTGAAAGAGCTGTGTTCAAATCAACTCAGCTTTTTCATCTTTAAAAGAGGAGAAATCAAGTCTGTAAAGCCTTTACCAGGATCAAATATAAAATTCTCTGGCATTCAAAGACCTTATAGCACCCCATATCCCCAGTCTTTCTAGTCTTCTTTATATATTACCCAACCCCATATTTGACAATCCAGTAATCCAGTAACACCAACCTCCATGCTCTTCCTCGAACAAAACTCTCAACTCCAGGCATTTTCACTGGCCTTTGTACCTGTAATCTCTTCCTCCTCATTTCCTACCTCCTGGCTTCTTTGGTTTCCTTCAAGACTCAGATAAAACCATATCTTTTAAAGGAAGCTGTTCTCCATTGCTCTTAGTATTAGTGCCTTCCCTTTATTAATTATCCCTAATTAATCCTGTGTATACATACACACGTGTATATATAGTTGTTTCTATGTTCTCTTCCCCCATTAGACAGTGAACTCCTTGGGAAAAGGGACTGTTTTCTTCCTTTCATTATGTCCCCAGTTAGCACAATGCCTGGCACTTAAATGCTTGTTGATTGACTGTAAGTTTTAGGGTGCTACATAAATGTTAGTTATGCTCAGGGGGTGCATCTATAAGGTTTCAGAGGTCCCTTCCAGCTTCGACATTCAGTTGCATTATTGGAAATCCTTGACTAGAATGAAGTAGAATAAAGACCTAAAGGCTGAAATCAATAAACAAACATTTAATGAGCTTTCTTGTGCTTAGGACTATTGGAAGTGCTGTGGGAAGCACCACACTCAAGTAGTTTAATAATCCTCTACCAAAGCAAATTAATACCTTCTCTTCAATTTAGAGCCTGGAGCATTAAGAACTTAAGTGATGCCTAGGGCCAAATAGCCAGTATGTACCAGAGCATGTACTTGAATCCATATCTACCATGACTTCAGGGCTGCCTCTCTAATCATCATGACGCCTCTCAAAATACAAGGTAGTGCTAATGTACTACGAAATTATTACCCATAGTTTTTATTGGTGAGATAGATTTCCAGCTTGAGATTCCAAAAACTTGTCTCTTCTCCCTTCTGCCCTACCTTCCATTTACCTGTGACTATTTTTTCTCCACAAGGTAGACAGGGAGGAACATGATGGAGTCAGGGGAAAAGATGCTTTGGGGAATTTTCTCCCAAAGACATTTGCTTTCCAGTCTGGTTCCCTTTATCTCATTTCTCATCAGAGCTCTCCTCACCCACTCCATCCTATCCCACTTTCCTTTTCATTGCCACTGCCACAAGTTTCTTTCCTTCCCTGGACCAAGTCAGCAAGTCAACAAACCTTTATTAAGTGCTTACTATGTCCCAGGTACTGTATTAAGTACCGAAGATGTAGAGGAAAATAAAGAGTTCCTGCCCTCCAGGAGCTTACATTCTAGTGGGAGGAGCTTAGATCATTTATGAATTGATCTGAACAATCTCATCTTTTCTCTACCAGTTCCTGCACAAGCTGGCATTTGAGGTTTTCCTAAGATTTGGTGTTTTGTTTTGTTTTGTTTGTTTCTTTCCTGCTAATGCAGAATACAGATAGGGTTGAAATTCAACTCAACAAACATTTACTAGGTATAAGGCATGCCCCTAGCTACTGGAAATACAAAGAACAAAGAAATCCTTGCTCTGAAGATGTTCTTTCTGGGGGAAACATGTTATTTTGCCTTCCCACAATCTTCTTTTCACTTCAATCAGTGGATCCCAACCTTTTCCATTTATGGTGAACTTTTTAATGTCAAAACATTTCTTAAACAACCCTTCTCCCATCCAGTACTTTACATTGATTGAGAAAATGCAGAATTACAAAAATATTCTATTGATTTAGTTATATTTTTAAACTAAATTTGTATTTATTAACTATCTACATGCCTTTCAAAATAGTAGTATGGCCTTTTCTCAGTCCTCATTGTCTTTGATGTTGCTGTAAGCTTTTGACACTCTTTATCACTCTCTCCTTCTTAGTACCCTCTTCTCTCTGGGCTTTCAAGATACCACTCTCTCCTGTATCTCCTCCTATGTATCTGACTGCTCCTTCTCTGTCTCCTTTGCTGGACATTTATCCAGTTCATGCCTTCTAACTGTAGGTGTCTTACAGGATTCTGTCCTGGGTCCTCTTCTTCTATATACTAACTCAGTTGGTGATCTCACAAGCTCCCTTGGATTTAATGCTGCTCTAATCTCTCTGCTGATGTCCAATCTTACATCTCTAACTGCCTTTCAGACATCTTGAACTGGATGTCTAAGTAGACAAAACAGAACTCATTGTCTTTTCCACTAACCGCCTTCCCCCAACTTCCATGTTACTGTTGAGTGAAATACATCCTCCTGGTCTCTCAGGCTCCCAACCTAGGTGTCTAGGATTCCTCACTATCTCTCACTTCTTTTTTTTTCTCTCACCTCTTATATCCAATATATTGCCAAGGCCTATTCCTTTCACCTTTGCAACATCTCTTTTGTACTCCCGCTTTTCCCGGACTGCCACTACTCTGGTGTAGTCCCTCATCACCTCATTCCTAGACTCTTGCAATAGCTTGCCGGTTCTGTTTGCCTCATCTCTCTCCACTCCATTCCATCTTCCATTCTGCCACCAGAGTGATTTTCCTAAAGCATGGGGTTGACCGTGTTTCCTCCCCACTCAATAAACTCTAGTGGTTCGATATTCCCTCCAGGATCAAAACCAAAATGCTCCAGCATTCAAAGCCCTTCATAACCTACTACCCTCTTATCTTTGCAGTTTCCTTACTTCTTAACAAATACTCTTCAATCTGGTGACACTTGCCTTTCTGTTCCATGAACAAGACACTATCTCCCTGCTCCGGGCATTTTCTGGCTGTCTTTCATGCCTGGAATGATCTCCCTCCTCATCTCCAAGGACAAACTTCACTGGCTTCTTTTAACTCCCAACTAAAATCCCATTTTCTACAGGAAAATATAGGAAATCTTAATTAATTAATCTTAATAAATTTCTTAACTTATTCTAGTGCCTTCCCTCTTTTAATTATTTCCTATCTATCCTTTATATAGTGTGTTTGTGCATATTTGTTTGTTTGTTGTCTCCCCTGTTAGATTGTGAGCTCCTAGAGGACAGGGACTGTCTTTTACCTCTTTTTGTATCCCTAGCACTTGGCACAGTGCCTTGCATATAGTAGGACCTTAATAAATGTTTATTGACTGACTGGCTATTACATATGTGTTTGAGACAGATTTTTCATTCCATCCACAGAATGTATGTTTGCTAATTTATTACATTGAGTCATTTAATGAAACAGTCCCTCTCAAAATAACTCCCCATTGATGCCCATCAATTGGGAAATGGCTGAACAAATTGTGGTATATGAATGTAATGGAATATTATTGTGCTATAAGAAATGATGAGCAGGCATATTTCAGAAAAATTTGGACTTACTTGAACTGATGATGAGCGAAGTGAGCAGAACCAGGGGAACATTCTACATGGTAACAGCAACATTGTGCAATGATCTACTATGAATGACTTACCTCTTCTCAGCAATACAATGATTCAAGACAATTACAAAGTACTCATAATAGAAAATACTATCCATATCCAAAGAACTAATGGAGTCTGAATGCAGATCAAAGCATGATATTTTCACTTTTTTTTAGTTTTTTTTCTTTTAGTCTGTTTCTTCTTTCATAACATGACTAATATGGAAATATATTTTACATGATTGCACATATATATTCTATGTTGAATTGCTTACTGTTTTAGGGAGGGGGAAGAGGAAGGAGGGGGAAAATTCTAATTCAAAAGTTAAAAAATGAATATTAAAAATTGTCTTTACATGTAATTGGAAAAAATAAAATACCATCAAAAAATAAAATAACTCCCTGGTCCCACAGCTTGGGGAATCACTGACTTAGAAATGGTCTAAGAAAAAGGTAAAAGATGCACACTGTTCATAATGATGGGTCTTTGAGTACCAAAAATGACCAAGGCAAGATTCCTTGTTGTTGTTTGTTGTTATTGTTTTTTAAGAGGCCATGTATCTCTTCTGTATTTCTTCAGCAGCAGAATGGGGAATTATTATGGAGCATAAGGAAGAAGATAGTAGAGTTGATCATTATAGCTGGCATGAAATTATCTCCCTTTCCTTTCTATTCTACTTTGCTTTGACCCTGACCCAAGAAGTTCCCACTGAACTGAAGTGAGAAGCAGGAGAGCTTGGGGATGGGAGAATAATCCCTAGGAACATTTGTTATGTTGCTGTGGCCACTCAGACATTTGTAATCAATGCAAAAACACCTTATGTGGCAAAAAAACAAAAGCAAAACCAACTAAAATGTAATGAATTGCAAAGGGTACCTAAAGAGTTTGCTTTTGTTGCTCAGTCTGAGTAGGCTATACCTGGGAACAGATAGTCTCATCTGGTCTTGAATTATGAAGTCTATCTGAAGGTGTGCCTGAAGGAGAGGATATGGATAAGAGAGTGTAAAGTTCCAACCTGGTGAGGAAGTTGCAGATGAGATGATGACATTCATGCATTTAGAATTAAGATAATGTAGGCAAAAGTTATGAAAGTTTTAGTGTCTAAGGATTTTCAATTTTTTCCTCCTCCATACACTTTATCTTTACTTGTTCTTGGCAGCGAGGTGGCACAGTAGATAGAACACCTGACCTAGAATCAGGAAGACCTGCCATCAAAGACAGCCTCAGAAACTTACTAGCTTGGGAAACTTGATCAGGAAACTGCCTTAGTTTCCTCATCTATAAAATGGTAATGATACTAGCACCTATTTCTTGATGATACTTGTAAAGCCACTTGCAAATCTTAAAGTGTTTTATTCATCCATTCGTCATTTCCCACCCTTTTTTCCTTTCACTGTGCACTACTCTGTATCTCATTTTGATTCTTTTGGCTAAAGCTTAGAGCTCAAATTTTTGGAGTTGCTAACCACAAAATTATGGATCATTCTGACTTATATTAAGGTGAATTCATTTGCCACTTTTTTAGCCATGGCTTATAGGAACAAATATTGAGTAGAACCAGCTGATTCTCAAATAAGCAAATTTTGTTGATTCATAGACACAGTCTGTCTATGGGCAACATAATCTGACCCTTTAAAGGTATCTTTCTGTTTATAATATTCTTAATGTTTGTCATATCAACTTCTGCTGAAGATCTCAACACATAAACAGTCTATCCTTTGGAAGGCGAGAGAAGGCTTGGAGAAGGGCGGATTACGATTTCCCTTCAAGGTAAACACCATAAACTAAGAGACATACCGCCAGTGTACACGAAGTAAAAAAGAATATCAAAACAGCTCATCAGCAGACAATTTTTTCTTTCCCTTGCTTCTGGCAGTTGGCCCTTTAGTTGTGTCTATTGTAGCGTAGATAGGATTTTCTTTTTGAATATACCATGTAATCAAATTAAGCCAGAATGTTCAACTTCTTATCTGAAAGAATGGGAATTTGGCTTTCTGGTATTCAGCACTGTGGGGGAGTGAGAATCAACTTGACATTATTGAAAAAAAAACCCAACTTTTTTTTTCATATCCTTATGGACAAGCTACTATGTACATTTGAAAATAAAGTTATTTTAAAGACTTCTCTGCCAGTGAGGTGGAAGGCTTTTAATAACTTTCATTTTATATCTGATAGGATCTCAAATATTCTTTACTTGAAAAAATGAAAAGAGATATGGGGGATCCATGAAACTCTGATCTCAGTTCCAATTCTGATTCTTCAATTCAATTCGATGCAAGCACTATTTATTAATTGATCCTACACCGTATGCATAGTCCAAAGCTAGAGGCTCATTGCCTTTGGGCTAGGCATTATATCCTCAAAATGAATTCAGTTCTTAGATATTTTCATCTTCTTTTTCTCTTTTCCTGTTCTTTTTTCCCATGCTAACCTCCATTTCTACCTCTAGAAATTTGGTCAAACTTTATCACCCCTATTCAAAACTGATCGATAGCAACTGGTGAGCAGGTTAATTATAATCGCAGAATAAACGCTGAAGTCTCAAAGTTCATCCACTTTTGCAATGTTTCAAAACTCCAGAGGGGGACAACGCCAAGAGACGCTCATTGATCCATTCAGGGCAGGTGTGGGAGTTTGAACCAGGGGCATACAATCTGATGTGATTCAAGACTGCTCAATTTGGTTCCTTATCTGCAGCTTTTCCTATCTTATAATGTCTGTCATTTCAGATAAAAAGTCCAATCAATTGAGTTGGAAAAAATGGCAAGTTACATTTTCTTCTGATAAAAGTTTTGTAGTTGCTGCTTTATCGGATTGGGTTGGAATTGTATGTGTTTCTGTCAAGGTCTGAATTGACCTTTTCAGATATTTTATCAGTTATTAGAGAAAAAAAATTCTTTTTCTTCCTAGAGAAGAGTGACCTGACTTCTAGGCTCATAAATCAAGCCAAGTAAGAGTCAGTAATACAGGTTACCTGCAAAATGAATGAGGCAGTATGGGAACAGAAAAAACAAATAGTTCCTGTCATAGATAGGGCCAAGAATTAAATTGCTCTTGAAAATGCTGTGATTTTATATAAAGTATAAGATTTTAGAAAATTATATTTTCCTGGTTTTAAAGAAGGGGTTTTAGAATTTAATTCAATTCAACTGCATTTATTTATTAAGTATTTACTATGTGTCAAGAACAGTACTAAATGATGGTGAGAAAAAGACAAGAATGAAATCAAGTGGTCCCCACCCTCAAAAACCGACATTTTCCTAGAGCTGGATGGGGAGAGGCATATTCAGATAAATAAATAAAAATGTGTCCAAAAGAAATTTTGCAAGTGGGGAGGAGAACCCTAACAATTTTGTGGCTAGGGATGGGGAAGTGAGGAATCTGCAAAAATGGCCTTGAGCAGACCCTTGACGGCGATCTAGAAATTGTAGAACGTATACATGAGCAAGTAGTGCATTGCAGGCATAGGGAAAGGTGTAAAGGTCCAGGAGGCAGGACAGTAAGTTTTCATTGAAAATAATGGAGTATTAAACAATCCTTGATAGGTTTAGTACCCTGACTCCCCCTACACCTGGACATGGGGCTTAGTTTGAGAAAGAAATGAAGTGTTAAATGTATCATATAATAGATGTTAAATGTACCATATAGTAGAGCTGGAGGGAGGAGACCTTAGAATTCATCTAATACACAGGTTCTAATTTATTGTGGACTCCTTTGTAAGTCTGATAAAGCTTATGGATTACTTCTCAAAATAATATATTTTTTAAAAATTCATAATTAATAGAAATTCTTATTGCTGTTAGAAGTTAATGAAAGGAAGTCATTTTTCTTGATGGGAGTTCCATGGACATCAGATTAAGAACCCCGATCTCCTCACAATCATTGGGAAGTGGATATGGCAAGCTAGGAGAGCTGAATAAACATCAGTACAATGCTCTTTTTTCAGGTGTGAAACCCTGAGTCCAATTTACCATAAGCGAGTCTTTTTTCTTCTCAATAAAAGTTCCCTTATATATAAAGTAAGGACTTTGGAGAGATGATCTCCAAGATTCATTCCAGCTCAAACATTCCATGACTCAATTAGATAACAGAATCACATTCTTTTCAGTTGTGCATCTAAAACCTTTAGAAATAATTTAAAGCTCTGTTCTCCCCCTCCCCCAAAAGAACTCAATTTGAAATGTTTTTGTTGGTCATCCTCACCTGACAATGAATAAGGTGTTTCACACAAGGAATTTGTTTTGGCAAGATGATCTGTAACAGAATAAATAATCAGCCTACCTGTTTTCTGACATATGTGGCCAAAGACACTCAAAGTTAAATAACAGTTGCTAGTAGTAACAATGATGATGATAATTATTATAAATGTAATACTAATAGGTAAGTTTTGTATGGCTCTTTAAGGTATGCAAAGTGCTTTACATATATTCTCTTATCTGGTCTCAGTTCATTGCTAAAGTTACCTTGTTTCCTATTTAGTCACTGAACCAGGATGGGTTTACAACAGAAGTGGGGAATCTTCGGCCACATGTGGCCCTCTAGGCCCTCAGGTGCCACCTTTTACTGAATCCAAACGTCACAGAACAAATCCCCTTAATAAAAGGATTTGTTCTGTAAAACTTGGATTCAGTCAAAAGGCTGCACCCGAGGACCACATGTGGCCTCAAGGCCACAGGTTCCCCACCCCCGATTTAGAGTATAGATTTATATCTTTATTAGAATTTCATTATAACATGGGTGTAAGGGTTATAGTGATCACACAAAAGAGAAGTAGATTTGGACTTGAATTGAGCACCAGTTCTGCTCCTCACTACATGTGCATTTAATCTTTCTGTACTTCATCTTCCTCATCTGGAAAATAGGGAGGTTATATTAGATGACTTCTGGGAATTCCTTCCGGCTATAAATTCTGTAAATAATAGGACCATAGAATCAGTCCAACTGTCTCATTTTATAGACAGGAAAATGTGATCTGCTTCTTGCTATGCATGTGACCTTGACCAAATCAGTAACCTACTGTGGACTTCTGTTTTCTCATCTAAATCACTGTGGACTTCTGTTTTCTCATCTGAGGATGTTGGGGTTGGATTTAACAATTTAGGGTGCCTGTTAGTTCTAAGTCTATGAACTAATGAGGCCCAGAACTTGCCCAAAGAAACACAGGTAGCAAGCTAAGATTAGTTACTCAAGTCTTGTAACTCCGGAGTCAGCACTTTTCCCAACACCACAGGGCTACTAAGTGCTTTGTCCAAGGTCATACAAGTAATACTTATTATATGGAAAATGTATTATTCATTATTCTGTTATGTAAGGGAGATGGGGGGGGGTAGATGGGGCTACAGACCTATGAGACCTAGGGAACTCTCCATGAGGAAACTCTCTGGTTCAATGAACAGCTGATCTCATGCTCTGCCATTTGGTTGGGTTTTTTTGGGGTGGGGTGGGGTGTTGCTGCCGGAGGGGGAGGTGGAGGTGAGGGGGGGGACTGAAGAAGGGGACTGAGAAGTTGAATGACTTGCCCAGAAGCACAAAGTATGTGTCAGTCACTGGATTTGATTCAGGTCCTCATGACTCTGAAACCAGTTGTCTATCCTTGTGCCATTTAATTTGACCTTTACAATCTCTGTTAGCATTGAAGGTCTAGTGATGAGGTCGTTTGGGGGAACAAGAGGCAAGGAGGAGCAGAGTATTTCATTATTTGCTAGAGCTACTATCTTACTGGTTTTCACAGTTAATAAATATAAGAAAGTCTGGTCCCCATCCTCCTACCTTTCTCATAAGGTGTTTTGACCAGTTCAAAGTGAGCTGAGTCAATGATATAAGCTATATGATATGTGTGCCTTCAAAGACAAGCAATTTCCAAGGACTGGCTTACTGGCATGTTGGTCTGTTCTATGTTCGGTGTTCGTCATTCCTGTTATTTATCCTGCTTTAATTGGCCTCCACCCCAGCCTTTACATGGAAATGGTTCTTGACTTTAGTTCTCTTCATAGACAGAAGTACCTGCCACTACCCTGCACAATGGGAGCACCACTGGGAACTTGTCATACTCTCTCCTTAGTCAGTTAACAAGCATTTATTAAGCATTGTGTGCCAGGTACTGCACAATGTTCTAGAGCAGAGGTGGAGAACCTTCAACCTCTAGGCTACATGTGCTCTTCTAGGTTCTTGGGTGCAGCCTTTTGACTGAGTCCAAGTTTTACAGAACAAAATCCTTTTATTAAGGGGATTTGTTCTGTGAAGTTTGGATTCAGTCAAAGGGCCTAGGGATACAAAGAAAAGCAAAAAACAGCCAAGTACATTCCAACCGGGGAAATAAGCCAGTATAAGTAAATGGAAGGTAATCTCCAAGGGAAGGCACCAGCAATTCAGGGGAATAGGAAAGCCCTCCTGTAGAAAGGTGAGATCTGAGCTGCAACTTGAAGAAAGCCAGGAAAACTTAGAGGCAGAGGTGAGGAGGGAGAGCATTTTAGGCATGGGGGCAAAGGCACCAATATGGGAGATGGGGTATAATGGGAAGAACAGCATGTGGGGTAGTGGATTACAGAATCTATGGAGGTGTATAAAGTATCAGAAGCCAGAAATTGACTGAGGGGTAAGGAAGGGTGACTGGTCAGACCTGACATTGACAGCTCTCTTCAAAGATCAGCTCAAAAATGAGAGCTCATAGTCGGCTTTTCTGGTTCCTTCCAGGTACTGGTGCCCTACCCCCAGAAATTACTTCATACACGTTCTGTTTCATTTTCTATATACCTGGTTTCTGTATTTTTGTATTTCTGTTTATTTCCATTCCAGAATGGAATATAAACTCCAATGGGTATAATACTATTTAGTATTTGTCTTTGTGTCCTTAGTACACAGGGCCTGACTCGTAGTAGGCACTTAATAAATGCTTATTGAATAGAATCCATGGCCATTAAGTTATTCAAAGAACTAAATCGATTATTTGAGGGGTAATAGCTTTGCTAACAGCAGCCATCTGACTTCCATTTGGTGCCTAGAAAAGTATTTGTTTTTAATTTTGTGTGAGTGAAGATAAAAATCCCCACCTTTATTAAAATAGACACAGAGGGCTCATCTCATTGTATCAATCAGTAAATCAATCAAAGATATAAAAACTAAATGTGAACAAGCCCTTAATTGGGAAGGTGCTGGTAAATGTTTAACAACCAGTTCTCAAAAAAAATGTGCACAAGACAAATTATTAACATTTTTCCCATCATCTTTTTAAGTCTAGACAATCAACAAAATAATAAATCAAGCCTGTATTTCCAAGGTATAAATTCAACTGAAAAACATAACAAACTGTAAAAATCTGCTCTTTGACCTAGGTCCAACAAGAGCCCTGACCTTAATCAATTTGGGAGCAGGGAAGTGTTGAATCATTGAATCAAATGTTCGGGATTGGTTGAAAGAATCAGACAGAGTTTGGAGCCTATATATATTCAGTATTCTAGCAGCCACTGTAGTGGTGGTCGGGAATTGCTCTGAGGATGGGTGTCAAGAGGGGGTATGAATTGAGTCCCCTCTCCTTTCTTCACCAGAGTATGACCTTGTGAACTTCTAAAGATTAGAAAATTTGGACTTCCTATGAAGGTCAATAGCAGTAAGCTTATTAGACCATCAGTGACTACATCGGACTGAGAGACACTCCAAGGGCTTCAGCACTCAGTAAAAGCAATGACCCTGGGAAACTTCCAAACTTGAGCCCATTTTCCCTGTGTGCAAGTGAAGAATATCCCTCCCACCCTCAAATGGGAAGATTACTATATGTACCTACTCTTCTTTTTTTTTGACAGTATTTTATTCCTCTCCCCCTCCCATTACATGTAAAAACAATTTTTGACATTTTTTTAAGCGCTGAGTTCCATGTTCTATCCTTCTCCCTTTTCCCTCCTCCCTCCCTGAGATGGCAAGCAATTTGATATAGGTTATACATGTGTAATCAGGTAAAACATTTCCATATTAGTCATTTTGTATAAGAAGACAAGGAAAGGAGAGAGGAGAGGAGAGAAGAGAGGAGATGAGAGGGAAAGGGAGGGGAGGGGAAAGAAGGAGAGGGGAAGGGAGGAAGTATGCTTAAGTCTGTATTCAGACAATATCAGTTCTTTCTTTGGAGGTAGATAGCATTTTCATCATAAGTCCTTTGGGAATGTCTCAGATCATTGTATTGCTGAGAATAGCTAAGTCATCCACTCTTCTTTACCATACAATATTGCTATTACCTGTGTGCAGTGTTCTGGTTCCACTCACTTCACTTTGCATCAGTTCATGTATGTCTTTCCAGGTTTTTCTTATGTATCTACTCTTTGTATACTACCTCAGTAAACATTCTTTTCTAAAAGTTATTGAACTCTGGTTGGCTAAGGAATAATCAACGGACAGTACACCAAATGTGGGCTTTTGAGCAATAGTCCTGGACAACAGAGTTATCTTTAGAAGTCTGAGGGAAGAAATAGCCAGCCTCTTTCTTGGTCCCTAAGCTACAAATGTGAGTGGATGGATGTGTTACAATTTATATTTCTTTAGTGCTTCAGGGCTTATGAAGCACTTTCCTCATAACAATCTATAAGATAAATAAAAATGAATATGTTAGACCTTAGACCTAGCTAGCCTAGGTTCAAGTACTACTTCTGACACATTGACTGAAGTGTGATTGTGGGTAATTTATTTAACTACAACAACTCATTTAACCACTCATAATTTATTTAATTACTGCTCTCTAAGACTATACATTGCAGAGGACTTGTCAATTTGCATTGGTAGAGGAAGTCTCTTCCAATTCCAGTTCTTCCCTAATACTATTAAAATCATGGACTCGGTCCCTAATCCTTTTTCTGCTTTTCATGGATAAAATGACACAGAAGTCAATAAACATTTATTAAGCACTTACTAAATTCTAGCCACTGATGCTAAGCCCTAAGGATACAAAAACAACCACCACCACCACCAAAAATACCATTCCTGAGCTCACAGTTTCTGCCCTCCAGTTTATAATCTAAACAGTTCCTGACCTCAAGGAGTTTATAATCTGTGGGGAAAGACAATACCCAAAAGGAAACTGAAAAGGAGCAGGAGGGTTAAGGAAGCTGCTGGATAAGTCAGAGGTGTCCTTAGGGTAGTGCAACAATTGAGAAATGAAGAGATGTCCAGGCTGAGTTCCCTCCTCAAATGTAGGTTTGGAAGTTCATGGCTCCAACTTCCTGTCAAGAGAGGCAGAGGGAAGTGAATAGGTGAAGTACCAAAGGCTGATGGGATCTTGCAAAGTGATGAGGTTTTCCCAGTAAAGAGCTTCCTGGGACATGGTACAGAAATCAGTCAGAGAAGTTCCAAAGTAATGAAGCCAGGTAAGAAATGAGGAGAAATAGACTTGTATTAAAGGTGGAACCTTAGAGATCATCTCATACAAACTTCCCATTTTTCAGATAGGAAAACCAAGATTGAGAGGCTAAGTGCATGTTAATAATAATGATGATGACTTTGCAAACATTCATTAACTGTATCTTCTGCAAGTTGAAAGGTAATAGGACATAGTAGCTACGGTCTGAGTTCCAATCCATCATTGAGTAACTGGCTATGTGGCCCTAGATAAGTCACTTGACCTCTCAGTTCCCCCAGAACATTTTCTAAGATTATAAAATGTAAAACAATGGTTGATCTGAATTAGTGGGGACCAGGAGGGGAGGTTTCCTCTGCTAGTTTCCCCACACTAATTAAATCATACAAATGGACAAAAGAAAATGTCTGTGGCTCAAGAGACAAAGAAAAGAGAATAATTCTACCAGAGTAATAGAAGGAATAGTTTTTTTAAAAGTGCATTAATTACATTATTTTATGGTGTTCAAAGGTAGAGTTGAGAAGGGAGGAACGTGGAACAACCAGTGAAAAGTCAAAAAGAATCTGGAAATGGAGAGTTGAATACCTTTTCTTATTTTTTCTTCTATTACTTCTCTCCACATACTCTGAGATGCAGTTAACACTTCTTTGCTCTTCCTCCCACATTATACTCCTCCTCCTACTCTGAGCATTTTCCCTGCCTGCTCTCCGGTCTCATTTCTGCCTCCTGCCTGACTTCTCTGACTTCCTTCAGGACCCAGCTAAATCCCCTTTCAGAAAAAAGCCTTTCCCATTCCTTCTTAATCTTAGTGCCTCCGCCCCCCCAGACTAACCTCAATTGAAGAACACACACGCACCCCAATTGTTTTAATATTGTCTTCCCCATTAGACTTTGAGCTCCTTGAGCAGGGATTGGGTTTTTGTTGTTATTGTTGTTAAATCTTTCTTTACATCTCCAATGTCTTACCACAGTGTCTAGTACATGGTAGATGCTTAATAAATGCTAATATGCTGACTGATTAGAATAGGTGGAGGTATGTAAGGTATAAGAAGTCTAGAGAGGTAGGAAGGGACCAGGCTATAAAAGATTTAAAAAAAACAAAATACATTTTATATTGGACCCTGGAAATTAAAATAGAAAGCCGCTGAAGTTTACTATAAAGTAGTAAGAGTGACAGTGTCAGATTTATGCTTTAGGAAAATCAGTTTGGTAGCTGAGTGGAGGATGGATTGGAATGAGGAGAAACCTGAGGCAGGGATACCAACCAGAAAGGTTATTGCAATAATCCAGGCATGCAGTGATGAGGGTTCACACCAGGGTGGTGGCTATGTGAATAGAGAGAAGGGAACATTTATAAGAGATATCGTGAAGGTAGAATGGATAAGACTTGGTGGCAGGTTTCAAGATTTTATTTCCCCTGATTTTCCTATTCTCCTCTCCCATCTTAATTCTAGTGTTGCTTTTGCAAAAGATGGATTTTGTTTTGTTCATCCTGTCTTTGAGCAAGACACCCCCCCCCCTTTCCTTTTTAAAATCCACCTGCAATCCTTCTTCAGTGGGGCCTCAACTCAAGGGAGGGAATTTTGTATACATCTGAGCCTGCCTCTCATCTCTCATCATAACAAACCAAGTTCAGAACCTCTGTTTCTCTGCAGAAACAAACTCTCCTCTCAAAGGCTGTTTAAATGATGTAAGTATCTTTACTGTTTTTTGAGAATACTCTCTTTTTGGCTGAAGTGATTGCTCCTTCACAGAGCTGACAAGACACTTTCCTTTGGGGGATGTTGATATTAAATTTCCCACTCTTATGTAAACACCACTCTTGTGCTTGGGTAAGTAATAGGAAACATTTCCCCAAAGGCAAACAAGAAGGTGAAAGGGAAGGGATAGTTTGGGCAGAAAGGAAGGAGAGGAAGACGATGACTAAAAGAATAGGGAAGCCAATTCATATATTCTATTTCTACAATAGTAGTGGAATCAACAATCAGCTTTCTGTTTCAGGCAATGTAGGCCTGAATGAATGAATGGAAGAGCCCCATTTGAACATTCGCTTACAAAGAAATCAGTCAATAAACAGTTATTAAGGACATACTATGTGCCATGCACTGTGCTAAGGAGATGCTCTGCTAATTGTCAGGGTTTGGGTTAAAAGAAGAGACTTGAACCATGGGGTAAGAGAAGACTTCGGCGGTATCACAATAGCTAGCAGTTGGGGTATCATCTGGGTTTGCCTTATTCCAAGTTCTTCCTCATTATTTCCCACCCAGCCCCTTCACTAAAATTGGTCTAGACTGGAAGGTTGGAGATGGCTTAGAACCCACATCTGAATTGTAAGATAAGGGAAGCTGGGCACCTAGAAGACTAAGGGGAACCACGTCTACTATGTTGGGAGCACTCCTCTGTAATGAATATAGTGGGAGCATTTAGAACGATAGAACAGATGATATCTAAGGTCTCTCTCAGCTCTTCAGTCTTCAATCAATAAGCACTGGGTAAGCCCCTTCTGCCATATGAGTTAGGCATGGTGCTAGGCACAGAGACAAAAATGAAACAATCCCTGACTTCAAAGAGCTTACATTCTGGAAGAGAAGTCACATCAAGATATAAAGGCATACAACAAGTAGTTTACAAGGTAATTTTGGAGGGAGCCCATAGGGTCATCATGTAGAAAGTGACACAGACTGAGCCTTGGGAAAAAGTTGGTGACTAAGTTGCTCTCTATGTGGCAGAAAAACTTTTTGCACTACAGTAAAAAAGGATTCAGATTTGACTCCAGATAGAAGGAGCCATGAGACAGTTTTGAAGGGGCCAGAAACAACAGTTTAAGAAACTTCTAGAGGTTGGTCTCAGGATGGATTAATAAATCCTAAGCAGAGTCTAGTGGAGAGGAACTCCAAAGGTTTCTCAGGGATTTGAGAGTTTGGTGATAGATGACAGTATGCCTTACTCTCTGGTATATAAAACACATTTATATTCACTGAATGATTTGATCATCACGACAATCCAGTGAAGTATTACAGGTATTATCCCCATTTTATAGATGTGGAGATTGAAGCTTAAGTCAAGATTGAAATCAAGTCCTCAAGCATGTATTAAACACCTATTTTGTGTTATGCTCATTGCTAGTCCCTGAAAATAAAAATATATGGAGAAAGACGGTCCCTGCCTTCAAAGAGCTTATATTCTAATGGGGGGAAAGAACACATACAAGGAAGCTGCAGATGGAGGAGGCGGAAGGGGGAAGGAAAAGGTGAGGTGCATGTGGTGGAAAAAGTCTGGAGAGTCAGGAAGAGAGCTCAGAGAGAACTGAAGACAAAGTTAAATGATAAGGGGGCAGTATGATACAATAGAAGAGGGCTGGACATGGAGTCAGAAGACCTGAATTCAAATCTCAGTTTTCCCTCTTATCATATGTGTGACCTTAAGCAAGTCATTTAAACTCTCTAGGCCTCAGTTTCCTCATCTGTGAAATGAGAGGATTTGGACTAGATGGTATCTAAGGTCCTTTTCACTTCTAAATCTAAAGCTAAAGGATTACAATCCTTTAACCTCTGCAAGGTCACTTGGGTAATAAACAACAGGACCAAAACCATAATTACAGGGGCAAGTGGGGCTTTACCAAAAATCGGTTGAGTTTAGAGGATGTCAAATGGGGGCCAACTGGCCTGGTGGGTGTTTTGCTGGTCTCCACGAGGCAATGTGATAGTCAACTCTTTACTTCCATTCCTCCAATGAATATTATTTGTTCACTACAGCTCTTGCCTCAGGGTGTTGGAGGGTTAGCCACTTGTCCTGGCTCCAGCACGTTGGCTGTCTCCCATCTAAGTTGAGACCTGGAGAGAGGACCCCCCCCACACACACCCTAATATTTAAACAGGGGTGGAGGATTCCTTACAACCAAGATATTGTCTCAAAAGCAAAACTGGGTCCTTCCCCATCCCATAAGTTCAATGTTAAATGGAAGATAGGCAAGATCATAGGATACCATAAAGCAGGGGACCCTAATAGGGTGATGAACTAGAGCAGGGGTGGAGAACCTGCAGCCTCCAGGCCACCTGGCCCTCTGGGTCCTCAAGTGCAGCCCTTTGACTGAATCCAAACTTCACAGAACAAATTCCTTTAATAAAAGAATTTGTTCTGTAAAACTTGGACTCAGTCAAAAAGCTGCATGCAAGGACCTAGAAAGCCATATGTGGCCTAGAGGCCACAGGTTTCCCACCCCTGAGGCTAGAGAGTATCCAGAAACGGACAACCGGGGTACTGAGTCCTTGTCATCTGAAAGGGAGGAGGTCTAAAGGAACTGAGGATGTTTAGCCTGGAGAACACTCAGGAGTACATGGGAGCTGTCCTGTCCTCAAGTATGTGGAAGAGGGATTAGATTTGTTCTGTTTGGCCATAGCATGCATAACCAGGAACAAGAGGTAGAATTTTCAAAAAGGATTCATTTCAGGAAGGACCTCTGAACAGTTAAAGCTATATAACATTGGAATGATCTGCCTGGACATGTGCTGGATTCTACCTCCTTGGAGGTGCTCAGGCAGAAGATGGACAACTACTTATCAAGTATATTGTAGGAAGGATTCCTTTAGTACATAGGTTGGGCTGGAAGGCTGCTAGAGTCTCTTTCACTCTCAAAATTCTATAATTCTATGGATAGGGAAAGAAATCTTATCATCACGAAGAATGTTTTGTTTTGTTGTTCAGTCATTTTTCAATCATGTCTGACTCTGGCAAAAATAATAGAATGGTTTACCATTTCCTTCTCCAGCTCATTTTATGGATGAGGAAACTGAGGCAAACAGGGTTAAGTGACTTGTCCAGGGTCAAGCAGCTAATAAGTGTCTGAGGTCAGATTTGAATTCAGGAAGATGAGTCTTCCTAATTCCAGGTCCAGCACTTTATCCACTGAACCATCTAGTTGCCCTTTCATGAGGGATGATCTGATATAAACTCCCAGCCACATAAGGAGGGAAATCCCTTAGTTACCCATCTGCTTGGTTTACTAAAACAAATTCCTGCTCCCCTTTCTACTACCTTCATATCTTGGCCCAAGGTCTAGGTCTTTTACTCCCAAACATACTTACCTTCCTGATCTCTGATGTACCATCAGGACCAAGGGAAGCTAGATCAGGACTGTATTCCTATCTTTAGATAGGGATGGGGTGAGCCTAGAGATGGGGTAAGTAGGTGTAAGACCTCCACATGTACACATATCCTAGATAAATCACACATGGCTTAAGACTAACTAGCAGCAATAGTTGCACAAAAAGAAGTTATCATTCTTTATCTCTCCTCCCTTTCACAACCAAACTCCTAGAAAAAGCAAAAATATTGATACTTCCTGTCTCTACTTCCTTTTCTCCCACTCCTTACAATCTGGCTGACCCTAGCACTTGCCTGAAACTGCTGTATCCAAGGTTACCAAGGGTCTCTTAACTCAGTCCTCACTTTTTCTTTTCTTCCTTCCTTCCTTCCTTTTTTCCTTCCTTCCTTCCTTCCTTCCTTCCTTCCTTCCTTTTTTAACCAAGATCACACAGGTAATAACTGACAGAGTCAGGACAGCTCGGGGTTTAAGTGGATAGAGCTGAGCCTGGAGTCAGGAAGACATTATTTCAAATCCAGCCTCAATACTTAGTAGCTATGCGAAAATAATAGCTAGGCAAAATCACTCAACCCTGTTTGCCCCAGTTTCCTCATATGTAAAGTGATTTGGAGAAGGAAATGGCAAACCACTCCAGTATCTTTGCCAAAGAAACCCCAAAAGGGGTCACAAAGAGTCAGATCTAACTGAAACAGCTGAACAACAGAATTCAAATCAAAGTCAGTCAGTCAATATTAAATGTTTTCTCTATTCCAGGCACTGTGCTAAGTGTTAGGGATGCAAAGAAAGGCAAAAGGCAGTCCCTGCTGTCAAGGAGCTCACTGTCTAATAAGGGAACATGTGAATAATTATGTCCTAACCAAATTCATACAAGACAATAGTCCTTGATTTCAGATCCAGAATTCTTCCCACTTACCAGATTTTTTTATGGCAAGAGAGAGAGAGAGAGAGAGAGAGAGAGAGAGAGAGAGAGAGAGAGAGAGAGAGAAATAGAAAAGGAATTATAAAGGGACAAGAGTTAGTCAAAACGTAGTCAAAGCAGGTCTTCTTTCCATCTTCTTTCTAGCTTTCTCAATCTCCAACCCACAATGTTTGAAAAATCATCCTTTTTCCTTTTGGTGCACATGGAATTTTATCTCACCTATCTCATCACTAGTCCTGCTGGTTTCTTATGTTCCATGTTGCTATATTTCAGTGAAAATCTTGGCTTATTCAATATAATTCTTCTATTTGATTATTTGATTTTCTTACTAAATGTGACTTCAGCAGTTTTGATGGCTGTTTTCATGACGTTATCCAAAGGTTTGTTTTGTTTTTTCCTCTCTCTGGGAACATGGGACAATGGAACAGTGCGAGGAATATTGGGTTTTGAGTTTAGAGAACCCCAGATATGTTCCATGTTACCTGTATGACTTTGGGCTAATCACCTCTACCTTTTGACCTCAGTTCCTTCTAAGTAAAATTAGGAATTTGCTCTGAAATCATCAGTCCAGTATAATTTCCCATGTCTTTATTATGTTGGCAAATTAAACAGTGAAAAAACTGAGCCTTGCCTAACATTTCTTCTCAAGGTGAGGGTCATAGAATGTCACAGCTAGGAGAGACCCTTCGAAAGTTTTCTAGTCCAATTTTCTTGTTTTATAGATAGGGAAATTGAGACCCAGTGAAGGGAGGTTACTCATCTTATGGATGACATGTCTGAGTAAAGAATCAGGTCTCCTGAAGGTACTAAATAACTTACTCCTCTTTGAGTAGAGGAATTGAAGCATTTAAAAAATGGATTCTAGAAAATTGGATACTAGATTTAAATCCCTAAAATGAGTCAATAATAGGAGAAGAGCTGTAAGCCATTGGAAACTTTGGCAAAAGTGACAGTATCATCTCACATCTTATAATAGCCTGAGAGTGGAATACTGAACAGAACCTAATGTGTAGCTGAGGCTTCAGAAGGGACAATTTTTCAATCAGTCAACAGGTTTTTTATTAAGCACTCACTGTGATTCCAAGAAAATCAGAGAACAGTTCGTCATCAAAGTTGAAGATTTGAAAGATGACTCAAGATGGGAGGTTCTCTTGTCCCCAGGATCCTAGTTGATTCTGATAAAGAAGAGGAGATGGCATCTAAAAACCTAATCTATCTGGAGAGGGAGCTCTCTGAGATTTGACTTTAAGAGGACATACACAACCCTGAGTAAATACAAAAGAGTAACTTAGACCTATAAGAATAGTGACAAAAGATTAAATGAGCCTAGAACGAGCTGAGGTTGGTAAAATAAGGATAAGGGGGGAAAGGCTTTTAAAAGTATGTTTAGAGAAAAACAGAGAGACTCAGAAAGAGAAAACGGCCTCTGAAGCACAAATGTTGGCTAAAGAAATCAGGTGACTTTTTTTTATGATGATGCAGGTGCAAAAAACAAAGAAGTCACTTGGGACACTCCAATAGTAGAATGTAAGTAAGTTCTTTGAGGGAAGGGACAATTTTTTCTTTTTCTTTCTATTCCTAAGAGATTAGTACACTGCCTGGCATATAGAAAGTACATAATACAATTATCCCTTCCACAAGGTAGTGGTGGTGGGGTGTTAGGGGAGTGATGCCCCAGCGGTCTGGAAAATTCCTTGTAAAAGGTATTTCTTGTAAAATTTTTGTCCCTCCCTTCATACCAAAGAAGTCTGAATTTTTTCCTTTCCTTTAATGGGGCATTTACAGTACCTTATTATAAAATTTGGGGTAAGTATTTGGTCATAGGTTCTGTGTCATCTGCTGGCCTTCTAAAATCATCTGCAGCTTCCCCAAAACTCCCCCCAAATTCCCATTTAATTTCTTATGCTGACTTGCAATACAGTGAAACCTCAATGGGGAAAGTCTCAATGTGGAAGGGATAACCGTAAATATTTGTTAATTGATTGGCTTCTATCTTGTCTGCTAAGGAGAATTTCGGGTCATAAAGTATAGAACATAGTTGAAGGAATGGAAACTCCCCAAAAGGCCAGAGAATCTCTGCTGCACTAAATGAGTTAAACTTTTTAATTGCTTTTGGTTTTTGCAAAAGAGAATTCAACCCCATTTTACAGAGCAGGAACTGAAGCCCAAATAGGTTAAATGATTTGCTACCATCTGAAGTGTAATTTGAACCCAGGTTTCTCTGACTTCAAGGCCAGTCTTCTATTTATGTCATACTCCCTTTCCAGGATCAACTATTCTAAATAAATAAAGCTCTTTTTTTTACATTAAATTTTATGTTTATTTTTAGTTTACATCATTCATTTCCACAAGATTTTAAGTTACAAATTTTCTCCCCATCTTTCCCCTTATTATAAAATTTGGGTTAAGTATTTGGTCATAGGTTCTGTGTCATCTGCTAGCCTTCTGAAATCATCTGCAGCTTCCCCTACCCACCACCCCAAAACAGTGATCCTGCTGAATACCCCCTCTCCCAATCTACTCTCTCCTATATCCTCTCCCATGCCCCCTCCAACTTTCCAGCAGGGCAAGATGGATCTCCTTACCCCAGTGCCCTTATTTCCCAGTTGCATGTAAAAAATAATCATAATAATTTATGTTTTTAAATATTTGATTTTAAAACTTTGAATTCCAGATTCTTTCCCTTCCTCCCTTGTCGCCCACCCTTATTGGAAAGATAAGCAATTCAAGATATTTTGTACGTGTGTAGCTATACAGAACATTTCCATAGTGGAAAAATTGTGAAAGACTAACTATATTTCCCTCCATCCTATCCTGCCCCCTACTTGTTCTATTTTCTGCTTTGATCCTGTCCCTTTTCAAAAGTGTGTGCTTCCAAGTACCCTCCCCCCAACCTGCCTTCCTCTCCATCATCCACCCTCACATCCCCTTCCCCTCTACTCTCCTATAGGATGAGATACCCTATTTAGTGTGTGTGTCATTCCCTCCCTAAGCCAACTTCAATGAGAATAAGGTCAACCCATTCTCTTTTGCCTTCCTGTTCTTCCCCTCCATTGTAATAGTTTTCCCTTGCCTCTTCTATATTTGCCCTGTTCTGTCTCTCCCCATTCCCTCTCATTATATTCTTCTCTCAACTCTCAATTTCACCTTTTAAGTATCATCCCTTCCTATTCAATTGATCCTGTGCCCTCTGTCTATGTATACCTGTTCACATATATACACACACCGACATATATATTCATACACCCATATACCCTCCTATATAGAGGTGGTTATTGGGGGAGCTCATGGAGTTTTCCTGCTTCTACACCACCATCTTGGCTCCACGTCCTAAATAAACCTCTTAATCTGCATAAATTATGCTTCAAAACACAGAAAGAACTTGGATGTGTGATTGCTGAATCTTTGAGGATTGTCTGAACATTCACTATGTGCAAGACACTGCTTTCTCTGGGGATAGAAATCATTCTATCAAATTCTATCTAATCAAAACCCTACCCACACCCAGCCTACTTGTCTAATTATTGTCTATTCTTCCTTCCTTTCTTCCTTCCTTCCTTCCTTCCTTCCACCCAGCCTACTTGTCTAGTTATTGTCTATTCTTCCTTCCTTCCTTCCTTCCACCCAGCCTACTTGTCTAGTTATTGTCTATTCTTCCTTCCTTCCTTCCTTCCTTCCTTCCTTCCACCCAGCCTACTTGCCTAGTTATTGTCTATTCTTCCTTTCTTCCTTCCTTCCTTCCTTTCTTCCTTTTCTTTTCCTCCTGCCTGACAGTGAATGTCAATCTTAACTGTTTCTTTGGAACAGCAACCATGAGGGCCTTCCCCTCCCAGCTTGATTTTTTTTTCTTCTTTTTCTAACTAAAGGGGCCATCCCTGGACTCACTTCATAAAGAGGCCCTATTCACTGAATGGGTGTTACCTCACTCTAAGTGAGTACTGAAAAGGCCTTAGCCTTAGGCCAGAGTCTTCTATTGCATCCTGGGCCATCCCCTGTCCTCCTGATGAATATCAGTTCACTGGACCCAGATGGCTCTGGAGAAGAAAGTGAGACTGGTTACCTTGCATAGCCCTCCCTCAGTCAAATCAAAGTCAACTGCAAGTCCTGTCATCCTTTCCCTGATGGCACGGTCCTCTTGGAAAATGGAAGGAACAAGCATAAGTTGTCTAGTTGCCAGAAAGCTGAAAGAATGAATCTCTCTCTGAAGAGATTACTTTAGGTTGGATGGACTGGGAAAGCTTGAGAAGAGAGAGGATTTGAATTAGATCCTGAGAAATGGATAGGATTTGCTGTTGTTGTTTGACCTTATTTGGTAGGTAAAGGACAATGATCAAAGGTTCTTGAACAAGGACAGGGTTATGAAGCTGTGTTGTATTTGTTTGCTTCTCTTGTGGTTGCAATTCAGTCATGTCTGAATTGTTGCCAAAGATGGTTTGCCTATATCCTTCTCCAGTTCATTTTAATAGATGTGGAAACTGAGACAAACAGGGTTAAGTGACTTGGCCAGGGTCCCACAGCTAATAAGTGTCTGAGGCCAGACTTGAACTCAGGAAGATGAGTCTTCCTGATTCGAAGCCTGACTGATGCTCTATTCACTCTAACCAGGTAATGAGATGGGAAGAGTCTGTCTGGGTCAGCTCACAGTTACATGGGATATTAATCATAGATTTTCCTGACTCCTCCTCCTTACCCCTCAGCTAGAACCACTAGACCACACAGCTCCTTAAAAAGCTTATTGAGTAATAGTCCTGAATTAGTGTGATGAGAAGGTGCAAAATGCAGGGAATGCCATCTTAACCTTGTTTGGTTAAGTAATCCCTCTCCCCCTCCCCAACCCCCTCAAAAAAACCTCAAGAGGGTGAAAAACACATTTTCGTTTTCCTTGTCCCCACACCCCTGCCCCTGCCCACCCCCCCCACCAAGAGAATGTAAATCTTCTCTGAAATACCTCCCTGGCATTCCGAGTAATAAAGAGGTCACATTATATCTCCATAAATCTCCCTCCTGGCCTGTGGTTTTGCACTGTGAAAGGAAAATTGTTTCCCCTTGGCTGCTGCAGGACTTTGAGGAAAAGCCTTTTCCCTTCTTTCTCATTGTCAGGGTCCCTAGGGAAGCTATTCAGGCAATTTGTTGCCTGAATTAGTGTTTCCTCTCCATCCTGCCAGCCTGTAGCAGAGTAGGAAGGTGGGGCAGCTTCATGAAACCACATAATAACTGAATTGAAAACTCAAGTAAGCAGCCCTCCAGCAGTAAAAAACATTTAGCTCAGTGCCTAAGGGCTTCTTCTTAATCACTCTAATTAATGTAAGGAATGGGATTATACTGCTTCTGGGTGAGTATATATAAACAAAAAATAAAATTCCAAACAGATCCATTTAGCTGCTTGTGGCCTGGACAGCTATGAGCTTCCCTGGTGGATCTGGGCTGTGCTGAGAGGTGAGGAAAACCTTAAAGGGCCAAGCACTTGAGCAGACTCAATTGCCCACTTTGGCCAATGCTTATAGAGAAAAATACTAATATCTCACTACCACCCCATAAGGGGAAGGGGGATAACTAATTAGCAAACCAAGCAAACAGGTGGTGATACTTTCTTCTCTTCTAAAAACCTTCATGTACATTATCATTACCATAACTTACATTTGCAAGTCATGAAGAGTAAGTCTGACCATGAAACCTCCCTATCCAATGAACTCTAGTGGCTCCTCATCACCAGGATACAATATAAAATCCTCCATTTGACTTTTAAAACCCTTCAAAGTTGTCCCCTTCCTTGCTCTCCTTAAACATTACTGCCCATTTCACTCTTTGATCCAATGACACTGACCTCCTGGTTGTTCCATGAATAAGACTATCATCTACTGACTCCAAGCATTTTCTCTGGCTGTCTCCCATGCCTGGAATGTTCTCCCTCCTCCACTCTGACTACTGACCTCCTTGGAGTCCCAATTAAAATCCCATCTTTTACTGGAAGCCTTCCCTAATCCCTCTTAATTTTAGGGCCTTCCCTCTGTTGATTATTTCATATTTATCCTGTATACAACTTGCTCTGTATATATTTGGTTGCATTTTGTCTCCACCTTTTAGATGGGGGCAGAGACTGACTTTTGCCCCTTTTTGTATCCCCAACACTTAGCACAATGTCTGGCATACCGTAGACTCTATAATAAATGTTTATTGACTATCACCATAATCCCCACTCTGTAGATGAGGAAACGGAGGCTGAGAAAGGTTATGTGACTTCCCTAGATAGCTCAGAGAGCAAGTGTAGGAGGCAGAATTTGAACCCAGGTTGTTCTGACTCCAAGGCCAATACTCTCTCTGCTATGCCACCTAGATATTTAACACCTTTTATTACATATATTTGTCATGGACAAGAGCCAAAATGAGAGTTTGTGGGTAGATTGCCACTTACATCATTTGAGATAGCAGATCCACTGAAGTAAAGTATCCCCCTCCCCTCCCTATACATTGTCAGATTATTGAGGTCAGGAACTATGTCATTTTCCAATCTTTGTATTACCAGGGCTGCACAGTTACTTACTTGCATGTAGTAGACATTCAACATTTGTTGAAATAAAATTAATTAGTGAGATGAGCATGGTGTTACACAGCAGCAATCACAGGCACCAGGAAGGTCAAAATTGGCAGAACTCTTGAACTTCTGAAGTTCAAGAGGGGCTAATATGCCCCTCACCAAAATGGTGAGCTCCCAGGAGGTGGTGATGAGGTGTACGCTCTGGGACCCCCCCTTGAGTTCTCCTTGAATCTTTGAGGTACAGGCTCTGGGAAACCCCTTGAAGTCTGATTGAATCTTCCCACTTGATGAGGCATTTGCAGAGGCCAAAAGTATTTCATTGTGGCTGGGCCCAAACCTCTGTTACTAGCCTGGCCCTCCATTGTCCATCTGCTTCCCACCCTTGAGCCTATCAAAATACTAATCCATTCTTGCATTGACCTCATTAACTCCTCCTGAAGACCCTGCCCAAACTCCTCCTCTAGATCACAAGACCACTCCTAGATTCCTCTGTATATAAGAATCCCATCTCCCTTCCTTGTGGTACGAGATGGCCACACAGACCCTAGCACAGACTTGCTCTGTGAGAGCGCCATAGAATGATCTAGCACAGACTGGCTCCTTAAGAGTCTACCCCATATGGTGAACCATTAATAAACTTTGTTGTCCTTTGGCTGAGAAGACTTGAGTCGAATTCTTTCAGCAGGACCCAACATGTTGCTATTTTGGGGTCTCAGGCAACACTAACCCTCTTCGGGTAACCTCTTCAGTGGGGTGTGGGGAGAGAGAATAGGGGAAATTAGGTTGTCTAAAGAGGGGCAAACTGGCCCAGATCAGAAACTGAGCAGATCAAAGCTCCTGTGCCAGTCAGTGGGGGACTAGGACCATGAGTAGCCAGCCCCTCTACAGCCCCTAAGAGAAACAGGGAGAGTAAGTCTTTTTTAAAAAATGTTGAATAAAAAAGAAACTATATTAAATGAGCAGAGGAAACAGGGACTAAGTCAGTGATAAAGTTGCTACCTTGGTAGACCAATGTTCATTTCTAGTGCAGGAAAAGAAGAAAGACAGATAAGGCTTAAGGTGAGTGTAAGGTTCTAGGACATTTTCTGGTGAAATTTCAGAACTGATTCAGGCTCTTTCTCTAGTGTCATGATCTTAGTCTCAGAATAACTTTCAGTTCCTTCTATGAGGCATTTGGGAAATACTTAAAACTCACTTTGAGTGTTACAGATAGGAGGAAAAGAGAGAATATAACAAACCCTGATTCTACATTCATAGATCACAAGCCAGGTTATGATAGTTCAGCTGGGTAAAAAAACACTTTTTATGAAACAAATCTATTCCACAGACATGTACAAGTATCCTAGAGCTAAAGGACAAGGTCTCTAGGATGGATAAACTTCTGGTTTGTATTATGCTGATCTGGGTGAGGCTGACCCAGAAGTCTTGGGAAAGGACTCTGTGTTCTGTTTCTTGCCTCCCTACCTCCCTCCTTATGCATGTGTGTGTGTGTGTGTGTGTGTGTGTGTGTGTGTGTGTGTGTGTGTGTGTGTGTTCAGGTAAGTGACTATAACAAGTACTTTCATATACACATGGGATCTGTGAACAGTCATTCTCTGGGTTGTACTATGGAATGATGGGAGAGCAAACCTTCATTCACTTGAAAAGTCATGTGAAATGCTCAGAAAGGGCTCCTTTGCTATTGGATTATGGTCCTGTGAGAAATAGTATGGGGTCTAATCTTTCCCATACCAACAGGACCTCACTCCTAACCCACATGAGCTCAATGACCAAGTCTTGGATTCTAGTCCCAGCTATCACACTAAATAGTTGTTTGACCCATGAGAAAGTCACATGACTCTTCTGGGACTGCTTCTTTATTTTGTACCAAGTTAAAAAAAAAAGACTGAGAATCTTGTCTTATTTTCTGCTTTAAAAAAAAACTGAGATCATTTGTAGAAAGCTCTGCCTTCTTCCCTTTTTCTTATATCAGCCTTCCTTCATTATCTCCTTCTTCATCACATGAAGAATTGGTCCTTCTCTTTGCCAAAGCAAACCCCTCTACATGAATCCTTGATCCAATTTCATCCCATCTTCTCTGGCAGATTGCCCCCTCTATCATCAACGCTTTCTCACTAATCTTCAATCTCTCTCTCTCTCCCGCTCCACTCTGCTAGCTATGGCCCTTCTGCCTATAAACATGCTCATGTTTCTTCCCCTGTCCTCAAAAAACCCATGCTTGATTAATCCATGCCCTGTAGTTACTGACCTAGATCTCTCCTCCCTTTCATTGCCAGACTTATTGAAAAGGCCTTTTCACAATCTGGTGCCTCCACTTCCTTCCTCTCACTCATCTCTCTAGTCTTCCTTCTGACCTCAGATAAGGTCAGAAAAGTTACCAGTGATGTCTTAATTGACAAATCTAATAGTCTCTTCTCAAGCCTCATCCTCCTTGACCTCTCTGTGTTCTGTCATTACTCTCTTTTACTTCATCCTCTTTTCTGGTTTTCATGACACCACTTTCCCATTTGATTCCTCCTTAGCTGCCTTTGTTGAATCTTTGTCTCGGCCATGCCCACTCATTGTGGGTGACTTCCTAGACTCTGTCTTTAATTACCTTATTTTCTTTATATATACACACTATTTCATGTGGTGATCTCATCAGCTGCTATTGATTCGGTTATCATCTCTATACAGACGGTTCTCAGATCTATTTATCTACCCCTAACCTCTTTCTTGTTGTCCAGTCTCTTATCTCCAACTGCCCACTAGATATCTCAAACTGGATTGCTGTAGATGTTTTTTTTCAAATTTTTTTTTTTTAGTTTTCAACATTCATTTCCACAAGATTTTGAGTTACAAATTTTCTCCCCAGCTTTCCCCTACTCCCACCCCAAGATAGCAAGCCTACTGAATACCCCTTCTCCCACAATCTGTTCTCTTTTATATCCTCCCCCATCTCCCCCCCAACTTTCTAGTAGGACAAGATGGATTTCTATATCCCAGTGCCTATATATATTTGTTTTTAAAACTTGGATTTCCAGATTCTTTCCTTTCTTCCCTCCTCATCCACCCACACTGGGAAGCAAGCAATTCAATATAGATTGTACATGTGTAGTTATGCAAAACATTTCCATAGTAGTTATATTGTGAAAGACTAATTATATTTCCCTACATCCTATCCTGCCCCCTATTTATTCTATTTTCTCCTTTGATCCTGTCCCTTTTCAAAAGTGTTTGCTTCTAACTACCCTCTACCCAAATCTGCCTTCATTTCTATCTTCCCCCCTCTTATCTTCTTCCTACCTACTTTCCTGTAGGGTCAGATATCCAAGTGAGTATGTATGTTTTTCCCTCCTTGAGCCAAATTCAGTGAGAGTAAGATTGACCCATTCCCTCTCACTTTCCTGCTCTTCCTCTCCATTGTAACAGTTTTCTCTTGCCTCTTTTATATGAGATAATTTACCCTATTCTATCTCTCCCTTTCTCCTTCTCCCAATATATTCCTCTCTCACCTCTTAATTTTATTTTTTAGATGTCATCCCTTCCTATTCAACTGATCCTGTGCCCTCTGTGTGTACATGTACACATATATACGTACACTCACATATTGTACATACGCCCTCCTACACATACATATATGTGTATGTATATATACACACATATATATTCCCTTCAACTATCTTCATACTGAGAAAAGTCTTATGACTTTTTCCATGTAGGAATGTAAATAGTTCAACTTTAATAAGTTCCTTATGATTTATTTTTCCTGTTTACCTTCTCATGTTTCTCTTGCTTCTTATAATTGAAAGTCAAATTTTCTGTTCAGCTCTGGTTTTTTCATCAAGAATGTTTGAAAGTCCTCTATTTCATTGAATGACCATATTTTCCCTGAAATATTATACTCAGTTTTTCTGGGCAAGTGGTTCTTGGTTTTAATACTGGCTCCTTTGACCTCCAGAATATCATACTGCAAGCCCTTTGATCCCTTAATGTAGAAGCTGCTAGATCTTGTGTTATTCTAATTGTGTTTCTACAGTACTCAAACTATTTCTTCCTGACAGCTTGTAATATTTTCTCCTTAACCTGGGAACTCTGGCATTTGGCTATAATATTCCTAGGAGTTGTCTTTTGGGTATCTTTTTCAAGAGGCAATCAGTGAATTCTTTCAATTTCTATTTTGCCCTCTGGTTCTAGAATATCAAGGCTATTTTGCTTGATAATTTCTTGAAGGATGATTTCTAGGCTCTTTTTTTGATCAAGGCTTTCAAATAGTCTAATAATTTTTAAATTGTCTCTCCTAGGTATATTTTCCAAGCCTGTAGTTTTTCCAATGAGATATTTCACATTGCCTTCTATTTTTTCATTTGTTTGGATCTGTTTAATAGTATCTTGATTTCTCATAAAGTCATTAGCTTCCATTTTCTCCATTCTAATTGTGAAGGAATTATTCTCTTCAGTGAATTTTTGAAATTCCTTTTCCATCTGATCAATTTGACTTTTTAAGACAGTCTCATCATTGGCTTTTTGGACCTCTTTTGCCATTTGAGTTAGTCTATTTTTTAAGGTATTATTTTCTTTAGTCAGGCTCTTGACTCACTTTTCTTGATTTTCTTGCATCATTCTCATTTTTCTTCCCAATTTTTCCTCCACTTCTCTTATTTGAGTTTCAAAATCCTTCTTGAGCTCCTCCATGGCCAGTTCATATTTTTCTTGGGAGCTTTTGATGCAGGAGTTCTGACTGTGTTGTCTTCCTCCCATTCCATGCTTTGATCCTTTTTGTCCCCAAAAAAGAAATCTATCGTAGGATTGCATTTCCTCTACTTGCTCATGCTGCCAATCAATTACTTGACTTTTGAGCTCTTTGACACAGTAGAACTCTGCTTTCAGAATGGAGAGAGCTTTTTGCCAAATCACTGGGGTTTTTCATCTGCCAGAGCTATTAGGAGAGAATCCTCTCTGCAGCCCCCACAAGTTCTGGCACATTGACCACACACCCCAGGACCACCACCCAAGACAGTGACCCAGATCCAAGCAGGTCAACATAAGAGTGATTACCCTCTGAATGGCCTCTTGGTCCCCCTATACTCTGCTGGCCAGGGGCTCTGGAAGTAGCCATGCAGCAGTAGCAACAGCCGCCACACCTCCGACACTTCTTGCCCTGGGGGCAGAGGCCAGACCCTGCACTTCTGACCCCCTTCTTCCAACAGAGGTCCCAACTGATCTTTTACTTTCTCTTTGGCATTTATGTGTTGAGAAGTCTGGAAATTGCCACAGCTGCTGGTGATTCACTCTCCTGAAGTCTGCTTCGGCTGGTCTGGGCTACTGGTCAGGGCTGCCCTGGGTCTGGGCCCAGGTGGCTCACACAAGGCTGGGCTTAGTTCCCAGACTGGTGTGATAGACCCTTCCTGTTGGCCTGCCAGGCTGCCTTCAATGGGAGATTTGTTTCTCTCTGTCTCTTTGTGGGTTCCGTAGCTCTAAAATGACTCTTGGACAGGAGGTCAGACAAGTTCCTGCTTTTACTCTGCCATTTTGCCTCTGCCTTCCCCCTCTAGACATTTTAAAGTCATGTCTAAAACTGAACATATTATCTTTTCCCCTGAGCCTTCCCTTCTTCATGGATTTCTATTATTGTTTGGAATACCATCATCCTCCCAGTCATTCAAAGTCAAAGCCTAGGTATTATCCTTAACTCTTCACTGTTTCTTATCCTTCTCCTATGGGGATTATTGCAAAAGCCTTCTGGTTGATCCCCCTGCCTCAGGTCTCTCCCCACTCAAGTTGATCCTCCATTCAGCTGTCTAATTGATCTTCCTAAAGAGCAGGTCTGACTATTTTATTCCCCTATTAAGTAAACTCCAGTGGCTCCCTGTCCTCTCCAGGATCAACTATAAGTTCCTCTGTTTGGCATTCAGAGACTTTCATAGCCTAGGCCTTCCTACCTTTTTAGTCTTCTTACACTTTACTTACACCAGTGTACTCTTTTATACAGTAACACTGGTCTCCTTGCTGTTTCTCCCACAACACTCCATCTCCTAATTCTGGGCATTTTCATTGGTTGTGAAGCAAGAAATTTTCTAAAAATTAAATTAAAAACTCTGGAAGAAAGAATTGGAAGCAATACTTTAGAATAGAAAGTGGTAAACTTTACCCTTGTAATAGATTCCCTTTAAATAAGAATAGACCAAACAGAAGTCACTGACTCCTTGAGACAGCAAGAAATATTAGAACAAATTCAAGGTTGGAAAAATAGAAGAAAATGTAATGCATTTGCTATCAGAAACAACTGACCTGGAGAACAGACCAATTTATTTTAAGAATCATTGAATATCCTGAAAAAACATAACCAGGAAAAAAAAAGCCTGAACATTGTATTTCAAGAAAAAATAGCCAAATCTATTAGAAACACAAAGCAAAGTAAAAACAGAAAAATTCTACTCATCACCTCCTGAAAGGGTCTCAGAAGGAAAAGTCCTAGGAGTATAATTGTAAAAAGGTTTCCCTTCAGAATTTTTATGTTTTCAAAGAGCATCAAGGGAGTTAAATAAGACAAAGGATCTGGGCATGAATTGGTTCTATTCTGATGGTTTTAGGAGGGGCAAGAAAAATGAGGGCAAAAGGAACACACTAATGTATAAAGGAGAAAGAAGGGAATAGAACTTATTTAATTAGGGGGTTCAAGAAGAGAAATATGCAAATATGGAGGAAGGGTTCAAACAGGCATTAGATGAATCTCATGCATTTCTGAACCTAACAAGGGAGGGTTAATATACATATGTACATAAAAGAGTTTGGTGTGGAAATATATCAAATTCAAAAAATAAGTGGGGATACCAAAAGAGGAGGTTAAGTGGATCCTCAAAAGGGGATTTAAAATGGGAGGAAAAAGGAAAGAAAATTTAAGAACTAGCGTTTGGGGTCTGGGTGAGGAGAAAAGAGAAGAGACAGATAGAAGCAAATGTTCAGTTTTAAACCCTGATGTTGACATATTTCTTCCCTTACCACTTCTTTCTTTCGAAAGGGAGAGAGGTAGGACGTGAAGTCAAATTGGTGGGACTCAACATGTAGAAAGAGACCAACATTTTCAGACATGACCATTATGTTGATTTTGCTTAATCTTGCTATCTTGCTTAATCATGCTTATTTCTTTCAAGCCTGTTTTTTTCTTTTGTTTTGTTTTTTAATGGAAAGAAAGGGAGGGATGGGAGCTAACAATGGTGATGACAAAGACAGAAAAATTTTTAAAAGCTATTGAAGTAGTTTTAAATGTTTAACATATTTAATGTAAAATTACATAAAAGATCAGAAATAATTTCAGAGGGAAACACAAATAAGCAGGTCAGCTTTGATTATAATATATACATGATTATTATACTTAAAAAAAAACAGGTTATATGGAATATTCATGATTTCATAAACAATTCTCTTTATATTGTGCTTTGTATATGGAAGTGTATTTACACTTAGGATATTAATTTCAGAGCAAATTTTAAGCTTCAAAAAAAATGGAAAGAGGTCTTTCACACTTTGCAGTATTAAAATATTTGTCTTTCTTGGTGCTACCCAGTATATAATGTGACTTACTGAAACAGTATTAGTCAACAAGCATTTTTAATAGTGTCTTGTTTTTCCAATTACATGTAAAGACATTTTAACATTCATTTTTTAAAATTTTGAGTTCCAAATTTTCTCCCTCCCTCTTCTCTCCCATCCCTAAGATGTAAGCAATTTGATATAGGTTAAATATGTGCAATCATGTAAAACATTTCCATATTAGTCATTCTATGAAAGAAGAAACAGACCAAAAGAAAAAAATAAAGAAAGTAAGAATAGTATGCTCCGATCTACATTCAAACTACATCAGTTTTTTCTTGGGATATGGATAGCATTTGTCATCATGAATTCTTAGAACTGTCTTGGATTATTGTATTGCTGAGAATAGCTAAGTCACTGATAGTTGAGCATCATACAATATTGCTGTTACTGTGTATAGTATTCTCTTCATTCTACTATTTCACTTTGCATCAGTTCATGTAAATCTTCCCAGGCTTTTCTGAAATCTGCCTACTCATCATTTCTTATAGCACAATAGCATTCCATTACATTTATATACCACAACATGTTCAGTCATCCCCCAATTAATGGGTATCCCCTCAATTTCCAATTCTTTGCCATCACAAAAAGAGCTGCTATAAATATTTTTGTACCAATAGGTTCTTTTCTCTCTCTTTTTTAAAAAAAATTTCTTTGAAATACAAACCTAGTAATGGTATTGTAGGATCAAAAGGTATGCAGCTTGATAGCCCTTTGGGCATAGTTCTAAATTCCAGAATAGTTGGATCAGTTCACACAGTACATTAGTGTCCCAATGTTCCCACATCCCTCCAACATTTATCATTTTTCCTTTCTGTCACATTAGTCAATCTGATGAGTGTGAGGTAGTTCCTCAGATCAACAAGCATTTATTAAACACCTAATATATTCATGGTACTGTGCTAAGGGCTTGAGATACACAGAAAGGCAAAGAATATTCCCTGCTTTCAAGGAGCTCAGAGTGTATTGAAGGTAGACAGAAAACAGGCAAACAACTTTGTACAAACAAGATAAGGACAGGATAAATTGGAGATAAACAACAGAAGGAAGAAACTAGAATGAAAAGGAATCAGGAAATGCTTCCTGTAAAAGGTAAGATTTTTAGCTGGAACTTGAAGGAAGCCAGAGAACTGAGGAGGCATGGGTGAGGAGCAAGAAAGTTTAAGGCATTGGAACAGCCAATGAAAATTCCCAGCAGTCAGACAGGTAGAAAAACGAGCTAAGTGGAAGATGGACTGGGGTGGGGAGAGATGAAGCAAACAGACCCATCAGAAGGTTATTATCAAAATCCAGGCATGAGGTGATTGAGAGCCTATGTCAGGATGATTGCAGTGCCAGGGCAGAGAAGAGATATTACACAGGTAAAATTGACAGAACTGGGCAATCAGTTGTATATAAGGAAAGTGAGGAGAAAGGAAATAGCACGGAAAGTAAGCTCTGTGACTGACTCCTCGATGCACATTCATTGAATACTTAAGTGTATGTGTGGTGCTGGGCACTGCATATAAGGAGTTGTAAGATACAGTCTGTGCCCTCACAGAACTGTCACCGGGGAAAGAGACATCTACATTACTAGAAAGAGGACTAGCCTTAGAGGCAGTAGATCTGAGAACAAATCCTGGCTTAGGTACCAATTATGTTGAAAGCAAGTCAATGATAAAATAGGGTTATCATAAAATAAAATAAAATAAAATAGGATTAAAAAACCTGCACTATCTGCTTTGCAAACTATTGTGAAGATAACGTTATTAGTGAATATACAGTGAGTTATTACTGAACTGGCACTTTTTACACTGAGATCCTCAGATGAAAACTACCAAAAATTGAGTCTCGGTAGCCTCTTTTTGTTTCTATTGAATTTCACTAGATTTTTAAAAAAATATATCCTTTATACAAAGTATTCCCCTAGTAAGCTCCATTTTTATCTTCCCAAAGCCTCACTTTTTTTTAAAGACTAGACCTATGATTTGGTCTATTGGTATAGAGAAGTCCTGGTTAGGAAACTCCCTCTAGAGTAGCCTGGGAGCACTGAGAGGTTAAGTGACTGGGAACCAAGTCTTCAGACTGCAAGGTCAGCTCTATGCACTGTGCCATGCTGCCTTTCACATGGCACATAATAAGCACTTAATAAATGCTTTGTGGATTGGTTAAAACCATTAGGAGACATTTTCTTGGGCCTTACTTGCAGAAGGAATTAAGATTTTAATCTCCTAATAATCAACAAATAATTGCTGCCCACCCACTGGGCAATGTGGGAGATGTAGAGAAAGATAAGCAGGCACCAGCCACTGTCCTCAAGAAACTTACAGCTATTTGAGCACAACAGAATCACCTTGGAGCACAAGAGCATGTATTCTGGGTAAGTGAAGTCCCACAAAAAGAAACGTAGCATATTTTAAATGGACTATCCTGTAAGTGTGGAACTGTAATAATAACATGCTCATGTGATGTTTCATGGTTTGCAAATCCCCTTTCTTCCAAACAAATCCTACAAACATTTTTTAAGCACCTACTCTGTGCAATGTAATGTAATAGTAGTAGATTGATCTATTTTCTTAGAAAATAGTCCATTCTTGGCTTCTCGGAAACACAGTGGTCACCTTTCAACTATATCATATGTGTATGTATGTGTTGTGTGTATACATACACACATACAGTGTATTGTTATATTAATAATATATTCAATTACATAGGTAAACCATGTTTAAATTTTTTTACATATTTGATCTGGACCTATCATTTCTTTGTTGTAGGGAGCTCCCAGCAAGGAACTCCCTCTCCCCATGCAGATAAACACCTGCTCTTCGATTTCTAGTCTTAGCATGTTGCCAAGAGACTCTGAGAGATTGACTAATTTTCTCAGGGTCCTATTGCCAGTATATGTCAGAGGAAGGACTTAACACCAGGTCTGTGGCACCCGGGAAGAGTCTCCAAGGTCTCTCTCTATCCACTATGCCATGATGCCTTTCTCATTAACCTATTTATTTTAACATTTTATCACAAGGGAAACAAACACGGAGGTCAGAATGACCTAGGAATGGGAAGAAAGGGCACAAGTTCCATTGGCTTCAAATTATCACTGGGTTCTTGGCAGCTGGTAATAGTAGCTACAAGTTACATACAAAGCACTCTTTCCCTATAACAACCCTGTATTTTCTATAGCACAAGTACAGGAATGAGAGGTCTGAGAAAATTGTTCATGGTCACATAGAGCTGAGCTGTGATTTGAACCCAAGTCTCCTGACTAAATCCAATATGCTTTTTGCTACACCATGCTAACTTAATAGGGATCGTACTACTCCTATACCTTGCATCTGCCTCAATTGCTGAACAAATTTGACCTTTGTTTTCCTGAGTCTGTAGAAAGACTGGTCTCTCTCCCTATAACTCCTTTCCACAACTGTCAAATTCACTGCCACCTCCATTCAGCAGCCAAGCCCCTAGGTAAATTCCTCATCCTGTCTATCTGTGGAGACACAGGGGCAATACTCTGGCTGCAGCCAGGCTTGCTTGTAGTAGCTTCTGTTTGGCAGCCAAGGGCTTCTAAAAAATGTGGTTTTATCAACCCATGTCTGGGCACTGTATGTGTTGTCTCCTCCCTCCCTTCACATCATACACAGCTCAGAGCCCACGCAGTTTAGAGCCTGGCTTGACAAAGCCCAGAAGACTAAAACCTCAGGGCTGTAGAGAGGTTTTTCGAGGACCCAAGGCTCTACAGAGTTGGTTTTTCTCCCACTCCAGGCTCCAGTTCTGCTTTTAAGATCAGGCCCTGGCTGCTAGGCAAAGGATTGAGAACTGGAAGGAAATGTCTAGCCCAGTTTCTTCATTTTGCTATTGAACAGAAATCCATGCGAGTTAAGGGGCTTTCTTGAAGTCACACGGGTAGTAAACATCAGAGGCAGGATTTGAAACCAGGTCTTCAGATTTTTTTCTGTCCTCTTCATTGTTTTACCATCCTCTTGTTCCCCTCTCCCCCCACTTTGACTTTATCTGCTTCATTAAGATGAGTGATATGTCTATATCCAAATCTATATCTCGATCCCTAATCTCTCTGCAGAACCCTATTCTTGCATCTCCAACTGACTAATGGGTGTCACCATATGAATACCCTACATTACAAATGCCTTATTAGTGCCTCAAATTCAACATGTCTCATCCTGAACTCTACCTCTTCCTTCTCTTAGAAATTTTCTTATGTTGAAGACAAGTCTGACGTTTATTAAATGCATATTATGTACTAGACCCTGCACTGGGGATATGTGTCCTTCTCCCTTCCCCCCAAATAGCACCTATTTCCAAGGAGCTCATGGTCTAATAGCAGAAAATTGATAACACCAAATTCCCAGTAACCAGGGCTCAAAACCTCAGAATAATCTTTGATTCTTCCTTCTATCTCATCCCCCATATCAATTGATTTGCCAAATCTCCCATCTGCACCTAGCCAGATCCCTAGTTCAGGCTTTCATCACTCCAGCCTAGCCAATTGGAGTAAGCCTCCTTAGTCTTATTCCTCCCTAGCCTATCCTTCATGCAGTTTCCAAAATAATTTTCCTAGGGAACCAATCTAGCTATATCCCTCCTAATTAGAAACCTCTAATGGTTCCCTTTTGCTTTTAGAATAAATTCAACTCAACAAACATTTAGCAAATGCCTGCCATGTGCAGGACACTGTGAGGTATAGGGTGATAGCCCCATTTTTTAAAAATCCCTGCCTTCAAGGAGACTTTTCTATCGGGGAGATACAACATGTACATTAGTAAGCAAATAAAAAACACACACAAAGTAAATTCAAGAGGGAAGGAGTAACAATTAACTGGGAGGAGGGAATTCAAGCAGGAAAAGTCTTAGACAGGAGATGAGATCTGAGCTATGCTTTGGGAACAGTTAGCATTGTGAAGGTGATAGGGACAAACAAGTGCATTCCATCTTTACAGAGTCGTGGAAGGGGGAGATGGAATGTCACGTACGGGGAGCAGCCAGCAGCCAGTTTGATTGCATAGAGTGCCCAAAGTCACTCTAGGACTTAATTCTGCTTTCTATTTTTTTTCTGCTACCTTCTTCTCTCTCTGTCTATGACTGAACCTACCAGAGGCAGAGTGAGCATTGCTTATTACAGCTGGCCAACATGCAAGTAAGACGATGGGAAAATATATGAGCAGATATGTAGATATAGGGACTAATGGGTCTGGAAGGCGGTGTGAAAAGCTTGCCTCAGACCTTGTTTTTGGATAAGGCAGGTGGCAGACTTTCCATGGATAGAGATTCTGATTTGTTCTACAGTCTTTTTCAGATATTTGCACTATCTGTTAGTTCCTGCCCATCCCATCTTGTATTTATTATATGTAATATATACCACACAGTGTACACATATATATGTATAAAGTTAAAAGTGAAACAGTTCCAAAGGGGGTACTATGCTGAGTACACACCGAAGTAACCAGAACATGGTAGGCAGTTAATAAATGTATATTGATTGATTAGTTGGTTACTTTATATCTCTCTTATGCACTTGAGTTCTCTTGTCTTCTAAGTGTCTGTGTACATTTCTTCCCCTTCTGCTATATCTGAGCTCCATGAGGTTAGGGACATGTGATTTACTTGTATATCTCCCTTAGCTTCAAGCACAAGACTCTACAGAAATTCTTGATGAACTGAACACTTTGGGGGGAGGGGGGTCCCATTTGGGGAGGAGGCAGAAAAAAAGGCAGTAAATGTCAAGGGAGAAATCCACATCCTGAGGGATTAGGTGGTCTGGGTCCAGTAAGCTTACCCTGTGATTGATTCCTTGTGAGCCCTTCCCTGACCACTGCAGTGGTCATTAATTAACATTCTTTGTCAGTTGGGCCTCTGGGACTCTACCTGTGTTGACTATCAATGCTGGTGCCGATTCCCTGCCTACAATCGAGCATTAAACAAACACAGACGCAGCTTTCTGGTGGTGGGTCATAGGTCATAGGAACGGGTTGAGAAAAGGACAGCTTCCTAAATCTCCACCCCTCTTTCTTTTCCACCAGAGCACAAAGGTCTGTCAGGTGCCCCCCTCCCCCCAGCCTCCTAATTATAATCCATCATTGTTATCAAGTTTGATGTTTGCAAAGCACTTTATTGCCATTGTTGTAAGTTTTTCCTTCTATTTGCAAAGCACTTTACAAGGCTGGTTATGAGTCCCACCCCTACCCCCACCCCCCACCCTATCTGGGGATAACGTTAACCCAACTCCAGGGCTGGATGCACTAACTCCATAAAATAGGCCAGGCAAATTCCCTTGATGCCAAGCACTAGACAGAAGTTTTAGGTCATAGCTGCTTACTCCTTTCTGCCCTAGAAGAATAAACTCACAGGTCACTGTGAAAATATCAGCCCCCTCTGGAAAAACTGAACCACCCTGCCTGTTATGAGGTAACCAAGTCACCGAAAGGTCAAGTTATGACATCATGGTTCAGTCCAGTACAACAATTGCAGAGCTTGGGACTAAGGGCACATGGCCCTCCCTAAGTGGACTAAGTTAGCTCCCTGAGGGCCCTGAGTCTTCAGGACCTTTCAACACCAGCTTTCTAGCCTGTGATGTGCATAAAAGGGTTCAGGGTAGTCACATTTGTGTACAAATAAATCATGAGAATTTCTGACTGGACTCAAAAGTAGAAATACATGGAGACGGCGGACCCGCAGAGGCTGCAGTTGACTTTTAAAGACCTCGTTATCGGCCAGCCATTGTGCAGATACACTCCTCCCCATCCCCCTTTCCTCTCGGGGCAGTAAATTTATATTATGAAATCTGCCCCTTTCTGATTGTAATTCCAAGAATCCCTCCTCCATCACTGCACTTCTCCCCACCAACTAATTCCTGTGATTGCTTTTAAACAGTTCACTCTCCTAAGCCTATGTCTTGGACCTAGTTTTGACTTTACTCTGTCCCTGCCTCACGCACCAACATACACCAATCATAAAAGAAAATTTCCATTTGTCAACCCAGTTCTTTCTGAAAAACAAGCATTTTTTTGAAATCTCTAATATATGCCATAGGCATTAGGAATAGAAATATAAAAAGCAAGATAGACAGTCCCTGTTCTTGAGAAGCTTATATTCCACTAAGCTCTACTAGAACATGCCCTTGTTTTGTGTCATGGGATTCCTTTGGCAGTCCAGTGAAGACTATGGATGCCTTCATAGAATAGTGTTTTTAAATGGAAGGAAATGTTAAATTTCATTTAAAAATAAAGTTTATTTTTTTTTCCATCCAAGTTCCACAGGCATCCTGAAATCTATCCAGAGCCTGTGGGCATCCGTGGGCCCCAGGTCAAGAACCCATTTATTAGCTGAATATACCATATTCACCAAGAAGGCAATGGAAGATATAAAATGGGTAGACACAAAATAGAAGATACAAAGTAATTTGCGAGGGGAGTAGGGAAATAACAACTAAAATAATCAGAATATCTCAGTTCTCAGATTCAAGGCTAATTTAGGAGTGACTAGGTGGTGCAGTGAACAGAGCACTGGCCCTGAAGGCAAGAGGACTCGAGTTCAAATCCAGCCTCAGACACTTGACACGCTAACTAGCAATGTGACTTTGGGCAAGTCACTTAACCCCAATTGCCCTCCAAAAAGAAAGACTAATTTTGGTGATAAGCAAAGAATACTCTTTTCTGTAGCCTGGCTCCCCAGAGAGTCCCCTGGGGGTAAATATTCCTCAGTGCTTTGCCCTTAGTTGATGCTCAATTTTTTTTTCTTGTTGAGCATGAAATAGTCTTGATTTAAGGGATTATGAAAACCCCCTGGACCCAAATTATTTTTAAGTGGTAAAATGACTTCCATGTAGGCTTTAGGATCCTGGCTATAGAGCTGGAACAGACCTCAAAGGCCATCTAATCCAACTCTGTCATTTTATAGATGAGGAAATTGTGGCTCAGAATGGTTAAATGATTGGCCTTATGTCCTATGGTTTGTGTTAGAGGTCAGTTTTGAGCCCAGGTCCGCTATACCACATTGCCTAGGAGGCTCCAAATCTTCGAAGGATATCTAAGTGAAGTGAGTTCTAAAGGGTCGGTTGGAGGTGGCTGTTGGAAAGAAAATTATTTCTTTGGGTCTGTTGTTTAGAGAATCAAATGAGATTATTTATTAACAATTTATGAATAATTTTTTTCTATGTTAAACCAGTTTAGTTTATTGTAATATGAGAAAGTTATTTCTAGTCCACAGATGTACAGGAAAGAGAAAACTGAAAAGTGCGAAGAGAGGGGAAGAGGGCAGTTGGACAGGGACATGTTTGCCTGGGACTCATTCCTACCTGGTACAGCCCCAACTCCGCCACCTTGGGCAAGTCGCTTCCCCTCTGGGTCTTAGTTAGAACATTAGAATAAATTACGTCTAAACTCCTAGCTCTGAGGTTCCATGATTCTGTGTATTTCTACTTTTTGTGGTCCTCTTAAAAAGAAGATTCTGTTCTGGATAGAATTTCATGGCTTATTTCATTTGTGTAGCCATGGAGCCCTCATGTGGCCACTGCCACTATTGGCTGGCTTTTACTGAGTGGCTTGAATGGGTAGAGTGCCAGTCAGAGAATTTAGAGCTTGCAGATCGTTTGCTTGTTTTACAAGGAGGAAAATGAAGCTCAGAGAGTAAGTTAAAAGATTTCAAGCTCTCACATGTAGCTAGAAGCAGAGCCTATATTTGAGAACAGGTTCTTAAACTACTGCATCAGTTCTTTCAACCACACTAGCTTATCTTATATGGAAGGAATCCAATCAATCAATCAACAAGCATTTATTAGCACCTTTCATTGCCAGATTTTGGGGAAAGCAAAACAAAACAAAACAAAAATCATAATAGCTCCTGCCCTCAAGGAATTTACAATCTCTTAGGGGAAACAAGAGATTTATAAGTAAATACAATAACAAAGTAAACCAGGTAGAAGTGTGAAAAGCAACATAGGCCATGAAAGTAGACTCAAGTGATAGAAGTAGGAATGAGAACCCACAAGATTGACGGCTGGTGCTTATCCTGTGTCCACCTTCCCTTTCCCCTACCCCTGCCACTTTGGGTAAGCTGCTTCCAAGGCTTGGTTCAGGGAAGCTAAAGAAGTGCTGGCTTCTGGTGAGTTGCCTCATTTCCTGAAAGGTAGCTGACCTTGGTTGAAGAGTTCTCAGTGTAGTACAGGTGCAAAAATAGCTGGCCTTGTGACAGTGATGTACACAAACAACATGAGCAAACAACCATTCACACCTGCCTGCTGTTTACCTGGTTGGGACACTGACTGACTTGGTTTGCAGGTGCAAATGACTGATTTGCTACCCAGAGTTAGAAGCCAAGAATTTTCTTTTGGATGAGCCAAACTTTTCAAACTATGCTCTGATAACAATCAGATGATAGGATCATCATAGTCTTTAAAAGAACAGGGATTTTTTTCTATACTAGGACTTGAAGGAATACAGACAGCTTTAGGGGAACAGAACTAAGTCAAGGAGACCAATGGGTGATAGTTACAAGGAAGCAAATACCAGTTCTATAATAAATAAGTTCTCAATAATTAGAACAGGATGTAAATAAAAAACACACACCATTAAGTATCTTTTGATTTATGTTTTTGAAGTTTTGGTGGTTGCTAAACTGGAAATAAACATATATATGTATACTAAAATTCGAATGATAAGAGAAGATTAGCATGGCCCTTGTACAAGGATGACATGCAAATTCATGAAGTATTCCACATTTTTGGAAAGATGGGGAGAAAAAATTGTAACTCAAAATCTTGCAGAAATGAATGTTTGGTTTTTTTAAAAACTAAAAATAAATAAATAAACGTATTTTTTTAAAAAATAAAAATAAAAAAGAAGAAACTCTAATGGCTTAAAAAAAATAAAAGTAATATAATAAATAAGTTAAATGGAAAAAAAAATAAGATTCTCAGAGCTTGAATGCCTGGCTAATATAAACAAGTACAGGTTGACTCAAACTCTCAATTGTCAATGAATTTTTTTAAGATAGCAAGCTCCTTATCCCTGAGGGCATTTAAGCTATGCTAGGAGGCCACTTATTGGAAATGTTATAGAGAAAATTTTTTTAAATAGTTTATTAATTTGTCATTTTGACACTCTCCCTCAATAAATCTCCTCCTTTTAACAAAGAACTATGTTTAAGCAAAGCAAATCAACACATTGACTATGTCTGAAACTATGTGGCTTATTCCTTACTTGTACTCTACCATCTCTCTACAGAAAGGAAGGAGGCATGTTTCTTCATCAAGGTGTCAGAAGTGACTGCATTGATCTGAGTTATTCTGTAAATTTTTCTCTTGCTTCTACTTACTCTAATCAGTTCATGCAAACCTCAAGCATCTCAGAATTTTTCATTCGCAATTTCCTACAACACAATAATATTATATTCCCATACTACAATTTATCTAGCAATCCCTAAATAAATGAGTATATACTTTCCAGTTCTTTGTTACTACAAAAAATGTCATTATCATTATTTTTGTACTTCTCAGTATAATGTACTTTCCCTCCTCTCTCTTGGGGTATATGCCTGGCAAGGTATAATGGTATATACTGGGTTTTAGGATATGTGTCTATATGTATATGTGCATATCTGTATGTGTGTGTGTGTATGTATATATATCTATCTATATATGTATATATCTATATATCTATAGATATATATCTATATATCTATATCTATATCTATATCTATCTATCTATCTATCTATATATATATATATATATAGGCTTAGTGACTTCTGTTGTGACAGCTGTGGATATTTTGTGTGTACTTGTGACCCTTGGGAGTATAGTAGTGACAGCTGCAGCTCTCATTAGCTTGTGTCTTCCTTAATCGTGCAGGTAGGTATTAAGTATGGTTGCTGTAATATGTCTATTGTCCACTAGGTGATGCTATACCCAAGCTACCAGACAACAACTGGTATTTTAAAGTCTGTGTATGGGATTTATATAGCCTCTTGTACCATCAAGTTGAGCAGTTCTGAGTAGTTAGACAAGTTAAAAACTCCATTGGCTGGGTCCTGAAATTTAGATTAAGAGATGGAGAAAATTCAAGAGGTGAAACATTGCTAATAATTTTTTTTAAGTAAAATCTATAGCCATGTTCCCTGGACCTTCCTTTACTATAAATATCCTTTTTCATTCACAAGACACAGTCAATGAGCATATGGTGACTACAGAGTTTATTAGATATAGTTAAACTAAAGGGGGAAATGATTAAGCACACTCCAGATGGAACCCTTCTCCCAATCATCTGCAGCAACTCTGATCTTTGGTGTGCCTGGGGAAAAGTTCCAATGGAACCCACACCAATAAATCCTAGAGGGGAAATAAAGAGGAATATATGTGTACATGTGTCCATGGTCCCAACTCTGGACTTCATACTTTAAATCTGTGGGCTGGGCATTGCTACTTCTGTTGTTCCAGAGGATAAAATACTAACTTACTTGATATGTTGTTCCATCTGTCATTTATGATCATAGTAAAGAATGAGATTGTGTTTAAAGGGATTTAAATACTTGGAAAGAAATTGTATTGGGATTATGCTGCATAGGTTCTTAGACATAAGACCAGATACGGAGGAAAATTAACTTCTGTATTTTCTTTCCACTTATTTTCTAATAGATATGTTTGATGACTTCTCTGAAGGTCGGGAATGTGTCAACTGTGGGGCCATGTCTACCCCACTCTGGAGGCGAGATGGGACAGGTCACTATTTGTGCAATGCCTGTGGGCTCTACCACAAGATGAATGGCATCAATCGGCCTCTTATCAAGCCACAACGACGTCTGGTAAGCAACCTGTCCTGGGAAGCAGCGATTGGTCCTGTGCTGCCTATGTTTCTAGGGCTTCATTTTTGTAGGTTTCACCTTTCGTAGTTTCACCTGTATAGCAGCAAGCACCCTAGCATACCCAGGATGGCTGCTAACACAGGTTCTTAGATCTACTTTTCTAAAGGAAAGTAACCCAAAATGGGTTAACAATCTTACTTTAATCAATCAAACATATATCATTTACCTAGTTCAGGGGAAAAAGTCAGCACCCTGAACTTCAGAGAATAGAAACAGCAGTTGCAACAGAAAATAACACAATTAAGCAGACAGGGCTTCCAGCTCTCTGACCATTATATCCATACCTAGTTAGTTACCAGAGAGGGAAAGCACCAACATCTGGGTTTTCAAAGCAGGGGTGGGGAGGGAGGCTCAATGGCTACCCAGAGTCTCGTCCGGTCAAATCACACAACTCTTCCCAAAGTGAGCCCCAAAGCAAAAACTCACATCAGGGTATATATAGTCTTCTCCTGGATCAAAAAATGTCACAACCCTCTTGACCCACTGCCCAATCACAAAGTAATAAGGTGGGCATTCCTGAAAAACAAGCTTCCTGCCACAGGCTCCATGTGACCACATTCAGCCTATTAGGGACAGAGTGTATTTTCAAATCAGGGAAGGTTCTCAGGGTCACTTAAGCCTATCAAAGGGCCTAGGGGCAGGGAAATTCTTCAGATTCCCATAACAACCTGCTAGAACCTTTTCGGAAGAACTTGTACTTCTGTTGCAACAAGCACCCTAGCATACCCACGATGGCTGCTAGCACAGGTTCTTTGATCTGCTTTTCTAAAAGAAAGCAATTCAAAAGGGGTAAATAATCTTACTTTAAGCAAACATATATATCATTCACTTAGTTCAGGGGAAAAGTCAGTACCCTGAACTTCAGAAAATACAAACAGAAATTACAAACAACAAAATACAGACAGAGAAAATAACACAATTCAATAGACAGGGCTTTTAGCTGTCTGATCATTACTTACATACATAGTTAGTTACCAGAGAGAGAAGCACCTATATCTGGGTTTTCAGGTTGGGGGGAACCTCAATAGCTACCTAGAGTCTCATCTGACCAAATCATATAACTGTTCCCATAAGTGAGCCCCAAAGCAAAAACATCACAACCTTTGTGACCCACTGCCTAATTACAAAGTAACAAAAGGTATGGGCCTTCCTGGAAAAACAAGCTTCCCCTAAGCAAGCTTTTCTTGTTGGGCTCCAAGTGAGGCCTATTGAGGGTCAGAGAAGATCTTCAAATTCCCTAGGCCTATTAAGGAGCAGGGAAAAATCTTCAAATTCCCTTACCTTTACAGCTTCTCTATTCTTGGGAGTTTCCTTAGGTCAATCTGGCTTTGGAGGCTCAAAAATTACTTGTTTGAATATGATGTTTAGAGTCAAAGGGGACTATTTATTAACTATTTATGAAGAATTTGTGCCATGTTAAACCAGTTTAGTTTGTTATGATGTGAGAAGGGGGAGATGCCAAAAGGAAGGGAAAATGGTCTTTTAAAATTCTGCTTTGATCAACATCAATATTTTTTAACCTAATATAGATTCCGGGTGGAATCTTTTTCTGACATGAAATGAACTTGACCTTTACTAGGCCAGGGGTCAACTCAGCAAACTACTGGCCTGGCCAATTCAATCCACTGCTGGCTTTTGTACAACCAGGCAAGTGAAGAATTGTTTTTGTTTTTTAATAGTTCTATTGTATTTTTAAAATTTAGTTTTATTGTATTTTAAATTATAAAAACCATTCTTAGTTCACAGGCCATAGAAAAGTAAGCAATGGGTAGGATTTGGTCAACTCTCCCTAGTTTGCTGAACCCTGGGCTAGGTCATTGAAGCATAAGCTTTGGAAGATCTTACCAAGATTTAAGTATGTGTCTTGTCTAAGGACCAGCCTAACCAAGTGTGGTAGCAGAGGGTTGGCCTCCCAACAGTGAACATTTTTAGCCACAGAAACTCAGAAAGACTTTCTGCTAATGCATGAGAGTATTGTAATCTGTGCCAGTGGTGGATGGGCTTACACTATTGAACTTCTAGATCCTTGAAGTATGAATTCATGCAAAATAAAAATTAGTACAGAAACAGTGGCCAGGGAACATGTGGTAGCTCCACATACATCCTTCTCCCCATCTACTGACTCATTTTTTTATGTTGTTGTCCTAGCTCCACCATAGGCTGACTATTTTTGTTTTTACCTAAGGGCTTAATTCACTTCCTTTCTTTTTAAAAAAAAATAAGTTTCTTTGGTGCCTTTTGTTTTTACACTATAATCATTTTTGCATATACTTCCTACTCCTCTGCAAATAAAGAAAAAAGTTAATTAAAGCAATTAACATGATGATCTGTCAGTGTATATAACATTATTCACTCACAGTCCCCCACCTCTCTTCCAAAAAAAAGAGAGGTCACAAGATCACTTTGAAAGGAGAGTTAAGTCTTTTATATATTGCTGACTTTTGACCTGGTCTGAAACCCTTTTGAACATGTTGGAGAAGAGGTGACAAAAATCCAAACAGGCAAAGACAATTTAAGTTGGAAAGTAGAAAAAAAATGCTAGTATACTGTGGCTAAGATCTCACAAGCAGAACAGACTCAATTCTAGCTTCTATCCCAGTTTGAAACCAGCAGCAGAATAACCGGGGTAGGAGTTCTAAAGCAAAGGAGATTTTGCTGTTTTATCACCTTGAACCAGTTCTTCCTAGCTGACTAATAGAGTCAGCAATCTAGTTCTTGGACCTAACCCTAGATCAGGAACTTGCAGAATTTGGACCTGGGGTTCAGTGATCAGACTTTGTTTTAGATGTTCTAGATCATCTTTAGGAGCACTTTAGTACTTTAGGAGCACTAAAAACTTGCAGGTCCCCAGCATGGGCTATCCCTGAGACCCTAGAATCACACAATGCCCAATATAACAAGAAAACAGCAATGGGAGCAGCCTAGATTTTCCCTCCAGAAGTGCAAAGGGCCTGGTCCTAACATTAGGACTGAAGCCAGGAAGTAGGTGGAAGAACAAGCAGACAAAATAAGAATTCCACCATTAAAAAAAAATAAGCTATTATAGTGACAAGGATACTCAAGGTATAAAGACAAAAGAAAATTATTCCAAAGCACCTCAAGTAAAGCCTCAAATAAAAACAGAGCTTGGACATAGATTCAACTAGAATTTCTGGAAGAGATAAAGCAAGGTTTTTGTTGTTTTCTTTTTTTAAGTAAATAGTGTTTTTTACAAATGAAATGAGACCACTAGAGGAAAAATTTGGAAAAGTAATGGAAGAAAGAATTGGAAAGTGAATTAACACAGACACTTGTGCTCCAAAGGCACAAATTGTTACCCAAGCAATAGTCTCCCTGAGAATTAGAATGGATTAAATAGAAGACAGTGACTCCAAGAGACAAGAAGAAAGTTATTATAAAGTTAAAAGACTGAAACAATAGAAGAAAATGCAAAGTATCTCAGAACAAAAACAACTTACTTGGAAAACAGATAAAGGAAAAAATTTAAGAGTATTGGACTGCCTGAACATCATAACCAAAAAAGGAGCCTAGACATCATATCTCAAGAAATCATAAAATAAAACTTCCCATGTCTCTTAGAACTAAAGGACAAAGTAGAAATAAAAAGGATCCATTGGTAACCTCTTAAAAGAGATCTCAAAATGAAACTCTCAGAAACAGTATATGAAAATCCAGAGTTTGGTCAAAGGAAAAAAATACTGAAAACAACCAGAAAGAAACAATCTAAGCACCCAGCACAGGATCACACATGATTTGGCAGCCACCACTATAAAGAAATGGAGTTTAGACTACAATATTCCAAAAATCAAAGATATAGGCTCGGTTGTAAAACCAAAAGTAAGATACCCAAGCAAAACTAAGTATAATCCCACAGGAGGAAAATGGATCTTTAATGAAACAGAGAACTTCCAAACATTCCTGATAAAAAAAGACCAGAGCTATGAAGAAATTTTGAAGTTCAAACGTAGGAATTAAGAGAAACATAAGAAAGTAAACACAAATAAAGAATTATGAAGGGTTAAATAAAGATAACCGATGTACATTCAACTCTGGGGAAACAACACATGTCAGAAGGTTCACCTCTTAACCCTACCATCACCAAGATCATAGAGGAAGGGGAGGAAAAGGAAAGTTAGGGAAAATTACCTCCCATAATCAGGGTGTACAAGTAGATATCTATAAAAAGAAGAAAGAGGTTGTGAGGATAACTGCTGATACTTGAACATCATTCTCATCTGAACTAATGAAAGGAGGGAAGAATATATGCATAGAAATGTGTGCAATTAGGTGGCATAGTAGATAGAGCATAGGGCCTGAAGTCAGGAAGATTCATATTCATACCCTCAGACACTTACTAGCTGGGTGACCCTGGGCAAGTGACTTAACCCTGTTTTGCCTCCATTTCCTCATCTGTAAAATGAGCTGGAGAAAGAAATGGCAAACCACTCTAGTACTTGTGCCAAGAAAACCTCAAATGGGGTCACTAAGAGTTGGACATGAACGAAATGAGTGAACAACAATAAGGTATAGAAATAGACTTCACTCAGCAGAGAAATAGGAGGGAAAGGAGAGAAGGAATGTATAGATGGAATTAGAGAGAAGATTAACTAAGTAAGGAAGGGGTAGGGGGTGGAGAAGATGTCATTCCAAAGCAAAACAAACTCTAAGAATGTGCAAAAATATTTATAGCTCCTTTTGAGATAGCTAAGAATAGGAATCTGGGTGAGAGTGCCTGTACATTGGGAAATGACTGGACAGGTTATGGTATATAAATGTGATGGAAGACTGTTGTGCTGTAAGAAATGATGAAGGAAATCGTTTCAGAGAAACCTGGAAAGACTTATATGAACTGATGCAGAGTGAAGTGAACAGAACCAGAACAATTCAGACAATGATGAATAATTCTGAAAGAATCAGAGCTTCTGATCATCAACCACAATTTCAGAGGACTAAGGATGAAGCATGGTATCCATCTTCTGATAGAGAAGGGAAAGACTCAGAGTACAAAATGAAGCATATTTTGGAAGTTTGTTTTGTTTGACTATACATGTTTTTAACAGTGCTTTTTTTTCTTTCAATCTCAATGACAGGGGAGGAGAGAAGGAGAATAGTGAAGGAGAGGGAGAAAACAGATTTTTGCTGACTGAAAAATGAATTATCATATATAATATAAATTACACACACACATACACACACACACATATAACCTAAGAAGTGATGGATTTAGAGTACAGAATGAGACATCTATTTTTATATACTGCCATTGAGAGAATTTATTTTGCTTGACTATCAATTTGTTACAAGAAATTTGTTTTCCCTTTTTTGCAGTGGATTTTGGGTGGGAAGAGAGAAAACAGATTTGCTAATTTTTTTAAAATACAGAAATGAGGGGTTACGACAAATGTGAAATGTTACATGCACTTTCAGATGAGATCCCTATATCATTTGTTTTACTTAGCTATTTTACTTTGTTATAAAACCTCTCACAAAATAGGAGTCCCATTCAATTTTTCTCTAGAGGTCTATCATATCTTCAACTTTTCTAAAATTCTACTCATCTCTTTAAATTCTTTTCTTATTTAATTTTTCTTATGGTTAGATTTATCTAGCTCTAGGAGGGGAAAACTGAGGTCCTACAATAGTATAGTTTTACTGCCTATGTCCTCCTGTAATTAATTTAACTTTTCTTTTAAGAATTTAGATGCTCTGTTACCATGGGAGAAAATTTGGAACTCAAGGGATTGTGGAACTGAATGTTGTAAACTAAAAGTAAATAAATACATTTAATGTGAAAAAAAAGATGCTCTACTATTTGGTACATATATGTTTATTTTTGGTATTACTTCATTGTCTGTGGTATGGACTTATCTGTCAATGCTTGTAATATAAAAATAAAGCATAACAATAACATTTTTACTACGGGGTCGAGCTCCATTCATTCACCAGACTACCAAAGGATCCATAACACACAAAACGTTTAAGATACTGTCCCCTCCCTACCCCATACTCAAAGAGTCTTTGTGGGAGAGTCAAGTAAAACAGGTATTACAAGTAGAATTATCAAGAAAATACTAAGTAATTTTAAAATTATTTCATGTTTATATCTTATATTTATGTTTATGGTTTTTAAAAAGTTCTTGAGGTAAAAGAAAAAACAAAGAGGGTTCATTATGGGATAAAAAGAACTTAAGGGGCTAAATCTTTAATAGGAGAAGGCAAAAGAGTTGAATTAATACTAAATCCTCTAATTTATAAGTGAATTCATATCTTTTTGTAGGATAGAATATGAAAGTTGGGAGTTCTACAAATGAGGAGAAAGGATATATGAGGGGAGGGTGGTTTTTTCACCCCTACCAACCTGTGAATGGTGAAGAAATCATTGTTCTTTTAGTCTATCAATAAGTACGGGGTTTATAGGAGAATAGGATAAAAGCAATGAGAAGATTGCGTTGAGGGTGGGGGGATTCTCATCCCCAAAAGGACAAAGGAAAACCTTTTCCTGGAAGAAGAGGCGTATGTCTGAAATAAGATAGAGACTTCATGTTGAATTTCTTCCAATGTGTAAAGGGTATTTGTATTTCAGGGGATCACCTTCTTTTAGAAATTATTATACCATCTTCAAACACACCATCCCAAGAGAGGGGATGTATAAATCCCAAGAAGCAGTCAATCTCATAGTGAGGGGGACATAGAAGTAGAGCTATGATACCACAGTCTAGGAAGTCAAACCTCCCTCAAAGCCTAATTGGGGAAGTGGGGGGGATAAAGGAAGCGGGAGGCAGCCCTCAGGCACTTGCCACTTACTTCCTGATAAGAGTAGAGTCCATCGCTCTTAGGCACAAATGCTGAAAAAAAATACTATACTACAATCAGGCTGATTTATAGATGCCATCAGGTTGCTGGAAAGGGTAGTGCCATCTCTTTCCTCTAATGCTCATTAACGCCCCCCAGACATTGTGTTAGTTGTTGGCACCATATAGTTTTGGCTGTCAGAGCACGTTTACCACCTTCTATGGGAAACAGTTACAACTACAGCTATTTTTACAAAAGTAACTGGCTTAAAAATCTATGGCATTCTGAATTGCTACCTAAATAATATATTTAAAGTGAACACTCTTATTAAAGTGACAGGACTCCCAATGAAAATGTGATGGAATTATATTACACAGTATTTTATCAAAATTTTGTAATTTAATATAGACACTATTTTGATTTTGTTTTTGCAAAAATGTATATGATTTAGAATGCAGAATTGTGGACTTGTTATATTAACTTTGAAATTCAAAAAGGAACCAGGAAAAAATAGCTATTACCTGAATTTAAGAATATTATAAAGTGGGTGGAGCCAAGATGGCGGCATAGCAGCAGCAACATATCGCAGCTCTCACATAGCCACCCCAAAATACCCATGAAATAGGACTCTAAACCAATCCTAGAACTCCAAAACGCACACAAAGATACTTCCCACTAAAGTCAGCTCGGCTACGAGGAACCATATCAGCACTGCCAACCGAAACCAGCCTGGCCTGAAGCCATGGCTGTGCCCTGGGGGCAGCTGGACGGGAGGAGAGGAGGAGCTTCAGGTGAGTGGATTAGCAGCAGCTGCGAGCAGCCTTCAGAACTAACTCAGTGGGAATTGCGAATCTAGGAGAGTTAAGCAGTCCGGCCAAAAGGCCTCCAGAGCGGAAAAGTGAAAGGCAGAGGTTTTGCACCCGCCTCCACGTTCCAGCTTCCCGCCCACGGCCTGCAGACAGCAGGGGGACTAAGTGATTTTTCTGAGGCCAGTGCTCTCACGTTGAGCTGCCTGGATCCGGATAGCCATCTTGGGCCTCGGTCCTGGAGTCTTCATTATCCACTCTGCCAGAAGTAAGTAGGAAGAGTCCCAGCATCTTCCTGAGAGCTACGGCAGCCGGGAGGACCCCAGCGATTTGGGACAGAGCTTTCCCTTCTGGAAGCAGAGCCCCACAGAGATTTAAAAAAAAAAATCACAGACTGAACAACCATGAGTAAGAATAAGCATAAGAAGCAAAGTAAGAACAGCTCCCAAACCCTAGATTCCTTCTTTGGGGAAAAGAAAGATCATGGGAGAGAGAGGGAGGAGGA
>CM053581.1:142945043-142965950 GCA_028627135.1 Pseudochirops cupreus | reverse complement strand
TAACTCAAAATCTTGTGGAAATGAATGATGCAAACTAAAATAAAATTTAAAAAAAGAATATTATAAAGTAACAAACAGCTGTTCATATCTTATAAGCATTTCTTATAATGCTTAATTAGCTTGTGCAAAAATTCGCTATGTGATTTAATCATGCTTCAATGATTGCAGTTGCCTCATGTCAAACTATGTAGCTGTAAAATAGCTAATTGCTTTTTTATTGTAGTAATTAATGATAAATAAGTCTTTTTTATGCATGGATCTATAGTCTATGGATCATTTGCTTTCATTTCCTGTTTGATTGGAAATATAAATCTTAGATCCATAGCTCTCTTTATAATCCTATGGTGCCACTGCCAAACGAAGAGACTTAAGTATGACTGAGGGAAATCCCACTGAAGCTGTTGTTTTTTAAAAAAAGTCCTTCTTTCTGGCACTAGAGGGCTCACTCGAAAAATCTAAAAGCTATTCCAGAAAATGTATTTTGTTTACTATTTCAAAGAAGTCACTTATTAACTGCTAAACAGTATTTTGGCAACTGGACTTTCCCTTTATGCTTAATATAAGGTAGAACTTATGTAAAGGTTTCCTATAAGAGGGGAAAAAACCCCAAAACTAGTGTATATGTATCTAACATAAATATGTTTGCCAAACTATTTAAAAATCAGTATTTTTTCTATTTAAAATATTGTTTTATTTGAGACTTTGTCAGTGTATTTGTAAAAGCAACTCAGATCCAATAAAGATTAATTTTTGTAACAGGAGTTTGTTGTTACAACTGAAATGTTATTTTAGTTAAACAAAATATGGCCTAACAGCTAGTACCCTGGCTGCCATTGCCTGAGAGTCAAATGCCAGATTTCACCCCTCCCCAGGGTTCTCCAGTATCCTTAGGTGGTTTGGGAGTGTCTAGTCTCTGCCATTGGCTCCATCTTCAACTGATTTATGTTTGCCCAGTTTTAGGGGTCACATGTAGCTCAGTTTCCTTTACCCACATAACAGTCAAATTAGCTTTTACAAAGAAATATTTACTTCAGAGGTACAGCGAGAATACAAATATCGCCCCTCCCAACATCTGTGAGGCATGATCCCCTACACAAGCTCAATCTCTATAAAAAGGAAAGTAATTACGTTATCAGTTGAACTCCATTCAAATGGGTGGACTCAAGCTCCCCTTGAGTTTGAATCCTGGTCACTCTGACTTCTCTGCTGGGCTGGAAACAATGTCTGGCCTAGAATCCTGTCTCCAAAGTCACCATGACTAGAGTACAGATCAAAAGATTCTATCTAGCTCCTGTGCCTAGCACCAAAAAAGTTGAACAAAACAGATCAAAATTCTGAAGTCCAATTCTTAGGTTGGGTGGTGTGGGATGGGGGTGGGGAGAAAATAGCCCTCCCCCACCTCCCGAGCTTAGCTCATGGCTCCTGTGCTATGGATAAATAGGACCTTTGGTAGCAGCAGCAGAGAGAGAGAGACAGAGACAGAGAGAGACAGAGAGAGAGAGAGAGAGACAGAGAGAGAGAAAGAGAGAGAGAGAGAGATCCCTGCTGTCTCCCATGTGGATGCTTCCATCTTGGATGATCTTGCCATGCCTCAAAGTCCCATTAAATAGTAAATAATGATATTTTATCAAAGTTGTCTGTGCACATTTTTTGTAAGTTGTATTTCTGCAAGTTGTTCTGAAAAAAAATATGATATTCTAATGAAAAATATTTCCAAACAAAATAATAAAATTTTAAACACTACAGGGCTATGACTGTGCAGCCAATGGAAAAAGGCTGTTCCTATGCACGTGGAAGTATAGAACAATGTCTAGCATACTCTAGGACTCTAGTCACCCAGAAGCAAGCTTTCAGATTCTTCCACAGGAATGACACCATCTTTGCAAACATGACATTTGCACATGCTCCAAACCCCCATTACACATTCTTCAAGCCGTGCTGCCTCTCCCATTTGGTCTGCCCCTGCTCCAAAACAGGAAATTGGCTATTTCAGGATTAGGTGCTCTCTCGTTGGTCTGATCATGAAGATCCACTAGGGACAATCTTCCTTTTTAGTGAAATACAAAATAAACCTTTTGATTCTGCCTTTTCAGTCTGCTTCCCGCCGTGTGGGGCTCTCTTGTGCAAATTGCCAGACCACAACCACCACGCTATGGCGCCGCAATGCAGAAGGGGAGCCTGTCTGTAATGCCTGTGGCCTTTACATGAAGCTGCATGGGGTAAGTTAAGACTGGATTCCTGAACCTTGCCAATGTGGTGACTGTTCATCTCTCTATTTGTTAGGTTTCCTCTTAATTGTCATTTTTACATTGCTACTGAATAGAGATATATCTTCTTCTGATAACTTATCCAGTGTTCTTTCAGCTATATCTTGATTCTTTTTCTTATCTTTCACCTAATTGTACCCAGTAGAATGAGAGCTACTTGATAGTAAAGGCTATGTCATATTTCATCTTTGTATTTGTAAAATTTTGTATACAGTAGACACTTAACAAATCTGTGTTGAGCTGTACTGAATTACCTTCTGTGCTAGCTTCTTTAATTCTTTAAAGAAATTTTTTTTTAGGGAGGGGGAAGGCAAGGCAATTGGGGCTTGCCCAAGGTCACATAGCTAGTAAGTAGGTCAAGTGTCTGAGACTGGATTTGAACTCAGGTCCTCCTGACTCCAGGGCCAGTGCTCTATTTACTGTGCCACCTTGGTGCCCCTTTCAAGAAATTTTTATTGACCACCTAGCAAGTTACAGTATTGAAGACAGCACTGTGGGTGAAGGAGACTATGTTTTTGGAAGATCAGTCAAATGGACAGATCTATCAATGAATTAATTTTCTAAGCATCGACTATGTGCCAGGTACTTATGCTAGTTACTGAACGTACAAAGATAAAAATGAAACAGTCCTTTCCCTCAAGAAGTTTACATTCTGTTGGGAAGAACAACACGTACATGTACAAATATATGCAAAATAAATACATAAATGTAACTGGGGGGGTTCTAGCAGCTGAGAAAATCAGGAAAAGCTTCATGTGGAAAGTGGCTCATTAGCTGAGTTCTGAAGGAAACTAAGAGGCAGAGGTGAAGAGGGAATTAATTCCCATTAATTCCCTACATGAGGGATAGTCAGTACAAAAGTAGAGATAATAACTAATAATAATAACAATAAATATTTATTACATCATTTACTGTGTGCCAGGTACTATGTTAAATGTTTTACAATTACCCTCTCATTTAAGCCTCACAACAGCCCTAGGAGGGGAGTGCTATTATTAGCTCCATTTTACAGATGAGGAAGCTGGGGCAAACTGAAGTTAATTGATTTGCCCAGGATTACACAACCTAGTGTGAGACTAGTTTTGAACTCAGGTCATGGAGACTAGTTTTCCCAGGGTCACACTAATATACCTTCCTCATTCTTTTCTCTGTGCCCTTGCTCATCCAGAGAAGAAGAACGAGTTTGATCATAAAAAGGAAGAATTCCGTTTTGGATATGACGGTTTTGAGTTAATGATAAAACATGGAGAGACAGAGATGTTCTTTTGGATACTTGAGACTAGGGCTTCAGGGAGTCAGCCAATAGATATTTACCAAGTTCCTAGTATGTTCCAGGCACTAACTACATGCTGGGGATGCAGAGAAAGGTAAAAGACTGTCCCTGCTCCCAGTGAGTTCACAGTTTAATGGGAGGGACAAGATGTAAACAATTACATACAAACAAGCTACATACAGAATAAATTGAAAATAATCAACAGAACTAAGACACTGGAATTAAAAGGGATGGGGAAAGGCTAGGATTTTACCTAGGACCTGAAGGAAGCCAGCAAAGTCAGGAAGCAGAGATGAGTAGAGATCACATTCTAGGAATAAGGGAAAATGAATGAAAATGCTCAGAGTTGGCAGACAGAATGTCTTAGGGGTTAAAAATGTAAATAATAATTAGAAAATTAGAAAGATTCTAAAATACATAATTACAAAATAAATCATACATATGTATTTGAGTCTTCATTATATTGGTAGTAGTTCAATTGTGAAACAAGATCAATTAATTAAGAGAAAGAATAGAGAGAGAGAATAGATGGCTACGGGGAGTCTTAGGGAATGCCCAAATAAGCAAGTTGGAGGAGAAGATGAAAGGGAGTGGGGGGAAAACCTATGAAAGTAGACAAGGGGTCAGAGAAGCAGGGGAAAGTCAGAAAAGAACCCTGTCAAATAAATCAAGGAAGGCATCTTGGGCAGGAGAGTAATAAAAAGTATATAATCCTGCAGAAGTGCTCAGCAGAAGAAAATCCAAGTAAAGTCCATTTGAGCCATTAGCAACCTTCAAAAATTGTGGTTTGATAGTAATGGAGTGAAAGCCATATTGCAGAGGGCTAAGGAGAACAAGTAGAAGCAGCAGATATATATATATATATATCTATATTTATCTATATATATATATATATATCACTCCTTCAGGAAGTTTGACAAAGAAAGGAGAGAGAGAAATAGAATAGTGCTAAAGGGAAAAAAGTAGGACCAAAAGAGAAAAACATTTGAAGATGGAGAATTCACATGTATGTTGTAAGACAGTGGGAATGAAGCCTATGCTGAGGGAGAAACTGAAGATATGGGAAAGAAAAGATGATAAATGGAAGACAAAGATCCCTTAGGAGAAAGGAAGAGATGAACTCTATGGCATAGGTGGAAGGGCATTAGGAAGAAAGAGGCACAAGTTTTCCTTTGGGACTGGAGGAATGAGTGAAAGAATGGTTATAGAGGTGAAGAGGATAGTAAGTTGTATCATGCATAATGTAAGACAGCTTCTCTTCCAATCTTACCAGTACTACAGGAAATGAAATCGTCCTCTCGATGTTGTTTTTTTTAAAAAAAAAACTTTGTATTGATGACTTTTTACATCACCATAATTTCTCCCAGCATTCTTCCCTCTCCCTCCCAGAAAGTCATCCCATATAACAAATAGTAATTTTTGAGAGACAAAAAGAAAGAGGAAAAAAACAGTATGACTGATCAATACTTAGAAAAAGTCTGAATATATGTGCAATGTACATTGCTTGGGAACCTCCAACTTCTGCAAACAGTGAAATAAGGTTGTCCTACATCTCTTCTTAAAAGCCATACTTAGAATTTTATGATATTCTATTTTAGGAGTTTTTTGGTGGATATTCTTTCCCTTTACATAGTTGTAATCACTGTCTTTATTGGTTTTTTTTACTCTGTTTACTTCACTCTGAATTAGTTCATATAAATCTTCCCATGTTTCTCCATATTCCTCATACATATAATTTCTTACAACACAGTAATTTTCCATTACATTCAAGTACTAGAATGCTTAGCCATTTCCTAATCAATGGGCATTTTTTTTCCTCCCAATTCTTTGCTATCACAAGAGGTGCTGCTATAAATATTTTGATGTCTTTGGAGACTTTCTTATTATCAATAGCTTCCTTAGGGCATAAGGCTAGTAACAGAATCTTTTATAATTATACTTTTTTATAATTCCAAATTGCTTTACAATTGTCACAGTTCTATCAATAATGTATTAATGTGCCCATCTTCTTTAATCTACATTCTTCCATAAATTTAATCTACATTAAGTATGCCCATCTTTTGTCATTTAAAAAAAATTTTCAGTGTGAGGTGAAACCTCAGAGTTGTTTTGATTTGTCACAATCTTTCATGTAGTTGTTATACCTGTTCTAACTTCTGACCCAGTTTTCATCTCTGCCCTTTCTTTTTCCTGTCTATCCTATTCTAATTGTTTTAATAATCTGTGTTAGTCCTGTAACAAATAAGTCAATTACCCAGACTAAGAGATCAAGAGGAAATTGAGATGTGGGTGAATGACAATTTTCATATAAAAATGGAAAACAGAAACCTCAGTACTGCCCACAGGGACATCATTATCAAGTTTTAGAAGAGTTTGCCACAATTTAAAAAAAAAAAAAAGAAAAAGTCACTGATGAACAAATTCTAAAATTCTTTGGCAAGGCTGATTTCTTCCAAAATGCTTTCTTGTCAGAATTTCCAAAGCCCATTCACATTGCTCAAACACACAATGCTATGGTTGTTCAAGACTATTCCTGGCATCTCTCTGCCTCTCGGTGTATATTGAAAAATAGATTACATATGGAAACTTGTGTTTGCTTACATTATTATTTTGGGCTCCCTAGGTCCCAAGGCCTCTTGCAATGAGGAAAGAAGGGATTCAAACAAGGAAACGGAAGCCCAAGAACCTTAACAAAGCCAAGACAACATCAGGTGGGCCTCTAATATTAATAATGTGATATGTAATTATGTAAACAAATGAGTAGAACTCTGGGCTGTGGAAAGGATTAACCCTCATGCTTAACTCTTAGCACAGTGTTATATAGCTAGTTTCTGAGTACTGAGATACCTAGGAGGTATTTATTCATTCCAGTAAATATTGGTGGCTTATGAGCTTGCTGTTATAGAAAAGAAAGGTATTTATCTTCACTGACTTTTCATCCAAGTCATATGAGAGCTAAATGAATTACCCCTCTCCACTAGAGAGAAAACACTTAAAAAGTGCTTCTTCTTATGCCCCAAAGACAGGATTGACTAGTCTCTTTTAGAATGAGATAGTACTGATAATAGCTCACATTTCTCATAGCATTTTCAGGTGCACACATGCTACATAAATTAGTTCTCAAAAGGCCTGTGAAGTAGCTCCATTTTCCTACATCTGTTTTTACTACATGCTCCAGTAAATATGGCCTAATTGGCCTTAGAATCACAAAGACCAGCATTCAAGTCCTGTCTCTTTTATATTGTGGCTTTATGAACCTAGGCAAGTCACTTCACTTTTCAGTGCCCCCAGGAAACCCCCTAAGATTAAAAATTGCAGAGAAAATATTGATCTCCCATGGAAGAGGTAATTCCTTGCCATGAGCTCTATATTCTGATGAAATCATAGGTCTGGTTTTAAAAAAAACCCTCTGTTTTATAAATAAGAACATAGGGTTCCAGGTAAAGTGATTTGTCATAACTAGTGAATGCCAAAAATAGGATTCAAACTCAGGTCTTCTCCTGACACTGAGAACAGCCATGCTTCTACTATATTATACTCCTTTCTTGTCATGTGATTGAAACCTCTTGGCAAAATTTTACTTTCCAGGTCTTAAATCTATACTGATACAATCCTCCTGATTTCTGGCCTGTTTCTGGCCATAATACATCCCATCCTTCCCTCCCATAGTAATCGAGTCTCCTTCTGTGACTAGCATTCCCTTTGTTATCTGCCTCCTGACATTCTCAAGGAGATCTATCCCTCTTTGTGTTTGTCACTCTGTCTGAGAGTCACTGTTGTTTGTGCCTTGTTTCCAGGTCCCACAGGCAGTGAGAGTCTCACTCCCACCACCAGTACTGCCAGCAGCTCTAGTAATACCACTAGCACTGAGGAGATGCGTCCCATCAAAACAGAGCCAGGCATCTCCTCCCATTATGGACATAGCAGCCCCATGTCTCAGGTAAGTACAGCAAGTGGGGTGGGAAGAGGTTCCCTGGTGGGCAGATAACCCCAGGATTAAACATAGCTTTGGTGAAATATGAGCTAGTGAGGAATGCAATTTAACTAGAAAACTTTGACCTTAAGCTAGAGTTGAAGCAAGTCCTCAGTGAGCGATGGGGTTGCCCTGTGGTAAATAACCTAAATATCAGGGCTCCTTGTTTTATAGTACATTGGGACTGTAGGGAAATGTCCCCCCAGGTTTGTCATCAAGCTTATTGTCATTTTAATGAGGCAGCTCCGTGTAGTAGAAAGAGTACTGCATTTGAAGTCAGATAACTTGGATTCAAATCTCAGATCAGCTACTTATTACCTAGATGATCATGGGCCAGTCTTTTAACCTGTGTAAGCCTGAAATTCCTCTTCTAGAAAATGAGGAGAGTGGGCTAAATGGGGATCTCCAAGATCCTGTCCAGGGATTAATGTTCCATTAATGCAGGGAGGTGGCCCTTCAAAAGGTGAATTGGTCCCTCCTCATTTCGCTGGTTCAGTCATTTCTCAGTCTTTTCTGACTCTTCATGACCCCATTTGGGGTTTTTTAGGCAGATACTGGAGTGGTTTGCCATTTCCTTCTCCAGTTCTATTTACAGATAAGGAACTGAAGCAAACAGGGTTAAGTGACTTGTCCAGGATCATATAACTAGTAAGTGTCTGAGAGCAGATCTGAATTCAGGAACATGAGCCTTCCTGACTCTATCCACTGTGCCACCCAGCTGCCCCTTTCTCTAATAGAGTGGCTTTTACCATTACTTGAGAGATATCCTGTCCCTATTTTGCAATCCAGGCTCAGGACTGTCTTAGCCCTTCTGGAGTCCATGGCAGTCACTGTGAACTGGTTTCCTGTTTCACACCGGGGCTAGAGTAGGTGATAGAAAACCCACATTCCTTACAGAATCCACTTATTTGCCCTTCTCTTTGGATTACATGAAGGAGGGTTCAACATTCCTAACTACCTTTGTATTCTTGGGGTCAGTGGGGCTTTGGTCTGCCAGAGTGAGAGAAACCTTGAGCATCTTACATAGGAATTGACAGGAAGGTTCCTCACTGCTAAGCACATGCATGCTGGAGGTTCATTTGTCTTTCACTGTGGCTAGATCACATAATGATGATGATGATAAAAGTTAATATTTATATAGTACTTACTATGTCGAGGCATTGTGTTAAGCACTTTATAATATTATCTCATTTGATCCTCACAACAACCGTGGGAGGTAGGTGTGATTATAATCCCCATTTTACAGATGAGGAAAATAAAGCAAAGAAGCAAAGTGACTTGCCCAGGGTCACATAGCTAGTAAATATCTGAGGTCACATTTGAACTCAGTTCTTTCTAACTCCAGCACTCAAGTCACTGCACTGCCCAGCTGCCAGTAGACATCACTAATGTACCTGATAGCCACATTTATTCCTTCTAAGAATTTTCCCTTTGTCACACAATGCCTACCCCAGCAAGGCACCATTTTGATGCACTTTATCAAAGCAATATGATAGATATGGGATTATCCATTCTGGAGACTTGTGTTCAAGATCTGGTTTAGTTATTCAATAACTGTAATCTGTGACATCACAACCTCTTACCATCAGCTTCCTACTTGTGAAGTGGGCACAGTAACACTTGTTTTACCTTCCCCATAGGCGTGTTATGAGGATAAAATGAGACAATGCAGATGAAAACTACTTGTTACCATAGAGGGTGTAATGCCTTGATGTTGAAGATCTATTATGTAGGCCCTTTGCATTTCTGATTTCTTATAGAACCATAGATTTCAGTACTAGAAGAAGACCTTAAAGGTCATATAGTCTAAGCCTCATCATTTTATAGATGAGAGAACTGAGACCCAAAGAGAAGTGATTTGCCCAAGGTCCCACAAGTATGGAGTGCAGAACTGAGATTTTAATCCAAATTGTCTGACTGCAAATCCAACCCATTGTCCACTGGGGTGGTGGGAGCAGGGAAAGCAATAAGCTTTCCTGTGCGAAGTTACTTCCATTCAATGGACCTGGCTAGGAGAGGGGCTAATTGGTTTGCCTGTCATCTTGCTTTTTCCCTTTCTACATCCTTTTTCTTTAATCTACTTGCCAGAGGCTTGGATCTGCTCAAGCTTTTAAGATACGGTAAGTGCCTTAAAATGAAAGGCTCCCAAAGGGAAATATTTTAAGCCACAAGCCAAGTTAGGGTCTCCATGTGATCTGAGACCTGTGATTAAAATTCCACCTTGAATTCTCCCATACTAAATACTTTGTAGCTTCGGTGATGAACTCTCTTTCACTTCATTCTTTTGCTTTTTGTTTCTAGTCATTCTCAGTCAGCTCGATGTCTGGCCATGGGGCCTCTATCCATCCAGTTCTCTCAGCCCTGAAGATCTCTCCTCAGGGCTACCCATCTCCAGTCAGCCAGTCCCCACAGGCTGGAACCAAGCAGGACTCCTGGAATAGCCTCGTCTTAGCTGAAAGTCATGGGGACATCATCACTGCATAATCTCACCTCTTTCTCCACCTTGAACTCCTCACATGGACTCTGGGATTTGGGAAACCAGAGGAGAGAGAGATCTGGGGCTTTCTATAGCCAGAATTCCCAGTCCTTCCCCTTGATGAGACTGACTCCAGAAGAATGGTTTGGAAGAAACTTAAAGGTTGCTTGGGTAGGAAAACTGGAAAGAGCTTGGATCATCGAGTATAGAGACCCTCCACAGACCAAATGAGGAAAGCTTCTTCATTGTAGTCAGAGACCATTTCTCATGTGACTTCCTCCTACAAGATTTCCTGATGAAGAGATCTTTTCCTTTTACCATTTCACTCCCATGACCTAAGACTTGAGACTTGGCCTGGAATACAAAGCCATGTCAGAGAAGGTCTGATTGGGCACTGTCCCCTCAGCTGAGCTCAGTGACTTAGGGATGGCAAGGTTTTGGAGGTGGGAGGATCTTTCTGGAAACCAGTGATTCTTATTCCCATGCTCTCTGAACCTTCACTTATGATGCAACTCTAACGCATAATGTAACATTTACTTTTGTTGCCTCCTCTCTCAAGCTTTTTCAAAGGTTCTGGACCAAGTTATGTGTATAATGATGAGATATTGACTGGTTTAAATGTTTGACTCTGATTTTTTTCTAAATGGAAATCTTCTACCTGGCAGGTAAAAGCCTCAAGAGAGTTGAAAAAAACATCCCATAGAGGGAAGCATTGTGCGTGACCCCTTGGAAAGCCTCTACTGTGAGCCTCTCTGGAGTTGGTCTTTTTTCCTTCCCTACCTTACCCCATTATTGCTGTCCTAGAATACTGCTGATTCAAATAGGGCCCCAGGGCCCCATAGAGACTCTTCACCGTGATCTTTTTTCTTTCTCATAAACAGTGCTGTAACTGTCTATGACATTACCTACCCCTGACCCAAAAGAATCTACCAGTAGCAAAGAGCATCTTTAAAACAAGGTTCAATTTTGATCTCCCATTTTGTTCCCTTCCATGAAGGATGGATGCCCATACCCTCCCTGACCCCACAGACCCATTAACGTTGTCTTAAGGTGAGGTTGCTGTAAAATCAGTATTTAACTAATAAATTTATCTCTGCTAACCTTTCTATTCTCTTTCCCTCTCAGAGGCCTTTATTTTATAAAGTTTGCTGTTGCCATTTGTCAGGGAAATTCCAAGTACAGAGCCTATCCTTACAGTTTCTGCACAAGTTAGACACCACAATGCTTCTTTCTTTATACTTCTTTGACAGAGATATCCTCTATATATGTGGTGTAATGTAGAGAGAGTCAAGGACTAAGAGTCCAGAGACCTGTGTTTTAGTCACAATTCTGCTACTACTTGGCTAGTATGATCATGGACTATCCTCTCCTCAGTTGACCTCAATTTGTCCTCTGTAAAATTGGGAGAATTGGACTAGATTTTGTCATAATTCGGATAGAATGAAAAGGCTTTGCCCTAGGTTGCCAATATTCAAGGGGCATACTTTCTCCCAGTACAGCTCTTCATCCTACCAGTTCCATGACTTGCTGTTGCAGCTACCCCTCTTCTCTCTTCTGGCCTAAGGCTGCCATACCTCTAGAGGTTAGTCCCTTCTCTCTTACAAGGTCCATCTTCTTAAACACAACCAGGGTAGATTATCCTCTAAGGCACCACCTTAATTTACCTCAGTTGAATTTGCCTTGGAAAACAAATCCTTCTTAGACATGTGGAACTAGATGATCTCTAAAATCTCCATCAAATCTAAAATGTTATGATTTTATGGAGAAGAAAGCTTATGTTGACACTTAATTTTCTTAGGGTCCAAGCCTTAGAATGCTTCAAAGTAGGGATATGAGCAACATTTTTTATCTTTTAAAAATATGGAACACTTTATGAATTTCTATGTCATTCTTGAGCAGAGATCATGTTCATCTTCTCTTTAACATTCCAATTTTAGAATGTGCTGCTGAAGCAAGCACATGGATACATTTTCAAAAACACTTGACAGAAACCCTGATTTTTTTTTGTTAATTGTTTTATTCCCCACCCCCTCAAACAAACAGACCCCCTACGATTCTTGCTTTTCTGACTCATAACTATCATGTTTTGATCGAAATATGCAACCACCATAAAGCCAAAGAGGTGGAGAGGGGTCAGCAGAGGCTATGACGGTTTTACACATTTTGACTTAAACCTATGTTTTTGGGAGACATTCTAAGCAACCTTATTTTGGGGTTTTCTTGGCAAAGATACTGGAGTGGTTCACTATTTCCTTCTCTGGCTCATTTACAGATGAGGAAACTGAGACAAACAGGGTTAAGTAACTTGCCCAGGGTCACATAACTAGTAAATGTTTAACGTCAGATATGAACTCTGGTTTTCCTGACTCTAGGGCTGGTACTCTAGCCATTGTGTCATGTAGCTGCCCTGTTAAACTGACTTTTTTTTTTAAGAAAGTAGAATCTGTAAGTCATAGTACAGTAAACAACTCCAATTCCTGGCAGATTTCTAGAATGTATTACTAAAAGACATTTAGAGAACATCTAGAAAAGGAAACGATCACCAAGAAATAAGCATGGTTTTATCAAAAACCATGACACTCTCCTTTCCTATTTTGACGTGTTTACTAGGCTGGTAGATCGGGGAAATACTATTGATGTGTAACTCAAGAAGGGGTATGGCAAAGACTTACTTAGATTTCAGCAAAACTGAAAGTCAAATGCTTTGCTAGCTTATGTTACCATCCTCTTCATAAGAAAAACATCTGTGTCATATAGACTAGGCAATTTTTTCCTGAAACCAGGTTGAAACCACCCTGAAAACTAATCAGCCCAAGGAGCTAAAGCACAAATCATTGTCATTACATCCTGGTGGTACAAAAGCCAGCATATGAGGATTCGGGAGCTCCTTCTTCTGGCTACATACAAGTCTCTGACTAGCCTTCCAGCATAGCCAACAAAGAAGCAAGGAAGCCATGTCCAACCAAATCAATGCTGTATCCATGTTGAATATCCTTTCTATGCTATGGCTAAGTAAATGTCCTCTTATGAACTATTAGATGGTCTATGAGTGTTTCATTTTGTTCCAATCCTGAAGCTGAAACACTGGACAGGCCTGGCCTACAACGTTTGGTGTTAGTTCGCAGGATTGGATAGGAATGACTATGACGAAATGAGGGAAGGGCAATACGAAGGAAGGTGGGTCCTGAGTAATCACAGATCCAGCTATTGAAGGCCTTCACCCTCTACTGGCCATGATTCTAGCAATGTTTCTGGAAATGCTGGTTTTATACATTGGACAAGGTAGAAATTCAGCAACTAGAGACATGTGAATGTACTCTAAGAACCATTCCCTGAATGTGATGAGTATTGTCTTAATTTTCATAATTTATTTTGGGGGTAACAGTGACCTCTAGGTCCTCTAACTGTTGTAGGACTGGTCCCTCCCTAAAGACTTTGGTTTGGGGATTGTATGGAATTTATGCTAATAGATTGCATGGAAATTCTTGCATGACCCTTAGGAGACCATTGAGAACTGTGCCACATGGACTTTCCTGGGACTCTGGTGAAAGATACTGTGTGGGGCAGAGGGAGGCAGTACTTGAGGATAATACTGAATCCTCCCCAGTACAACAGAGACTTTTCTGAAATGATGAGAGGGATGAATGTGGGATAAAACATGAAGAGGGATGAAGTATACCCCAGCTGATTTGCTAAAGATGAAGGGGGGAGGGGCTGCATCTGTGCCAAAGGAGAGACCATAGCTTTGGTTCCTTTCAACTATAACTCCCCAGGAAGGACTAAGGAGCCAAAGAAGCCACAGGCAGACCCCACACTGTCAAAAAAGCATGACTGTCCCCATATGACAAGTAGAGCACATGTCCTGGCCTAGAAGATACTGGCCACCTCTTTAGTTTTATGCTTCCCCTTTCCTATCCCTACTCCCCAGCATAGGTTATACTGAAATCAATAATCTTAGCCTTGGTGGCAACTTTGTGAGTTGAGGATGTAAAGAGCTCGTGGGTGGAAGCAAGAGTTTTATGTATCAGATAAGCTAATTACTAAAAGGAGCTCAAGACCTAGTATGGCTAACCAGAAAACCCCTTTGAGTTACCTGAGTCAACTCATGTGGCCATTTCTGACCTCATCAATGTGGTGGGCCAACCAGTTATTAGTGACACTCTGGCCCGCAGCACTGGAAGTGGGTAGCATAGCCCTGGCACAGAGAGATAGTACTCAGCCCAACATGGAGGAGCTTTGGTAGCCCCTGGTTCTAGCACTCAGCTAGGCACAAAGGAACAGTAGTAACACCCAGTCATGTTCTGACCCCAGCACAGAGAGCTAGTAACAGTGTCTGCATAAATGCTCTAGCCATGGTACAGAAGGGCATCACTAGGCCCTAGTAAAGGAGGATAATGGCAGCTCAGGCCAGTCATGGGTGACATTATTACATCTTAATAGAGGGGAACACAAGCCCTGGCACAGGGAGCAGTAAAAGTGTGCAGGACAAGCACAGGAAGGCACTTCTTGGCCCTAGTACAGGGAAGTAATGCCCCAGTCCTAACTCATGGAAGCTCTTTGTCCTAGCATAGCATGGGACAGTACTTGGGCCCCTAGCATAGGGCTCAGGACTCAGGGCCCAGCTTGGATGGTCAGTTTCGAAGCCTCAGCAACAGTGAATAGTACTTGGTTCTGAAACGAGACAGTGCTTTTGTCCCATCATAAAAGAATAATGGCAGCACTCATGGCAGTACTTTGGCCCTGGCACAAAGGTAGCACCAGTTAAGTGGTAAGGTCTCAGAACAGGGAAAGCACTTAGTTCCAAAGTAGTGAGCAGTGTTATAAGCCCTAATAGCTACAGGCAGCAGTAGCAAGGACCCCAACAGCAATGGAGAGGGTCAAAATGGGGCTCCCATTGAGTAGGCACTGGCATGAGCAGCAGCTCAGGCAACCCATCATAGCCTTTTGCTTACTATAATATGAGTCATAACTCCTCCATATTGCTTCCAGTTTTGTACCTAGTGATCAGTGAACAACTCAAGAAGGGTTTGAAAGACCAAGGGGTAGAGTTGTTGGGAGATCCCTTGCTTTCTGGTGAAAGAAAAAAAAAGATGAAATTGTTACTCAAACTCTGCAAAAGAAAGAGGGCAGATGTTAGGCAGAGACCTTTAGCAGAAGTTCCCAAAATGGGTGATACCATTCCCTGGGGGGTACTGGAATGATGGGGGGGCAGTAGTAGCCTTGGATGCAATTGGGGGCATTGAATAAAAATAAGGGGGTGGTGAAAGGATAAGGAAAAAAGAGAAGATAAGAAAATTTTGAAAAGCCATTCGTATATGTTTCATCTGTTGCATAACAGAGTTAAAATTGTAGTGATTACATTATCTTCCAAATAAACACACAAAATGCAAGTCATAACTGATCAGTGGTCAAGTCTGCCAATAGATCTTAACAAGCAAGTGTTGGCAGGTGAGTGTGTGTGCATTGTCAGGAAGTCTAGCATGCATTGGCAGGAATATATATGTGATATGTATTCTGTATATACTATATGTATATATATAGTATATACAGTATATATGATATATATCATATATATAGTATATGCAGTATATATGATATATATCATATATATAGTATATATGATACTGTAGGTTACAGGACACAATATTGCATCATCAAAATTTCAATGCAGGAAAATCCCATAAATTTACAACAAATTATTAAAGTTACAGTGAGTCATTTTTTTAAAAATTATATTTTTTTTGAAAAGATGCAAAATAAAAATGTTAAAGGTTTAAAAGAAAGTAGATTTGGGGGGGAAGGGAACACTGATTAATTTTTTTTTTTTAATGGGATGATGGGCCAAATAAGTTTGGGAACCTCTGCTCTAAGGGGACAGAAGTTTCATATCTCTTCCCCCCACTAGAAGGTTCCCAGCAAGCAGGGGAGGTCTTGGCTGGTGGGTCATGAAACATAGAGTGTGGGGTAGTATAGAATGAGTTTCTTGACCTTGGTACTTGGACGCGCTGTGTGCAAGAGAATAATGTTCTCTTAGCTATCTAAGATCCAGATGCAAGATGAGGATCGGTAACTATGGTGAAAGTGTCATCTTCTGTGCTGTGGCGCTGGGGCTTCTGCTATTCCTGCTCATTATTACCTCTTTACATCAGGAGATGAACTGTGAACAGCAAAGGTTTGCCATCACTCAGGATATGGACCAAATCAAATGATTCGGTCTGGAATTCAATGTTTTCAAATGTTCAGTTGAAGCCTGAGATTTCTGGTCTGTGTTCTCCATATTCTGTCACTTCTTTTTTTTTTTTGGAGGTAGGAGAGGGCAGGGCATTTGGGGTTAAGTGACTTGCCCAAGGTCACATGGCTAGTAAGTGTTAAGTGTCTGAGGCTGGATTTGAACTCAGATCCTCCTGACTCCAGGGCTGGTGCTCTATTCACTGCACCACCTAGCCGTCCCACTGTCACTTTTTTAGAGGGGTGCTGCTTGTTATCTTTTTTGCTTTCTGTTTTCCTTTTTCTCCTTCAGTATTGCCTATGCCAGCCTTTTTACCTCCCCAAAGTAAAAGTTGTCCAGTAATAACTATAACACCATTTAAGTGTTGGAAGATTCTCCAGAACACCTTTAGGACTGCCACTGAAGAGTGGTATGTGATAGGAGCAACATCTACCCCACACAGCCTAGGTTTGTTTTTCCCTAATAAGTATTAAAACTGTCCTGGAGTCTTAACTGGTCGAGGGAGCTGAGGTTCAAACCATTGACGTCACTTCCTGGTGATCAAAATACAAAAGCCAGTGAAGAACAAGTCAAGAACTCCTCTCTTGGAGGTACACATGCTTCTGATCAGCCTGCCAGCATAATCAACAGCAAGGCAGGAAAACTGTGCCCAACTAAATCCATAATACTGTATTGTTCCATTTGAAAATTAAGGTAAACTTAAAGACAGTATTCCGAGTGTGATCAGTTTATTAGTTAGGCTAGCAATTAGGTCAGTGGGTTCTCTTAATGACCAAAGACCCCAATATAGGGCTCACCAACCTTAATACAGTTTGGGAGAATACAGAGTTGGGTAGGTGGGGAAGACAATGCAATTGGTTACAGGGTGTACAGCATCATGGGGGTGAGGACAACATGATTGGTTATATCAAGAAGAGCTGGCTAGCACTAACATGGGGCTAGCAAACACCCTCTCTATCACAGAGAAATGCAACCCATCTGCAAATTGCAGACCTTGTTAATGGATCTCATTTAGTAGATTCCCTGGTGCCTAGAAAGGATTGTTAAGGAGATAAGACCCTTCTTAATTATACAAGGACAGACAAGGATGGACAATATGCCTTTTGGTGATGGTAACAAGTTAACTTACAACTTTAATTCAGAGGGAAGGCTAACTCAATTACAAAATTAATATAGCATAAAATCAGCTAAACTCATGCAGTAGAGGTAATGTTAATTATGATATTTTCATTATTCCTACTGAATATAATTTCCACACTCTGGCTAAGTAAACTTCTTTTATTTAAATTAAAAATATTATTTTGTTAAGTATTTCCCAATTGTGTGTAAATTTTTTAACATTTATTTTTTTTAATTTTGAGTTCTAAATTCTATCCCTCCCATCCCTCCCCCACCCATTAATAAGGCAAGCAATATGATACTGATTATACATGTGAAGTCATCCAAAACATTTCCATGTTAGCCATGTTGCAAAAGAAAACACACGCAAAACCAAAATAAATATAAAATGTAAAAAGTATACTTCAACCTATACTCAGAGTTCATCAGTTCTCTCTCTGGAGAAAGAATTTTTTTGATCGTGAGTCCTTTGGAACTGTCTTCGATCATCATCCTAATCACAGTAGCTCAGTCTTTTGACAGTTGATCATCCTTACAATGTTGCTGAGTAAACTTCCTTTTATGAACTACTAGATCAGTGGTTCTCAACCTGTGGGTTATGTTGAATTTAAGTACATCCTGCATATCAGATATTTACATTACGATTCATAACAGCAGCAAAATTACAGTTATAGAGTAGCAACGAAAATAATTTTATGGTTGGGGGGGGTCACCACAACATGAGGAATTGTATTAAAGGGTCACAGCATTAGGAAGGTTGAGAACCACTGTACTAGATGATCTATGAGTGTCTCATTTTAGTCTATTTCTGAAGATGAACCACTATACAGACATGAGTCAGGTTTGACCTACAACACTTGTGGACAAGATAAATGGAGGCTAGGTGATAGTATAGATAGGAGAGTCAATAGACCCAAAGAACAGTCAATAATGGTTTGATTTCAACTTGCAGTGAATCACAGAAAATTACATTCCTACATATTATATTTCTGGTAGATGATCTGTTCCTGACCCTGTATTGCTTAATATTTTTTAGTGATTTGGATGAAGAGCTAGATAATGACATCTTATGTTTATACTGTACCTAAGGTATGGACAATGCTTTACATATATCATTTTATCCTCACAATAACCCTGTAAAATAGATGCTATTATTATCATCATTTTACAAAGGAGGAAACTAAGATTAAGAGATTAAGTGATTTGCCCAGAGCCACAAAGCTACTAAGTGTCTAAGGCAGGATTTGAACTCGGGTCTTCCTGACTCGAACTTGGATGCTCAATCCGCTGTATCATCTATCAGTGTAAAGGGCATGCTTATCAAATTTGAAAGAAAATGAAATGAGTTCATATTCACTAAGGACAGAGCACATAATATTGAAGTAAAGCTGTTCTGTTTCACAATCAAGACAATTCTCAAGTAGTCTTGGGAAGATGGTAGAGTAGTGAGATGTAAGGTAGACAACCAGTTCTACCCAAATACCCTTAGCAATATACAGAAACTTTCCCAATTTTATTTGTCTCCTAGAGAAAGCGAAAATCAACTAACGCTATTTCAGTTGCTCCTGACCTTACACTGATTCTACCATTCAGTGCAGGCAGGCTTATATCTCAAAACTAGTATGGGATACCTACCTTTGCAACCTAACCAGTTATTCCCCTTTGCATGCCTAGCCCCCAGGCCCAAGAAGTAAGGTCTTTTTTTCTATCCATCCATCTTCAAATTCCTCTACCCTGATCCTAGTCTTAGGTTCTCATGGCAAGGCCTTCTCTCTGCCCCATCTGCCTATCTTGCAGTCAGGAGGGTCCACCACTGCAATGAAAGTATCTTCTCACCTCTGTCCCTGCCTGGAGTCACCTCTTATCTTCCCACTCTGCCAGAACAATTTCTGATACAGGCTTCAAGTAGGTAATATTTACCTGTTGCTATACCTTTCACTTCTCTTCCTCTCATTTCCATTGCCTGCCCCCTGCCACAAACCATTGCAGCAAGATTGCCCCCTAGATCCCTAATTGCAACTTCCAAAGGCTCCCTCTGACCCAATTCACCCTCCCTTCTCTAGTGCCTAGTACATGGCAGTCTGGTGAAGCCTATCAATCTCTCAGAATAATATTTTAAAATAAATTAAATAAAATGCATAGGGTTACAAAGGAACCCAATTATACTGAAATATATTTGTAAAAATAATTTTTTAAAATTCTCAGACCCCAAGTTAAGAAACACTATTCTAGCCACTCCTAAACTGATAACCAGCATATATAACTCTTACTTGCAATATCCACAAATCCAACTACTCATCTCCAGAGGTTTGACAGCTTTCAAATGAAAGCACAAGATGAGATAAATGGAATAATTAATGAAAATGCAAAGTGGAAAAAAAAGAAAAAGAAAAAAGAAAATGCAAAGTGAACACTAAGAGGACAAAAACATCAATGGAAGTAACAAATAAGAACAAATGAATAGTACAAAGATAAATGATAAAGGAAATAAAATTAAAATATAAACTCGGTGTAACAGGAATTAATAGCAACCAATGGTTATGTACAACAAAGTTGCAGTTTTTGTGAAAGAGTGAGATGCTTAAACCTTAGATTAACCAGAATTCCCAAAAGTACTGAAAAAGAATTTTAAAAGTGCCACCATAATTGAAAATCTAATTAAAATGGAGACAATAGGAGGAGGAAGGGAAAGGTGGAAGAACAGAAAAAGATGGAACATGATTTTGCAGAAAGTCAAGGGAAAATGGCCTTTGTCCCAGATTCTTCTCCCTTGCTGTATTAGGAATATGTGAAGATAAATTTTTTTTAAATTCACAATATTTCTGAGATTTTTTTTTAAAGAAAGAAAATAACTAGAGTTGCTGAGAAATACATAATTCCAGGAATAAAATTCTAGATAATTCCTAGAAGAATCATGCTAATAACTTGACATCTAAATTGATCATGGTTATCAAATAAAATGAGAATAACTAACTCAGTAAAAAGGAGTTCCATATAAAATAAATACCCAGCAATGAGAGTGTTATCATCTGAAATTTCCTCATGGTACAGAGGGGAAACAACTGGGCAGGAGAAATATCAGGATTGTTAATCAGAGTAAACAAAATCTGGAGAGGGGTGGAGTTGTCATAATTTGGGACTGACTCAAGAAGAAAACTGAGTGAAATATATGATTGTAATTTGTTGCTTCAGCTGTTGCAGTTAACTGATGAAGCATCTTTTAATATTCTTGATCTTGCAGAATATTTGATATACGGGATAAGCAAAGGGTGGAAAGCTTTGGTTTTATAGACAAAAAAGGTTAGAATATACCATGAGCTTATTACATACTGCTGCCACCGAGATTATACAGTTGGAATATGTCATAGGTAACATCAGGGCAACAAAAGTTTTGATTTAATTAGCAAGTGAGGTAAAGAAAAGTTATTTTGAATGTCTAGTAAAGGTCACAAATATGGAAGGATAGGGAAGAGATTACTCAATTTATTTTTCTTTTAAATGATTTGTTTATTTACTTTTAATTTACAAGATTCAGTTCCACATTCACTTGAGTTTCAGATTTTCTCCCCT
>CM053581.1:142867753-142944543 GCA_028627135.1 Pseudochirops cupreus | reverse complement strand
ATATATATGTATATATACATATATATAATAATAATAATTATTATTATTAACTACATCCAACTTGGAATTAAAATATACAGGCACTGTGGTAGGGAGATCCATCCTGCCCTACCAGAAAGTCAGAGGGGTGAGGGGGAGAACATAGGAGAGAATAGATTGGGGGAAGGGTTATACAGTGAGATGGCTGTTTTGAGTTGTTGGATAGGGGAAAGATGGGGAGAAAATTTGTAACTCAAAATCTTGTGGAAATGAATGAAGTAAAAAAAGAAAATAGATAAATAAATTTATAAAAAAATTAAAATTAAAAAATTATTGATTAATTAAAAATAACAGTAACCCCATTGCATATTGACATAACATATTTTTATGAAAAATAATTGTATTTCCCAAAACAAAAATCTTTAGTGAGAATGGCACTGTTTTATAATTTTGCAAATCTCTTCAAAGTATTCAATCTGTTATGATAGATATGTTTCCTTGATTGAAGTATATGAAGAAAATCTGGCTTCATACAGATAAATAGAAAAGGTAGGAGTATTTTAATAGCCTTTTTAGATAACTGTGGATATTCTTTGGTACTACAACAAAACTTGACAAGTGATGGTTTGGTAAAGGTTAAGTGCAATGAGGAATCTGAACTTTTAGTGCTCTGTTACATTAAAATTCATTGGATAGACATCTCTATCAGCAAGATTTCTATTAAGCAGGGTAGTACAATGGATGGAGTGCTGAGTTTGGAGTCAGTAAGCTCAAATCTGGATTCAGACACTTCTTAGCTATGAGACCTTTGGCAAGTCATATAACCTCTGTTTGCCTCAGATTCCTCATCTGCAAAGCAGGGATAAGAATTAACATCTACCTCCCAAGTTGTTGTTAGGATCAAAAAAGACAATATTTGTAAAACACTGAACATAATGCCTGGCAATGATAAGTGCTGCATAAATGTTAGCTATTATTATTACAATCTTGAACTTTGAATGGATCTTTTATCCATGCATGATTTAGTAACATCATCCAATGATCACTTGGAAAATATCGGTTCACTGTGTTATGGAGATCTTCCAAATGATGAGATATTTCATTTTATAAATAATCTATATCTACATACATATATCAAAATAAAACATGATATCAAAGCAATTCAATATCCAGAATCACATAAATTAATATCATTACCACTCTATTTAGAAAAGTCTTTAAGTATTACAAAACTGTCAAACTTAGAAAAACATATACAAGTTTTCCAAAATTCTAATTTTCATTTGAAAGAGGAAATTTTATCACTGGCAACAAACACTGTCAATTGTTTTCTCTGTAATGACAGACTGATTTTTCATTTTCAGGAAAAGGTCTGCCAAATACTCAAATCTGAATAACCATAGTTTGCCTGTCAGTTGTACATGTAGAAGGGTTGGTTTCATCAGGTGAAAGACCACCTCTTCCTTGGACACCAAAACAAAGGAAGATATAGTAGAAGGTGATGTGAAGAAGTTATGAGATGAAGAGGGAAGAAAGGAGTCATATTTAAAGGCCTCAGTTTTCTCTTGGTATATGTGGTGTTATGGGACTCTTGAGGAAAGAATTTTGGAATAGCTACTGTGGTGAATGGGATAATTAGAAAGAAATAAAAAGACTGCCTTGCTGAAGTGAGGGTCCAGTTGAGGTTATATATTATAAATATGTAGAGAATCTAGTTGACACAGTTATGTAACTTTTTGTAGGTTGATTTAGTAAGGTCATGTCTTTCTTCTTCCTTCATCTCTCCTATAAGTAGGATATGAGGCATGAGATTAAATTAATCCAGGGTTGAGATTGAGCAAAATGTGAATATTAAGTAACTATATATTCAGAGCCCTTTGCCTAAATGGTCTAGACACTTACTAGTGGTATTACTCCGAGCAAGTCACTCAAATTTTGGTTTGTTTCAGTTTCTTGAACTGTGAAATGGAGATCATAACAGTACCTACTTCAAACGGTTGTTCTGAGGATAGAATGAGGTATTATTTATAAGTGCTTAACATAGTGCCACATAAATATTTACTTCCTTCCTCTTTGCACATGCCTAGAATGTCCTACTCCTCACCTCTGTCCCCCTCTCCCCCAGTAGTTTTCTTCAAAGCCCATCTCAAGCACCACTTCCATTATCAAGCCTTTCCAGATCCTTCAAGGTGCCAGTGCCTCCTTCTTCTCCCTCCCAAATTACTTTGTATGTATTTTGTATATATGTATCTTCCGACATGTCTCCCTGATAGATGCAGGTTTTCTGACAATTCAGACTTTCATTTTTGTGCTAGGTGCTAGGCCTAGCACTACCACTGCCTCACTGCCTCATTCCCCCTCCCCCCTCCCACTGTGCCTACTGCCTGGCACATAGTAGGGTTTAATAAATGCTTGTTGATTAAGAGGGCTAGAGACTTATGATAAAGTGGGGTACCTTCCATTCTTTGCCTTTCTTCTTGTCCTAGGTTTATAAAAATTAGGTCTGAAAAGGACCTTTGGGATCACATGAACAGCTAGTAACTGTTAAGTGTCTGAGGCTGGATTTGAACTCAGGTCCTCCTGACTCCAAGGCCAGTGCTCTATTTACTGAGCCACTTAGTGCCCCAGGATGATAGATTTAGAAGAGCTATTAAGATAGCCCCTGGTTTTAGAAATGAGGGAATGAATCCCAGAGAAGTTAAGCAGTTTGCCTAACAGGACACAGTCTCAGAGGTGGAATTTGAACCCAGATCCTCTAACTAGATCTATGTTTCCATTGTCCAACTACCCTAATTTGCAAAGAGAAAACGGAAATTGAGAGGATGAAATGTTATGCCAAGATGATGGCGGTAGCACCAACCAGTTCGGATCTCTGCAGATCAGATCGGGAACACTGTGTTCACTTCTAAATTGCCACCTTTGAGGAAAGTCAGATACAATTTAACCCTGCATAAACTGAGAAGCAGCAAAACATCTGGCTGCAGGCGAGGAGGACAGAGCAGGTTTATGCACGCCAGTCAAGAATTAGAGGAAGAAACCAGGGATGCTGGGCCTTCAGCAGAAATCAGTTCTCTTGGAACTGTATGTATCCTCTTCAAGCACTTGAAAATGGCAGAGGGATTAAGCTTGATGGGCAGAATAGTAAAAAGGGCGATTTAGACAGGGGGAAAGGAAAACACTTCCCTGCACTTTAAGATATCCCCAAGAGGAATCGATGACCTCTGGAAGTGCCTATATTCCCCCTCTTGGGGAAGTTGCCCGCCAAGGCTTGAATGATCACTTGTGTAGAGGAGTGAGTAGCAGAGAGGATTTTCAGGGATGACCCAGAGATCCCTGGTGTTTGGGATGAAAAATATCCTCCATCATTAATTTAATGAAAAGAAATAAACACAGAGATCTCTTAGGATAAGAAGAGGACTTTATTCTCTTCCCCGAGAGAAGAGGGCGGTCTTCCCCATGACTCATCATGGAGAAGAGGCAAGTTACAAAAGCCAGCGCTGGAATTTATACCCTAACTTAGTCAAGACCCCTTCCAGACTGCTTCCTCTCTCATTGGTGGAGAGGCATACTTCACCAAATTCTTCCCCAACTGGGACAGTAAGGAAATGGGGGGGAGGGGGAGGAGGGTCCCACCAAGGTGGGAAAACAGACAAAGGAAGATAAAAGTGACTTGACAATAGCGATAGAGGAGGAAGGCAAAGTTAACCACTCCAAATTGAGAATTTTTCACTTATCCCATACACTGGCAACCACCCTGAGTCTGTGATTCCAGCTTTGCTCCCTATCTTTTCCTTGTTCAGTACCTTCCTCTACCCAGTCTTTGATTACAAAGGGATTAGGCAACTCAGTTTAGCCTTCCGCCTCACCCCTCCTAATCCCACCCCTTTCTCCTCCTCTTTCTCTTCTCCATAGCGCACCTGCATCCTCTCTCCCTCCTCCCCTTCTTCCCCGCCTCTCAGCTTTTCCCTTAGCCCCACCCCTCTACTCTCTTCTCCAATGACCTGATCCTTCGTCACCCCGCCCTCCTCTGTGATTGGATGAACTCATCTCGCGGTAGCTTCATATTTGGGGCTTGGAGCCAAACGCCGCTGTAGCTGGAGGTTTTCACTTTGTTGTTTTCACGTGTGCTTGAACTTACAAGTCCTCTCACCTCTCCCACTCCTGTGGCAGGGTTGGGAACCCGGGGTTTGTTCGGCACTTTGGGTTCTTGGCACCCTCTCTCCTTGTTTCCTCCCCTAGGGTCCCCTCCCCGCTCCCCTTAGCCGAGGGTGGGGATTGCGTGGGCTAAGCACATTCTTCGAGCGGTTACCGCTTGCTGGAGACCGAGGGTGAGGGGCCGCGGGAGGGGCGAACCTCCTCCTCCGGGGGCAAGTCGAGCCCCCTCCGGGAGGAGGCCCCCTAAGCGCCCCTTCTTCGTTTCCAGCAGCCTCTTAGGTCCAGTTCCACCCGAGTTTTGCAAGTTCTGGGACCCTGGACCCGCCAGCGACCTCCCTGGGATTTCGAGTGGATTTCTGTAAGGGTCAGTAGAGGTCCCTGCCTCCATCTAGTTTATTAATAGGCCTACCTCCCCAGAGGTGCTGTTCTCTAGTAGTTTGCTTTCTGTATGTCGTTTGTGTGTTGTCTTAGCCATTCGATTGTAATCTCTTTGAGGGCAGGCATTGTCTTTTGCCTTTTTTCCCCCCCATATCACTCAGATCTTAGGACAACACATAGAAGGCGCTTAATAAATGTTTATTGAATTGAATTATTGAAATAGGGTAAATTTGGGAAGATACACGTCAGAGGCCTGGCGTTCCAGGCCACGTTGTAAGGCTATCTTGTGGGCATCAATTTCCTGTTCAGCTTTGGCAACGCCACCTGGGGAGAGTAGATAGTGGGATGTAGAAGTAATCCTGGCTTACTTGGTAGTACATACTGCATAGTTTAATGTTTTATACTGGGTGGGCTGGGAATAGCCTTGGTTATCCAGGGTGCATTCTTTTGCGGGTTTGTGTGGAGAAGAAAAGAAGGCCGTGAAGTATACGCTTCTTGTGATGTACCTTCCCTGACATTTTTCATCTGTTAAGTAACGTTTTTTAAATTTCGTTACCTTAGCATGAGAATCAGGGAGCATATATTTATGAACCTAAGTTCTCTGCTATGTAAAATAAAATATGTAATTGCTTAGGTCCATTCTATTTCCCAGCATTCTATGATCTTTCCTCTGTTTCCTTTGCTTGATCCTCTTCCATATCTCTAACTACAGGTGTCCCTCAGCTTTCTGTTCCAGACCCTCCTTCTCCTATATTAATTCACTTTGTGATCTCATCAGTTCTATCTCTGTGCTGATGATTCTCAAATCTGCCTATCCTGCCCCAAACTCTGTACCTCCAGTCTTGCATCTCAAAGCCTTTAATCTCGAATTGGAAGTCCAGTAGACATCTTAAACTTAATATGTTCAAAACAGAACGAGTGTTTCCCCCTAAAACCTCTCCCTCTTCCATTACTGCAGGGGGCAAATAATCTCCCCAGTCCCTGGACAAATGAAATTGACTTCTTATTTTCTCTTATTCTTTTCTTCCTCCCTCTCCCCCCATCCAATCTATTGCCAAGTCTTGTTGATTTCATCTTTGCTAACATCTCTCCAATATTCCCCCTTCTGTCTGAGAGTACCACCACTCTAATGAAAGCCTAGATCACTTGATGCCCGGTTATTGTAATAGCCTGCTGTGGATCTGCCAGCTACAACTAAAAAAATGCTCTGTTTGACATTTAAAGCCCTTCATAACCTGTAATTTTCCCCCAGCCCCTTCACTCCTCTTTTCACATATGCTTTGATCCAGTGCCATTGGCATCCTGGCTATTCCATGAACAAGACACTTCATCTCTTGTCTCCATGCATTTTTCCTATCTGTCTCTCCTCTGCTCTAAGTACTGACCTCCCTGGCTTCCTTTAAGACCCAACTAAAACCCTGTCTTCTACAGGAAGCTTTACCTAAACCCTCCTAATTCTGGTGCCTTTTCCTTTGTTAATTTTTTCCAATTTATCCTGTATATAGTCTGTATGTATTTGGTCGCATGTTGTCTCCTCCATTAGATTGTAAACTCCTTGAGAGCAGAGGATTGTCTTTTGCCTCCTTTTGTATGCCTGGAGCTTAGTGCAGTGTCTGGCATGTGATAGGTGCATAATAAATATTGATTGATTGAAATCCCACAACCATATCAGCTGGGTCCAGTATGAATTCATATTATACAATCTCAAGGGGATTCTTTGTAGCTGTATAGCAAAGTTTTTATTCTTCCTTGATTTTTACCCTACTCATCTTAGCAGCTGTTCCAAATAATTTCTCTCAAGCCTTCAATGTTCTATGCATGATTCTAATAGATGTTCTTAATTCCTGCTCTAAAGAGTAAAATAGATGCCCTTTGCTATGAACTCTTTTCTTTCCTATTTCTTAAAAATCTCTCTACATCTCTACCTATCTCTTTATGCCTATTCCTGAGGACAAAATGGTTCTTTTGCATTGATTTTTTGATTGCTAAGTCCAATATGCCTTTACTTGTACGCTTTTTGTCTAAGGAGTTACCCCATTGTTATTATTGATCATTTCCACTCTTCAGTTTCTTCTTGTATCCAGGATCTTTTCTAACTGTTTTCTTCAAATATATTCAAATTTATCTCATTCTTAAAAAAAACCCACTTCATTTTACCCTGTTGTATCCCTAAGCTATGCCTATGAATTTGCTATCTTCATTTGATTCCTTCTCAATCCTTTGTGTCTGATTTTCAGCCCTACCAGTGACCCATGAACTGCTAAATCTGATGCCTTTTCTCAGTTCTTATGTTCCTTAACCTCTCTAAACTTTTCAGCTTTGGATCACACCTTGCTCTTGGGTACTTTCTCCTTCCTTGACTACTATGACGCTGTTCTATCCTGGTTCTCCCTGTCTGTTTGCCATCTCCTTTGTTCTATTATGATTATCTACTGCCCTCTAATCTAGGTTCAGTGCTCTTCTCTCATATATCACCCCCTCCCTCTTTCTTGGAAATTCCATTTCTGTATGTCTCATAGATATTTCAAACTCAGCATGTCCAAGATAGAACTTGTCTTTTCCTCTGCATACATTTCCTCAAACTTCCCTGCTCATGTTGTGTTCCACTATTTTAATCATAACATTTGTGTAATCTCTGACTCTTCTTCCCTCCCGACATACCTAATTACTTGCCAAGTTTTGTGGATTCTATTTCCACAACACTTTAGGCCCCTTCTTTCCAATCAACAGCTGTTCAGACCTTCATTACTTCTTAGCTGAACTATTTTAACAGCCTCTCAGTTGGTGTCCCTGTTTTCTTTCTTCTCTCCAATCTGTCCTTGATGTAGCTTCCTTGCTCCTCTTATTTATGATATATAACCTTTTATATCTAGATCTTGTTTTCATTTGGACTTTAGTTTGGTTTATTGTGTATGGTTTATATGTTGGTCTAAACCTAATTTCTGCCAAATTGCTGGCCAATGTTCTTAACAATTTTTGTCAAATGGTGAGTCCTTCCCCCAGTAGCTGGATTCTTTGGGTGTTTTTTCAAGCACTGTTTACCAGATTTATTTGAAAAGCCCTCCTTTAAAAGCATTCTAAAATGCAAAATGGATAATTTTGATTATATTAAGTTGAAAAGCTTCTGTACAAATAAAGCCAATGTTACCAAGATTAAAAGGGAAGTGGAAAATTGGGAAAGAATTTTTACAACCAGTGTCTCTGATAAAGACTTCCTTTCTAAAATACAAAGAATTGAGTCAAATCTATAAGAATACAAGCCACTTCCCAATTGATAAATGGTCAAAGGATATGAACAGGCAGTTTTCAGAGGATGAAATTAAAGATATTTATAAGCATATGAAAAAATGTTCCAAATCACTAGTGATTAGAGAAATGCAAATCAAAACAACTCTGAGGTACCACATCTCGCTGGCCAGATTGTCTAAGATGACAAAACAAGAAAATGATAAATGCTGGAGAGGATGTGGAAAAATTGGGACACTAATGCATTGTTGGTGGAGCTGCGAACTGATCCAGACATTCTGGAGAACCATCTGGAACTATGCCCAAAGGGCTATAAATAAGTGCATACCCTTTGACCCAGCAATACCACTTCTAGGGTTGTATCCCAAAGAGATCAGAGAAATGGGAAGAGGACCCGTATGCACAAAAATATTTACTGCAGCTCTTTTTGTGGTGGCAAAGAATTGGAAAACAAAGGGATGCCCACCAATTGGGGATTGGCTAAACAAGTTGTGGTATATGAATGTAATGGAATACTACTGTGCTATAAGAAATGAGGAGCAGATGGACTTCATAATAACCTGGAGAGACTTATGTAAACTGATGCTGAGCGAGAAGAGCAGAACCAGGAGAAATTTGTACACAATCACAGATACCACATATGTGTGATGACTAACTTCAATAGACTGGGCTCCTCTCAGCAATGTAAGGTTTAAGACAACTCCAAAAGACTCATGATCAAAAGAGATATCCATATCTGGAGGAGATGCAGAGTCTGAGTGCAGATTGAAACAAACAACTTGCTGTGTTTCTTTTTCTTGTTTTATTTTGTTTCCTCTTTCTCACTGATCATTCCATCAGTTACAATCCTTCTTTACAACCTGACTAATGATTAATGAGAATTTGTAGATCCTGTATTCGAGTGTATGCTGCCATGATGAGGGGGAGAGGGAGAGGGAGAAAATCTGAAACTCAAGGGACTGTGGCACTGAACATTGTAAACTAAAAGTAAACCAATTTAATAAAAAAAGAAAAAAGAAATTCTTGTAACAAATATGTATAATCAATCAGATCAAATTCCGTCATTGATTATGGCTACCCCCAAAATATATATGTTTTATGTATTTTTATTTTACCCCCTTCAAAGACTGTAAACTCTATGAGGTCAGAGAGTATCTTATTACTTTTGATCCTTTACCCTTTATATTAATTAGAATCTTGAGATTATGTTGGATCCTGTCTTAAGGGCATTGTAGAAGAAAGCACTGGACTAGCAAGAAGCTCAGCCACCAGTGGGCCTCAGTTTGACCATTTTAGGTGCTCTCTAAGGCTCTATAATAGAGAATTGACTTACTAGTGGTCACTGCTTTTTCTTTTCTGCTAACAGGAATGCCAGAAGGGCCATCTCTGAGGAAGTTCCACCAGTTGGTGGCTCCATATGTAGGGCAGCTGGTGGTCACCGTAGGGGGCAATAGTAAGAAGATAAACCCTAACATGCTAGAGATGCTACGGCTTCAGGACTCACAGGTAGGTGGGTTTATAGGACAAATGTATGATATCATTCTGATGCCTCATGCTGTCAGACTAACTGGCACAAGTACTTGTCTGTCAAGCTATTTTAACCTTAAAGGCTACTCTTTTCCTACAAGTAAGTGCTCATTATTTGTTGTACACTTTGCTAGGTACAAAACCAAAATGAAATATAGCCATTGACTTTACATTCTATCATAGAACTCATAGAGTATGATCTTCCCAGTCATCACCTCTCTTCTCATGTTCTTGTTCCATTCGGGAAAAGAAAGCTGTAAAAGTATTTATTCTTTTGTAAAAGTATTATTTCTTTTAAACTTAGATTTTTGTCTATTTCATTTGACTGCCCTGTTCCCATTTATAACTTGGGCCAAAACCTCACCATGATGTCATGGTGAAGCAATTTATACACATCATGTCTTCTTGATTTCTGCAGCATTTGGCCTGATGACACTATCTTTTCTTTTGAGTTTTTTGTCAAGATTCTCTCTTTTCTTCTTATCTTTATCTCATTCCCTAGTTTCTTTTAGGACACACCTCAGGCACCATCTCCTATATAAGGTCTTTCTTGATTTCTCCTCCTACCGCCAACTGATAAAAGTCTTCCCCTCCCCAAATCACCTTTTATGACTTCCTATATTGGCGGTTCTCAACCTGTGGGTTGCGACCCCTTTGGGGTCGAATGACCCTTTCACAGGGATTGCCTAAGACCATCGGAAAACATATATTTCCTATGGTCTTAGGAACGTCCTCTATCCATCTCCAGGCGGGTTTGCCCACATGCAGACACGCCCACATATGACTATTTAAAGGGTCTCGGCATTAGGAAGGTTGAGAACCACTGTCCTATATGTACATGTTCTTTTCCCTAGCTAAATTGCAAGTACCTTGAGGGTGGGAGTGTTTTCACACTTTTCTTGGTATGCTTAGTGCCTGACACATGGACGCTTAATATAATGCTGGCTGGTTTTTAAAATGTATTGTATATATCTTAGGACTTTGTTTACTTTCTACACACGGGAAGAATAAAAGTACCATGTTTCCTTCCAACTTCTGAGGTTCCTTCAGATTGAATCCTCTGTATCCACTTACCAGGTACTATTAGAAGAGGAGCATTCCTCTAACCCTTTTACCTCCTTGAGGACAGAGACTAACTTGTACTTTGTGCATATATAGGTACCAATAGTACATGTTATATGGGTTGCTGCAAACCTCTCCTTGCCATACACACTTGCTTGAAGGCACATTCTCAGACTTTTTTTTTCTCTCTTTTAATAGTTCTCTTGGCTAATCCTTTTGCCCAGGTGCTATGTTGATATCTTTCCCATCATTGTGCCAAGGTCTCTTTACCTAGAGTTTTCTGACATACTTTTATTTTTGGTAGGCTTTTATCCTTTTATTAAAATAGAGAGGGAAATCTTCATATTTACCTTTAATTGGCAGGCTGTTTATTTTTTAAATAGTAGTTTATTTTTTTCCCCAGTTATTTGTAAAGATAATTTTTAGTATTCATTTTTACAAAATTAAGTTCCAAATTTTTCTCCCCCCTTCCCTCCCTTCTTTTCTTCTTAAAACAGTAATTTGATATAGATTTAAATGTGCAATCATGTAAAACATTTCCATATTAGTCATATCTGTGGAAGAAGAAACAGACCAAAAGGAAAAGACAATAAAAAAATAGAGTGAAAATAGTATGCTTTGATCAATGTCCAGGATGTTGACAATTTCCATCATGAGTCCTTTGAAATTGTTTTGGATTGTTGTATTGCTGAGAAGAGCTTAGTCATTCATAGTTGATCATCACGCAGTATTACTGTTATTATATACAATGTTCTCTTGGTTTTGCTCATTTCATTTTACATCAGTTCATATATGTCTTTCCAGGTTTTTTCTGCAATCTGGCAGGCTGTTTATTCTTGTTGTACAGAACAGAAGCTGACCAAAACAAGAAATTCATTTATTTAACTTTGCCCATCTTATATCCTTGCCACTTGTCTTTAGCTATTTTGTTATATTCACCTGATCCTTTGACCCTGAAAATTTTAGGAATGATTGGATTATTGTCAATTGAGGAATGTTACCAAGTGATAAGACTCTGCATGGAAGAGTTTAGAGGAGGAAGGTCATTCCAGGGGTAACTGAAGAAACTGAGATGGGAATAAGCTGACTTGAATAGGGGGGTATAGTAAAGACAATTAATCTGAAGTCTCTTAATAAGCATATCCTGATTGTCCATGGTGCTAGGTTTGGCCAGGGCAAATACAAATGAAATAAAAGAGAGGTATTGAAATAGGAATTCAAAGGCAGGTTTGAATAAGTAAGTAGAACGTTTATAAATACATTGATAAAGCAGGCTATCAAATGCTGAGTGATACTTTACTAGGAACTGAGGAGACTCAAAGAAATGATAATTGGATTAATCTACAAAGAACTTCTGGATTGAAGAATTATTTTAGTTTTGAAGTCAAATTTAAATAAATCCTATTCAACTCACATTTCAACTTTTTAAAAGTTTTTAAAAGAGTTACATTAACCTGTAAGTTACAGATATCATAGCTTAGTAGTTGCTTCCTCTGTTTCCTTGTCCATTCAATCCTGTTTGTATTTTTTTCCCTTTTAAATAGTTCTAGTCCATGGATAGACTGATTTTTCTGGTTTTTCTTGATAATGGTAACTTGTATTACATATAACTTTAAATTTACTTATATTTTATTTGATCCTCATAACAACCCTATGAAGTAAGTGCTACTAATACCCCCATTTTGCACATAAGAAAACTGAGACTGAGACATGTCTTGCTATAAAGTGTTTGACATAGGATTTGAATTTAGGTCTTTTTGACTCCAAGTGCATTGCTTTATCTACTATGCCACCTAGCTGCCTCAGTAAAGACTTAATTCACACAAATAAGTCTTTGCATAATAATATTCATAGGATCATATGTTTGTAACTGAGAAGGACCTTTGAAGCTTTTTAAAGCCAACTCCTTTATTTTACAGATAAGGGAATGGAGTCTGCAGAGTTAAAGTAGCATGCTCAAGGTTATATAAGAATTAAGGAGCAGAGTCAAGATTTTAACCTAGGATGAAATAAAGTTCTTTATCACAATTCTTTCTGTTTATTCTTAATTAAATTGGAATATTACATTACATTGATTTACATTACCAGTTTGTTCAGTTGTTCTGTTTGTTGGGCATTTAAGTGGTTTTTCACCTCTTTCCATGATAAAGAAGAAATGAATGGTGGGAACAAGCAGACCACAGCATGGTACCAATAATAACTTGAATGCTAGAAGTAAGGTAAAACTTAAAATTAGGCACATAAAGTTTCATACCCTTTTGACCCAGTAATGGAACAAAGAGAGGTCCCATGTATGTAATACAATATTTATAACTTCACAATGTAGTAGCAAAACAAGAAATGGAAATCCACTAACTAGAGGGCAACTGAACCTATTATGATATGTGTATGTTATTCTATGAGAAAGTTATAAATACAAAATAGTCGTCCAGTTTGTATGTAAAGTTTATCATTTTCTTTTCATTCTTCTTAGCTTTCATTTCATTTAACATTATATTTGAATTTTTTGCTTTATTTCTTTCAGGTACTCATAGTTCTTGTGTTCAGGTCATTCTTTTCTCTGAAACTATACTTGGGACTTTTTGTGGTATTCTCTTCTGGGTTTATTGCTTGGGCTGCTATTGATACTTAGTTGTCCTTCTGTTAATTCACTCATATCTCCAGCCTTAGTTTCTATACTGGAGCCATCCTCCCATGCTCTTGGATGGTGAGGGCAGGCCTTGCTTGCTCCTGGATGTGGTGGTAGCTAAGTCTAAACCCCACCCTCTGTAGGTATTTGTAATGGTAGGGGATTTGAAGATCTTCCCTGCCCCTTAGTGGGCCTCACTTGGAGCCCAACAAAAGAAGCTTGCTTAAGAGAGGCTTGTTTTTCAGGAAGGCCTATACCTTTTGTTACTTCATAATTAGGCAGTGGGTCACGAAGGTTGTGATGTCCTCTGACCCTGGAGAAGGCTATATATATATATATATATATATATATATATCCTGAGGTGAGATTTTGCTTTGGGGCTCACTTATGGGAAGAGTTGTATGATTTGGTCAGATGAGACTGGGCAGCCATTGAACCCCCAGCTTTGAAAACCCAGATCTTGGCGTTTCTCTCTCTGGTAACTAACCGTATGTATGTAATGGTCAGACAGCTAGGATCCCTGTCTGTTGAATTGTTAGTTATTTTCTCTGTATTTTTTGTCTGCTTGTAATTTCTGTTTGCATCCTCTGAAATTCAGGGTGCTGACTTTTTTCCCCTGAACTGAGTGACATATGTTTGATTAAAGTAAGAGTTGTGTTCCTTTAGAAAAGCAGATCAAAGAACCTGTGCTAGCAGCCATCCTGGGTATGCTAGGGTGCTTGCTATTACAGTATTCTGGATTTTGGTCCTTGCCCCTTCTCAGTCTCCTACTTGTATAGTTCCAAGCCTGGCTCTTTGCCTTGCTATGAGCCTGACAGTCCCCAGACAGATATTTTGGGTTTTGCTTATAGTGGGCTTCCTGGAAGACTCCAGGTTCCTTGCTTCTCTCTCTTTCCCCTTTCTGCTGCTGTGGCTCAGGTGTTCCCCTGTTTTCTGGTGTGTGTTTGGGCTTCTTTGTCTCCAGATAGAGATCTGACCATGGCACTCCCCTTATTCATTACATTTCATTGTCTCTTTGTTGCCTCTAGAATATAAACTGACTTTTAAAGGCCTTTATAACTTTGCTCAAACCTCTTTCCATGCACATTATATTATTACTCCTCTTCTCATACTCTATATCCAAGCCAAACTGTTCTCTTTCTGTTAGTTAAATACAGTACTGCATCTCCCATCTCTGAGCCTCTGCACTGGCTGTCCCCTTTGTCTGGAATGCCTTCCTCACTTCCAAATTCTAGAACAAAATTCAGGACGTAGCTGTAGTGCCACCTTTTATATGAAGCCTGTCCTGATTCTAATACCCTTTGTGCTTGATGACCTTGCCTGCCCTCCACTCCCACCCCACAATAAGTTCCTTAAGAACAGGGACTTTTCTTTTTTGTCTTTGATCCCCAACAGCTGGGATAGCACCTGACATACAGTAGTCATGTAATAATTGCTTGCTGTTTGAATGTACATGAGGCAGCTGACCTAATTATGATCAGTTTTGGTGTTAGAGAACAGGTGACAAAACAGCTTTCTCATGTTGGTAGAGGGGTAAGAAACTATTTTAAGTGTGGAATGTTGCATTTGCTGCATTGCTTAGTTTACTTAATTGTCTTTCTTTGGTGCATGGTTAAGATTCTATGGTGTTGTGGTTTTATTGGAGAAATGATCAAAAAAAGCCAAAAGCATAAAATTTAAGCAGTAATGTGAAAGACATTTTAGACTTGTATAAACCAGAAAGGAGTTGGGCTGGTCATGTCTGTAAAACAGCACTGTTAGATTTGATAACCTCTAAGATCCCTGTCAGCTGTAGATAACAAATGGAGTTAACCATAAAATAGTCATAAATGTGGCCTTTAATTGCATTATTAAATACTCTGGAGAATTTATGGAAAGATTTAGAGAGCACACAGGAAGGGAATCTGGTCGGCTTGCCCGCTGCCCCTATGGAAGAAGTACCTATACTGGTGAAATACTAGATACAGTAAAGAAAACAATGCTGCTGGAAATACTTTAAACAAGTAGCTCTTGTATTCTTTTTGGATAACATTCCAGTAATAGGGTTTTTGGCTCAAAATGACCTTTTTCATATAGTTCTTATACTACCAAACTGCTAGAATCGTTTTGGAGAAAAATTTGTTTAATATTTATGCATGAGAGCATCCTTGTAGTTTTATGGTTAGGTGGGGGAGAACTGTATGCGTAATTTGAAGGCTTACTGATGGGGTGAACTTTAAGGTTTTAAAGAGGAGGTGTAGGGAATGGCACATACAGTGGTGCTGATAGGGAATTTCAGTTCAACAAATATTTTTCAAGTTCGAACTGGTATCACTTTAGTGCAGGGCCTGGAACATAGTAAGTGCCATCTTTTGTAACAAAGCTAAAAAAGAGGGGAAACTGTTAGTGAAACTTAAAGTACATGCTATGTTCACAGCTCCCCCCTTCCCAAGTGGCTCCTCTTTACTCCTCTCCTTATGTTCTTTCTGAAGTGTTTTTCTAGCCACAACTACCATTTTTACCCCTTTATTCCAAATGGGGCTCTCTTTTCAGTCCTACATACATACCTCTCAAACTTGTCCACCCACTCCAACCTTGGAAAAGATATTGCCAACTTTGCTCTTTTTTGGTGATTCGTGGACTGTGGCTTTATGTTAATTCTGTCAATAATACATAGATCATTCCAGTTGAAAATAGACTTCAGATGTCTTTTCATTGATCCCTTCCCTGTACGCAAAACTGATTTATAATTTAAATCATGTACATCTCTTAACTGATACAAAAATGACCCACAATTCTTTAAGCTACAAAACTTGAAAATCCTGGTGTTGTACATTAAACTTCCTTTTTTTCCCCTTCCATCAGTGGAAATTGAGAACATCTAGTTCACCATTCTCCATGTAATATCCTGTTATTATTTCCCCTAAACCAACCAATCCATTTTCCTTTATCTTTACCCATCCTGTTTTTCACATTTTAGCCACATTTTTTGCTTTCTCCTATAGTCTCTACAAGTTGTCTGATGAATTTGGACAGGGATTACAAAGCTGAACACACTTCAGTCTTTCATATTTTAAGAGATTTGTGATTCTGTTTCTGTAAGTGCTGAACTCCTTCATTGTAGATTGCAACCCATCTAGATCCTGCTCTTTGTTTTCCTGTTGCTAAAAATTTGATCATCCTGTGGCTAAATTTCTTCAGACCTAGCTGAACTGCTCCTTAAATTTTAAGACATAAACCTGTATTCAAAACCTTTCCAATTTATCACCTGTTAGAACTTTGAAGGCTACAGCCTTCAAGAACCCAGTCATCTTCATACTATTAATTCAGTACTTCTTAAAGACCTTCAAATCTCAAGTACAAATACACATTAATTTGTTAGATTTTTGTTTCTATACTCTGGTGTCACCCTCTCTATTGCATTGCCAAAGTGTGTTTTAATTGTACCAATTAATCATTCAACCAGTACTAATTGAACCTTCAGTAGAAAGGACCTAGGCAGAGTGAAAGATCATCTCTTTTCTTAGAATTAATCCTCATTTAATTCAACTGCTTAACAGGGATTTAAAGTAAAAAAATAGAAATGAGAATTCCCAGACAACCTAGTCAAGGGAGCAAAGAAGGAATGATACTACTATTCTAAATGCAGACTGTGACTTTTCCCCTAAATCTAGCTTTTACAAAATCTGGATATGTATATCAATTTTATTTTGCGTACAGCCTACATTTGGACCTATGTCTACCAATACAACTGCTTTGGTTCCAGTATAGAATGGTGAGGGAAGAGGCACATAGTCTTCTGACCACACTTCTCTGCTGAACAGCAGTTAGGATATGGGTGACCAAGTGGAGAATCCTGGGAGGAAAAGGAAGGTCCTCATTTTGAGCCTAGGAACCTGCTATAGACTTAACAGTTCAAGAAATAAATAATATTTCATTATAATAATAGTAGGCAGTATTTGGTTAGCTCCCAAATAAGTAGAAAAGGTAGTATCTGCTACAGAAATTCAGGATAAGACTATGGGACAAAGGATGCCACAAGATGTGGGAAAACAAAAATCATCCATTAGGATACATTCCCCAGACATATCTTCTCCAGAGTGTTGCAAGTTATGGCTAGTGAATTTCAACCCTGTGCTTCCTCTTAGGTCCATGGAAAGAATTTATATCTTAACTTTGGCCTGGCTGAAGACCTGGGGCTTTCTGACAATTTCCTGTTGCCAAAGCATCTCCAAAAGGAAGTGAACCTCCCAAAAGAAACTAGTGACCATAAACTTGAATCTACCTCAGGGCTAGATGGACAAGAAGTTCCTGGCTCATCTTCAGCTATTAAAGCCCTCGAGCTTGGGGAAGAAGAAAAGGACCCTGCTAATAAACCTTGGTGGCTAAATACTTCTCAAAATTCCGGGCCTTGGCTTTGCCTCCATTTTGGTATGTTTGGTAGTGTTCGGGCAAGTGAATTCTCCAGAGCTACAAAAGCCAACAAGAGGGGAGACTGGAAGGACCCCATACCCAGGTATTAGTTTGGTCAAAGTGTTCTCGAAACTAAGAGGGGGTGAGATGTTTGAGGGTCTGACTTTTATCTTTATGTAAGTATATATTTTATTTCCTTTCACAGAGGAGGCAGCATGTTTTTATAGGCTAATCAGTGCACCAAGAATTCAAATCCAGGTGCTAACCTAAATTTGTTGTAAAGTTTTTGGAAAAGTCACTTTTTAAAAAAAAATATTATTTTTCCTCAGTTACATGTAAAGACAATTTTAAACATTTTTTTAAAAGTTTGAGTTGCAATTTTCTCTACTGTGCCCCCTCACACCTCCAGAGTAAGTAATTTGCTAATCTGATATAGGATATACATGTTCAATAATGCGAAATATATTACCATATTAGTCATGTTATGAGATAACATGTAGACCCAAAGGGGAACCCTCCCCCCAAAAAAACAATATGCAAAGTGAAAAATAGTATGCTTTGATCTGTATTCATTTGCCATCAGTTCTTTCTCTGGAGGTCCATAGCATTTTTCATCATGAGTCCTTTGGAGTTGTCTTGGATCATTGTATTGCTGAGAATAGTGAAGTCATTCACAGTTAATCATCATACAATATTGCTGTTACTGTTCACAGTGTTATTCTGGTTCTGCTCACTTCACTTTGCATCAGTTCACATAAGTCTTTCTGAAATCAGCCTGCTCATCATTTCTTATAGCACAGTAATATTCCATTACAATCATAGACCACAACTTGTTCAGCCATTCCCCAAGTGATGGCTGTCCTTTCAATTTCCAGTTTTTTGCCAGTAGAAAGAGCTGCCATACATATTTTTATAGAGATAGGTCCTTTCTCCTTTTGGGGGAATTTTTTGGGGATATTGTTAGGTCAAAGGGTATGCAGAGTTTGATAACCTTTTGGGCATAGTTCCAGTTGTCCAGAATGGTCTCAGTTTTTCCACATCTGCTCCCAACATTTATTATTTTCCTTTTATGTCATATTAGCCAATCTGATAGGTGAAGTCACTGTTTCTTTAAGAGCTGTAGGTTTTTTTTCCCATTTGTAAAACGAAATAAAAAATACGTTTTCTTTTTCTAATAATAACTAGTAATGATTTTAATGACTTAGTAAGAAATTGGTTGAAAATGTGAGGGTCCTTATAATATCTTTCCCTAATCCCCTTCATTCTTGTTATTAGCACTTTTTTCTGGGCAGTTTGAAATGAGGTGCTATGATTCTTCATCCTCACAAGCGTCTTTAGGTATGGAAGGAGAGATACGTATACTGGGGCCAGTTAAATGTAGTGGCAGAGCTGACTCTAGAAAGGTCCCTGTTTAGTCTGATGGAAAGGGCACTGGCTCTGGCAGACATCATCAAGGAGGGTGGTGTCAGGGAGTAATAACAGGGTATCAGTTTTGAGGAAGCCCTAAGTGCTCCTGTGGCTAGCACTCCCAAAGCCAGGCTTCTTCCTACTGCATTACTCTGCCTGTGTAATCTTTGTTTTGATTAATAGACATCCACATGAATGTATCGGGATATAAAGAACAAGAAAAATTGTATGTGAAACATCCCGTGTTTGTTACATAAAGTTTTTAAGTAACAAAATTGCCTTCTTTATGTCTCCTTCTGAACTTTTTATTTTCTTTGTTTTTAATGTTTAACTGATTTTCTTTCTTCTGCTCATGTTTTCTTGTTTCTTTCTTGTATATCTTGTATATCTGTCTCCCCCAGTAGTAAGTGCTCAACAAATGCTGTTCTGTTTTGAGCTCAGCTCTTTTGATGGTCTCTCTTCTACTGTGCTGATAAATTCTCTCTTGTCATCTTCTAGGTTGGTTCTGCACTTTGCAAAGGGCTTCCTGGCATTTTATAATTGTCGGATATACTGGTGTTTGGGACCCATGGTCAAACCAACTTCAGATATCCTCTCTGAGGAGTTTGATCGAAGGCAAGCCTTAGAAGCTTTGAAGCAGGCTAACCCTGTCTGCTATACTCTTCTGGACCAAAGATACTTTGCAGGCTTGGGTATGGCTGGCCAAAGGGGGATTCGTATGTTTTAAAATGTTTAACTTTTTTTATGCCCTGTCCCTTTTGGCAGTTTGGTAAAGCCTATGGGTCCATTCTCAGAGTATTTTTATATGCATAAAATAGGATTACAAAGGAAACATGTGCCCTAGAACAGCTGTGTGATAAAGCATTGCAGGAGAGGAAAGGCTCTCATGAGAATGAAAGGAGGAAGAGTGCTCTGGGAGCATAGTGTGATTTGCCATACTTTGGTGGTATGTGCTCCAGAGCTAATCATTATGCTGCTAATTAATGGGAGGAGACTTGCGTGGTTGCAGCCACAGCCAGTGTTGTCTTTTTCTAAACTTCATTCTAATTCCCCTATGATTGCTAACTTGTTTTGGGAATGTGTCTGTGCTGTCATGATACCTCTGAATAAAGAAACCTCCTCTGAGGTTTAAATCTGAGAGAGGTGCGTAAAAGCACCGAGAGGTTTAGAAACCTGCCTAGTGTCCAATGGACTGTATCAGAGGCAGAAATTGGATTCGGGTGGATTTTGAGGTTGGCCCTCTTCACAAGGCCACACTGCCTTGTTCTGTGTTAAGTATTATAATCTTACATGGGCAGCTCACTACTTAACTAACCTTATATTTTGAAAATTGCTTAGCTGATTTCTCCCTCTATGAGTTCAGAGCATCAGTGCTCTAGTTTTAAGTCGAGTCTTCCTTAAGAGAGGGGCTTCTGCTTGATCACCCAAAGCAGTTCTCATTGGGAGTTAAGATGAATTAGCAAATCCAATTACCCTTCTACTACAATAACTTATAAATTTTATTTGTGTGCCTGTATTTCATCATATTTGTCCTTATTTTCTCCTTTTTTCTTCTTGGTTTTTAGGAAACATCATAAAGAATGAAGCTTTGTTCTTGGCTAGAATCCATCCCCTCTCTTTAGGTTCTTGCTTAACTGCTTTGAACCTTGAGTCTTTGTTGGATCATGTTGTGAATTTCAGTGTTGGTTGGCTTCAGAAAAAATTGGAGGGGAAACCACAGCACCATCTGATCTACCAGAAAGAGCAGTGCCCTGCTGGACACCAGGTCATGAAGGATAGCTTTGGGTCTCCAAATGGTTTTCAGAGACTCACCTGGTGGTGCCCTCATTGCCAACCCAAGGTGACACCAGAAGAGCCTAATGAAGTTCATGGCACTCAGGAATAGCTTCCCCAATGTACTTCCTGTACCTGTAAAAAGACATTCTTTTCCCCTCTTTTCTTTGGTGCTGGTTGATCTATATGTTAAATTGGGTGGGGCTTGCACAAAAGGGAATAGAAGAAAGTATAGACAAGAAGATCGTTTTGAAGGTAAAATGTGTAATTGTATTCTTTTTTTTAAAGCAGGTGGTCTGAAATGTAGATTTACATTTTCATACAATTCTCTTTTTGTGTCTTTTCTACATGGAAATACTTCTTTTTTTGGTATTTAAATTGAGAATAAAAAAATAAATGGGATAGGGCTTTCTTCAAGAAGTTTCTAAGGTGTTTGTTTGGGTCCCCTTTTCTTGGCAGGCACCCCTTTTGAAGTGTCAGTGATGAATAAAGGGTGCAGACAGTTGGCTCTCCCAAAAATGCCTTATACATGTAGACATCTTATGTTAAGAAAGAGATACCTAGCTAATTTTTCATATTTCATTTTCATCCTGAAAAGAGGAAAGGGATATATTTTGACAGTAGTTAAAAGAAAAATCTCCTAGGGTCAAAGTTCTGCAATGAAAATACAGACATTTGTAAAATCATCTGTGAATCTAAGGGGTATATTTGTAAGAGCTATTTTCTTTTTAAACAATCTCAGTATAATAATGAAAGGTAGCAACATGAAGCTGTTGGTTAGATAAGCTCTGGAGAAGAAGATAGGGGTAGCACACAATAGGTAGAGAACTCATGTTCCTTTGAGGTTTGCTTTTTTTTTCTGATTGATGTTATTTAAAAATTGGAACATTACTATTTACAAAGCTCCCAGTCAAGATCCAGTTTCTATCTAATACTAATGCTGAAGCACAAAAATAAAATTCAACCCTTTTCTATTTACTATCTTGCCTTTTTGCCAGTAAAACTTGAAGGCAATGTTGTGTACAACTTGAATTCCAAAGTGACCTGTGTTCTAACATTATTTTCACCTTAAGTCCCTTATCCTGGAAACCTTTTTTCTCATTTTAAAAATGAATTTAATACATGTACTACCTTCTTAGGATTGTTGAACAAATGGGACTAATGCATGTGACTTTAACTAGAAATAGAATTTATAATTAACCAAGAGTGTATTATGAAGATAACCTGTTAGGGCTTGCATGGAGACCTCTAAGCCTGAGTTACTTTATCCTCTTAGTAAGTATATAGGGCTTGGTCATATCAAGAAGAGAGAGCTTGGTTATTTTAAACTATACCTTCATTTGAAGGAGTGGGACTGAAACCAGCTATTCTCATTAAAAGATCTGGTTGATAAAAGGTCAACTCCTGCTTAAAAATCTCTGGATTTCCTATATTACTATCTGACTGTTATTGATGAGTAATGAAAAGAGTTCCTGTAAGTTCTTGTTAAGGATATAAATACCTTTTGGGGGTCAAACCTAGTCTGAGCTGTCTGGTACTATCCCTGAGAGAGGTGCCAGACAATACTATCTTTTCCAACCCCCTGAAAAATTAGCATTATAAACCCCTAAATAGTCTAGGTTTCCTTAGCTCATATTATCTAGTCCTTCATCAAAAACTCTTTTTGAATCTTGTGTGAACTCTAGTTCAGACTTTCTTCTCACCTGGAGTATCGAATAGCTTTTTAACTAATCTCCCTGGCTCAAGTTTCCACCCAAAGCAATCCATCTACTCAGTTGTCAAAGTGATTTTTTTTTTCTGAATTGAGTCTTACTTTGTCACTTCACTTCTCATTGAGCTCCAAGGACTCAATGTTGTGTACCAGGATCAAATATAAAGTCTTCTGTTTAGCATTTAAAGCCCTTCATAACTCAGCCCCTTTCTAGAAATCATTTCAATCTTCTTAGATCCTACACCCACCACAAACTCTACAGTCTACTTGCACTGACTTGTTGTTCCTTAGACATCGCCCTCTATTGCTCATCTTTATGCCTTTGTACTTTCTGTCCCCTAGGCCTGGAATGTTATGCCTCTTCATCTTACCTCTTAGTTGTCCCTGAATTCCTTCAAGACGACTCAAATCTCCTGTTCGGAAGTTGGTCTTTCCTGGTAACCTGAGCTGCTATAGTGTGTCTTCTCCTCTGAAACTACTTTCCATCAACTCTGTTATGTATCTAGTGTCTGCCTTTTTTTGTCTAAGTCTTTCCCTCCTAGAATGAGCTTTTTGAGGGAAGAGTCAGTTTTTGCCTTTTTTTATATCTGATTTTCTGGTTCTTCCCAGAAACATTCATTCCTCTCCAGCCTGACTCTTGGCCTTTCTCTACTACTGCCCCCACCTTCTTTTCTTTCCCTCTCATTTTTCATTTCCCTTTTATGTGTTGTCTTCCTTTGTTACAATGTAAGGAGCACTAAGTTTTTATTTGTATTCCAAACTCCCAGCAATTTGCACTTAATGTTTGTTCGCTGACTGCCTACTTTTATGGTTATGAAATGGTTCGATTTGATGAGTCTTAACAAAGTGACCACAGAGTCTGAATTAAAAAGTTTTAAGGAGCTTTAATTTACCAGCTGGGGCTACTCCATGCCAATTCAAAAGGGGGAGCAGCCTCGAGTTCGAGGGTGGAGAACTTTTATACATTCTTTGGTTTACGTATCTAACACAATTTGTTGCTAAGCAATTTGTCATATAGATGCAAACAAGTGGTTACAAAGGAAAACGGAGGGGGTAAGCTTAAGGGAAAGATAGATTATCCTAGGCCAGCGTCCCAGGTACAGAGAAATTGGTTTAGGGAGGCTTCCCAGCCTCCCAGGTACAGATAAATCACTCTAGGGAGGCTTCCCAGGTTCATAGAGTTTCACCAGGCTGACCACTAACTTCAGAAAATACTTCTTAACTATTTCTTGACCATAACAGTTACTTGGTCAACCTCTCTCCATTTACTATTTTTAGATTGTATTCTAGTGACATGGGGCCAGTTTCCTGTTTTGTTCTTCACATTTCTAATGTGATACTTGTAGCTTAGAATATATGAATATATATGTAGCTATACGTATATATGTATGCACACAAATACATCCATAAGTAATAAAAGGATCATATATATCTCCCCTTATAAAGTATTTTCCTCACAACAGTCCTATGAGGTAGTTGTAGGATCATCATTTTATAGATGATAAACCTAGGTTAAGTGACTCTCAACCAGTTAAATGGTTGAACTTTTCCAGTGTTCATTCCACTAAACCACACTGCCTCTTCACCAATCCTCAGTCACGAAACTATGATTAACCCAAATCCTTCATGCTATATAGGTTATAGATAGTTTCTTTTTGTTAGCCTTTCTTTGTATAATATGCTAAAAACCCTTTAAGTTGAACTTGGGTATCTCTTTTGCAAGTCTAAAACTACCTTTTCTTTGGTCTGTCTTTGAGACCTTAATTTCCTAATTCTTGAAGTGGTGCTGTTGTTTTTCAATAAATATTCTCCAAATTTTCCCAAATTTGGTTACTCAGTAAAATTTGTTGAACTCTTAACGTGTTCCAAGCACTGTGCTAAGTGCCAGAGATACAAAGAAAAGCAAAAACAATGTTCTTACTCTTAAGGAGCTCACATTTTAGTGGGGAAATCAATCTGTAAAAATTAGGTGAATTCAGGATATACAGCTGTGGACTCAAATGGACATAGTATACTCCAGGAAACATTTTAACAAGTTCCAAAGAAAACATCTAATTTGTGAGTGTTCCTAAGACTGCCCTTGGTTTGGCTTCCTAGGGAGTTTGGGGGTATAAGACAGCATATTTGATCCATCAAACCTGTGAAAAAGATTCTACTAGCATTCCTTAAAACAATTGTTACTTCCTAACCCTCAAATCCTTTGGCAATTAATCCCATGAGCAATTAATATTTCTCTAATTGTTTAGATCTGACTTTGTGTGAAGTGTTTTTCCCCCACTTAATAGTATTTTGTTTTTCTAATTATATGTAAAGATAGTTTTCAACATCCACTTTTATAAGATTTTGAGTTCCAAATTTTTTTCTCCCTCTCTCCCCTCCCCCTTCCTTAAGAAGACAAGCAGTCTGATAAAGACTATATCTGTACAATCATATTAAATACATTTCCACATCAGTCATGTTGTAAAAGAAGAATCAGAACAAAAGGGAAAAAACATGAGAAAAAAAAGAGAAAACAGTATGCTTTGATCTGTATTCAGACTCCATTGTTCTTTCTCTGGACGCGGATAGCATTTTCCATTATGAGTCTTTTGGAATCATCTTAGATCATTATATTTCTGAGTAGAATTAAGTCTGTCAAAGTTGGTCTTCGAATAATGCTATTACTATGTATAATGTTCCCTGGTTCTGCTCACTTCACTCAGCATCAGTTCATGTAAGTCTTTCCAGGTTTGTGAAAAGTGTTTTGCAATTGTGTTTATATAGTTCCTTGGTTTGTCTTAGCAAATATTTTATGCTGTTTGAAATTATTTTAATTGGAATTTCTCTTTTATCTCTTCTTCCTGGTTTTTTTTTTGTGGTAATCATAGAAATGCTGATGATTTATGTGTAACTCCATTATTTTCAGAGATGAATCAATTCTGGGGAGGTTAAGTGAACTGTCCAAGTTCCATCTTGGAGGCAGGATTTTATCAAACCCAGGTCCTTTCTAGGGCCAGTTTGCTTTCTACTTAATGCCTGTGCACCATAGGTTCCTCATCTGCAAAAGCCCCTTCTACCCTAAACCTTTGATTCTGTCCCTATAAATTGTATAACAGTTGCATATGGTATGGTGGAGGGGAAGAGAAAATGGGAAAGGCTTTGAGCAGGAGATTGTCCCTTGAGCCCTTGAAACTAAGGATTCTTAAAGGAAAATGTGAAGGAATGCATTTCTTGCATGAGGAGAAACCTGTGTTAAGACATAGAAACTATCCTCTCTCTACTTCCTTTCAAAGCCGGTGTACTGGTAATATTCAACTAGATTTTCAACAGGCAACTCAAACTGAAGTCCAAAATAAAATTCATTCCCAATCCTCTCCCTTCTTCCTCAAAGCAAAAGAAAAGAATAAATCAACCTGTAGCTTATAGTCAAATTTTCCTATTTCTGTAAGAAAGCACCACTCTACCAAATGCTCAGGTTTATAATCCCAGCATTTTTACTTCTCTCCACCTCTGCCACTCTTCTCATATCCAATCAGTTGCCAGATATTCTGGAATCTACCTCTACAACATCTCTTGCATCTACTCAGCCACCACTCTAGTTTTGATTATCACCTTGAACCTGTACTATTGCATGAGCCTCTTAATTGGTCTCTGCCAGAAGTCTTTTTCCCTTTCTGATTCATTCTTCATACAATTTGCCAAAGTGATATTTCTATAACATCCCACAGTATCACTCCCCTGCTTAAATTCCAGTGATTCATTATCTCCAGAGCCAAATACAATCTCCTTTCGAATTAAAAGCCCCAACCCAGCTTCAGCTTTTCTTTCCAGGCTTGTCATGTGTTGCTCCTCTTCATTTACTCTTCAGTCTAACTAAAGCAGACTTTTTGCTGTTCTACACACATCTTTTTCATTGAGGCTTTGCACAAACTGTCATCCATCCCTAGAAAAGGGGTATTTCCTGAGACAGTCCTCTTACCTTTGGCTTTGGATTGGAATCCTTAATTTTTTTTTTCAAACTGAGCTCAAATGCTACCTACAAGAGGCCTTTCCCTGGTTTTAAGTGCCTCCCCCTGCTCTTAAGGACTCTTCTTGTTCTAACATTTTATTATCCTATTTGGGGAGTAAGTGAATACTTAGGGCCTCCTGTTGATTGGCATCATCATTCTTTGGAGGACAAGGAGCTATTAAGTACTCAGATTGTTCTGTTTCTCTTCCTATTGGAAGGAGCTCATTCCTTTAGCTTAATTCTTCCCTTTCTTTACTGTCACATTCTTCCACTTTGCATATTCCTGAAGCACATAAGACATCCTATTTGCCTTTTTCCTCGTTTTTACCTTTAGCCCCTTCTTTTACTTTTTTGGGGGGAGGGGTAATTGGAGTTAAGTGACTTGCCCAAGGTCACAGGGCTAGTAAGTGTGTTAAGTGTCTGAGGCTGGATTTGAACTCAGGTCCTCCTGACTCCAGAGCTGGTGCTCTATTCACTGTGCCACCTAGCTGCCCCTTTCACTTTAGATAAAGAATAACTTACCCAGAAACTGAGGGTGCTTTCCATTAGTCCATTTATTATCTCTTTAAAAAGAAAAACTAGCCTATACTTGGAGCATAGAGCATTTACTTGTCAATAGAAGACAGACTCATTGCAAAATTGCACAGGTGAATGCAAGCTATTCCTTGTTCTCCTTAATTGACTTGCCCGTGGTCACGTGGCTATTAAGTATATGAAATAGGATTTCAACTTGGGTCTTGCTAACTACAGACCTAGCTCCCTATCCAATGAACTACTCAGCTGCCTCAAATAGAGACTCTTTAGCTTGGCCCTAAAGGCCTCCATAGATTTTCCACAGATTGGGGATGATCTCTTATCCACCGTTCCAGTATTATTTCACATTATTATTATTTTGTAAGTGGAAGCAATGATACTTTCAGGAAGAGAGATTATCAATCCTCTCTTGTTCCTACCATTATCTCCTGAGTCCTATGATAAACCTTAATCACTGTACTGAGTATAATTTACATAGCACTTTAATTTTATAAAGTCCTTTTAAAAAATTACTTTCAAAAATTAATCCTGCAAGCTATTTGCTCTGTTTTTTTTCTTGTTTTGTTTCCTCTTTCCCACTGATCATTCCATCAGCTACAATCCTTCTTTACAACCTGACTAATGATTAATAGGAAGATATTTGTAGATCCTGTATCCAAGTACATGCCACCATGAGGGGGGGGAGAGGGAGGGGAAAGGGAGGGGAGAAAATCTGAAACTCAAGGGACTGTGGAATTGAATGTTGTAAACTGAAAGTAAATAAACCAATTTAATTTTAATCCTGCAAGGTAGGTAGTGCAAGTGTTATTTTTCTGATTTTTATACATGAGGAAAGTGAGGCCTGGAAATTAAGTGGCTTGCCAATTGTAACACAGGAAATAAGTATCAAAGGCTGCACTCAGACCCACATCTCTTTTAGCCAAAGAAACTAATTCAGTCTTTAGACTGCATTTAGATAGGCGAGATGTCTACAACAATGGAAGGAACAGTCTCTCACTACTTGTCCCTAGTGATAGCACCTCTATAAAACTGTTCAGTTCTTGGTGCCACATTTTAGGAAAGATATTGACAAAAGAATGTGCTCAGAGTGGGGTGAACAGATGGTAAAGATACAGGAAATCGTGCCATATGTGGATTGGTTAAATAACCAGGGAACATTTAGCATAAAACAAAGAAGACTTGTGTCCTGATTTAAGGTACATAATAGCTGTTTTCAATTGTCTTAAGAGCTGTCCTCTGAAAATGGTATTATATTTGCTCTACTAGTTGAAGGCTGAGGTAGAAGCAGTGAGTGGATGTTGAACAAGTTAGATTTTGGTTAAATAATAGAAAATTGCCTAATAAAAGCTGGAGAAATTGTAAGGAAGTTTTCCCTTGCTTTGTTCCCTTTCCAGTTAAGGAAACTCCACCTATGCAGATTGGCACCTTGGCTCCATCCTTAGAAAGGGACCTGGGGCACTCAGGCTAAGCCACTTGCCCTATGACTTTCTTAAATAACATTGAAATTGTACTGGCTTAACTGGAGGTGTGGGAACAAAGATCCTAAAGAGACCTTCTAGTAGCCCCTAGAGTTCTCCTAGTTGACATTTCTGCCATACTTTTCCTAATCTCCCAGGGACAAGCCACCATTGGCTATAAATAGCCAAACTAACTAAAAGGCATTTACAGATACAGTAGGGAGAGAGGAGACATTCTAGGAAAGGAATTGAAGTAGAGAGGTGTTTGCTGGACTGTGGCTAGAAGTTAGATAAGTGGGATTATTGGTTAAAAGGTACTCTGAAAGTGGTGAATGGTGTCTGGGTGCATTTGAGGGCTCAGAAGTTTGCTGGGGCCAGTTATATTTAATGCTGGCTTGAGAAGTGCTTATTGGAAGCGATTCCCAGGCTCAGATAATAAATAACTGCAGAACTAGGGACCATACAAACATTTGTTCAACAAGGCTGTACTTAGTACTCAAGGATGTTCTGGGAATACTTTGGTTACTGTAGAAAGATGGATCTGTTTGGATTTCTTAGCCTGTGAACTCACATAGTGCAAGGAAGGGTAGTTTTGTGGCAGACAAAAAGGGATTTTATGCATAGTGCTCCCCTTATATACTTCTTCCCTTTTTTGGGCCAAACTGGCCTTGCTGTTTTTCACTAATGACACTCCAGCTTTGGCTCAGTGCCTTTGCACAGGCTGTACCTCCATACCTGGAATGTACTTCCCTCTCAACTTCCCCTTCTTAGGCATCCCATAGTTTCCTTCAAAGCTCAGCTCAGTTGTCATCTCCTCTATGTCCTTTCCTTATCATTCTCCTCCAGCTTCAGGAGACTCTCCTCCCTGCCTAAAAATATTTTTCTATATTTGTGCATATATGTAAAGTGCATAATTTGTACAAATTATGGAAACAGAAACACATTTGTATACATATACACAATTTGTATATACAAACATATAAAGAATGTATATGAATACACAAACACACTGACAGGGCTTGAAGGCTGGCCTTGGAGTGAGAACAGATCTCAGTTCAAATCCTCGTTCCAATCCCACATATGACTCTTGGCAAATCACAACTTTTCATTGTACTAGGGAACTTTTTAAGATTAGAAATTTAACAGCAATTGGTGGTCTTCACTGAGGGATTGTCCTCTGCTGGGATTTTCATTAAACAAAAAACAAAAAATAAAAAAATCATGCTGAAGAACTAGAAACAAAGTAGATAGATGCCCATCGATTAAGTAATGGCTAAACAAACTGGTACTGAGTGTAATGGAATATTATACTATGCCATAAGAAATTATATATGCCATGAATACAGACAGGCACGGAAAGATCTCTATTACCTGATGCATAGTGAAGTAAGCAAAATCAAGAAAACAACATAAAGTAACTATGACATAAATGTTAACCATTGCAAAACAATAAAAAATGAATGTTTAGAAATCACAGAGAATAATTTTGATTCCAAATAAGAGATAGGAGAAGAGTCTATGTGTATGGAATACTGCACGTAATTTTAGATTTTTTTGGCCAATTTTTTTTCCTCTTTAAAGAATTCTTGAACCAGGAAAAATTTGTACACAATCACAGACACATCATATGAGTGACAACCAACCTTGATAAACTGGACTCTTCTCAGCAAGGCACAGTTATAAGACAACTCTACAAGTCTCAGGATGGAAGGAAGTATCTACATTCAGAGAAGGATCTAGAAAGAACAGAGTTTAAATGGAGACTGAAGCAATCTACATGCTATCTTTCTTTTCCATGTTTAGTTTTGTTTCTTTTTTCCCATTGTTCACTCCATTGGTTACAACCCTTCCATACAACCAGACTAATGTCCATAGTGAAAGTATTTGTAAATCCTATACTTGATTGCAAGCCGACATAGGGGTGTGGGGGTGGCGGAGGAGGGGAGAAAATTTGAAAAGTAAATAAACAAATCCATTTAAAAAAAATAGAGCACCAACCCTGGAGTTAGGAGGACCTGAGTCAAATGTGATTTCAGACACTTAACAAGTACTAGCTCTGTGACCTTGGGCAAGTCACTTAACCCCAATTACCCTGCCTTCCCCCCTCCAAAAAAAAAGCAAAATAAAATAAAATTTTAAAAAAAGAGCTATTCACTTCCTAGAAATCCTCCTTTCAAAGTATTTCTTGTCGGCTTGTCAAATGGAAAGGACTTAATGAATGTTCATTTAATTGAAAAAAAATTCTTTGTTATGAGAGATGGCTCCCTGGGGGGGCTAGAGAAGAGATACAGGGTGGAATCTAGATTACGTGAAAACAAAAGCTAAGTATTTTTAAAAGCAAATTTCCTTTATACCTATTTTGCCTCTACTGCTATGCCGACGTTTCCCCTTACATGAAGTCTTTGACGGCAGAAACCGTTTTCATTTTTACCTTTTATTTCCCACAGCACCTAGCATTCACCGTTCCTGACTCCTAGCGGGAGCTTAATTAATGCCGTTTGACTAAGGGGAGCTTGGGGTGATGCCAGGTAATACTGGGCACGAACTGAGTGGCGCTGGTTGCTCGACAAACGACTTGGGTAATGGGCAGTGCCGAACCAGTGCAGGGGAAGCATCACCTTTGAGCAACAAGCAGGTGGCGGGCTGGGAAATCGCTCCAACTTTCAGTGGTTCAGGGTTACTTCGAAGCTCAGCTCGGGGCGGTTCTGTTTCGGACGCACTACCCTCACTCTCCCCCCCTCCCCCGCGGAACGAGGAGCTTTAGCGCTGTTCCTCAGCCACCCGGAACTGCCGTACTTGAAGGGAGCAGCCAAGGCCCTGCTGGGGGATGGAAAGGGATCGAAACCCAGCGCACGGCCTCAAGCTCCGGGGCTGAGCCATAGGCAACTAACCATCTGACACCCAGGACCTTAGCACAATTCCACCTATACCACAGTATTTAGCTCGAATGCCGCACTCCTCCTCCATTCCGACTAACAAGAGTTCAGAGTTAGGAGCCAAGAGGCCTCGCGTATGGAAACCCAAGCCGGTCGTCCAATGGGCTTCGGGAAGGCGTCCGTCACACCAGATTCGTACGGCTTGCCTATTGGCTAGCGTCTTCCTGGTGCGAGCAGTGTGAGCCAATGAGCATGCGTCATTCTACCCGGCGATCTCGGGAGGGGGGTGGGATCTCGAGCCTCAGGCACCGGTTGGTGGCGTGGTGATAGAAGGGGCGTAACTAACGGCTTCGAACCTCCTCCGCCCGCGGTTCCTTTCTTGGGGCTCCGCCCCTTTGGCTTCTGTGTATTAGTGGTCTGTCAGTCACGGCGCCGGCGGTTACCAAGGAAGGGAAGGGAAGCCGGCTGCTAGGCTGACTGACTGATTGACTGACTGACTTACTTGAAGACGAGCCGGTCTGTAGCCCCGACATGGAGTTTGTGGAGCTGCTCGGGCACCCGGAGGAGCTTTACAACCTCCTGCGGTTCAAGATGGGAGGAGCGAGGAAGGTGATGCCCAAATTGGACCAGGTGAGTGGGGCGTTGCCAGAGGCCCCCAGCCGGGCCGCAGCCCGGGTCCAATGCACGCCCTCCCTCCTTTCCTCCCTTCACCACCCCAGACCAGCCCTCTGCTCCGGAGACCCTTAGGGCTGTGAGCCCGCCCCCAGCCTGAGACAGGTGAACGATCAATGGCAGTTTCTCCCAAGATGATTATTGTGCTCAACCAGCGGTGCTGGGGAAGGATCGATCTGTGCCGCCCCTCCCCCCCTCCGCCCCCAGCAGCCTGGCATAATCCTTGGGGCATAGTAGGCGCTCAATAAAGTCTGATTGTGGTGGGTTCCTAGCTTTCTTAGTAGGAAAGGAACATGGAGATTATTTAACTTCAGTTTACTCCCTGCCTCTGCATCCTCCACGCCATTTTACAAAGAGGGGAAAACGTAAGCTTCGTAGATCCGGGAAGGTTTTCAGAAATCATTTAGCCATAGGGTCATGGGGCTAGAACTAGATCATCCTTCAGACTCAAGGTCAGCTACTGTCGTTTTACAGGTGAGGTGATGAAGTTTTGAAGACAGGTCTTGACTTCACATCCACAACTCTGGCCTAAGGTCACTGTAGTAGAGACAAAATTCATGATAAAATGAAATTTTGAAAGTGAAATCGAGAAAAAACAAAAGCAAAAATCTTTAGATAAAGTGGAAAAGGCCTTGTAAATGAAGTCCAGACCTGTTTTTCCAATACAGGTTCTCCTGACTCTGGGTCACAGTGTCCTCCTCTGCAAAATAAATGGTGTGGGCCAATTATTTTTTCTTTTATATTCTTTTTTAAATTTAATAGTATTGTATTTTTTCCAATTATATGTAAAGGCAATTTTCAGCATTTAGCCAGTTAATTTATAAGTCTCTTTCACCTCTAAATATTAAGCTACCAGGTTTAGGGCTCTTGACCGAATACTGGACCATGAAAAGAGAATTATCTCCTGTGAATTGGTAGGAGAATTGGGTTATATTAAGGGATTGGTCACTAGCTTTGTGATCTTGGGAAAACCTCTTTTTACTCTGTCTCCCCCATCTTCCCTAAAATGAAAGGGTAGATTTAAGGATGTCCAGACCTAGGCATTTCAGAAAAGTTGCTTTTGAAAGACTAGAGTTGCTCTTGTAGCCTGGAGATCCTAGTTTAGGTTTTTACAGGAATTTCTTGAAAAGTCTGTCATAGTCAAATGAACTTGAACAGAAGATTGTCCAGAACAAGTTATTGTCGAAGAAATGCATGAAGACATTTACCCTTTAGGAGTTATCTTCTAGTAGGCAAGATAGAGTTACTCACCAGAAACAGCCATTTACTCTTTGTTAAACCACAAGATAATAAGTTGCAAGGTTGAGTGGTAAAAATTATGATTACTAAATGAATTAAAAGTGAGGGAAATACTAAGCTGGTTTTAGAGAGCTGGTTTTTATTTGAACCTTTAAAGTTGGGCAAAATTTGGATTGTTGGAGAGGAGGGAAAAGGGCATTCCATTAAGAGGGTGAGAAAAGACATGGAAGTGGGATTCATCTTGGCCTGTTTGTGAAAAGATATGGATACCATCTGGGTTTGTGAGGAGCAACTCTAGGACTCTTGACGAGACTGATAGAACATGAATGAAAAGTGGAAGATTTTGAAATTGATGTGGTAGGCAAAGCAATAAGAAGTTGCTAGTTAGGGGGTGAGGAGGAGTGATATGATGAAAGCAGTTGTTCAGGTGTTAAGCCCTTACTATGTACTAGGCATGGTGCTATGCAGTGGAATACAAGAGGAAAAGTAAAATGACAGTAGCTGGCCTTGAGTCTGAAGGATCTTCTAGTTCTAGCCCCATGACCCTATGGCTAAATGATTTCTGAAAACCTTCCCGGATCTACGAAGCTTACGTTTTCCCCTCTTTGTATTTTTGAGGAGCTTTCATGCTAATGGGGAAGACCACATATATAAAACATAACATGAATGCAAAGTAAATGGAATCCAACCCCAGAGAGCATGGCAGTGGCAGCTAGGCACCTCCTAGAATAAGCAGAGCTTTAGATGAGTCTTAAAGGAAGCCAGTGATCTAAGAGGGAGAGGTTAGTAAGGAGTGGCACATGGAACAGACCGTGAAAAGTCACAGAGATAGAGTATGGAATGTTATGTTCAAGGAACTGAAAGTAAGCCAGTATTACAAGATAGTAGAGTCTAAGGAGGGGAGGAGAATGTAAGAAGATAGGAAAAGTAGGGACCAGGTTATGAAGAGCTTTAATATCAAGCAAAGGGGATTATTTTTGACACTGCAGGTAATAGGGCATCACTAGACATGATCAGACCTAAACTTAAGAAAATTTACTTTGGAAGCTGAATGAAAAATGAATTGGAATAGGGAAGAGACTCGAGGCAAGGAGACCAAATAGAAAATTATTGTAATAATATAACAAAAGGTTATGAGGCTTGAACCATGGTGCCAGCTTTGTGAGTAGAGAAAAGAAGAGAACAGAGAAGAGATGTCAAAGTGGAAACAACATTTGGCAACAGCTTGGATAAGTGGAGAGATTGAGAGAGGAAATACAGATTACATACAGGTTGTGAATCTGGGTGACTGGAAGATTGGTGTTCCTTTCAATAGTAATAGACAGTTCAGAAGAAGGGTGAGACTTGGGAGAGAACATACTGTTGTGTTGTTGCATTTGAAATATGAGGTGAGAGTTGGGAGTTAATGATATTGAGGTGTTTAAAGCCATAAAAATGGGTGCTTGCAAAGAATCCTTGAGAAATGTTTACCTCTGGAGAACAGTGCTAGAGACAGAAGCAGGTTGTTATTAATGGAGAAGTTTTACCAAAATATATATCCTTTACTTAGTTTCTGAGCCTTAAAATACTTTCCCCTCATATAGGGTGACCAAAGAGTCAGAATGATTCAGGTTGCAATCCTGAGTGACTAAAAGGATATTGGTACTGTCAACAGAAATTGAGAACTTAGAAGAAAGAATAGGTGGAGATAATGAGTTATGTTTTCCACGTATTGAGTTTGAGATGCCAATGGGACATCCAGTTTGAAATGTTCAGTAGGTAGTTAGTGATGTGGGACTGGAGCTTAGGAGAAAGACTAGCTTCGGACATATGAATCTGAAAGCAATCTACACAAAAAGGGTAACTGAACTACTTTGAGCTGATGATGCTACCAAAAGAGTAGAGAGAAAAGGACCTATTAGGGGTAAACCCATATTGCTTTGTAAGTTTGAATGAATTGGTGACTTCCATTAGATGATCTGTCAAAAAACCTACACTTAAAAAACAGATTTTACAGAGTTTTTACTTTTATAACAAGAAGGTTCTTTTCTCCAAAAGAAAAGTTTCACTTGTTGCAAATGGTACATTAAATAGTGACCACAGCTAGACTGCTCCTTACTTTTTATGCTTTCTAATGGATCATCATTGTAGCTAACTCCTTCCATTTGTGCTTCTACTCCTTTTCATCCTCTGTGGTTCTCGTCCATGCCCTCTATTTATCCAAGACACTGCTGATGAGTGTTCAAGGAGGACTAGTACATCTGTTATGAGGGCTTGCTGAATGCTTTTTAGGACTGCTCATCTACCTTTGTGGTCTACCTAGCACTTGATTTTCACCTGGGGCTCCAATAAGCTGTAGCATGTGGACACATCTTGGTAAATCATCTCAGCAGACTGGCTAAACCGAGATGAAGATAACCAAGGAGCCTCCAACTGGTCGGTGAGTTAGAGGGCTGTCTACCCCAAGCATGTGAAGACTTCCCCTGGTGGAATGGGCATATAAGAACAGTTTGTTGCAGCAGCCATGGAGGCTACTGAAGCAGGCCCTCTGGAATCCTTAGAACTTGGTCAAGGCATCAGAGATGCCAATGCTATACACTACATCCCCAGCCATTGCTGGTCATCTTGACTTTTGTCTTGCCACTGGACTTCAATTGACTCTGAAAGAGAGAATGAGGCACAGAAAGACTGTGCAACTCTGCCTCACCTAAGTCTGTTTCTTGAATGAGTCAAGACATCATTCCATGATGTCATTGGTCCTCTTCGAAAATGAAGGACAAACAACAAATTTCTGAAAATGCAACATTGTCTCTCCATCTTTGTCACTACATGACCACGCAGACCACCTCCTTTTCTGGTTAAAATGTTGTGGTGAAGTCTTTTGTTCCTCTTCTTTCATTCTCTCCACTGTCATTTGGGTGACCTATAATTTTGATTCTTTAGAACTTTTGGTGTTTCTTGATTTGCAGTCAATAGTTCGTCACTGGGGAGATTATTAGAATTGGAAAGATAAGCTTCAGTGGCAATGAGCATCATACTATCCTTGAGAACATTGCATATTTTTCTAAATGTAGTCCATCCTGTTCTTTTCTTGTTTGATTCTGGGCCTGTCTCATCCACCTGCAGTACTTGCCCAAAGGTAAATGTGCTGTTGGTTTCCTCTCCAGTTGTATCTTCTTATCTGGGCAATATCCATTACTTTTCCACTTTATTTTTTCTATGTGAATTACCAAGCCAGTTAGTTTCTTAGTTAGCTGTGGATTTCATTGAAGAATCCTAATAATGTTCTGGTTCGCTGAAGCAATTGGTACGGTATTATCTACAAAATGGAGCTTGTCCTCCCTATTGGATTTAAAATATTCTCTTCATACAACATTTTTAGAACTACATTCAGTGTACTATCTACATTTTTAAGCAGTGAAACTATCAGAGCTTTAATAGAGGGGTATTTTGCTGTTTTTATTTTCTGATACACAAATCTTGTCTGACAATTTGTCTTGTGTTTTCTCTTGATTAGAATAGCTAAGTCTTTCACAGTTGATCATCCTTAAACTATTCCTGTTACTGTGTACAATATTCTCTTCGTTTTTCTCATTTACTTTGCATGATAAACAGTGGATTTCAAGCCTTGACTTGGGTTCAAATTCTAGGTTAGTAATTTACTACCTGTGTGACCTTATGTGATCTATGATCTGCAAAGCCTCTCTGGGTCTCAGTTTCCTTTATCTCTAAAATAAGATCATCTCTAAAGTTCTTCTCTTAATTCCTATGATCCTACTGAAAATAAGGGGAAAAGAATAGAGGCATAAGAGATATAACTAGGGAAATAAATTCAGTCCCTAGTTCTGGTGATGCAAGGTGTCTTGTAATATGACATAAGGAAAAGTATAGCCTTCTATAAGAAAGTGGTTTTTAGATATTCATGCTTTGACTAAATCCAAGTGACTATAACTAGATAGAGTTAAGGAACGGGTGAATTTACTATTAAAATAAAAATGAAGGCTAATGGACTGATGTTAATTTGTTTATAAGAAAGTGTAATCAAACTGATTTTTTTAAGTGGAACAGAAGTTGATTTCATTAACATTCCTACCCTTTCTATTCATTCTTTTTTGCTTCTTTGATATGAGGTAGAAATAGTTATGCCCAGAATTTTTAAATATCCTAAGACTAAAGCTATTTTTAAAATGTGTGTTTGTGTATACATATATCTCCCAGTCTTAATTTTTATTAGGAAAACATTTTGTTTGAGCAGTTAGGGGAGATAGTTTGAAATTCTTATCAGATTTCTTCCCACCACATTGTATTTGCATCAGAAAAATTGGTAGAAAATACTGCTTCTTTTGTACAGTTTGCCCTTACTCTTTTTGTTGTTTAGTCGTGTTGGACTTTTAGTGACCCCATTTGAAGTTTTCTTGGTAGAAATACTGAAGTGGCTTACCATTTCCTTCTCCAGCTCATTTTACAGATGAGGAAACAGAGGTAAAGTGGGGGTAAATGAGTTGTCCAGGGTCACACAATAAGTGTCTGAGGCCAGATTTGAATTCAGGAAGAGATTAGTCTTCCTGACTTTGAGCTCGCTACTCTATCCACTGTGCCACCTAGCTGCCCCTTATTTCTTGTTTAGGAAGTGTAAATAGTCTAGTGATCTACAGCCCAGCTAAAAGATCAGCCTGAATTGTAGTCAAATACTGTAACAGGAATATTCAGCTTTCCTATAAGTTCTCATTTTATTTTGTAGGGAGTAGCAACTGTAGTACCTGGGCTTAAGGAAATGGAAGTATAGACATTTTAATTATTCAACAAATACTGAACTTTTTGAGAATAACACATAGTGGTTTTTGGTTTTGTTTTTAATGAGAATAACAGCATGGTGTACCAACAGAATTAGCACTTGTTTTAGATTTTTGAGACCTGGGTTCAGATATGTGACTCTCAACAAAAAGTCACCTATTCTGGTTCTGTTTCTGCCTGTGTAAAGGAGGTTGGGTTAGATTACTATCTCTAAGGACCCATCAAACTCTCCAAATCTGTGAATCTCTAATAAGGAGGTAATAGTGTTAAAGTTCAAAGTTAAAGGAACTAGGAGTGCTAGGTCCTTCAGTGGGTTTTAAGGGGTTAAGGAAGTGGGCACTTGTTATTCCATGTGTGGGGGCGGAGCATGGAGTGGAAGTGGGTGTCCCAGGGGCCTTTGGCTGTTTATCTGACTGAAACTGGGGAGTGCGTGTTTGTTTTGGGGCTGGGAAGTCAATACTTCGCTACTCTTAGTCTATCGATCTTCTCCCTCAGGTCATGGAAAGGAACTCCTGACTGCCTCTGCACTGAACCCCGCCTCCCATGGCCGCTGCCTGCTGCACCAAGGCTGGGGCCTTTTTCAAGCTCACTCTGGGGCTGACTCCTACAGCAGCACCCAGGGCTTCTGGGATAGGCGTCGGGAACTCCCAGCGCTGTCATGTTTTTGCTTTCTTCCCCTGGACTAGTAGAGATTGGTGCAGAGGAGAAGGAGTGTATTATTGGCCCCCTACTATCTCTCGCCTACCCCATCCCCGTGCCTCCTCAACTTCTGCTTCCACCTCCACCTCTGCCTGTGTTCTCTGTCCACAGGACTCTTTGAGCGATGGCCTGAAAACTTGTTACAAGTACTTGAACCAGACCAGCCGCAGCTTTGCTGCAGTTATCCAGGCACTGGATAGCGAGCTGCGGTGAGTACTGTCAGCTATGGTGGAAGGAGAACCTCCTTTATGGGGTAGTTGACTCATCTGATTTATGCAAGATGGAACTGAGGTTGTTGTGAAGAGTTGACTTGAATGCAGCCTAATATTCCTTCTTTTCTGCAGTGTGTCTTGTCTAGATTGTTTTCCAACCCATATAAAGGTGTCCAGAGTTGAAATTCCCACATTTTTGATGGGAATGCCCCTTGAGGCACCTTGACATTTAATGACATTTGAAAAGGGGATTGGCATAGTTCACTTTTAGGGGGCAGTGGCAGTTTTATTCCTGCAGGTTTTGTGAATTAATTTTTTTTGAACAGTACATGCCAGATGTTTAGACTAAGATCCCTTTCTCTGTATCTTGACTGCAAAGTATTTGTAAAATTTTGTATGCCAGCCCTGTATATATTGCTTTTTATTTAAATACAACTAATCCTGTGGGGATAGTGGTAACAGTTGTTATTCTGTTAGAATCAATACACATGAATAAGGAAAACTAATACAAGTGCAGTTGATTATAAAGAAAACTTTAGGTAGATTGTAAATTTTCACATGGTGATCAATCAGAGGGCATTGTTGCATATAAAGGTGGGGGCTGTAAGCCAGGAGACACTCATGACCTTGACTATGTGACATCCAAAGTTTATTTATCTTTTGTTCAGTTTGAAATCTTTCTCTGTAATCTGATTCTTAATAAATAAAATGTACCCGGTGGTAAATTAAACACAACTCATGAAGAAAGAAGTTCACTATTGAAGGACTTAACTGCTTTTTTTTTGGGGGGGGGGTGTCTTCTTTTTATGAATTGTCTTTGAGCCATATGAGTATGTTTCTTCAATATTAAGATATATTTTTGAAAATTGTATCAAATTCCTTCTGTCTTTAACCTAAAATGATTAAGAAGTTAATTAAATTTGACAGACACTCATCAAATGGAGTGTGATGTGTAGGGCACCCTGTCTAACACTGAGGTTGCAAAAAGAAAAAGAAAACAGCCCCTATCTTAAAGGAGTTTGCATTCTAAATGAATGTTTTGGTTAGCTGAAAATTATTCATATCTTTGATACATAGCTTACCAAAAACTGAACATTAGTGCATTCTTGATTCAGTAGGTACTTCAAAAATCTCTCAAAACCTCATCATCCACTTGAACTAATGCAATAGTCTCCTGAAAGATATTCCCACTTCCTTTACAAATCTACAGACTACTTTGCTTTTGCATAGATTTAGTTTTGTTATTCCTTTGCTCAAAGTCTTCTTTACTTCTTTACTTCTCAAAGTAAAATGTTTACTCTGTTGTCGGGCCTTCATAGCCCTTTAAATCTGTCCTCTTCCTACTTTTGCAGACATTTCTTTTTTGTTTACTTATTTTCCTTTTGATCTTCTCTTTTAAAATTTTAATTGATATATTTTGTTTTAACATTACCCTTATTACCATAATATCCCATCTCCTTCACCCCAGAGAGGAATCTCTTTTAACAAAGAGTAAAAAAGAAAGAGGGTAGGGAGTAGTGGTTCACTAAAACTATAGCATCAGTAATCTTCAAGTATATGCAAGGTTCCTTCCCCCTTCCATGTCCACCTCTGCAAAGAAGATACATATCCATTTTTCCATGTCTCTTTCTGAACATGCTTTGTGATTATAAAATATAACCATTGAGTTTTGTTGTTGTTGTACTTTCCATTTACATTGTTGAGTCATTTAAAAAATGTTTTCCTTGTTCTTTTTATTTCACTTTGTGTTAGTTAATTCAAGTTCTGCCATGCTTTTCCACATTTTTCATAGCCAGCCTTATTTTTTCATAGTACTCTGTTCTAATCTTCTCTATGCTTCAGTCAAACTGGACTATTCCACCCCTTCTTTAGACACCCAGGACTCCCCCACCTTGATAACTTCGGTTTGCCCTAGTTCTTATTCCTGAAATGTTCTCCTTTCTCCCTTGGGAATTCTTCCCCTTCATTCAAAGCCCAAAAGCAAAGGTATGAGGAGAGGGATGTATAAGAAGTTTCAGGAAGATGACTTATCCCAAGGAAATTGCTGGTAAATCCCCTGATGATAAAGCAGCCCCCCACAAGAGTGCTCCCTCTACTAGAAGGGTAAAGAAATCTCATTACTATATGCTGGGTACTATGACTTTCTGTGAAGTTAGACATTATGAGAAGCCCACTTAATTTAAGTTTGATAAACTTAACTTTTAGTGCTTGATGCATGAAATTGCTTAGGACTTTAAAACAGATCTGTGCTTCCAGAGTGCAGCAGTTGATGCTTTGCAGGAGGCAAGTGAAGCCTCTCTGGCTGGACTTTTTGAGGATACCTGCCTTATATGCTTTCCAAACCAAGTCATAGTCATGCCAAAAGATAGCCAGCATACTAGATATGTGGAGAATGTGCTTAAACTTGATTATGTGGAAACTTTCTTCATTCTTACAACAGAAAAAAAGCCCTCTTCTTCATGTTATTGGTAGTTTTAAACATTAGAAATTTTCCCCAATGGGGTCAAAAGGTATTTAAGTATATGATTGTGAGCAGGAAAAATAGGGGATAGAAATGAAGTATTGGTAAGGTTTTTTTTCCCCCCATTTTCATTTATATGCAAATTTTGAGTATAAATGCAAGGACATAACCATTAATAAAGTCAAAAATGTTTTCATGAAAAGTTTCAATAATTCAACTTTATAACAATTTATTTGTAACTTGTTAACTTTTCCTGGACAATGCCCACATTTGGATTTTTTAAAACCATTAAATTCTTATTGGTCACAGCTGAAGGGTGTTTGCAGCATTTTTATCAGACAGTAGATTCTATTCATTCACTTTATTTTTCTGAGTTGTTTTACATGCAAATACATGTTTTTGATATGTCCGACTTCTGTGTTGTTCCTGTAAGTTTGCTATTAAAATGTATTAAACTACAAATAAGAAAGATGGAAAGAAAGTCCAATTCACATGCTTTCCCCTCCATAAAACTTTCCCAGATTTTCCCAGTTATTAAGAACTTTTATTCTCTCAGACCTTATGTAGCACTTGGCGCCTCTATAAACTCATGTTGTCTTTTTATTAAAGTTTTTTTTGTGTATTATCTCTCCCTAGAGGTTTATAAGTGTCTTAAAGGCAAGGGACTATGTCTCTTCAAAGTTCTGCAGCTACCCCCAGGCCCTTAAAAATGTTCATTGAGTTGAATGTATGTAGTGTTTTTACTTTACATACGTTATCTCATCTGAGTCTCATAGCCACTATGGGAAGGAGGTGGAGTAAGTATTACTTTCCTTACTTTACAAACTAAAGCTCAGAGAGAGGTTAAAGCAAGTTGCTCAAGATTTTGTAAGCAGTTAGTAGTGGTATCAGATCCCAAACCTCTGCCTTGTTAGCCCTCTAGTCCAGTACTCATTCTGCTGTACCATGTATAAGTGTAGGACGTAGTATAGAATTTGTACTGAACTTCTGATATAGTTTACAGAGGGTAGCATGGTACGGTAGAAAGAATAATTAGTTTGGAATTGGGAAGGACCTGGATTGAAATCTTGGCCCTGGCATTTGCTAACAGTGTAGCCCTGGCCAAGTCATTTTAATACTCTCTTCCCCCAACTTCAGTTTACTAACCTGTAAAATAGAAAATAATTAAAGTTAAGCTAAACCAAAAAAACCAAATCAACTATGACCTGTGACAGTATATGTATAACTCAGTGCCTGTAGCCCTCACCTTTTTACCAGGAGGAGAAAAACATAAATTCATCAAATTCTCCAAGTCTGATATTGTTTATGACAGTTTGATCTGAACTCCACTTCCTTTTAGTGTTATTTATGTTTAGATTTCATTGTATATAGATTTTTCCTTGTATCATTTTCTTTGCTATTAAGTCACTTTATAAAAGTCTTCTCGTGCTTATCTGAATTCTTCATAGTCTTCCTTTTTTGACTGCATGCTGTCATTCTATTGCATTCATATACCACTATTCAGCCATTTCCCAGTCTTTGGGCACCCACTCTGTTTCCAGTCTTTTGCTACCACAGAAAGCATTGAATGAATATTTGGTGTGTATGAAACTTTTCTGTCTTTAGTTGTCTTGGAGTATATGGCTAGTAGCAGAATCACTGAAGGCAGCTAGGTGTTGAGGTGGACAGAATGCTGGGCCTGGAGTCAAGAAGACTTCAAATTCTGCCTCAGACACCTGCTAGATATGTAACCCAGCAAGTCACTTAACCTGTATCTGCCTCAGTTTCCTCAGTTCTGGGGAAAATAACAGCTCCTGCCTCTCAGCATCGTTGTGAGGGTCAAATGAGATGATATTTGTAAAGCACATAGCAAATGCTATATGTGTTAGCTATTAGCTATTATTAAATGAAGTTATTTACTTTCTTAGCGTAGTTTCACCATATTTTCCAGAAGAATTAGAACAGGTACAGCTTTACCAACAAAAGTATGAGTATATCTACAGTACTTCTACTTCTCCAGCACTAACAGTTTGTCTGTCGTTATCATTGCCCATTGGAGTATAAGGCAAAATCCCAGTTGTTTCATATGCTTTCTGTTGCCACTCCTAATCCCCCCTCTCAAATTTTTATTGCTGTTTTTTGTTTCATATTGCCCACATTTCCCCATTGTATCCCTTTTCTTGCCTCCTTCCAGGGAGCCATCTCTTAGAACAAAGAATTGTTTTTAGAAGGAGAAAAACCCCCAGTGAATACAGATTAAAAAAAACCTGACACATGTAAAGCCCATACCTGTGGACAATCCACCTCTGCAGAGGAGTGGGCATAAGTGTCTTCTTACGTCTTCTTTGGGTCCAACCTTGTTTTTAATCGTTTTATGTCATTTCTCTTCGCTTTTTTTTGTGGTGGTTGTTTTTTGCCGTTTGCATGGTTGTCATTGTGGTAGTCATGTGTATTGTTTTCGTGGCTCTGTGTATTTCACTTTGCATTAATTCATGCAAGTCATGTCATCATTTCTCTGATGCCATGGTCCTTTTTGAAAATGAAGTACAAACACAATCTGTGAATAGACCAGGTTGCCTGAATGGGGACCTAGCTAGTTGGGTAACTCAGCTTGTCTCCCTCTCCCTCTCCCTCTCCTCCTCTTCTCCAATTTTGATAGCCAGAAGCTGCCCATTTAACTTGGGGTTTGCTAGCTTGATTCCTTCCTTCTTTCCTTTCTTCCTTCCTTCCTTCCATACTTTCTTCCTTCCTTCCTGCCTGCCTGCCTTCCTGCCTTCCTTCCATCTGTCCTCTGTCCTCTGTCCTTCTGAAGCTCACAGATTGGACTGCAATAGGTCTCTGCCCAAGCTCCACTCGATGGCTGTATTTTGGGGCCTCCTGCTTCAGAGTGAATGTCAGTTGTAACTGTTCTTCTTTGGAACAGCAACCCTGAGAGTCTTCCCCTCCCAGCTTAATTTTTTTTTCTTTTTTTCAAATTAAAGGGGCCATCCCTTGACTCACTTCTTAAAGAGGCCTATTCACTGAATGGGTGTTACCTCACTCTAAGTGAGTACCTGAAAAAGCCTTAGCCTAAAAGGACCAGGGCTCCCATTGCATCCTGGGTCATCTCCAGTCATCCTGATGAATATCTGGTCACTGAATCCAGATTGCTTTGGAGGAGAAAGTGAGACTGGTGACCTTACACAGCCCTCTCTCACTCAATTCAAAGTCAACTGCAAGTCACGCCATCATTTCTGTGATGCCATGATCCTCTTTGACGATGAAGGGCAGACACACAGCAACATAAGTTCATATAAGTCTTTCTCATGCTTTTCTGTATTCATCATACTTCTTGTTCTTGTCATTTCTTAGAGCATTGTGGTTTTATTTTAATGATTTGCAGCATATTTTTCATATTGATCATTTGCATTTCTTTGGTTGAAAACTGTTTTTAACCTTCAAGTTATTGGGGAATGACTCTTGCTCTTAAATGAATTTGTGTCAGTCATCTATACATCTTTTTCAGAAGTATTTGATACAAGGGTTTTTGGTTGGGTTTTTTTGGCCACTCAGCAGTTTTTCTTAGTCTGGTTCTGTCAGTTTATGTCAGTATAAATTTGATTTATTAGATTAGATTAGAATGATGAATATGGTGTGAAAAATCTTAGTTATTTTAGCTTTCCTATTGTTTGAGTTTTGAGTAAATTAATTTGCTCTTTTAAATGATAGTGCTAGTATCATATATGACATGTCATTGAAATATTTTGTAACTTGTGAAATACCCTAGGAGATAAATTTATACTTTGAGACATAAATATTTCTTCCTCTTTTTTCAGCAATGCTGTGTGCATATTTTATCTGGTTCTTCGAGCTCTGGACACTCTGGAAGATGACATGACGATCAGTATGGAAAAAAAGGTCCCATTGTTGCAAAATTTTCACTCCTACCTGTACCAGCCAGATTGGAGGTATATGGAAAGCAAGCAAAAGGATCGTCAAGTCTTAGAGGACTTTTCAACGGTATTGGAACTAAAAATAATTCTCTTAATTTTTTGACAGATGATTCATGGTTACCAGCTAGTAGTTGCCAAAGGCATGAACCAACTCTGTAAGAAATTATACAGGGTTCAGAATTGATTCTTATCATTTTAGTAGGGTGGGTTCCAATTTACCAAAATGTCCTTTTCCCATTAAAAGCAATAAAATTAATATTGAATAAATTCTCAGGGCACAAGAGCCTGTTTAATTACATAGTTAAATGTTTGTGCAATTCATACTGTTTTCTTGAGTGCCAAGTTCTTTCTGGACCTCATTTTCTTTGAACCTAGTTAGCAGGGCAGCTTTAGGTAAGTACTTTTGGGATAAGAACAGAAACTCCAGTAGGTGGGAAATCCAGTGGCAGAATAACAGCATTTTCTAAAATGGCAGCAGGGGATGGGGATAAAGCCACATACTTTATATATACAGTTTTTTTCTTATTTCAGGTTTCAGATTTCCTGTATGTTGACCAAAGGCTAGGATAATATCTGTTCTTTAAAATGAGAACTTTTCCAGTGATAATGTACTTTTAAAATGTGGAAATGGTTAAACTGTGTTTTTTTTTTAATATTTTATTTTATTTATTTTAGTTTACATCATTCATTTCCATGAGATTTTCAGTTATAAATTTTCTCCCCATCTTTCCCCTACCCCCCCCCCCAAAACAGCCATCCCCTTGTATGATCCCTCCCCCAATCTAATCTCTCCTATGTCCTCCCCCATCACTCCTCTAACTTTCCCATAGGGCAGGATGAATCTCCCTTCCACAGTGCCTGTGAATCTTAAGTTCCAGTTGGATGTAGTTAATAATAATAGTAATAATAATTGTATATATATGTATATATATACATATATATTTTTGACATTTGAGTATAGAGCTTTAAATTCTAGATCTTTTTCTTCTTCCCTCGTCAGCCACCCCCACTGGAAGAACAAGCCATCAAATACAGGCTGTACATGTGCAATTACGCAGAACCTCTCCACAGTGGGCACATTGTGAGAGACTGATTACATGTCTTTCCTTCCTATCCGACCCCCCCCCTTCCCCGTTCCACTCTCTACCCTGTCCCTGTCCCTCTACAGAAGTGTGTACTTCCATCAGCCCTCCCCCCCACCCTTCCCTCCCCTCCATCAACCTACCTCTCATCCCCATTCCCCCTATTTTCCTGTTTGGCAAGATGCCCATAAACTGTGTTATTTCAAGGAATTCTTTTCCTGATTCTTTCTTGAGTCACTGTTTTTGTGACCACAAGTCATTTTCTGTATTTTAGAATTTCAAATCCTTTGGGTTTATTCAAACTGTAGGACAAAAGTTCTTAACCTTTCTTTGTTTTTTGAATATTTCGCTAACTATATTTCAGTATGATTGCTTTCCTTTGTTATCTTACATATTTTCTTTATGCATTTATAAACATTGACAAATTGGTCCATAGACTTGCCATAGGGGTCTGGTAACACGAAAAGGAATTTGGGATGAAATGACAAGTGGAAATAAATTTGAATGCCTTGCATCAGGAGAAATTTTTGAAGAAAAGAGACAGGGTTATAAAATAATAAAGTTATGTTTCTTTGACTAGGGTAGGGCAGCACTAGATTTTCTTCTGTTACCTCTTTATACACCCTTTTATGTACCCTTGATATCTTCAGTTTGGGTTAACTAAAGACTTGACCGTCTTTCTTACACCCAGGGAGGAAATTAACAGAGCTTCTACCACATTAGTGTTTTCATTATCTGTATAGCCGACATTGAATTAGTTGAACTTTGAACCTTTAGAAAATTGATTATTTTTTATACTTAAGTACTTCAGTTATGGACATTCCTTCCAGGGGTATAGATGGCGACCCATTCATAGCTTCTTATAGCTTTCAACTCTTGTCTGAATTCTTCCATAAAGGTGGTTTCAGCGTGTTAGAAGTCACCTTTTAGGTCTTTAAACGTTACTTGAGTAGCAGTATACTGCTCAAGCTAGTCAATTGTAGCTTGCGGTGGATACGTGGCTGGCCTGTCTCCTCTGATCAAAGATATTCTTTAAACTTTTTTTTTTTTTTTGCTTTTTTGGAGGGCAGTTGGGGTTAAGTGACTTTGCCCAAAGTCACACGGCTAGTAAGTGTGTCTGAGCTCAGATTTGAACTCAGGTCCTCCTGACTCCAGGGCTGGTGCTGTACTCACTGCACCATCTAGCCGCCCCCTGAGATATTCTAATTCTTGCATACTAGACATCGCTGTAATAAGATATGTTACTTTAATCCAGCACATCTGCCTTTCCATTGTCCTTGGGATTATCCATAATTTTTATTCTTTATAAATTGTTTTATTTCATAACTTGCAGCCACCAATAGGAAATTTGATTTTAAAATGGAGTTTCGTATCAAGAGCAGCTTGGAATCATTAAAAGTGCTGCATGACTATTTTGAAAAAAAACAAAAACTTTTTATATTACTTTAATTTTCAAACATATGCCTTCTTCCTCCTATACCCAGAAAACCACCCTTTTGTAACAAAGAATGAAAAAGAAGGAAAAAATCAGTTCAGCAAAACTAACTTAAGAATTGAGTTCAACAGCACATGCAGCGTTCCAGCCTTAAGGTCTCCCTGACCTCTTCGGGGAAGGAAGGTTATGTTTTTTATTCTTTTATTTTCCAAGTATAAACTTGGACATTTTAACTACAGAGCAGTTTATGTCGTTGTAGTCATACTGTGTTTTCCTGGTTCTGTTTATTTCACTTTGCAGCAAGTCATAAAAGTTTTCCTATGTTTATTTGAATTCTTCATAATCTTTGTTTCATGTGGTATGGTACTATTTCATTGCATTGATGGCCCACAATTTGTTTAGCCATTCCATAATTCATGGTATTGATTTTGTTTTCTTTGCCATATATTTCTTCTTTTTCTGAATTATTTTTCTCCATCTACCCCTTCCCCCACCCATCAAGAAGGCAAGAATGTGATACCCATTTTGACATATGAAGTCATGCAAAACATAGATTCGCATTAGCTCTTGGGGCAAGGGGAGAAAAAAAAGAAGGGGAAAATATGCTTCAATCTGCAGTCTTGAGTCTACCTTAACTCTATTTTTGAATGTGAATAGCATCTTGTATCATGAGTCCTTTGGAATTGTGGCAGATCATTGTTTTGATCCAAGTTATTAAGTCTTTCACAGTTGATAATCCTTAAAGTATTGTTGTTACTGTACAGATTATTCTCTTGGTTCTGCTCACTTTGTTTTGCATCAATTTGTATAAGTCTTCCCAGATTTCTGGGAAATTTTTTTAAGCACAATAGTATGCCATCATATTCATAAACTGTAACTTGCAACCATTCCCCCCATTGGTGGGCATCCTTTCAGTTTCCAGTTCTTTGACACTACAAAAAGAGGTGCAATAAATATTTTTGTACATGTAGGTTCTTTTTCTTTTTCTTTGATCTCCTTAGGGTGTGTAGACTTGGTAGTAGTGTTGCTGGATCAGAGAGTATACAGGTTTATGGTGTATATGCCTTTTGGGTAGAGTCCCACATTGTTCTCTATACATAATTAACTGCAGTTCAGTTCATCTTAAGTCTGATTTAATTCTGCCCCCAATTCATCTTCCAGTGTCAGTGCCTTTTCATTTTTTATTTAATGCCAGCGTGTGGTCATAGAACTGTAAGACATGAAAAATGGTGCTTGTAATATGTTAAAGAATAGTTATTTCCCATTCTTGGTGCCATAATAGTTCACATTGAACTGATCTCAAAGTGACTGGTGGCACAATGGATAGAGCATTGGGTCTGCTGTCAGGAAGACCTGAATTCAAATTTGACCTCGGATACTTTTTAGCTGTGTGACCCTAGACATGTTGCCTCTATTTGCCTCTGTTTCCTCATCTGTAATATGGGAAAGATAGTAACACCTACTTTGCAGGATTATTGTGAGGATCAGATGTGATATTTATAAAAGCATTTAGTACAGTGATTAGCACATAGTTGATGATTTGTACTTATTTTCTTGTCTTCTTTCCCCCTTCTCCTATATACCCAGTGCATATTTCTAAGGCATTTCCAAACATTTGCCAAAGTGTTAGGAAAATCTAACACAAAAGTTCAATCATGTCACCCCCTTAACTCAGTAAAATCCAGTGACTTCTTGTTATGTCCATGATCAAACATAAACTTTCTTTTTAGTCTTATTATGCGTGTGCTCTTTTGTTCTGCCAAACTGGCCTTCTTACTCATACACGGTACTCCTTGGTACACCCTACATCACTGGCTATCCACATTTGTGGAATGTACTTCCCCTTCTCACTCACCTCCCCTTCTTGTACGTCTCATCTGGTCACTTTTATATGAATCTTTTCCTGATAGCCTGTTATAAAATACCTTCATTTCCTTCTCACTCTCTTCTAACCTCTTGCAGTTTGGCTTCCAGTCTCATCATTCTACTGAAAACATCTCCAAAGTTGCCAGTTATCTTTTAGTTGCCAGAAAAAGTCATTTTCTTTGACCTCTCTTCAGCCTTTGACATTGCTGATCACCCTCTTTTCTTTGATATTCTCTTTTCTCTAGATTTTCAAGATTATCACTCTCTCCAGGTTTTCCTACATGGTAGTACACTTCTTAGTCTTATTTGCTAGATTTTTATCTGCATCATGCCTTCTAACCCTAGGTGTCCCACAAGGTTCTGCCTTGGGCCCTCTTTTGTTTTGTTTCATTTGGTGATCTCATTTTCTCTCCTAGACTTAATTACCATTTCTATGCTGTTGATTCTCAGATCTACATGTCCTGCCCTAACTTTTCTGCTAACCTCCCGTTTCCCATATTCACACATGCTTGTGTGATATCTTGTACTGGAGGTGCAGGAAATACTTTAAACTCAGAATGTCCAAAACTGAACTCATTGTCTTCTCCTCGAAATCCTCCCTTCTATTTCTTATATTCCCTCTTACTGTTGAGGACAACACCATGCTCCCAGTCCCTTTAGGTTTGCAACCTAAGTGTCACCCTCAATTCCTCACTGTCTCACCTCTCATATCCAATTTGTTGCCGAGATCTATTGATTTCACCTTTGCAAGATCTCTCTAATCTCTTGCCCTTCTCTCTGATAGTGTTACCTCCTTGGTCCAGGCCCTCTTTATGTCATATTTGGAGAGTTTGCCCGCTTCAAGTCTCCCACTCCAGTCTCTCTTCCATTCAGCCATGAAAGTGATTTTCCTAAAGCACAGATCAGATTGTCACTTCCCACTCTTTCCCCTGATTTTAAACTTCATTTGCTCCCTGATAACCTCCAGGATCAAATACAAAAATCATCTGTTTCCAGTCTTCTTTTACCTTACTCTCTATCATGAACTCTTTGACCCTGTGACACTGACCTCCTTGCTACTTCTAGAACAAGATACTCTTTCAGTTCTGGGCATTTTCTCTGACTGTACCCCATGCCTAGAATATTTTTCCATTTCATCTCTGCCTACTGGCTTTAAGGTCCAAGTAAAACTCCATCTTCCACAGGAAGCCTTTCCTAATCTTCTTAATTCTAGTACCTTCCTTTTTAATTATTTCCTATTAATCCTGTATGTAGCTTGTTTGTACATATTTGTTAATTGTCTCCTTGGTGAGATTGTGATCTCTTTGAGGGCAGGGCCTTTTACTTCTTTTGTATTTCCAGCCCTTAGCACAATGCCTGTCACAATGTAGGTGCTTAATAAATGTTTACTGACTGATTGACCTCAAATGCTATTGCTTTCTTCCCTTTCCCCCAATAATTTCAGGTTTTGCACATATCCATATATGTATATATCATCTTTTTTAGCTAGACCTGAGATTCCAAAATTTATTTGGCCTACTGCCCCCTTAAAAAAAAGTTGCTTGGTGCTGCCCCCCCCCCATGTACGTTTTCAAACTCTAACAGTTTTTTTAATTTGCATCATTTCAAAAAAAATAATATGTACATTTTAAAATGATGCATCGTAAATTTAACACTTTATTTTAAATTTGTGGGTGTTTTCCTGCATTGAAATTTTGATGATACATATGTCATGCAACCAAATGGTACTGTAAACAAGTTGTTACTAGCGCATATTCCTGCCTGTACATGCTGGACTTTCTGACAGTGCATGCATGCCACTCTCACCTGCCATCACTTTTGCTTGTTAAGACCTATCTCTCACCTGCCATCACTTGCTTGTTAAGACCTATCAGCAGATTTGACCACTGATGGCTTATAATTTGCATTTTGTATATTTATTTGGAAAATAATGTAATTACTACAACTTTAACTCTGTTACACAACAGGTGAAACAAGCAGTTTTTCAAAAGTTTCTTCTCTTCTTTCCTTATACTTCCACCACCTCCTTATTTTTATTCAATGTCCCCCAATTGTACCCAACTACTACCACCCCCTGAATCTATCCAGCAGACCTTCCCCCCCCAGTATCACCTACTTTGGGAACATTTGATCTAGAACGTATTTTCTGTATTATGTCTGGAAAATTGGGGCTGTTTGACTTTTTGTCTTTGTGTCCCCAGCACCTAGCACATAGTAGGTGATGTATTTATTTAAATAGTGTTTTACAATTTCCAGACTGCTTTCTTCAGAATTGTGTGAGGTAAGCAGCATGAGTATTATCCTTATTTTAAAATTGAAGAGATGATAGGGTTTACAACTCGGCTAGTCACACTCCTTGCACGCAGTTGTTTTGAGACTTGAAAGTTCAGTTCTCTTTGCACTAAATTAATTGCCCTTCTAAGTATTCTATTAAATGACTCTTTTCTAGTCATTTTTTTGGTAGTGTGATATAAGAGATCTAAAATGAGGGGATTGGAGTAGATAACTTCTACACAGTGTCCCTGTGAAAGAGAGCAGCTGGGGTGGCATGAGTACCTTGGGGAGCGTATATCTCATGACCACTCTTATCTGGAGTTTTGCAGGCTCAGGGACTCATTTTTATAAGTTTACCCACGGTGATTGGGCTCTCCAGAATTGACTAATACTAAACAAACTCAGAATCAGGACTGATAAACTAGAATTCCAGCTTATTTCTTTCCAGAAGTTGACTTACCAAGAGAGAGAACCAATGCTGAACCATGTTGTGAGCTTCTTTTTGGTGGGTAAATCCACTGAGGAAACCAACTTTAAAAAAATTTGATCAGAAGTTGGTAAGTATGCAGTTAAACAACCAGAGTTAGACAGTCTTAAGGAAAGTTTGGATCATTAGGATAGTTTAAATTTCCATTCACTAAGGGATATTTCTGTTTCTAGAACCCTTCCTGGTTGCCTGGAAACAGCATCCTCTTGCTTAAGCAGAGTCAGAGAAACACTGATGTTCTTTCTCTGGGATCTTTCTTTTTTCTAGGCTCCAAGCAGGCCACCGTTGTTTATTATGACAGCATTTCCTTGAGTGTGCTGCAATAAAAATTAATTATGTGGCAGTTATATTAGTTATATTCTTATTCATGTCCTTTTTGAGAAGATAGTAAAAAATAACCTGGTTCCTCTGATTGACTTTGGAAGACTGATTTCTTTTATTGGTTTCACAACACATAGAACAGTACAAAATTCAAGTGGGTTTTTAGGACAGTGACTGATCAATTTGATGTTAATTTTTGTTGACATCAATTTTTTTCTTTTTGAAAGTTTTATTGATCTTTTTTTTTACATTAATACTTCTTACTGACAGTCTCTCCACATACCTGTCAAAGAACCTTTTCTTTTTAACAGATCAGTATCATACTGACATCTAAGAGTCAGTTTCTTAGAAAGACATTTACTAACCTCTCCAGTTGTGGGACATACAGTATGTTTGGAGCTTGTAGCACCCTGATGGCACAGGATTCTCTAAGGGAGCTTTGCAGATAAGTAAAATGTAACAAACCTGTTTCTATAATTATGGCGCAAAGAAACAGTGCTTTTGCTTTTATTAATTTTAAGATCCCTACCAGATGTAGGTAAATTTTTATCCCTGACTTTGTTGTATTTATTACTTCAGGAAGGGAAAACAGGAGAGATGTGCTATAAAGCTGAAATCTTTACATTTCTTTGCTTTGTAGTCTGGAAGTAATTACTTGTGATTACCTCTCAGCTCCTCTCAAATATGTCAGCTCCCTTAAACTACTTGCTGAAATAAAGATATGGCAAAATAAAAATAACCAGGAATCAAGAAGAAGAACCTTCCAGGAAAAATATATGCCCACGGGATGAAAACTCCTTCTTCAATTCAAATATTTATTGAACTTGTTAGATACTATGCTAGGTAATTGAAGAGAAGTAGAAACAGGGTTCCTGACCTTAGATAATGAACCCTTTCTTTGAGAAATACACAGGAAAAGCTGTTTATTTTCCTTGTCTCCACTTCTTCTCTCACTTCTCATTGCTGTTGGTGGTGATGGGGATCCTGGATTAAGTGTTTCCTCAAGAATGTTCTCTATTATAGCAGCAAGGGCCACAAAAGAAATGGGGCCAGTAGTCTGTATGGGTGATTTTCCGGGGTGAGCAGTTTGTTTCTCTTAGAGGTAGTAGGGAGCCATGTTGAATTGAGTACTCTCTGTGCTTCAGGACACCTCTAGAGAATGGATTAGAGGCAGTCTGGAAGCCTGGAGTCCAATTGGAAGGCTTTTGGAATAGTCCTGTTGAGGAGTAAAGAGGATCTGAATTAGAGTAGATAATGTGAGTTGAGAGGAGGGGATAAATGGGATATATTTTGTGGAGATAGAAGTGATAAAATTTGGCACCTTAACTGGTTATGTAGGGGTGACTCAAGATAGTCTAGAGAAGGTGTTGTGAGGGGAGCTTACCGTCTAGTGAGAGAAGACAGTAAACAGGTGGAAGCTGAAAAGAGGAGGCAGACCACAAGAGGTTACCTGGTACAGGTAACTTCCTGGAGTGGAAACCAGAGCAGCTGATCATAATTGATATATGATGTATCCTTTTACGTCCACCCCAGTCTGAGCCTTTTTTTAAGGGAGGCCTTGGGAGGAATTCATTATTTCATGTACAGCCCTCTGATCACATGGGATGGGAATGTTGGGGAGTTGAAACCAGCAAAAGAGGCAGAGCTTTTGGAAAAGAAAAGTGAACTCCCTCTAGTAATAGGATATGATTAGTAATATTTTAAGTGTATCTAAGGGACATTTTGTAGGTAAAAGAAGAATAACAAATTCTACTTTGAAAAAGTTGCATTTAATGTAGCCACAGGACATCTGTTGTATTTATATAGTGTCCCTTTGAAGAAAATGTTGCAATACTTTGGCCTATTGGGTATTATATGACCTCTCCTCAAGATTAAAGGGGATTCATGTCATCTTTTCCTTTGTATAAGTGAACTCTGCATGAACTGCTGGTATATAACTTGTGCTATGGTTACATATATGAAACTGAAGACTGATGCTGGTCTTGGCTATATTTAAGGAATACTTGTATCATTCATCCATCCAGTCCTTGGTTGGGTTGGGATTTCTAGAGTAAGCATGCAGTCCCAATTGTCACTTTTCTCAAGGTATATTTTGTATATAATAGCTACTTAAGTAAAAGTTTATTGAATTGACTGACATGTATAAGTAAGTAGCTAAAAAGTAATGATGTAAGGAAAGGACTGCTTTTAGAAATGAGTGAAATTAAAACCCCATCCTAACAGTATTACTTTGGAAACTCTTCCCAATCTGTCCCTTCTCCTGTAGACTTTTCCCTTAGTATAAATAGATTGTCTTGTCCAAGAAAAAACTGGAGGAGCGTAGTTGAAGGAAGAATCAGTGAACCTAATAGACCTATTTTATTCCCATGAGCATCAAGAGCCAACTCCGGAGACTGGCTTGAGATACATGTCTCCTGAAACACTGAATAAACTGAGCTGGTTACATGATCTATTTGGGGTTTCCAGTTGAAAGAAAATTATTTGTCCCAAATAGTCCGAATAATTAAAAAAATTTTTAAAAAAACCCGTTCTTCCTAAAAGCATAGTCCAAGTAGGTACAAGTTATTCCCTAAACAGGGTCTATTTACTATTTTCTAATTTGGATAAATCATATGTTAATATGTTCTAACATTCACATAAATTTTTCATGTCATTATTGTGCAAGTTGTTTATAAATATTTCAACCTGTTTTTAAATGTCTGAAGTAGCAACAAACCAACAGAAGATTAGCACCAGAAACATTACTTTAAACCAGTGGTTCTTAACCTTTGGGTCGTGACCTCTTTGGGGGTTGAACAACCCTGTCCCGGGTCGCCTAAGACCATCAGAAGGAAGGTTGAGAACCACTGCTTTAAACTATTCATCCATCAGAATATATACCAATCTAGAAAGAAAGATATTTGGTGTCCTCTGTAGTCAAGTGGATTTTTTTTAAGTCAGGTTGGGCAGAGAATCCAAAACTTTGGTTCCAATTGGAAAATATGCCATTCTTAATAGTTTTTAAATATGGAAATCAGTGGCAGGTAGCCTGGTTTCAGTTACAGAAAAAGACATTCTCTTCTAAGGGGTGTGTGTGTGTGTGTATCTGAAGTTGTCATTTACAATACCTTATATTGGAGAAATCACTTTCTTGAGTGTATGAGTGTTTAAGTATTTATTGAGTGTTTGAATGTATAGAAACTTTAGGCTGAGCCAAGTTGAATGCTTATTTTAATAATCATTCTGATTTCAAAAAGTCTTTTCTCTTAATAGCCCTGTAAGTGTCATGTTGGTTCTTATGGTTTCTACTTTTTATGGATTCTGTTATAGGTCTCCTTAGAGTTTCGAAATCTGGCAGAGAGCTATCAAGTGGTGATTAATGACATTTGTCAAAAAATGGGGCATGGAATGGCAGAGTTTTTGGAAAAGAAAGTGAACACCATGCAGGAATGGGATAAGGTTAGTGACATTTTAAGTGCATCAAGGGACAATAGTAGGAAAACAGTGTTTATACCCAATGCCAACAACTAGGAACAAAACTGACAGCTCATATCTGTTATATGCCTGTTTTATACATATACACACATACACACACATGTTTTTAAATACATTTACATATATGTGTATATATCATACATATTAATCATAATAATTAAAACATCTCAAAAGTGGATTTCTGCATGTTGTTGTTCATGCCCTGAAGATGTTACGTATTTATTTGGTCAAACTTGATATAGCTTAGCTTGGCTCAGGCATCTGAACATTAGACTATAAAAGAGCCATATGGAAGTCTTAATTATTAATTGGATCTACTTTTAATTTACAGGGTAATGATAGGTAAATTGCTTTTTGCTTTGGTTTCTTAATCTGTGGTAATAGGGGTAATAATGGCTTTCACATTTTTTTCTCTCATATCAGTTTAGTACCAAGTACTTTTGTTGCTTCTTCTTCTAATTTCCAGTTACACCTTTCACACAAGTTTCATTGAAACTCAGGGTGCTGGAATCAGTGTAAAGCTATTGACTTTTGAAGAATAGATTAAAATGCTAATCCTGTTGTGGAACATATAAGTGTGTTCCAGGCTCTCAATAGAGAACTAAAGGAATGAGAAATGGGCCAAATCTTCATATTATATGAGGCAGCTAGAACTTCTGACTTTCTTCTCTTCTGTTACCTCTTCCCCCTTTTGTTTTTTTCTAAAACCAGTAAGGTGGAAAGAGGCTAGAGAAATAGGTGTTGAAAGATAAGGGGGGAGTTACAGCAATTATAGACACCATCCAAAGGGAAGGACACAAGATAAGTTGTTTTAGAATAATGAAAGTAAGAGAATTATGAACCTAGGGGAAATGATCATTGCTTTTACATTATGTGATTTGACCCTTGAAAGGTAGCCATCTTTGGTCCATCCTCAGCACTTGAATAAACAAGATGTTGAATGAGTGTTTTTTTATATAATAAAGTTACAGATGTGAAAGACTAGCGAAACACAGCCTTGTGGGATAACACACATAGTGGACTGAAGTAGCTGATAGATGTTTGAGGCGTGTGCATGTGTGTATTTTGTGTATTTGTACACAGTTTGATTCAGCTGAGTGCAGTTTTATGTGTTCACCTAGTGTTCCCTGTGGACAAAGTCATACATAAATAATTGGGAACTATATGTTATGTTCAGAATGTTCCCTTAATATATCAATTGTGTTGGAACAAATTTATGTTTTCAAAACAAGCATTATAGCAAAACTGACTGTACTTTTTTCCTTTGCATAGTGCTGGAGTCACATGAACACTAATATTCTAATTCTACTTTTTCTATATTCCATATCGATTTAGGTAGCTTTACTTCTAGTTTCCATAGCACTACCAAAGTTTATTACACTTTTAACTCTCCCAGATCCCTCACTTTTGGATGCCATGCCTATAATCTGTTGCTATTGGAATATGCCTTCTAATATTGTTCTTCAGGTTTGTGTTTAATGTCAGTTAAAGAGAATGTTTGTTTGCCCTTTTCCTGATTTACTGATTGCTCTTTCTGTGGTATGTCTTGGAGTCCATTTTACTTTGGCTGTTATTCACTTCTGAAATTTTTTGGGTTGGGGGGATGGGTGTTAGGAGTGGGATGAGAAAGTGAGTGAGAGTGAGAGTATTATGTAGTGCTTTTCCCACAGTTTGGAGAAAAGGTTTGTTTTTTTTTTTTAACCAACTTTTTGCAAGTACCCCAAATAAGATTTTTCTTTGTTTTGCCAACTGTTATTAAAAATAGAAATCCGTTGATTGTTAGTTACCTGTTATCTCCTTTACAGTGATGATTATGACTGAATTTGAATTTATTAAAGATATAAACTCAGTATAAGTTAGTTTCTACTAACAAGGATATTTGACATAACATTGCATTTACTGAAGGTGCTGAATAACAAAGAATTTACTGTAGCTCTTTAAAAAATGATCTTTTACAGTACTGTCACTATGTTGCTGGACTAGTAGGGATTGGCCTTTCTCGTCTGTTCTCGGCTTCAGAATTGGAAGACCCCATTATTGGACAGGACTTGAAGCTTGCCAGTTCTATGGGTCTGTTCCTACAGAAGACAAACATCATTAGAGATTATTTGGAAGACTTGATGGAGGGGAGAGAGTTTTGGCCCCAAGAGGTAACAGAAATGACGAGCTATGAGAGAAAATACTCTAGAGACTTTAAAAAAAAAAAGAAAGAAAAGAAAAAGGATTGTTTCCCTTATTTAAAAAAAGACCACATATTAGAAAAAAAATAAGATTCAGAGAATTTATTTTCTAATTTTTAATTTGTTCAACCTTTTGCCTTCTTGTTGGCTTTTTTTAAAAATTAGATTGTATTTAAAGCTAAGTTAAAATTTTATATGGAATTTTGTGGATTAATAGAATACAAACTATATTGTTGAAGAAGTTTAATTCTTTTCCTTCAAAAATTCTTTTGTGAAAATGTGTTCAATTGACGATTGACATAAACTTTTCATCTGTAATTTGATATTTTTTAATTTTGAAATTGTCACACAATAGGAGATTTTACGTAGTTTAATACTATAAAACTGTCAGAAGGCATTACATTCTGGACTTTCTTAAACTTATAATCCTATGTCTCTTTTTTTTCCCCTCTTGTCTGACCATCCTCAATGTTTCAGTTTTTTCTAGAATACTTTAGTTTTCTAGAATACTTTAGTTTTAAAGAGTTAAATTGTGATGGAGCAGTTAAACAGGAAATTTCCCTTTAATTGAAGTAGCTTAAGTAGTCTTACTTCATATCACAACTCTACAAAAGAATAAATGATATTTGAAAATGAATATTTATGCTCTTACCCCAAGAGCTAAGTTGAAGTCATATATGATTTAAATTTGTATTTGCCATTTTTCTAAATGAATGTGTTCATGGATCCAATTTGTTTACATCTGTGTTTCTGTGCGTTTCTTTTTGAGCAAAGAAATGCTTAAAAAAAACAACAACCTGAATTTTAAGTTACAAAATTTTGGCTAACTTTGAGAAGACTAGGGTTCCTAAGACATTGAAATGTATAGCATCTCCTTTTCTAGAGATCTTGAGGGGAAAAGGATAAACATTAGTCTACCTGGGATAGTTAGATCCTGTGTGAGTTAGGGTCATGAACTTAATTTATTTCCCAAGACTTCTTTAAACATTGTGATTTTTTAGGCCAATATAACATGCTTAATAAATGAACCATTGCCTATTGAATTTGAAGTATTCTTTAGGTACAAACTAACAGGATTGGATAGATTTGAATTCATATGGTAAAATTGAGTATGTGTGAATTGTAAAGGCCTTAATTTAGGTTCAAAAACAACACCACAATTGCACAGATAAAATTTTCATTCTCAGGTTTACTGGAGAATTACTGAATTATAGCACAAAAAGGAAATTCCTCTGTTTCTGGGAAAACTTTAAATAGCAGGGTAGGAAAGACTCAAATCCTATAATTTTATTTATGTTTTGTAGAGGTTATGAATTCATTTTTTTTATTAGAGGAAAAATGGAAAATATTTTCATAGGAAAGGTCCGGCTTGTAATGTCTACATCTGTTTGCTTTATTTCCTTGAGGAAATCTGAATTGACATGTTTGTGAGTGTTTGAACTTTTCATTTTGGTGAAATAGTTTTCTAGAATGTATTTGTTGATTTTTGCATACAATACTGATTTAATAATTGCTATTCTTTAGTATTTTTTCGGTCATTCTTAGGAGTTGGCTAGCCCTTTAGGGTAAATAAGTGACTTTTTTTTTGGAGGGGGGAAGGCAAGGCAATTGGGGTTAAGTGATTCGCCCAAGGTCACACAGCTAGTAAGTGTGTCAAGTGTCTGAGGCCGTATTTGAAATCAGGTCCTCCTGACTCAAGAGCCAGTGCTCTGTTCACTGCACCACCTAGCTGCCCCTAAATGAGTCATTTTTAAAAGCTGCATTTCTACTTGTAGTTAGTACAATATGCCAAAACAGTGATTTATTAATGTGATGTCTAGTAGTTATGTACTTTCTCTAGGTGGCTACCTTACTTGTCAGGGCATAGTTTACTCCAGAATGTAATCCATTGAGACATCGCCTTTGTCTGGCCTTTAGGTAGTACAACTCTGTCAAATGGTCACACTTGAGTTTTAATAAATATTCAGTATTGTTGCATAGATTCTTCTACTCGTTCTTAATTTTCAACTTGCATCATTTGTCTCTAGGTTTGGAGTAGGTATGCCAAGAAGTTGTCTGATTTAGCCAAACCAGAGAATATTGACTTGGCTGTCCATTGTCTCAATGAACTGATTACTAATGCTTTACAGCACATCCCAGATGTCCTCACTTATCTTTCCCGACTAAGAAATCAAAGTGTGTTCAACTTTTGTGCTATTCCACAGGTATGCATGGGCCTATATTTATGTGGGGGTTGGAGATGGTCTTTTGCCTGGGTCTGTATTTATTTGTTTCTCCTCTGGTCTGGGTTTATGGTTATGATTCCTTTAAAAAAAATGATAGTAACTTGTTTTGCTTATGAGGAAGACTCCTATTTATCTGCCCTTTCCCCCCCCTTTTTCATAAAGATCAGGTAAAAGTGCAAGATCTGGTTCTATAGAATTTTCTTTATGGCTCCTAGATTATCAGCTTCTAAACTAGTTTTACTTTTTATATCAGAAATAAAATAAATATTAAATAATTTTTGGGTTAAAATAATCAGAACTTATTTACCATGTTAAAGTGCTTCACTGTTCTTGTCTTTAGGACAAAGAAACGTGTCCCTACATATTGTTCTTAATTGTGCTTTCCAAGAATTGAAAATGTGGTTGAAACTTTTATTTTAAATAGATTATCAGGTAGGAGATTGTACTTATTTGTGTAATGAACTGTTAAGACTAATTTTTGATACTTACTATTTTGTTTTAATTTAATGCTTTGCTCTTGGATGTGAGTGGGGGAGTTAACTAGGTGGTAAGAGTGACAAAAGTTGCCTGTTTGGTCACCTCAGCATTTTGTTCCTTTGGTGGCTTCAGTGACAAGGTGGAGGTATACAGTATAAAGTAGGGGCAAAAAAACTGCATGTCTGCCTCCATTTTCCATTTACTTTGGATACATGCACATATACCCACACAAACACATGTACACATATATGCACATAGTACACATGTTTGTATATCTCTGTGCTATCTATTTTATTTCAGAATAAGAAGCATGATTCCATGTCCTTTCTAGGCAGGATTGAGTAGGGAAAGAAAAGGGATAAATTGTGGTGACTATTAATTTTGCTTTTTTATCACTTTTTTCTTGACACTCATTTCAAAGGGTGATTTCGCTCTTTCAATAGAAATTACTCCATTGACTTTCCTTGTTTCTTTTTGATTCTGAGTTACAGGATTAATTAAGAAACTTCTGAGGGATGTTTTTGGTTTATCTGTAGGTGATGGCTATTGCTACTCTGGCTGCCTGTTATAACAACCAGCAGGTATTCAAGGGGAGGGTGAAGATTCGGAAGGGGCAAGCAGTAACATTAATGATGGAAGCCACCAACATGCCAGCTGTCAAAGCTATTATATACCAGTATATGGAAGAGGTAAATTTTGTTTCAAATGCATTGGGTAACTTTTATCTTAGAGGGGTGTGTGTGTGTCTGTGTCTGTGCATCTGTGTCTCTGTTTGTCTGTGTCTGTGTATAATTAGAGATAGAATGATGATGTTTATTTGGGAAAAAAAAGTTTGAGAAATTTTAGAGCAATAGAACAAATTAAGGCTTGTTTTAAATAAAAAGGAGAAATTACAACCTGCAAGTTATTTCAGGTCTTTTCACAGCTTTTCTCATTTGGTAATGATAATGTTCATATTTCTATAGCAATTTTCTTTTTAAAACATTAAAAAAATTTTTCTACATTCAAAAAATTTTTTTTTATTGTTAAGTACTGAAGTGTGGCATATAGAGAGGCAGCCATGGAGCCAGGAAAACTGAGTTTCAGGTCTCACTTTTGATATTTCCTGGCTTTGTGACTCTGGGAAAGGTACTTAAACTTTTACTAATCCAGGAAGTTCTTTAAGACTCTCAGGTGACTGAAAAGGTGCTGAGTTGCATTAGTAGAGGAAGTTTTCTATACTAGTAAAATAATAGGTCCAGTCCCTATCTCTATCCTTTAAAAAAATTATGAATTGAAGGTCATCAAGGAACATGAATATTTCTAGCCAAAAGGAGGCCAGAAAATAGGAATTGTATATGAAACTTTGAATCTACTACATATGACTTTTCTTTCAGGATATTTTATATTTAACATGGTAATACCAACCTTACCCTACTTGTCTGGAATCCCCTCAGGTCATCTTTATCTATTTTAGACTACAATTTCATAGAAACTTTTCTTTAATCTCTTCCTTTTTTTCCCATCACTATCATTACTCCTTTCTACTCTTCCCTTCCCCTCCACAACTCCCCCAAACTCTCAGTTACAGCATTTTCCTATATTTATCTCATTTGATCATGGTAGCCATGAAGGAGGCTTTAATCTCCATTTTCACATTTGAAGAAATAGGTGCAAAGAGATAAAATGCATTTCCCTGTAGTCATAGCTGCAAAATAATAATGATCATCTAACATTTTGAGCTTTGTTTATAAATACAATAGCAACTTTGAGTGGGCACGTAATTGTTCATTTTAGTAGTGAGAAAAACAAGTCTGAAGAGTGATATAGCAATCTAGTGGAAGTAATAGTGTAGGATTTGGGAACTTGGATCTCTAGACATCTAGACCCCTAGACATCTGCTGAGGTACTTAGAACCGTCTTGATGCAATTACTTCTTTGTTTCTCCTACCTTTATCTATTGTGAGAAGACCTTGGATAAGTTATCTTTCTCTAAGTCCAAATTTCTTTTTCTGTAAAATTGGGGTGGAGGGTAATGCTCCCTATTATAATGCTCCCTATTACTTAGAGTAGCCACTACTTGCCAGACACTGTGCTAAGCACTTTACAAACATTATCTACTTTGATTCTCACAACAACCCTGTGAGGGAGATGCTATTATCCCCATTTTATGGGTGAGTAAACTGAGGCAAAGGTTAAGTGACTTGCCAGGGTCACACAACTAGTAAGTCTTTCTGCCTCCAGGCCTCGCCTGCCCTTGCCACCTGTTAACTTATTCAGCATTCTGTGAACTGAAAAACATTTACAGTATTACTAGTCTTGAAGCCTGAAGTTTTTGAGTCTAGGCTCTGACTTTTACTAGCCATGTGACTCTGGGTAAATCACTTAATCATTTCATTTCCTCATTGTAGGAATGAAGATAGTAATTCTTACATTAACACTACCTCACAGGGATTTATAAGAAAAGTAAATTGCAAACCTGAGAACTTGGTAGCCTAAGAGAGAGAGTCTAGTTTTATAATATGAGCTACTATTATTGTTAAGTAATAATACTGAGATGCCAAAATTCTCAAAACACTTTATAGAGTCCTGTGTCTTTTTCTTCACTCTCTTCCATAAGAGAAATTTCCTGTACCTATCAAAAGCTCTAGGCCCTGAGAAAGAATGGGTGGTAAGGGAAAGAATGTGGTATATGAGTATATTTTAAGTAATTACTTTAGGAAGGAGCTTAAACATTAATCACATTTTATCTTTAACCTGCAGATTAGGCGTTTGATTTCTAATGATATACTCATTTTAATAAACTATGAATACAATACTTTAGAAACATTATGGAGCTCATCATAATGGGATTTTCTCTGACCTCTGTACCAAAGTTTCCATTCTTCTTTTGTACTTCCCTTTGTTTTTAGACATCATCAGCATCTCCAGCAGAGGCAACTGACCAAAGTACAAAATAGTCAGTTTGGTTACATTAATTTTTGTAGTTCTTTCTATTGGAATGGGTGAAAAAGCAGTGTCAGTATGTTGGATATACTCATTCATGGTAAACACAGCAGACATACCAATTTTCATTGATGAGGCTTAGACCACAGCCTCCTAAATTGCTTAGTAGAAAATTTAGCTATTTACAAGTATGCTTCAGAAAAAGTTTTTAAATGCTGCTAAACAGATAACTCTTTGTGGCTACAGATTGTTTTATGTTGATCAAGTGGAAGAGACTTGAGCTGAAAGAAAGAAATATCAACTTGCTTCAGAGACTGTTTTGGTGTTCTGATTTTGTTTTGGTTCAAGTTTTAGAAAAATACTCATTTTCCTACAGATCAACCCCATTCACTATTTTTTTAAGGACAGCTTTTGTTTTGGTTTGCAACTAAGAGGGGAAAAAAAATGACCTGATTTGAGTTCAGCAAATTTATGTAGTTCATTCTGGGTTTTGGTTTGTAGATTAGCTCAGATGATCAACCATAAGTACCTACAACTGAGTTATTCTAACACTGTATGGTTAGTATCTAAACTGACAGTTATTTCACTGTCCTCATTAGGACTATTTTCAAGTCAAACCTTCTGAATTGAAGTTTAGCAGATGCCTGACTTTGAGCCAGTTCTAATTCTGTAATACAATCATTATTGAACTGCATTCTTTTTTTACTGCCCAATTCATTTCCAGATACCACAGAAGAAACATTTTCTTCTTTAGATAATTGGAAATACAGTGGTTGTTGGGACAGCTAGATGGTGCAGTGGATAGAGCACTAGCACTGGAATCAGGAGGACCTAAGTTCAAATACAGGCTCATATATTTAGTACCTGTGCCAACCTGGGCAAGTCACTTAACTCACATTGCCTCCTATGTAGAGAACTTGGTAGCCTAAGAGAGAGTGAGCCCATTTATATATCCCCAACATAAACAATTTGTTATATCACTCACTCAGTTTTCCCTTGGAAAAGGATCGTTCTGGGTGATGATAGGTCCAGAAATATTTGTCTTATTACCTAACTTTATTATCCCTAGTTTTAATTTGTTGGAGGTATTCCTCATTTAATTCGAATGATCAATACTAGACTAAGTATACTCTTCACTGGCTGAGAGCACAGGGACAGGAGATCAGTCTATCTATAGGACTGATCTCATTCTTCATTTATTTTACATGATACTATTCAAAGCAAGAACTAAGAAGCCAGACATCCTCTGAATGTGTGCCTTTAACAGGTTGGACCTGGCTTAGCTTCTTGAGTCCCCAGCCACACTCCAGAATTGCTTGCGACTAAAAATAGTCTGGATTCCTCTGAGCTGATTAGAAGTAACCAACTGTTAGAGGACAACAAACTTTCAGAGACAAAACCAGAAACCCTATTTTCCTTTTTTCTGCCAACTTCAACTCCTTGGAAATATGAGACTTTTTGCATGATTTTAGAGGAAATACTGTTAAAAATTTTCTTCTGATGCCTTATTTTGGCTTGACGCTGATCTTTGCTTCTCAGAGTTTATGTTATGGCAGAGCCTAGAAGGCTGGAAAGGTTTTTAGTACAGGCCCAGTGATGGGCTGTGTCCAAGGATCAGCCTACTGATGTCTAGTCATGTTCATCATCAGAAGGTTGGCTGTGTATGAAGTAATGAATATTTTTGGCTATGCCAGCTGATAAAACTATTTAAGTTGTGGAGGTATTACAATTTGCATCAGTAGAGGGAGTACCCACACAACTGAGAACAGATCTGTAGAAGATGTGTGAAGAGCTAAGGGAGTCAGTCAACAAACATTTATTAAGTACTTACTATTTGCCAAGAATTGTACTAAAGTGCTTTTTGCATACATAAGTGAAAACACATAGTGCTTTCAAGGAGCTTGCATTCTAATTAGTGAAACAAATGCAAACAGCTATGTATATGTGTGTAATGTAAATGAGGCTGTAATTGGAAGGTGATCTTACCCTGAAGAAAGCTGATCCTGGAAAGCTAGGTGTTTAAGGTGAACAGGGAGAACATTCTAGGCATGGAGAATAGGCAGTGCAAATGCAGTCAAGAAACTGAGGGTTACAGCAAATAGACCAGTATGACTCAACTGTAAAGTTTGTGGAGTTGAGTATTATGTAAGAAAAGCAAGAAGATAGGACAATGAGTCTTTGAAGAGTTTAAATACCCACCAAAGAATTTTATATTTAAAATTAGAATTAATAGGACACTGAATTTTCAGAGAGTCATAATTTCATGGTCAGAACTATGCTTTAAGAGTGTCACTTTGGGGGCGGCTAGGTGGTGCAGTGAATAGAGCACCGGCCCTGGAGTCAGGCAGAACCTGAGTTCAAATCTGGCCTCAGACACTTGACACACTTACTAGCTGTGTGACTTTGGGCAAGTCACTTAACCCCAATTGCCCTCCAAAAAGCAAAAAAGAAAAAAATGTCACTGGCAATTTAGTGGAGAGTGTGTTGGAGAGATTTGCAAAGGTGAAATCAACAGGTCTTGGCAACACATTACATATAGGAAGTGAAAGATGGTGAGGTGTCTAAAGTTACTTCTAGATTGCAAGCCTTGAGGAGCTAGGAGGAAGGATGGTGTTTTCCCTGTACAGAAATAGAGAAGGTAGGAGGGTGGTTGGAGGGGGCACGGTGGGAAGTTTAGGGGGAAAGATAAGTTCTGTTTTGGACATGACAAAGTTTAAGATAAAGTTTAAGACAACTAATTCAAGATGTCTGAAAGGTAACTGGAAACTTGAGAATGGAGGTCAGCAGAGAGTTTGGGATAGGATAGGTGGATTTGAAAATCATTAGCATAGTGATAAGTAGTGAAATCCATGGGAGCTGCTATAGCATCAACATAGTATTCACAATGCCTACGGTGACTGTGAATATGCCAGCACAGTTCTCAATTGCAAAATATAACAGACTCTCCATATAGAAGATAGAAGCAAAACATTTATTCAGACACCAGAAAACCAAATCCCCAAACCAGAAAACCACATCTATCATAGTAACAAAGAAGTTAATACACCATAACGCAGCAGAGAGCCACACCATCCTTTAGCCTTCCCACAAACCCTCACAAGCCTAGCTGTCTCTTTGGCTACATCCTTTCTCTCCTACTGTCTAGCTGCTCTGACTCCCAGCTTCCTGTGGGTTCTGCTCCACCCTTCAGCAAAGTCCTCCCACTACAGGCTCCATTGATTACATTTGGCCTATTAAGGGGCAGGGAAGATCTTAAAATAATCATTACCATTACAGCTGAGATCACCAGGTGAAGTAGTTTGGAAGGAAAAGAGGACCCAGGACAGAACCCTGAGGGACATCAGTGGTTGGAGGGTGTGATCTGGAGGAGAATCCAGCAAAAGAGACAGGAGTGGTCAGATAGGTAGAAGGAAAACAAGAAGAAAGAAAGCCTAAAGAGAAAAGAGTATCAAGGAAAGAAAGATCAGTAGCATCAAATGCTGCAGAGAGGTTAAGGAAAATGAGAATAGTAGAAAAAAATCCATTGGATGTGGCAACTAAGGGATCATTAGTAATTTTGTTGCATCAATAGGGTCAGAAGCTGGATTGTGAGAAAAGTGAAAGGAGAGACAGTGGAGGTACCTATTATAGATGGCCTTTTTGAGGCATTTAGCTACAAAAGGCAGAAGAGGTATATAGGATGATAGTGGAAGGATCAAGAAAGGTTTTGTTTTTTCAGGATTGGGGAGACAAGGGCTTGTTTGTAGGCAATGTGAAATGAGCCAGTAGGTGGGGAGAGATCGAAAATAACTGAGAGTAGGGATGGGGGGGTGCTGTACAATCTGTTGGAGTAGACTGGATGGAGTGGGATCATTTGAGCAAGTAGAGGGGTTAGGCTTGGTAAAGAGTAAAGCCATTTCATCCTGTGAAGCAGGGATGAAGGAAGAGATAGTGGCAGAAGACACCTGAGTGATAGGAGATGAGAAAGAGGGGAGAAGAGGGAGTTTACAGGGAATGGCCTTGATTTTTTTCTTTAAAATACTAGGCAAGGTTCTCAACTGAGAGAGTGGGGAGGTGAATCATGAGAGATTTGAGGAGAGATGAAAAGACTTTAAAGAGCCACTGTGGACAGTGGGATGATAAGGGAGGTATAGTAGTAGAATTGCCTAGCAGTAGTAAGGGTGCAGTTGAAGTTGTGTAACAAATTTGTGATGGACCCAGTCAGAAGGATTCTGATTTTCTCCATCTTCATTCAGCAGCATGTGTGTAGGAGTGAAGGCAGCAAACAGAAGTGATTTCAGGCTCAGACTTGGCTGAGTTGTAATCAGCTATATATGATAAGGGGGTTAGAGATTAAAGAAAGGAGGACGGTATGGTGGGTTGGAGGACTAGCTCATGGGTAGTGAATAGGTTGAGAAACCAAGTGGTTAGGGTGTTTGAGGGGAGAGTCAGTATTTATACTGAAGTCTCTTTAGTTTGAGGGCAGGAGTTGAGGAGCCTGCAAAATGCTTCCACATTTGATCACAAGTGAGTTAGCTAGGGAAAATGGGTGGATGTTATTCCTATTTTTCTTATAAGGAAATGGAAGCTTTTACTGGTTTAAAAAAAAGACTATAAGGTAAAGGCAGCTGGTAGGATAATGTTGAGCCGGGAGTCAGGAAGACCTGTGTTCAAATCTAACCTCACTTTCTAATGGTGTAACCTTGGGCAAGTCACTTAACTTCTTCCTCAGTTTCCTCAGCTGGAAAATAGGAGTAACAGCATCTACTTGCCAGCATTGTGAGGATCAGATAAAGGGTTTGTTTTCCCAGTATTTGTGTTTGCCAAGCACATAGGTCTTTTGACTCAAGTTGTTTTCTTTCCACTGTATGTCGGCTCCTCTCTGCAGTGTTTGTACTTCGTGTTTGCTGTGCTGTTTTTTTCAGAACAGTTGGATTGCATATTTCCTGGTGCAGGATCTGTTATGAATCTCTTGTATGTGATACTAGGTAGATACCCATAATGGTTAGACTTGGTCATATTTCGAATCACGTTTCCAGAGTAACATAAAAGGAATACATCTAATCTTGGAGGAATTAGGGTGGGGAGGAGTCATCTAGACAATTGGTTCTTTTAAAACGGCTTCATATTTTTTCCTCCCTCCTTCCTCTGACAGATTGATCAAAGAATTCCAAGCTCAGACCCATCTTCCAGCAAGACAAAGCAGATGATCTCCTCTGTTCGGAAACAGAATCTTCCCAGCTGTCAGCTGATCTCTCGGAACCACTATTCCCCTATCTACTTGTCGTGTGCCATGCTTTTAGTTGCACTAAGCTGGCAATATCTCAGCACCATGTCCCAGGCCACAGAAGAGTATGTTCAAACTGGAGAACACTGATTCAGAAGTCAACCCAAGGCTGAAGTTCCATATTCAATGGAATATTTTTAAAGGTTTTTTTTCTTTTATCCTTCTAAAACTACAATAGCATAAACCCTCAGAAACTGAAATGCTATTGAGAAGAATGTAAAAGTAAAAAGTGGGTGACCTGATCTGTCATTCTACTTAGCTGGCAGAATTTCTACAACTTTGTCCAGATGGTTACATGAGACTGCCAGAGCTTTGTTTTCATTAGGAATCTTTCGCTATAGGGTTATAATGAAATATATTTAACTGGAAGTGACCCTAGTACTTGGAATTTTGGACACCCAGTCTAGTAAAAGATTTGTGTGTGTATATTTGTGTTTTTCTATTTGTTTCCTGAATGTATAGTAGACTTTTTTTTCTCATCCCTTTTTTTCTTTTATTGATTTGAACATAGAATGAATGTCATTAATGTTTATCAAGAATAAGTAATCTTTATTGCATAAGGGTCAGAAGCTAATCTGTGAACCTTCCTGATTTTATTTTTTGGAAGGGAGTTTTGTTTCAGAAGAAAAATAATGGCTAATTCCTATATGGTACCTAATCCCATTCTAGGAGGTGAAGGAAGAAAATCTGCTTGCCTGTAATAAAGGCTAAAATTTGTAAAAGTTTCTATAATAAATATTTTTAATACCCAATGATTTTGTAAAAAGTAAAAACTAAAGGTTAGGATCCTACAATATCACTTAAAAATTTAGAATTTAACAAAAATGAGATTAGGGAATGAGATTGTAATGTGCCTTTAGGCTGCTTGAAGCCAGCCCTGTACCAAGGAAATAGAGCTACCAAATACCAGTTATAGAAATCTTTGTAAGCCTTGTGGTGTGAGAATTCGTGTAGAAAGATTACTTACTTAGACCAGTACTTAAAGGATTGTTCTTTCTTTGATGTGCTTACTCCTTCTGTGGATGAAAATTAAAATTCCTCTAAAACTTGGCAGATCTTAGAAGAGTTGCTTGTGGCTTTGGAACCATGGAAGATCTATCATAAGTCTGATATCTAATCTCAACTGAACCCTCATGAAGAAATTCGTCTTCTACCATCCCTCCAGTGCCTATTTTGCACTGTTTGCCTTAAGCCTCTCATACCACAATTCTTTCTACAAAGGACCTCACTTTACATTTTTTCACATCTGTCCAGTTTCCTCTCAATGTATTTTACATCTTATCTTATTCTATCTATCATCCTTACCCTTAGTTCTGATATTTGAGGAAGAGGCAACTTGAAGGCCAGTCTCTAGTTAGTTGTATTCCCTCTGATTTTCTATGAACAATTCCTTCTTTCTTTCAAAACTGTCCCATTGTCTCTCCTCCTGACTTTTTAAAAAAAGTATTTCTCTAAATTTGTTTTAACCAGCTAGATGGAGCAGTGGATAGTGCTGGGCTTGAAGTCAGAAAGACAACTTTGTGAGTTCGAATCCTGCCTCAGACACTTAGTAGCTATGTAATGCTGGGAGTCACTTAAACTTTTGTTTAATCCACTGGAGAAGGAAGTAGCAAACCACTCCAGTATCTTTGCCAAGAAAACTCAGAATGGGGTCACATAACTGAAAAATGACTTAACAAAAACTTGTTTCATTGCTCTTCGTATTTAATTGGAACCTTTAAAAAAAAAAGTAAAACTAAACAATACATGGAAAAAAAAAAGACTGATGCGGTGTTGCACAACCACAGTCCCCCACCTCTACAAGTTTTTATATATGGTAGTGAATGTCTTGTTTCCTGTGGGATAGGACCAAGCCATGCCATTTTACAGCATTGTATAGATTTGTTTTCTCTATCTTGTCACCTACGGAATTTCCTGTGTCTGTATCATATTCTAATTCTTAGTATTAGAGGTGGCAATATATCCATAAATGAATGCTAGTCTCTCTACCATAGAGTAGTCCTCATTAAAACAATCTCTGGCTCACATAAATGGAAGGAGCTACAAAGCAAAAAGGGAGAAAAGACATACTCTTCTTTGCAGGGGTGGTGGTCCTGGGTGTGGAACATTGAATAAACTTAATTATGTTGGGGAGGTTAATTGATCTTTTTATTGTTTCTTTAGAATTTGAAGGAATGGCACATAGAAACAAAAACATGTCTATTGTTACTTAGCATACCTAGAGAAAAAAAAGATTGTCATTTGATATTAATTACAATTCTATAACTTAAGTCCTTGGATACCAGTGGGTTTGGGGAAGTTGTAAATGACCTTGGGCAAGTCACTAAACCTTGACTGACCAGATTTCCTCATCTAAAATGTGATGAGGTTGGACTTCATGGTATCTGAAATCCTAACTAGATCTATGATCCTATAAAGTAGCACAAGAAAGTTGATGAGGGCTTGCAAAAAATAAGCTATTCAAAACCCAAACACAACCAAAAAAAAGCTATTTCAGAAGAATACAAAATAATACAAAAGCATCGTACTTTTTCATATTTATATATATTTGTTATATAAATATTAAATATTTGTATTTTATGCATTTAAAGGCAGAATTCTGAGAGGAATCCTTGGGCTTTAGGCTGCCAGAAGGCTCCATAACACAAAAAAGACTAAGAACCCTTGGCTAAAGCACCTATCATTCACTTCATTTTGGGTAGAAACACCCCTTCCCCCACAAAAGAAAAAAAAACATTAAAGTATTTAGGAGAAATCTTTTATTGGCACAAGGGTTCTGGGTTCCATTCAGTCATTAAAACCAACATTGAGGTTAAATTGTACGACAGGGTAAAGAAAAGTAAGAGCTTGTTTCTCCTACGGACATCAGCATCCTGCTCATCCACCTCCCCAAGGGCAGTGGCAGAGGGAGTGTTGCTCTTGGGGTGGTAATCATCCATCCAGCATTTCTTGTAAAACCACAGGGTCGAGCTTCTATTGAGTACACCTGATTCTGGCAACTCTTATTTGTGTGATGAGCCAAGGTACACTAACAAAAATAGAGATTTATTTATTTGAATCTTGCCACAAGAAAAGACCTAAGGGTGTGTGCAATACTGCAAATCTTGATAGCTTCAGGCTGACTGGCACTAAGTGGCCTAAGTAAGCATAGTATGAGATTGTTAGCACTGAGAATTGGGGCAGTTTAGGATCCCAAAGCCTTGTGGCCTACCCCACAATACTGCCCTCCCCCCCCAATAAAATCATTTGGGCGTCAAGGTGAATTCTGAGAATATATCTCCTTCCTACTCGACATTAAAAAACAACCAAAAAAAAAAAACAACACAACCAGACCCTTCATTCCCTTGAGTCATTGTTTGTTCCTGGCTATTTCAGGCTCCTAAAACATTGGGGGAGTAGGGGTGGAGTTGCAGGAATCATGACAACAGGAAACTGGGAAACATTCATAGAAAGAGAAAATTGCTTTTTAAAGAAAGCATTAGGGGTCTCAAGGGTAGTACACAGCCTGTTTGCCAGCAGTGCTATGTGCTATTCACAGAATTACTTAAAACTGAAATGGCATGCATTATTAGGTGGAGTCAGACCAAGAGGTATGTGCCTATATTATCGATGGAGCTGTCTGACCACAAGAACTCAGCTCAACCAAATTCTCAAAGCCCAAAAATTTGTCTAAAATCTCCCCTTAATCTACCTGTTTAAACAAAATGTGAATTATAGAGCATCTCTCTAAAGCTCCAAAGTCTTTTAAAATTAAATGTTCATTTCTCCCATTCCCAAGTTTTCTTTTTTTAAAAAAATTAAAGTTGGGCAAATGACAGCAGGTTAGTTCTTCCAATATTGATCTGTTCGGGGAATTCCAGCCACAATTTCAGATTCTATTCCACAGTGATTCTTTCCACGGAGAATTTTAAAGAAGCCTGAAAAAAAGAAAAATGTATTAAAAGCCTGAAATCCATCCCAAGAAATACTTCTTGCCTGATAGACATACTTCACTTCCACCTGTCAATTTAAAATTAAACCATCCCATAGAAGTACCTCTTTCTCCCAGTCCCTTTTTTTCTGGGATGGAGTTCTACGTCAACTATCTATCACATCATTCAATCCCTTCCAGCTGCCTTCAGAAAGTTCTACAGAGCAGTCCTTAAATCCTTGCCCTGGGTTTTGTTCATCTCCCTCCACCTCCCTTCCCCATAAGCTCCTAGCTGGCTTTAGCTCCTTTTTTGATAAGATGGTAAACAAGTTGTTGTTAGGTTTTCATGAGCACCCTTATATTCTTTTTAGGGCCAGACTTGGCCTATAATAGAAGCTAAGTGGAAGTGGACTTGGGTTACTTCTGGATTAAATGGACCCCAAATGATACTGATAATTTGGATCTGCACTGTTAGAAACCCTTGGAGAAGAAGATGGATATTCTTAGAAATACGTGGCTTACGGCAGCTCTTTTTACTCACCATTATCACCCCAGTCTGTGTTCCAGGAATTAGCAGCCAGCCAGTAAGGGGTACCATTCTCCACACCCCAGCCTAGGATACGAATGGCATGGCCTCCAAGCATTTCTCCAGTAACATGCTGATATACTCCTGGGAATAATGGTATAATGGGGTATTTGATTCATGGTTCAAAGCAATTACTCTGTGCCTCCCCCCATTCTTCATCATCCTCCTATCCCTGTAAAGGACATTTGTCTTTAGAAGTAGCTGTTATGGTTTCTCAACAGGCTCAAAGTTCTTTAATCAAGCAACATTTTATGAGCTCCCATTCTTCAGTTATAAAGGGAAAGTTTCCTCCTAATAAAGAAAAGCATGCAAACTGAATGGAGCAAAGAAGGAAAAAGACCTGGCACCTCAGAAGAGGTTTGTGGGCTGAGGCCTTAACTTCTGAGGACATTAATCATGTCTGTTTTTGTCAGAAAGCTTTATCATTAGGAAAAAACAACGGGGAAGGGAAGAGTAGAAAGAATACTGAGTTTGGAACCATGAGACCAGGATTTGAGTTCCAGTTTTGTTACTTAAAAGATGTGTGGAGATGAGCATCACATGATCATTTCTCTCATTGGTTCTGATTTAAAGAGGGATCAATACAAACAGTTAAGTTTAGATTCCAACATGAAAAGACACAAAAACTCATAAGAGAGGGAAAAGGGAGGGAGAGGAGCACTGTCTGAAATTTACTAGCACTGGTTTGGGTCGAAGGAAGGAAAAAAGTAGCAAGGGGAAAGGGTAGGTAAAGGGGACACAGGGAGGGAATACTGAGGGAGGTGGTGGTCAAAAGGAAAACTCTTAAGGAGGGGAAGGGAAAAGAAGATACAAAGATATAAACAGGAGAGAGAATAAGATGGAGGGAAAGTCACAGATAGTAATCATAACTGTGAATGTGATGAACTCTCCCATAAAAGAGACGTATAGCAGAATGGATTAAAAACCACAATCCTACAATATGCTGTCTACAAGAAACACATCTGAAACAAGGGGATACACACAGGGTAAAGGTAAAAGGATGGAGCAGAATATATTATGCTTCAGCTAAAGTAAAAAAAAAGCAGGGGTAGCAATCCTTATCTCAGATAAAGCAAAAGCAAAAATAGATCTCATGAAAAGAGATAAGGAAGGAAACTACATCCTGCTAAAAGGCACCATCGAGAATGAAGCAGTATCATTACTTAATATATATGCACCAAGCAGTATAGCATCCAAATTCCTAGAGGAAAAGTCAAGGGAATTAGAGGAAGAAATAGATAGCAAAGCAGTACTAGTGGGGGACCTCAATCTCCCCCTCTCTAAACTTGATAAATCTTACCTCAAAATAAACAAGAAGTTAAGGAGGCAGACAGAATTTCAGATAGATCTCTGGAGAAAACTGAACGGGGATAAAAAGGAATATACCTTCTTCTCAGCGGTACATGGCACATACACAAAAATCAACCATTTACTAGGGCATAAAAACCTCACAATTCGATACAGAAAGGCAGAAATGTTAAATGCATCATTCTCAGATCATGGTGCAATAAAAATTATATGCAATAAAGGACCATGGAAAGACAGGCAAAAACTAACTGGAAACTAAATTTAATCCTAAAGACTGAGTGGGTGAAACAAGAAATTATAGAAACAATCAGTAATTTCATTCAAGAGAATGACAATAATGAGACATCATACCAAAATTTGTGGGATGCAGCAAAGGCAGTTCTTAGGGGAAGTTTTATATATCCCTGAATGCATACATGAAAAAATTTGAGAAAATGGGAGGTCAATGAATTGGGAATGCACTTGAAAAAGCTAGAAAAATAATAAATTGAAAATCCCCAATTAAATACTAAATTAGAAATAATGAAAGCCAACGGAGAGATTAATAAAATAATTAATAAAATAAAATAAAACTAAGAGTTGGTTTTATGAAAAAACCAATAAAACTGATAGACCTTTAGTCAATATGATAAAAAAAAAGAAAGAAAACCAAATTTCAAGTATCAAAAATTGGGTGAATGTACCTCCAACAAAGAGGAAATTAAAACAATAATTAGGAATTATTTTGCCCAATTGCATGCACATAAATTTGACAATCTTAGTAAAATGGATGAATATTTACAAAAATATAAGTTGCCCAGACTAACTGAAAAGGAAGTAAATTACTTAAATAACCCCATCTCTGAAAAAGAAATTGAAGAAGCTATCAGAGAACTCCCTAGGAAAAAATCCCCAGGGCCAGATGGATTTACTAGTGAATTCTATCAAACATTTAAAGATCAGTTGATCCCAATACTCTACAAACTATTTGGGAAAATCGGTGAGGAAGGAGTCCTACCAAATTATTTTTATGACACAAATATGGTACTGATAGCAAAATCAGGGAGAAACAAAACAGTGAAAGAAAATTATAGACCAATCTCCCTCATGAATACAGATACAAAAATTTAAATAAAATATTAGCAAAAAGAATATAGCAACTTATCACAAGAATAATACATTTTGATCAAGTTGGATTTATTCCAGGAATGCAAGGACAGTTCAATATTAGGAAAACCATCAGCATCATTGATCATAACAATAAAACTAGCAGAAACCATATGATTATCTCAATAGATGAAGAAAAGGCTTTTGACAAAATACAACACCCATTCCTATTAAAAACACTAGAAAGTATAGGAATAAATGGAGTTTTCCTTAGAATAACAGGTAGCATCTACTTAAAGCCATCACCAAGTATTATATGTAATGGGGATAAACTAGAAGTATTTCCATTAAGATCAGGGGTGAAACAAGGATGTCCACTATCACCCCTCTTTTTCAATCTGGTACTAGAAATGTTAGCAGTAGCAATTAGAGAAGAAAAAGAAATCAAAGAAATCAAATTAGGCAAAGAGACTACGCTATCACTCTTTGCAGATGACATGGTGATATACTTGGAGAACCCTAGAGAATCAAGTAAAAAACTTCATGAGACAATAAATAATTTAGCAAAGTTGCAGGATATAAAATAAACCCACATAAATCCTCAGCATTCCTATATATTTCCAATGAAGTCCAACAGCAAGAGATAGTAAGAGAAACCCCATTTAAAGTTACTGTAGACATTATAAAATATTTGGGAATCTACCTGCCAAAACAAACCCAGTACCTTTATGAACACAACTACAAAACACTTTTCACATAAAATCAGATCTAACTAATTGGAAAAACATCAATTGCTCCTGGCTGGGC